>OX589596.1:6000000-6600000 GCA_951329385.1 Polia nebulosa
CAAAAATTGACAGCAAATCAACCGCGATGGCTGCGATCGTATGTCTATGAATTATTATCACAGTTTAATGGGGAACCACAACTCAAAAAGCAAAAAAATTACAAATAAATAGAACCGACTTCCAAAAAAAGTGCAAGTGTTTTTTTATGTGTTGTCGGTCATAACTCCGTCATATATTGTTAAATTTAAATTTCATATACGCTACTGGACACATCTATTGGCCCACCTTAGAGTTTAGGTTTCGATGGCCCCTACCGAAATATGATTGCTAGATTGAACAAAAACTGTTGATGCAGTTTTAAACCACACACACATACACACCTCACACATTTACATTTTACCATCTTTTTCGATCGTATTGTTTTAAATTTGAATTCAAAATACCATACGACATGGAGCTAAGCCTAACAAGTCGGATATGCGCCTTGTTAAAGGCAATTGATTTTTGAATAAAAAACATGTTTTATCAAATAAAGGTTTAATTTAATAACGCGTGTTGCCTCCATGGGCATCTACCACAGCTCTCATACGATTAGGCATACAGTTTATCAACCGCTCTATGAAATTTTGAGGGATCATCTCCCATTCCTCTTCTATGGCAGTTTTCAACTCCTGCATCGTCTGGGCAACTGGCTGACGAGCCCTAACACGTCTTTTTAGCTCGTCCCACATGTGCTCAATGGGGTTCATGTCTGGGCTTCTGGCTGGCCAGTCCATAACTGTGATGTTCACATCCCGAAGATATTCCCTGACGATGCCGGCCGCATGGGCTCTTGCATTATCATGCATAAAAAGGAAATTTGGGCCCACATAGTCCGCGTATGGTATCACGTGAGGTTCTAAGCACTCACGAATGTACCTTTCAGCATTTAATGTTGGCAGCCGTGGTCCTGTAACAACCTCAAGTTGAGTTTTGCCGCTCGCGGATATACCGCCCCAGACAGTCCATGAGCCACCGCCATAAGCAACCCTCCCTTCAAAGCAGCATTGTGTGAAACGCTCTCCCTTACGTCGGTAGACCTTCTTCCTTCCATCATTGCCATGTAACATAATTTTAGACTCATCAGAAAAGAGTACACGGCTCCAATCTTGCTGTGTCCAATTTAAATGACTGCGTGCGAAATGAAGGCGCGCTGTTCGGTGGGCTCGCGTTAGTTTGGGCCCATTAGCTGGCTTGTGTGGTACCATATCGCGTTCTTTTAACCTTCTCCTAACAGTTCGAGCGCTCACAGATACTACGTGGAAGTCGCGAAGTTGGTTTTGTATCTCAATGGAGGTAAGGTGACGATTTCTCAAGCTGGTCGTCACGATGAATCGATCCTGCCTTTCAGTTGTGACCCGAGATCGTGGCCTTCCTTGGCGACGAACAAAGCCGCCAGTCTCTAGGTACCTCCGATAAACATTTCGGACCGCAGATCGACTTAAATTAAGTTGAGCACTCACGTTTCTTTGGCTGTGTCCGGCCTGAATAAGTGCCACAGCTTGGGCGGCGACTTCAGGTGAAGTATCCATAGATTACTGATAAAACCTCACCTTAATGTTAAGAATAAGTAATGTTTGTTGCAAAACCAAAGATATCAATCACTTTTTCAAGAATTAAATCCAAGTAAACCAATAAAACCAAGTTTTCTTAGTATTCGATTGTTTGATATCAACAAACAGGCTCCAAATTGTCTTTTGTTTCTTTAAATTCTGTGTTCGCAATTCAAAAAAAGACTATTGAATGAAATTGTGAATGTGCCAGGTTTAAAACTGCATAAAAACTTTTTGCTCGACCTAATATTAAATTTTAGCTAGGACCAAACGAAACTGAAAATACAAGGTGGGCCAATAGATGTGTCCAGAAGTGTAGTTCTGATGATGCGTTTCGGAGACAGACAACGGAACTCTCAAAAAAATGACAGCAAATCAACCGCGATTGCTGCTATCGCCTATATATGCATTGTTAACACAATTTAATGGGGAATCGCAACAAAAAAAATGCTAACATCCGAATTGATAACCTCCTCCTTTTGGAAGTCGGTTAAAAAAAAAAGAACCGACTTCCAAAAAAGTGCTAAGTAACTTCAATTTCGGAAGCCGGTGTTAAAAAACGAAGAAATAAAACCAGAAACACCGACTTCCGAAATTAAAGTTATTTTGCACTTTTTTTGGAAGTCGGTTCTATTTTTTTTGTAAAAAAGTTTTTATTTAATTTTTAGTGTATTTTCTTTTTTGGAAGTCTGTTGTTTTTTTTGTAAAAAACTTTTTTCAGTTTATGGTACGGAACTCTTCGTCTGCGAGTACAACTCGCACTTGGCTAGTTTTCTGTATTAGTTCCAGAGTAAAAGTTGTTTATAATGATGAGTATTTCCATGTATTGTCATACTGTCGTCTCCATCTTGTATAGCAAACGGAACATAACATTAAAAAGAGCTGAGATTTAAACTTGGCAACGTTTTCTAGACAACAAAGCAAATAAAAAGCAAGTTGGTTCAAACAAAAGCTCCTTTAGTTCAATTATGTTAGTTAGCCAACTTCCGCGAGGGCTTAGTGAAGTACCTAATGTTTAACAAAATACACTACGGATCGAAGTTTGTTTCAGCATACAGTTAGTTGTAACAGAAACTTAAATTAGGATTTACGAGATTGTTAGATACGTTTTTGATTTTAAAATCAAACTGCTTTTGTTGACCTAGAAAGAGTTTTAAGTGTAGTAGTTCAGCAGTCCGCCAGTCACCTCGTCATCGAAACATAATTAAAATCTATTGTGTCAGCTAATAAAGAGCAGTGGTGGCCCAATGGTATTGGCAGCGACTTACAAGTTGTAGGTCGTGAGTTCAAACCCAGGCAGGCGCTTTACTTTGTGTAAGTTATTTCATCACCACTGCTCTCATAACGGTGAAGGATAACATCGTGAGGAAACCGGCATGTCGTAGAACCAAAAATTCGAAGACATGTGACATCCACCAACCCACACTGGGCCCGCGTGGTGGATTACGGCCCACACCCTCTCACAGAGAGGAGCCCTGTGCCCCAGCAGTGGGGACAATAAAAAAAGGCTGTAGATGTGTCTGCTAATTTGGACTCGCAAATCAAAGTTTATTTAAATTAGTGTACAGTGTACACATTGTGCAGAGAGCTTACAAAAACTTATTAAGGCGCAGTTATACGACTTTTAATGGTTGTATAATAATAATATTCCACAACTATCACACAACGCCATCTAGTCCCAAGCTAAGCAGAGCTTGTGTTATGGGTACTAGACAACTGATAAACATACTCGTACTTATATATTTCTAAATACATACATATTATAGATAAATTACACCCAGACACAGAACAAATGATCGTGCTCATTACACAAACATTTGTCCTGGGTGGGAATCGAACCCACGACCTCCGGCATAGCAGTCAGGGTCACTAACCACTAGACCAACAGGCCAGTCTGGCCAGTATGAATGTTGGTATGAATGTTTTTTTATTTGTTTATTTATATCCGCCGATTTCTCTATCAGTTACGGACCGTTTTTCAAAATTCTTTTTTATACAAAAAATATACTCCAGAGGTGGTCCCATATAAATTCTCTAGAAATAACTTCAGCGCTTTTTGAAATAGTCAACAAAACCCACAAATATGTATACATAGATGACGTTTTGGTTTTACACACACACACACACACACACACACATCACACACACACACATCACACATACACACACACACACACACACACACCACAAACACACACATAGACACCACACCACATGTCACCACATGTGATTGGGACGTAACTTAGTTCTGGGGTATAACAACTGAAAAGAGAAAAATAAATGGTTTTTTTTCCTGACGTATATACTCGTATATGAGAAACAGTACAATACTCTAGATTAATTTGTTCTCGCAAGCTCTCACTGTTTCCACGACAAGCACTTATGTTCTGTCGTTCCGTGCTACGAAAACCAGAAACTATTTTACATTGAAGCAGAGATTCTGGGAAGAGCACCCTCAGTTCCACTTCTATGAAACTTGATATCCAAACGTTACCGTAGCGATTGTTGTATTCTAACAAACGTTACCTACTTCTCGTAAAGGTGGAATTTCTGCAAACAGTTTTCATTGAGAGATTGGAATTTGAAAACAATTGCTCATCTTCTATATAGTATATAAAATTCAGAGTCCTGACTGACTGACTGATATACCAACGCACAGCCTAAACCACTGGTCCTAGAGACATGAAATTTGGAGGGTGTGTTCTTTGTGAAGAGTAAGTATACACCATGAAAGGGTTTTTCGAAATTCAACCCTTAAGTGGGTGAAAAAGGGCTTGAAATTTTACAACGGATGAAGTACTAGTAATACTAATTCCACGTAAGCGAAGCCTCTGGCGGAAGCTAGTTTTCATATAAAGACGAACAGCCAACCCAAAAACCGTTTTTTACAAAAAAATAAAACCGACTTTCAAAAAAAGTGCAAAATAACTGTAATTTCGGAAATCAGTGTTTCTGGTTTTGTGTCTTCGTTTTTTGACACCGACGGTTGTTCCCCATTAAACTGTGTTAACAATGCATAGACATACGATCACAGCAATCGCGGTTGATTTGCTGTCAATTTTTTGAAGAGTTCCGTTGTCTGTCTCCGAAACCCATTATCAGATCTATATGAAATTTAAATGGGACCATTTCGGAACAAAACCCTTTCAAACAAAAAAATGATTTTGCAAATCCGTCTATACAGGGTGTAACGGAAAGGTGTGGTCATATTTTAAGAACCGGTTCTGCCCATGGAAATCAACAACTTTATCTAAGAAAAAATATAAAATTCCCAAAAAAAAAATTGGACTTCCCATACAAAATTATCATCAGCTGATCAATATTTGTATGGGGAGTAAATTTTTTTTTGAGAATTTTCTCTGGTTTTCTTGAATAATGTGGTTCATATCGATGGGCACATGCAGTTCTTAAAATATGACCACACCTGTCCGTTACACCCTGTATATGACGGAGTTATGCCTGAACATACCTACATTAAAAAAAAAATACAAACACCCGAATTGATGACCTCTTTCTGTTTGAAGTCGGTTAAAAATGCTGACAATCAGATAAAGTTTTTTTTTTGGGTTAACATCACCCATCTCCGTTACACTCTGTATAACTCGAATCACGGGGTAGTATATTTTCATCCAAGTAGATTCCTCATTGTCATCATTTCAACCCGAAATTACTCACTGCTGTGTATCGGTCTCCTCAGTCTTCTGTTATAGTTCCCTCCCGGTTCTGTGCGTCTTACAGTTGCTTCTAAATTCGAACATATTATATCACCCAGGCCCCTAGGTTTCTTTGGCCAAAACTTGCTTACTATTAAATCAAAGTTTTACCTTCTCCATTGGTCATCTCCACGTGTAACTAGAAGTCTCCTGCTCTAATCCACTCAGAATATGATCTATGATTCGTTCTGAATTTTAAGAGATAAACAAAGTCTGTTTTATTTTCTTTTCTCACATGATTTTTTTTCCCAGAATACCTTGAAAGGTACCAGTGATAAATGGCTCCTAACTTCAGATTGTATATTACAAGACAAGACCGCGGCTTCGAGACAAACTTCAACGTCTAATTGGTAACGAGGAATGAGAAATGGACGTCTGAAAATTTTGTGACAGATAGAAATGTGCTTTGTTTTTGTAAGAATATTTTATTTATGTTCGGTGTTCAGAGTGAAGGACCCATAATAATAAAAGGTTGGTAAGTATGCCAGGCCCTGCAGTCTCGACATAGTTAACGATCGCGTAACGACCGAATTCTTTCGCTAAGAAATTAATGTTGCAAGGAGGCTAAATTTTATGTCCTTTAATATTTTAATAAGTTAATTTAATTGTTACAAGTGGTAAAAGTTATTCATTAAAATTTAAATAAATCATAAGTTTTCATGAAAAATAGTGCATGCAAGTTAAAATTTACGCCGTCTCTTTACATATTTGAAAAAACCAATAATTTTTTCAGGTTATAATCTAAAATTTTTCTTCACAATGAGGGAGTTTTTTTACAGTCTAGTAATTTATCGATCGGTATCTAACGTAAGTTTTGCTATCAATGTCAAGACTGCAGGGCCAGCTTAACTTTTGGCGTATTTCTAGGGTTCGGAACGTTCGAATGAAAAAACTAAACCATTGTAGGACCACTCGTGTGTCTGTATGTCTGTCCGTCTGTCAAAGCCAATTTGCTCCGAATCTACTTGGCCGATTGAGTTGAAATTTGATACACGAATAATTATTTTGTGACCTAAACACACACATCAGTGTGTGTGCATCCGTGTCCGTCCGTGTGAACCCCATATTCCAAATTCATATTACATAAAAGAATTTGCAAAATTTAAAACTAAGTTTCTCATACGTGCGGCATACTAAATGAACGTGCGATATATTGTAAGGGCAAATGTATTTTTATTTTTCATTACATTAAAATTAGCAGTTTTTAGAGTTATTTAAGAAAATAGATGAAAATTGACCATTACCCGTTATCTCTGAAACTGAAATTTTAAAGAAAACACAATTAAAAACCTATTGTCGCGGGGGCCTAACGTATTAAATTACAGAACAACCTATAAAAAGTATATGTTTTTAAAAAACAAACTAATATAATAAAAACGAATCGTAGTTAAAAACTATGATTCGTTCGAAACCCTTTACGTGCGACTCTGGCTCGCACTGGGCCGGTTTCTGATGAGCTGCCAGGAACCAATATTATGTGCTCAGACATAATATTGGTTCTTCTCACAGTGGTTGCAACCGCATCAATTGCAATCGAGAAAATTGTGCCAGAGTTTTAACATTAGAAATAGTGGCCCGGAACCAGGATTTAACTTTAAACTCAACATCACGACCGATTTTCGCGAAACATAAGATAAACACGTGCATACTTCATAGTACTGTGACGATTGTAGTCACAGCCTAATCTTAGCGGGTCTGTACCGGCCTTCAACTGACTGGTAAGATTGTTGGAGAGTTATTGGAGAGCCGTTTTGAATTTAGAAGGTGTAGGCATTACATTCGTTTTAGAAATCAGTTCTGCTTGCCCGGCCGAAGTGGGCACTTATGTGATTTTCTTATAAAACCCAATATAATATTATTTAAAACGCCCTCAGCTCTTTTCCTTATCCGCCTGTACCAAGTTGTCCATAAACGCATCGCACTCTCGCATTGCCAGCGAGTTGCTAAGCTACGAGACATCCCCCGAACTTCGAAGAACGTCCCAGGATCCCTGCAGGCTGTACTGGTGCCTTGGGGTCCTACAGTTACACTAACCGAAGAATCGCCAAACTGAAGTAGTGGGCGAAGGTTCTGAAAAGTTCTGGAGTGGCGACCGCGTACCAGAAGACCCAGCGTTGGAAGGCCTCAAGGTGGACCGATGTATGCGAGACGCACAGGACCGGTCATTGTGGCGACACTTGGGGGAGGCCTATGTCCAGCAGTGGACGTCTTTCGGCTGAAATGATGATGATGATGACCTACTACACTCTTTTTAACCGACGAAAAAAAGGAGGAGGTTCTCAATTCGACTCAAAATTAGTTTATATAAAATTTTATATTTTATGTAGGTAAATAAGCTCAATACTCAAGACTCAAAAGGTTTATTTATTTTTTGCTTTTTAGTTCTTTTTCGTCGGTTGAATTTTTTTTGATTACTCACTATGTTAAATAAAGCCCCATGTGCTACATACTCGTACCATGCTACATTAAAAATAACCTGGATTCGTGCCGTAATGCCTTCCGGAAATGCAAGCGTAATTATATCTTCTCTATTACATTCAGGTAAAAATCAGAAGCTGAGGCAAAATGCATAAGGCACATATGAATAATTATGTTAATTTATCGCAAACAAAGAACTTCTATTTAATTAAACATTCATGAAAAAACAAACAGTTTATTAACACACTAACTTTAGATGCAACGTAAACAAGCCAAGAGAAGCCATGCTCAGTTATTCATAAACGGGACTCATTAACATTAGTTAAAGTGTGAAACAACTTACCTGAAACTAACTAAAGCTTAACTAGAGTTTTAAGTGCATGGCTTATAACTGGAAAATATATATAGGTAAAAGGTGTTGATATGATTTTACTCCTTGTTTTGTATAATTTTAATTAGGTAGCTTTTTGCAACTCGTCGCCCTAGTGCTTATTTGTCCTAACTACCGTTTTTTTTTTTTTTTGGTGGTGGGAAATCATCCTATGACTTCTTCCGCTCTAGGGTGGAGCGGAAGGGCGTGTCAGACTCTTACTGACTAAAACCCACCCCTGTTCCTCCCTGCCTCGAGTGCCCAGGGGCGAGGTAACTCTTTCGAATTTATCCTCCACCCGGGGCAGGCATCGGCCGTGGCAGGCCCCTTCTCTTTGCTGACAACTCTTTGAGGCGCGCGTGGAACACTACGCGCCGTCGACTCTCGGGCCTGGTGCTGATCGGACGGCGAGTTACCCACTACTCGCCGTCCGCAGGCCCGGGTGTCCTATCTACCGTTAGGTACATTTTACAGTAGAAGAGTTTTTTTGTCCTATTTTTTTTTAATCTTGAATTTCTAGGTTTGAAGGTTTGTGATAATACATGAGTTACATACGCATTGATTGTTATAACTGTCATCAAATTTTTTAATGAATTATACCTTATTTTACAGTTTTAATGTGGACATAGCACAAACATGCACAAATAAGATTACGAATGTGGACTTAGAACATAACCTCATTGCAGATAGGACAAAGTGACTTTAAGTGACTGTTTCATATTTGAGTGCTTTGTACTATGTTCCAAATGAATATGACGTCGTGGGCTGTAATTGGTCGATTGAGTGGACATAGAAAATTCAAGCACTCAACGTTTCTTACGATGTAGGCTATAAAACAAACACTGGACAGAGATTAATTAAGCACAAAATTCTCATTACAGTTTCGTGTCACAAATAAAAGTTTTATGACTTTTTTTAATTTTATAACAGAAAAAAGTTTTGAATCTGCCTTAACCAACAGGATTGAAATTTAAGTCTTAACAATACTGCATTTAAAGTTCGTTTTCGATAAACTTGGTCTATAGGACACACAAGCACTGAGGCGACGTAGACTTACTCAAAAACTTGTTCCCAGTGTTCCCACCCCTACCGCTTTAAGGCTCGCAATGTATTTTACACTAATGCGGAAAAAGGCGGCGATCAACCCCCCGCCATAATTTATTAGATATATTTATTGTATCAGGCTGGACGTCCCCCGGCCCCCACTGCGTGGCAGCCCCTGTTATGGCACATGAAAAAGAAACAAAAATTTGTTAGTAAATATTATATTTATGAAGTTTTGCTTACCATTTTCGAAGGTGTGTTGCAAATTTTTGTTTGATATACACATGGGCAATTCTCATTGCAGCCATGGTGGAAAATACGCCCGCGCCGAAGCCGAGTTCGTTTTGGAGCCGAGAATTGTTTAAAAGTATACGCATTTGCATCAAAATATACTATTTTGCTTACCTACCATTTTGTTTGTAATCACACAATAGGCCTTGTTGCTAGGTTCCTACAGCAATCTTTACTATCGCAGTATACTGCTGCAAACAGTTGAAACTGCGCACTCACGTAATTTCTTTTTCTTACTTGGACTAATACAATATAGGTAATATTACAAAAAAATGGAACCGACTTCCAAAAAAAGTGCAAATACTTAACTTTAATTTCGGAAGTCGGTGTTTCTGGTTTTGTGTCTTCGTTTTTTGACACCGACTTCCGAAATTAAAGTTAATTGCACTTTTTTGGAAGTCGGTTCCAATTTTTTGTAAAAAAGTTTTCTTATTTTTCACTTTTTAGTTGTGGTTCTCCATTAAATTGTGTTAACCATTCATAGACATACGATCGCAGCAATCGCGGTTGATTTGCTGTCAATTTTTGAAGAGTTCTGTTGTCTGCCTCCGAAACAGATCATCAGATCTATATGAAATTTAAATGAGACTATTTGGAAACAAACCCCTTTCGAAGAAAAAAAGAAGTTTGCAAATCCGTCAATATATGACGGAGTTATGCCCGAACACACATATTTTTTTTTTTTGAATACAAACATCCGAATTGATAACCTCCTCCTTTTGGAAGTCGGTTAATAACAAACTGAATAATATCCTTGCCATTTACCCCCTGACTTATAACAAATGTAAAACCTCAGTAACCACTTATCTTAAAAAGCCTGGACTATACATATATATAAGGGAACCGAGACTTTGTTGATCCCGTTAAGATAACTTCAGAAGTTCGATCAACGACACATCTCCTCAGCTGCTTTCATCTTTACGCATACTCGCTCCTCTTTCTGTTATGAAACATATTCGCACACACACACACACAAACACAATCTCTTTCCTTCACGCACACCCTGGTTTTTTCTCGCAAGTTCTGTTAGTTCTCTAAGTCTTTTTAACTCTTTTTCTCTTTCATAAAGTCTATTGAGGTTAAGCTTCCTAAACGATTGTTATAATCTAAGCTGTAAAAATTATGCCATAGCGAGTTGCTGACCGCGGTTGGAACCTGGTGACCAGTAATTCAGGTTCTTTTAGAAACCTTTCAGGCACCAGTCTTTCACAAAGTCCTTGGATTGTAAACAATCAATAGCATTAATGTACTTTGTGATGAGGGAATAAACGTTTTATATTATTATGTTACTGCTGGACCATGAGTCCATGTCCTGGACATAGCCCTTTTCCCATGCTACGCCACAACACGTGGTCCTACGGCTTCCACATTTACTCGATCCCAGCCACCTTACGAACTTGAGGAAACATCAAACCTTTGCCATATTAACGTTATTTAAGTACAAAAACATTTAAACACGTTATTTTCGTATTCGCTTAACAAAGCTTACACAGCGAAAGAAGATAAAAGATAGCATTAGGCGGGAAAACGTTTCATAAGAAGAAAATTGGCAAAGGCATTATTTTTTTTCTGCCTTCTACATCATGCGAGAGTTCCATTGCTGCAATTGACCTCGTTAGTCGATTCTCCGCGAAATCGACGTCATTTCGGCGCTAAAAAATCTTGCTGAATTTCGAGAGCCTTCCTAATTTGAAAATGGGAGGAATGGTATTTTTGGGCAATAGGAATTCAGGATTTCGTGCATGGTAAAATTTTAGTTGTTTTTTTTATGATCCCTGATCGACTCGATTGTTCGTACATTCGACATTGTTGTGACAGTCACGTTGAATAATTAGGATAAGCACACGGCTTGACATTTCATTTTTGACAGTAATTATTTAATAATTTATTTTTTGACATTTACATATCAGGTTTTTTTTCTAATGACTATTACTATTATAATAATGATTTTAATGAGTCGTAATTAATTCTATTTTATTTATTTAAGCTATGTTTTAAATTGTGCTGTGATCATTAAGGGCTATGCTGAAATAATTAATGTTTTATTTTTTATTAAGAAGGAACAAATCTGTTACAAATTGTCTAAGCTTCCACAGGAGTTAAGATGAACTTTAATTCCGCTTTAATCTCGAATACTCGACTCCACTGGTTTAGGTTTTCGAGCATCTTAATAAATGAACAAGCCAATTCTCGATTGTAAAAATTGTAATCCTTCCTATATGTATTTTGTATTTTAATTGCTATTTATTTAGATACACATTGTAGCATTTTAGTGTAAGTACGAACGCGAGGTTGTTTTGGAGCCGAGAAAATGCCATGAAAATTGCCCACTTGTAAACCATACGACGTTTTTCAACTCACTCGACCGCGACCAGTGGAGACTATATCGGGCGACCAGCCTGATAATAAATACAATAAATTGTGGCGGGATCTGGCCGCCACATTTTTCCGCACTAGTTCAAAATACACTACATTGCAAGCCTAAAAATGGTAAGGGTTTTTTTTTTTTTTTTGGGGGGTGGGAAATCATCTAATGACTCTTTCCGCTCTGGGGTGGAGCGGAAGGGCGTGTCAGACTCTTACTGACTAAAACCCACCCCTGTTCCTCCCTGCCCTACGCGCCCGGGGGCGAGGTAACTCTTTCGAATTTATCCTCCACCCCCGGGCAGAAAATGGTAAGGGTATTAGCGGGTTTTTAACAGACTTCCAAAAGGAGGAGGTTATCAATTCGGATGTTTGTATTTTTTTATTTTATTTTTTTTATGTATGTTCGGGCATAACTCCGTCATTTATAGATGGATTTCCAAATTTTTTTTTTGTTCGAAAGGGGTTTGTTCCGAAATGGTCCCATTTCAGTTTCATAAAGATCTGATGATGCGTTTTGGAGACAGACAACGGAACTCTTCAAAAAATGACAGCAAATCAACCGCGATTGCTGCTATCGCCTAGATATCCATTGTTAACACAATTTAATGGAGAAACAGAAATAAAAAGTGAAAAATAAAAACTTTTTCCAAAAAAATAGAACCGACTTCCAAAAATGGCCACATGGCCCACAGCCCTAATTTTTGGTTACAATTCATGAATAACTAGATCATAGTCAGGTTCTGGTAGATAATAAAGTAAGTAAAAAATCGGCCAAGTGCGAGTCGAATTCGCGCACGAAGAGTTCCTTACCATTATCTATAAAAATGGCAAAAAAACACGTTTGTTGTATGGGCTCCCATACAACAAACGTGATTTTTTGGCCTTAAATATTGTTTTTATTCTGTTTTTTAGTATTTGTTGTTATAGCGGCAACAGAAATACATCGTCTGTGAAAATTTTAACTGTCTAACTATCACGGTTTATGAGATACAGCCTGGTGACAGACGGACAGACAGACAGACAGACAGACGGACAGCGGAATCTTAGTTATAGGGTCCCGTTTTACCCTTTGGGTACGGAACCCTAAAAATTTATATAGGAAACCGTTTTTTAGGGTTCCCTACCAGAGTCCAAACGGAGCCCTATTGTTGTCACTCACGTGTCCATCTGTCCGTCTGTCTGTCTGTCCGTCCATCGTCTGTCACAAAATTTTGTTACGAAGAATTTTTTAACTTCCCATTGCACTTGAAATTCAAAACCAGATACACCGACTTCCGAATTTAAAGTTATTTTGCACTTTTTGTTTTTTTTTTGGAAGTCGGTTCTATTTTTTGGAAAAAAGTTTTTATCCAGTCAGTGTATTGAGAAATATACAGCCGTTCAGCCGAAACCCAAACAAACCCCGCTTTCGTGTATAAAAAGACAATAAGTCCTTATTTGTCACGCTCCTTGCTAATTTGAACAAATGGTCTAAACATTGCGAAATTAAACTTACAGAATAATGAAGTGACCACATTCATCTTAATTTAACCGATACTGGGGCCTACTATGAAATAACGAATGTGAATAATAAAGATTTTGCTGCACATTGCGCTGTTTTAATGATTTTTATGGATGGCCCTCTGGTTCTAGCGAGGAATGTATTAGATGTTCGCTAGCTTAGATTTCATGTCGACTAAAAATTTAATATGCATGCAGTCTGAACGCGGAGTATTTCAGTGCATTATATTTGCGTTATTTTTCATGCTTAAATTACGTAGACTCATAAACTACAACACTGTCTGTTCTTTTTCTCAGTTATGTTTATTTTTTAATTTTCTTCTTTTTTTCAGTTGTTGATAGAGCATTTCAAATAAATTATTTATTTACTTTAATAAATTCGATACCTACTTCAATGTAGCTTACCTACGTTAAAATTAAATCCTACTAATATTATAAATGTGAAAGTTTGTGAGTGTGTATGTTTGTTACTTCTTCACGCTCAAACGGCTGGACCGATTTGGATGAAATTTGGTATGTAGATAGCTTATAGCCTGGATTAACATATAAGCTACCTTTTATTCCGGTTTACGCGGGTAAAACCGCGGGGCGCAGCTGGTTTCGCATAATTTAATGTATCTACCTTCCAGTTTTTAGATTATCTACTGAAATACTTACTTTTTTTTTCTTTTTCTTATCATTCTTAGACTCGAGCTTGACCACTATCTCACCTGATGGTAAGCGTGATCGACGATGGACCACGCTTGCTTATAAGTAACATATTCAAAGTAAAAATGTTCCTGTAAATAATTATCTACGTAGATCCACCAATCACTGCTCGTTACTAAATAAACAAAAGATTGTAGGTATATGTCCCTCAAATCTTCACCCACAAAAAAAAACAAAGACGCAAGTCTTACGACCTTACAGTAGTAAGAGCAAACTTTCCTAGTCTCGCATTAAGTTGTACCGCCGAACTTCTGAGGCCACAGTTCAGACCCCAATGAGGGCTCCTTGACAGTTTGGAGCCACACACTGTATTAAGCACACTATTTATTGGGCCTTGATAGCGCTGGCATCTTAGTAATATTACAGTTTTGGTGCAGGATTTAATATCGGAAAATGTTGGTGTGTGACAGAAAGGGTTAGCGATTTATGAAATAAGATAAGATAAATAAGATAAATTTATTGGCGAACGATCCAACCGCATCCCTTGAACTCACCGTGGATAGATAATCAGCTGTTGAACAGAAGTGATACTGTTATCGCGCTAAGACTTCGTTCTGGACACATTCCGTGCAATAAGTTCCTATACCTAATGGCAAAATCAACAACAGCTAAATGTGATTATTGCATTAATTCCGTTGATGACGTTTATCACATATTAACCGAGTGTGTCCGCAACGAGGAATTTAGAAATAGCATAGATTTTAGACTTAGAGAGGTAGGTTACTGTAATAGTGTTCTAGCTGCACCACTTTCTGACGCAGCTAGGGAACTTTACAAATTAGCTATGCTAAGATTAGGTTAAAATGTGGATCTGGTTTATTTGATTGGTTATCTAAGCTATATTTGTTAAGCTAACCAGGGCGGCATAATCGCATGTGCGACAAAGCCCTTTTATTTTGAATAAAAAAAAAAATAAAAATAAAAACAAAGACGCAAGTCTTACGACCTTACAGTAGTAAGAGCAAACTTTCCTAGTCTCGCATTAAGTTGTACCGCCGAACTTCTGAGGCCACAGTTCAGACCCCAATGAGGGCTCCTTGACAGTTTGGAGCCACACACTGTATTAAGCACACTATTTATTGGGCCTTGATAGCGCTAGCATCTTAGTAATATTACAGTTTTGGTGCAGGATTTAATATAGGGAAATGTTGGTGTGTGACAGAAAGGGTTAGCGATTTATGAAATAAGATAAGATAAATAAGATAAATTTATTGGCATAAAAAAGTGTGTACAAGTACAGTGAGGCCCTGAGCCCCTGACTCCTGTGCTAGGTGGGAACACCTGTGTTACAGGAGTCAGAAATCAAATCAAATCAAAATACATGTATTTTAATCCATTTAAGATCATAATATGGGGAATATGTGGGGACATTAAAAGGCTGATGATGAAGATCATAATTTGTTGTACATTTCAAATAAAGACAAAAAAGTCTAAAAAATAAAGAAAAAGAATAAAAATAAAGAAAGAAAAGAAAGAAAAGAAAGAAAAGAAAGAAAAGAAAGGAAAGAAAGAAAAGAATAGAAAGAAGAAGAATAAAGTCTTATGTGATAGGAAGTGGTTCTTAGAGAGTAAGGTCGAAAGAGCAGCACCTGGAAGCTGGAAACCTTTAAGTTGGTGAACAAATCTATTCCCGTACGGAACAAAGATTTGTATGGCCTACTGATAGCACAACTTTGTGAACGCACCCACGATACAGGAGCAATTCCTAGTGTGGGGTAAAGTTAAATAAAAAAACAAATGAGTACCTAATCCAACTTTATTTTACCACTAGCTGTGCCCGCGGTTTCACCCGCTTTTATGTATATTTCGTAAAAAATATTTCTTTTTTTTTACATAAAAAGTATCTTATGTAAGTAACATAAACACAACATCTAATACCTCCAAGAATATGTGTACAAAGTTTCATGATGATCGGTTAATTAGTAGTTTTCGCGTGAAAGCGTAACAAACAAACTTACATTCACATTTATAATATTAGTCTGATGATTTCATTCACTGCAAATATCAGAGTTTTTAAAATGTTAAATACAACTATTACTTGGTTAATAGAAGAAGTATGTTCCTACGAATCGTAGCAGTGGCGTTCTGTTTCTGCCTACTGCCATGAGAAAAAGGCTGCCTTTATTGTTTGTACCTCTGGACCTGCAGTCTCGACATTGATAGCGATCGCTATGTCCTAACGATCGGTCGCTACGTCGGAAAAATAATTGGTTTTCTTGAAATATGTACAGAGACGGCGTAAATTTTAACTTGCGAGCACTATTTTTCATGAAAACTGATCAACTGATCTGCTGGTCTCTGTACATATTTCAAGAAAATCAATTATTTTTCCGACGTAGCGACCGATCGTTAAGACGGACGTAGCGATCGCTATCAATGTCGAGACTGCAGGGCCTAATTTCTTGTCTTCATCGTGTATCGGTAAAAGAGACAATAAGCTAAATTCACATAATAACGCCTCACAAGGGCGGGCGACGCGGCGTCTTGCTCACACATAAGTACGTATAACCAGCGGGGTAATTCCCATTCGCATCGCTGTGACAATCTGACAAAACCACGCCTAATTTCCCTACATTTTGACAAGTTTTTGACATTGGTTGAGACTGAGATGATATATAACCAGCGGGACCCTATTACTAAGCTTCCGCTGTCCGTCCGTCAGTCTATCTGTCAGCGGGCTGTAACTCATGATCCGGAACAGGTAGACAGTTGAAATTTTCACAAAATGTGTATTTCTGTTGCCGATAGAATAATAAAAAAAACTTTTTTACAAAAATAAACAACCGACTTCCAAAAAAGAAAATACCTTTAATTTCGGAAGTCGGTGTCAAAAAACCTAGAAATAAAATACAAACACCGACGTCTGAAATTAGAATAGAATAGAATAGAATATTTATTTATTGAATTATGGTAAACAAAAAGTTTACATTTAGTCTACAGGAGTAACATTTCCTATACAATTATAGTGCTTAAAAATAAACTAAAACTAAAATATGGTACATGACTGGTTCAAAATAAGATGATGGTTAGGAATTACAATGTTAGATAGCGACCCGCCCGAACTAGGTTCATTCAAACCTGTGTTTCAGGCCATCACTTTACAATATGATTAAAATTTGGGACAGTAAAAATTTAAGGTAAACTGATACAAAATAATCTATTAACAACTATGCGAGTTGGTGGATGTCAGATGTCTTCGAATTTTTGGTTCTAGGACATTCGATGTTTTCTTTCACCGTTTTGAGAGCAGTGGTGATGAAATAATTTACACAAAGTAAAGCGCGCCTACCTGGGTTTGAACTCACTACCTACAAATTGTAAGGCGCGGCCAATACCACTGGGCCACCACTGCAAAAAAGTTTTTTATTTTTCACTATTTAGTTGTTATACCCTAGAACTAAAAACCCCAATAAAACGGAACGTGGAATTTAAACATACTCGTAATTGGAGAAAACCAAAACGTCATCTATACAGTCAGTGGTGGTCATATAATTAAGAATGATTTTAAGTTCCAGATTGTTTTATCTAAGTCATGTCATGTGTAGTTATGTGCTCCTTCTTCGAAGTAATGAGTTATGTCATGAAATAGCCACATGAATAGAGCAAACGGGATTAGGAATATAGAATAAAATCGCTAACTATTTTTGTTACGAAGTTTACTTATTGTCTCTAGTAACAAATTCAAATAGTAATGAAGCTGGACAAATAAATAAAAACGATTTATTAAAATGCTCGAGAGTTGTTTTATATGAAACTTTGATTAAATAAATCTCATTAATGGAAATGGGCGTAAAGAAAAAAAGCAATTTAACACATTTCAAAATTGTCTTAAATTGCCACACTGTCGATTTTTCTTGACTTCACACCAAAGATGCTCTTTTGGAGTTCTGGGCTGTTACCTCGCCAATCTACGACAGAAACTGATTGTCATGTGAGAAATTCCTTAAGGGCCTTCTCGCGGTCCAGTGGCGCCCTCATTGAATAAAAAATCGTAGCATAGCACAGAAAATAAATAAATCCAAAGTAGTAGGCAAAAGTGCCAAAAACGGCCGTTTTTGGCACTTTTGCCTACTACTTTGGATACGAAACATTTTGAGACCTGTTTTAACAACGTAAAAATTCTTTATCCTCTTTGTAACAAACGTGAAGATGGATTTTTTTATATTTATTTTCTGTGATAAGCTACGATTTTTGCACTGGACCGCGAGAGGGGCCTTAACGGTGTGTGCAGTATGCTTTGAATCATTGTCGTGCTGGAATGTCCAAATAACCGGATGCATGTCTTGAGCATAAGGTAACATTGTTTCTTCCAGTATATTTTTATTTATTTATATATTTACACTTCATGCAACAAAAGTACAAAGGCAGATTTAAAATTGATTTTTGATTTTTTTTTTTTGGAATTGATCCATGTTTCCTTCTATCAGCTTAACAGGTCCAACACCATGTCCAGAAAAGCACCCCCAAATTTTGACCAACTCGACGAGATGACTTTCTCTGTTTAGGTACACGCGGAACATTTGAAGTACCTACATATTTTGATACGTGACAAAATACTTCACAGCGTGGAAAACCATTGTTTTTGAGCATTGGTCGGCTATCTTTTTATACGACAAATTCTTCTTGCGAAGTTTTATTATTACTTACCTTGTAGATTTATCACAACTTTAATTTTTTCCCTTTGCTAACATATGAAGCAATCACCTTTATGACTTTTACAGCACTAAGTGGCGCCAAAATTATACGAATAGTGACCTACAACCCCATAGCCACAGAGTGTTCTCTATTTAAATTTGAAAAAAAATAAACTATTCAACGGTGACCAGCCAGTAAGTTGTAATACTAGGTTTAGATCTTATGTATAAAAATCCGAAGTCGAGTCCCCCTGTGGGCGTGGCGGGAGTACATGAGCCAGCAGATATAGCCAATGCTTTCCGGCGTCATTTCAAGGTTGAGTCAACTCTTACTAGACCTGTTCAGGCGGTCGATGCTGGGGCCAACTCTGGGGAAATGTCAATTACCTATTTTTACGGCTCAAGAAATTGCGGCCATTGTAAGGAAAATGAAGAGGGGTAAATCACCGGATCATGATGGCCGCAGCATCGAGCACCTGAAGTATGCGTGGGGACACCTGCCTCGTGTGCTTGCATTGTTTTTTAACATGTGCATTAGTCACAGTTACTTACCGGATGATCTTATGAATACTTTGGTAGTGCCTATTGTAAAAAATAAAACGGGGGATGCCTCTGACATAACCAATTACAGGCCCATTTCTCTGGCCACTGTCATAGCAAAAGTTTTGGACAGTCTGCTTGATAAACAATTAGCAAAACATGTCGAACTGCATGACGCCCAGTTCGGCTTTCGGCCTGGGCTGTCAACTGAGAGTGCAATCTTGTGCCTCAAGCAGACTGTTCAATACTACACAGACAGGAAGACGCCTATTTTTGCCTGTTTTCTGGATCTGTCGAGGGCGTTCGATCTTGTATGTTACGATGTTCTCTGGCGTAAACTACAATGTGATACTACTTTACCACCTGAGATAGTGTCAATATTTAAGTACTGGTATGGTAGTCAAAGTAATAGTGTGAAATGGGTTGGCTCGCACTCGGACGTGTATCGGATGGAGTGCGGGGTGAGGCAGGGGGGGCTTAGCTCACCCCGACTCTTCAACCTATACATGAACCAACTGATCGTTGAGCTCAGCAGCATCAATATCGGATGTCATGTTGACGGGGTGTGTATTAATAACATTAGTTATGCTGATGATATGGTGTTGCTGAGCCCATCGATCGGTGCTCTGAGGCGACTGATCGCTATATGCGAATCTTACGCGGAGAGTCATGGCCTCAAATATAATGTCACAAAGAGCGAACTAATGGTTTTTAAGGCAGGCAGTGTGACATATTCTAGTGTTCCAAATGTCGCACTGTGTGGAGAATCCCTGCGAAGGGTAGATAAGTGTAAATACCTAGGCCACTGGGTCACCGAAGATTTCAAAGACAATAGTGACATTGAGAGGGAACGTAGGTCGCTGGCTGTTCGTTGTAACATGCTGGCCCGCAGGTTTGCGCGATGTACGAAGCCAGTAAAAATCACGCTTTTCAAAGCTTACTGTCAGTCCTTCTACACGTGCAGCCTATGGGTCAGTTTCACTCAGCGGACATACAGCGACCTACGTGTCCAATATAATAATGCACTGAGAGTACTGTTGGGGCTGCCGTGGCGTTGCAGTGCATCGGGGATGTTTGCGGACACAAACATTGATGGTTTCGCCGCCATTATTAGGAAAAGATGTGCCTCTCTGATGACGCGTGTTCGCGGCAGTACCAACACTATTCTCAGTGTGTTCGCAGATCGGTGGGATTCTCCGTTGATGCAGAGGTGGATGCAGCTCCACGCTGATGTGTAGCTGTATGTTTTAGCTATAATGTCTGTACCTACTAACACTAGTTTTTTAAGTAATTTGTTACTAACCCTATGGACTTAGTCTGAAATTAAATTTTTTATTATTATTCCATTTATTCAATTTTATGTACATACAATTTTAAATTTTTAAATATTTAAGTACTTAGAAAAACATAAATAAATACAAAAACATTTAAAAATATAAAAAGTAGTTGCCCACCGGTATCGGGAATAGGGTCCAAGCTAACGGTGGTCAGGGCTCCTGAGAAAGGAATCTCCTAACAATACGCGCCGTGTCCAGGAGTACTGCTTTCTGGATCAAGCCCTTGATCCAACTGCCCAACGAGAGCCTCCTGAGATGTTGGTCGAGGCTCTTGGCTATTAAGCCATTGGCCGTCACGACTATCGGCACAATGACTGCTGTATCCACCTCCCACATGTCGACAATCTCGCGAGCCAGATCAAGATACTTTGTTTTTTTATCTTTCTCAGCCTTCACGAGGTTCTCGTCATGAGGGACAGCTATATCAACAATCATTGTGCGACGCTCTTGTCGATCTATCACCACTATGTCAGGCTTATTGGCAACAATAGTCCTATCAGTGATGATAGATCGATCCCAATACAACGTGATATTGCTATTTTCGAGAACTGGGTCGGGCTCATACCTATAGTACGGTACTTCAGATTCCACAAGATTGTATTTAAGAGCAAGTTGCTGGTGGATAATCCTGGCTACAAGGTTGTGTCTGTGCAAATAGTCTCCGTTAGCTAGACGAGAACAACCAGAAATAATGTGTCGGATTGATTCCCCGGGCCGGTGGCATGCCCGACAGATGTCAACCGTACCGTCCTTCACAATATATTTCCGGTAGTTATTCGTCATCATAACTTCGTCCATAATCGCACAGACAAAACCTTCGGTTTCCCCGAATAGGTCACCAAAGCGCAGCCAGGATACGGACGCTAAGAAATCTACATCGGGTCCATGTAGGACCCGGTAAAAGCGTCCGTGAAGCTCCTTGCTCTGCCATACTTCCCTGCGGTCATTAGTATCCAGTACTTTAAGTTTGCGCCAGTTCTCGTTTGCCAAGGAGAGCGGGGTGAGGCCCTTGTCCACAGCGACCACATCTCGATGCATACCCACGTCGGTTTCTAGGAAATATTCCCTAAGGCTGCATACCTCGCGGTTGTGTAGGGTCTTAGCATTTAAGAAGCCACGACCCCCACATTTCCGCGGGATATACAGCCTCATCACCGATGATCGTGGGTGATGCATCCGATTTGCGGTCAGCAGTGTGCGGACCCTCCTATCCAGGGCGTCAAGTTCCGTCTGAGTCCATTTGAGTATGCCGAAAGAGTACATCAATACCGGCATGACCCAACCGTTGAAGGCGCGCACCTTGTTCCCGCCTGATAAAAGACTATTTAGTACTTTATTCAGGCGGCCAAAGAAGCGCTCCTTCAGCGACTGTTTCACGTCAGCAGTATTGATGCCTAACGCTTCCGACATACCCAAATACTTGTAGGTTTCGGTTGAGGAGAGGGATCTAAGGTGTATGGAATCCGAGAGTTGAGTTCCCACGGATTCCATAATCTCCCCTCGCTTTACATGCATGACTGCACATTTGTCCACACCAAATTCCATTCTGATGGCGCTACTGAAGGTTTCTGTTACCTTCAGTAGCTTCATCAGTTGCAAGTTGTTGGGGGCAAAGAGTTTCAGATCATCCATGTAAAGGAGGTGTGATATGACCTGACCACCTCTTCTCAACCGATAGCCCTGTCCCGAACCCTCCAGTAGTGTACTGAGAGGGTTGAGGGCCAGACAAAACCACAGTGGACTCAGACTGTCGCCCTGGAATATGCCACGCTCGATCCTTATCGGTTCGCTGTTCTCCTGTATCTGACGACATCCTGGATAGTGAAGGACTGTACTCCACTGCCTCATACACGACATCAGGAAGGTGCGCAGAGTTGCATCAACTTTGTACAACTCCAGCACCCTCATGAGCCATGTATGTGGCACCGAGTCATAGGCCTTCTTGTAATCTATCCAACATGTCGACAGATCTCTTCGAGAACGACGAACCTGTTGGCTAATAGCAATATCGATGAGGAGCAGCTCCTTAGTACCACGGGACCCATTCCTACATCCATTCTGGGAGGCTGACATGATACGATTTTTATCAATATGGGTGTTAATTTTAGCTCTCAGAATGGATGTAAGAACTTTATAGACCGTCGGTAAACACGTGATCGGTCTATAATTCTTAGGTTCCGCAGTACTACCTGATTTATGGAGCAGGTGGGTTATTCCTGTCGTAAGAAACTGGGGCAGCGACCCTGACTCTAAGGCAGACTGGAACTGAGCTGCCAAGCGAGCGTGCGACCTTTGAAACCATTTGATCCAGAAATTGTGCAGCCCGTCCGGCCCTGGAGATTTCCAGTTAGGCAACGGACGGACTGCACGAGTTACATCTTGGGGGCTGATGGTAATTGCCCCCATTTCTGGTATAAGGTCGCACGCGCGCTCGACCTCTCGAGTCCAATCACCCTCGGTGTGCCTGACGGGCACCGACCAGATGCTGCGCCAGAATGAACTCATAGCGTCATCATCCGGTAGATGTCTATCGGACACACCTTGGTCCTTTATTATTATTATTATTATAAAGTTTATCTATTTATTTTTTAGCCAATCATGAGTATCAACGAATGTACCGCTCCAGTATGGAAATGTTTTGCGATACCGAGAGAAATACATGCAATGAGACACACTTGTTAGTTAGACCACCACTGTATATACGTATTTTTCGTTTTTGTTCAGTTTTTCAAAAAGCGCTGAAGCAATTTGGATTAAATTTATATAGGACCACCTCGGGAGTATATTCTTTCGGATAAAAAAATAATTTTAAAAATTGGTCCACAACTGACAGAGAAATCGGTGGACTTACATAAAGTCGAACATAGAACCGCCTCCTTTTTCGAAGTCGGCTAAAAATTAATTTAAAATTAAAGAGGGCTCCCCTACTCAAAACGTGTTTTTTGGATTTATTTGTTCGTACTTAATAATGGCAACAAGGTAGGCGCGTATAATCTTGTACGATGGTACGGAACCCTTCATGCACGAACCGACTCGCACATGGCTGGTGTTTTAAGTACGAGAATTGGCCTTCTTAACATTAGCTGTACAGAGGGTTAGGCTTTTACTAAGTATAATAATAATAATAATAAAGTTTATTGTTCTTCTCTCACATAGAATTTTACAAACAAATAAAAAACAAACAAGACATTAGCGATAATTTTTGTGATTTATGTGAGAGACTGGTTTCTGTACAGACTGTTGTCAACATTACCTGACCCACCCTAAAATCAAACGACTTTGGACCCTCTGTATGTAACATTAAGGTTTATTTGATTTATATGAGCTTATCAGACAACTGCTCGAGGATTTGATGACCAAATACAATAATAATATAGACACGCAAATTTGATCTTTAAAACGTTAGCATTAGGTTATATTTTATAACTATTTGTTATAATATGATAAGTGTAATAGCTTATTTTAATGATTGAGTTCAAGTAATTCTGGTATCGTGGTCTGTGTGTAAGACTGAGAAAAACAAGGTTCGAGATCAAATCCTGCGACAAAGATATTGTTTTGCTTTCAATGTAGAATTTATATTCCAAAACTATTTCTTGTATTATTGTAAAGAACTACAGACTATACATAAACTTTTTAAAATGGTAATATTTTCACATAACTTGTAATAAGTGGGTAGTTGAAAAATAAATATCCGTATTCATTATAAAGAACTGTGAACTTAAAGTTTTTTAAATTACCCACCCGTTTACAAGATAAGTTATTAGGCGAAAATCATATTGGTCGTTCTTTAATATTGCAAACAATATTGTAGAAATGAAAACAAATTAAAAAAGAAACTGATGTATAGGTGGACTGTGTTTTCGAACCCACAAGC
This sequence comes from Polia nebulosa, assembly GCA_951329385.1. Taxonomy (NCBI): domain Eukaryota; kingdom Metazoa; phylum Arthropoda; class Insecta; order Lepidoptera; family Noctuidae; genus Polia; species Polia nebulosa. Next base: position 6,024,333 of record OX589596.1, read on the forward strand.
TGTTCGTTGTCAATCCAGCATCAAACCGCTAAGCCACAAGAACTTGTTGGGATACGCGAAATTAAAGAATGGGTTGTAATTATGTAGTGTGACTTAAACGCTTTTTAACTTTAATGTTTACGAGATAATGATTAAAATAGCTTAACAAAAACATATATAATGCCGGTGGCTCCGACTATGTTGGGTGGGTTTACCTTAACGTTACGTGTTAAAGATCAAATTTGAGTGTCTGTGTTATTATTGTATTCTTGTTCATCGAGTCCTCGTGCACTTGTGTGATAAGCTCATATAAATTAAATAAACCTTAATGTTACAGGCAGAGGGTCCAAAGTCGTTTGATTTTAGGGTGGGTTAGGTAATGTTGACAACAGTCTGTACTAGGAGACCTGTATGACAGATAACCAGCCTCTCCAGACTCCGGACAATAGGTGACAGCTGTATACAACATCAGTGAGAAGTAATAATTAAGAGGGATTAAGCTACGTGCAGTGAGATTGTTGCTGTTATGGGGGTACAAAGTGGTGAAGTGAGATTGTTTCTGTTATGGGGGTACAAAGTGGGTGAGAGGAACTAAATTGAATGAGTGAGTAATTGAGTATGTGTACGCTAGTGTGAGTGCGAGTGTGTGGGAGCGTGTATGTGTCTGTGTGAGTGTGTGTGGGAGAGAGTGAGTGTGTGTGAGTGCGTGTGTGCGGGGTGAAGGAGGTGACAGCATACGCAGTTGGTTAGGATGGTACAATAAGCAGATTTTCAGTGTCATCGTAGTTGAGGGACTTAAGCCAGGCAGTAATAACCCTCTTACAATTAGCTCTTGTAAGAGGGTAAACTGTTAGCTTCTTATTTATCTTATTATATAGATGTCCACCAAGAAAATCAAAGAATTTGCGTGAGAAGGCAGTGCTACGATTAGTAAGTGTTGGGCAAACCCTGTATTTGACTCTCTTGTTTGCATTAAGTAAAGGATCGTACCCTATTAGTGTATGTTGTTTTAGAGCTGAGCACAAAATATATAGTTGTCTTACTGTCAGCACATCAGAGAGCAAGTACAGATCTTTGGTAGGAAAGAAGAAAGGTAACGACAAGCTTACTTTTAGTACCGCTCTTTGAGCTCTTTCAAGTTGTATTAAGTTAGTTTTACTAGTGCCACCCCATACAGTAATACAGTAGGTTAGAATGGATTGGCACAGGGCCATGTAAACCATTTTAATGACATTTTTATCTGCAATGCGGCTTAAATTTTTTAAAATGAAAATTAGTTTTCGAGTTCTGAAAGATAGTAGGTCCAGGTGGTGTTTGAAGCCGAGAGTACTATCAATCATGACTCCGAGGTACTTTATACTAAAAGCTATTTCTAATCGACTGCAGGAACAGGGGTGGGCAGATGAGCAGTAATGGGCTTTGATGTAATAATTTTCGTGAACTGCAGATGAGATGTTTTTAATAGAGAATGGTACAAATTTAGTTTTGCTGACATTGAGAGTAAGGCCGTTGTTATTGAGCCAAGAAGTTACAGTATTGAACCCAGATTGAGCGAGGCTGTAAATCTCATCCCAGCTGTCGCCATGGAAGATCAACGCAGTGTCATCCGCAAATGTGACAATTTTGCCATTTTGTAGTAGCAGATCACATAGGTCATTGATGAAGGTGAGGAAAAGTGTGGGCCCAATTACACTACCCTGAGGAACACCGTAGCAAATAGGTAAGTCATCACTAGTGAATTCACCAATTCTAACTCTCTGTTGCCTGTCAGCAAGGTAATCCCCAAATAGTTTGAGCTGTGTATCACGAATCCCCATACTTTGTAGCTTAGTTAGTAGGAGTGGAACAGAGACCGTGTCAAAAGCTTTAGCTAGATCCAGGAATATCGCTATCACTTTCTTTTTGTGGTCTAGTTTATTAACAACATGATCGATCAATTCGTGGACCGCATCATTGGTCGAGATTCCAGCTCTAAAACCAAATTGAGATTTTGACAGCAAGGATTTGGTCTCAAGATAGTTAATTAGACGTTTGTTAATAAGTTTTTCAGCTAGTTTAGACAGAGTAGAAAGTATAGAGATGGGTCGGTAGTTGTTGACACAGTCTCTGTCAACACTATTGTAGATTGGGATTACTTCAGCAAGTTTAAATTCCTTCGGAAAAACACCACTGAGGAACATTAAGTTGAAGATGCACGTTAAGGGCGGGACTAGGGTAGTGTGGTATCTTTTAAGAAAAGCTCCTGAGATATTGTCTCGTCCAACTGTATTGACTTTTTTTAGATTTAGGATACACTGACGAACCTCATCTTCATCAGTGGGAAGCAAAACGAAAGAGGAAGGACAAGAGTTAGCGTGTGGTGTGTAGATAGATGGATTTCCGTCGTGAATGTTTTCAGCAAGGTTTTTGCCAATAGACACAAAAAAAATTGTTAATTGCATTGACAGAGGTAGAAGGGTTTGGGGTAGATATAAGATCCATTGCTGGGTTTGATTTTTTGTTGGAGTGTGTTATTTGTTTTACAGCGTCCCAAAGTTTTTTATTGTTAGTTTTAGCTGCTTTATCTAATAGGTTTTTTTCATAGTCCGTTTTTAGTTTTTTTAGTAGCCAGTTGCAAAAGTTTCTGTACCTTTTGTAGGTGATCTTGCTGATTTCATTATTAGGGTTTTTTTTTGATTTTATGTGGAGTTTATCTCGATTTTTCATACATCTCAATAGACCATTTGTTATCCAGGGCTTTTTAATCCTCTTGCGATTAGAAATGGAAACGGTTCGTGTGTTAGCTAGTATTATAGTGTTTAGGTCATTGACTAACAATGTAGTAGCTACATTTACATCAGTTATTTCGTAGATGGAATTGAGGCATATATTTTGCATATCGTTGTCAAGGCCTATGTAGTTAACTTTCCTAATGGTAGATGTTATCATCGGGTGATGGTGGTTTTCAAGCACAAGTGTCACACTGTCATGGTCGGTAATAGATGTCTCCGCGACATAGCAAAAGGCAGGGAGTCTACTTTTTAGCATGACGTGATCTAAACAAGTTTTACTATGTGTTGGTAACTGGTGGGCAGGTAAAAGACCTAAGGAAGCTAGTACATTTAGGTATGATGATGAGTTAGCATCGTTAGTGTTAATAGTTATGTCCACGTTAATATCTCCAATGAGAATGATATTAGGGAAGTTTAAGCTACTTAAAAAGTTACTGAGAGATTCAAGAAATGGGTTAATGTTTTTATTACCAGGAGGTCTGTATATTGCAACGACGAGGGTATTACTGTCTAACTTTATTGTCATACAATTGGCATCAAGAATGGTTGGTTCCGATATTATTGGACTTAAATTATCTTTGAAGTACACGATGACCCCTTCATTTTGGGTGATGTTATTTTCAGTTTTAGCCAAGTCGAAGCCTTCTATTGCAGGAATGGTGTGGGTGTGGCGTAGCCAACACTCCGTGAGTATCATAAGATCCCACTCAGTATTTGATCTTTTAAGAAGGGTTAACAGGCTAGGATAGTTACGATTAACACTACGGATGTTCTGATGTATTATTTTTAGGCTAGAGTGTGGCCTTTTAATTAGATTAGGACACTCTTCTATTTCGCAAGTGGATGAATTCGCTATAACAAAATTATCAAGATCGCTATTAATTTGGTTTATGTTATCGAATTTTGATAATTTAAGTAAGTAGGTGAATTCGAGCATGTCAATAGATTGTAATTACGTGGAAAGTAAGTGTGATTTAAAGGTGCAGAGTTATAAAAAGATGTGACGATTAATACCTCATAAGTAGATTGAAAATTAGTCAAGCGAATGTAATATAATGATGAGTTGGTATATAATGTATTATAGTTATATGTAGCAGATGGATAACAAGTAATAATTGTATATAATGGTGTCGTAGCACTGTGGAAAATTGGAGAGGTGTGTATTATATGGATATGTTGTTGCGTCGCGTATGTATGGGTCACCCTATTTATGTGTGAAATAAGTGTAGGAAAGTTATAAATGTTAGATGGTTGTGTTATTATTATTAATGTGTTGAGTGTTTCATTGTGGAGTATTGTGTAATAGCTTATGGTGTAAAACTTAAAAATATAAAAGGATATAACATAAAAAGTACAAAGCAAACATAGTAATTTGACATAGAATAGTCACTTATTTGCAATCTTTTCCAGATCTAGTTCGCAGTCCACACGCAGCGCTGGTGAATCATGGGATTTTTTGATAAAAAAAATTCCATAAGAAGTCCATGTACGAGTACTATGGTATTTGTGTTCCATAACAAACAGTCTGGCCAGGTATGCTAGTCGTCTCCCCAAGCTTGTCAGTGACTCATCGACAAAGACCGGTTTAATAGGGCCAGCTAGCTGCAGGTGGGATGTATTTAGCTTGTTGTCTTTGTGCATCTTATTGAAGTTCCTGCACTGTTTTAGGAATCCATCTTTACATGAAGTTGTTGTGAATTTGACCACAATATGATCACCAGATTCCTTTTTGGTTTTTAGGCGATAAACATCTTGAACATCAAGGTTAGATAATGGCTGATCAATGACCTCGCTCACCTTCTGGACTAGGTTACGAAGAGTATTCTTATTTTCCGATGCTTGTCTAGGAATGTTCCTAATTTCGATGGTGGATGCGCGTGAGTTACGCTCTAGCTGTTCTATTTTGCTCTCTAGTGCCTCGATTTTAAGTTCGTAACTTTTATTTTTTTGTTCAAGGTTAACCATTTTCTGTAATACTTCGTCATACTTGGAGGAAAGAAAATCCATGCTTTTCTGGATCTCAGTGTTCTGGTCTTTGATTAATTGAATAGATTCCATGAGATTCTCGAATTTAGAGTTCTGCTGGGCTTCAAATGAAGAAAAAATGTCCTTCAATTCGCCAGTGGATACAGTATATTCAGACGTCCCGTGTACGTGATGTTTACGCTTCATTCTACGAGTGATGAAGTCACTTTGACCAGTAGGAGGTGACACATATAACTGAGAATCAGATCCATAACTCAAGACAGGAGTTTTTGCCAGTGGAGGAACATTAATTGTCTTCGGCGGAGTGCGTCGAGTCGACATAGTATAAATAAAGTAATTCCAATAAATACCTGGAGCGCTGACGTAGAAGCAAAGGTGACACTATTTGAGGGTACTTGCAAGCAAAGGTGTCACTATTAGAGGGTACTTGCGTACGCGCCACTCTTATTGAGTTACAGGGCAGGGCTTATGCGAGCTGATTGAGTGGGTGGAGTCGGCAGCAGCGCAGAGAAGTAGGTTGTCCTGCTCCTTCTTTGCAGCGCTTGGTCGGAGGGCGGGGCTGGATACAGATGTCTCACTCCGTTTCAACCTTGCCGTGCAGTCTCTGTCCTCCTTACTGGGTATGCGCGCCTAGTACTTAGTTGGTTGAACTTCGTTGAGGAATTTTGATTTATTTATTATTTAAATTAAATAAATACTAAAAAAATAGTAGCGCGGATTACTTGAGAACACGACCGTACACCACGGCATCCGGAGGGGAGAGGACGGAGTATGTTAGTAAAAATTAAAAAAGCATCAAGAATTGCAATCATAACTCCTTTCTGATTTGAAAGTAGTACTCCTTCAATGGGAGTCAAAGAACATACCCAAAATCCAATTTCAAATTTACGGAATGCTCACAGTTTCCATACTATCGAACACCACCAAAACACCTAATTTCGACATCTCACATCACACATTGTTCCAAAATCAAATCAATCTACCTCAAACAAGACAAAACACGATCTGTAAACTGGATTATAATGTACTCTGTGCTGTAAACCAAACTCATAGAATGATCTCGATTGTTCATAATAACATGACATAGACAACAAGTTACAGGGTGGCCAACTACAAATTTAAATAATCACCCAACGTGACACTGGTAGAATAGTCGGAACTGGCTCAATGTATAATTATATATTTTCAAGACACATAGCGCAAACAGAAAAAAAAAAGATTAGTCGACGTCGGCTCAGTTGGCAGAGGAAGAAAACTTATTTTAAATCGTTTTTGTTTTATGGATCTAATGAAAATTATCAGATATTTTTTCATATATCTGCTATCTAGCCTTGGCAATTTTATTAGGATAACAGCAATTACCAAATCTGCACCTGTTTGCTGTCTAAAAATGCGACAGCTTTTGTTGTGTTTTCATTAAAATCAAAATTAGTTGAAATCTCACCGGAATAACTCAAATTTTCGCATACCTTATCCCACTGACAAAGTATAGTAGGTACTGTAGGACCCCAAGGCACCTTTACGGCCTGCAGGGATCCTGGGATGATCTTCGTAACTCCGGGGGATGTCACGTATCTTGGAGACTCGCTTTCTTGGCGCGAGAGGACTATTCGAAGGGATCTGACTACGGGCGAATAAGAGAAAGAGCTGAGCTGATTTCAATTATGTTATATTAGGCAAAACGATAACATTGGTGCCCACTTGCCAGGGCTAGCTTCTATCTATCTGACATACAACAAAATGTGTCACCTACTCTTCTATATTCAAACGGCTTTCCAATAATTCTAGAACATTCTAATCAACCAGTTGAGGCCGGTACACACCCGCTAATATTAGGCTGTGTCTACAATCGTCACAGTACCTACTTATTCGGATTTTAATGTTAAAAATTGACAATACGTCTTTTAGATTGCGCCGCAAAAAGTCAGAATCTGTCGAAGCAGTAGTGCTATTCTGTAAAATCTCACCGTGAAAACTTAGGTGAAGTGGGCTGTCAATCCATACAATCAAGGTGGAGTGACAGTTCACTTCACGCTCACTCCATCTAAGTTTTCACGTTGAGCTGTTAACAGAATCGACCGGTCGTTGAGTTTAGGGGTCGTCGGACGTCAGTCTAAAAAAAAATTCGTAACAGATTATTTTTCAATTCACATTTTAACTTCAGAATACAAATAATGAATGCTCCTAAAACTACTCAAAACAATATAACTTTTACTAACTTTATACTAAAAGATGGATATCAAACAACACTGGAAAAATTGGCCTTAAATCCAAGTTGGCTACCCTACACAGATATCTCTATCCAATCACGGTCCTTTTGACTCCACAATAGATCGATAGATCCTTAGGATCACTTCAATGAACTGAAACTGTAGGGCCGACGGGCAAACAATAGACAATGTAACTGATACGAATCGTATACAGATTTATTGTAGTCTATGGGCATTGTGCGTGCTACTTGTGGCATGGCTAATTCGAGGGCTCGGGCCTGTACGCCCAGATAATGTTGGTGAAAATATAGGAAGGATATTGAATCGACTGGTTTATGTTCTTATTTTTAATAAATTTTGTTAGGATATCGAATTTGTTATTAACTCCTTTGTAAAAAAAAGTGCGAAAACGATCCACGGCCGATTTCAGTCAATTCAATTATTAATTGTTTAGCGTAGCTTGTTTAGGTATACTTACTGATAATCTTATAAATTAATACGCGTGAAGAATTCTAGCAATTTTTTCATAAATTTTCGATGAATTCTAAAAAATCAATGTACTCGTCTTAACAATAAAACAAACCGGTCATGTCCGCGTTGGGCCACGCGCAAGGTAGGGTTCCTAGATCGTATTAAGTAAGGATTTTGTATTTTGAACGAAATTTAACAAGTTTTAGCTGGCAGACTCAACTTTAACATAAATTAGCAATTTAAAGCTTAATTAGACGCAAACGGATCCCTGAATCGAAAAATGGTTATCGCAGACCCGTAATATATTTGAATGGCCTATCCAACGATACCTCACACCATGGGATAGACGAGAAAAAAAAAACATCCCCACTTTACTTGTACAGGAGGTACCCTAAAAAAAACTTTTTTTTCATGATTTTATTTTAACACTTTGGCACGATTAATATTTGTATCCATGCCAAATAACAGCTTTTTAGTACTAAGAGTCTCTGAGCTAAGCTGCGGACAGACGGTCATGGCGAAACTGAGTTCCATGGAACCCCAAAAAGTGTTCAGCAATAAGGAAAAGAAGATTTTTTTAGTTTTTAATTATAAATGTAGAATCCTAATAACAAGTGTAACCTCCTCTTGCCAAAATCACAGATTGCATCCTTCTAGGCATGCTTTCCACGATACTTTTAATAATGTCTTGTGGGATGTTCTCATTCTTCAGCAATTAGCCTGATGTTTTGTGGAGCACGTTGCACTGATCTTATCTGTATTTTAGGGCCTCCCAGACATGCTTGAATTGAGGTCGGGACTTCAAGCAGGCCAATCTAAAGGACGGATCCCAACTTCTTGTATATTACGCTTCCACGTCGCTAGACCAACGAGCGCGAGCATAATAGGGTATTTTACTCTATATGAGAAAAAAACTAAAAATATATTATTGAGATAGCTTAGGCAAAAAGCAGTCGGAAAATGTTAGTTTTAGTTCAAAAAATAACAAAATAAATTTTAAAATTCAATTCAAAGTTTTTGTAATCTGTTTTTTAACACCATGGAATAGTAGCCGCCATGTTATACGTCATACGGCTATGTAAACTATAAAGGGTCAACTGTCAACTGATCATCGTATCTATAGCATAAATACTAGACACAAACACAAATTTTTTGTACCTAAACCCAGGCTCAAGGAAAAAATAGGTGGTCCGTTTAGATGCCAATGTATACGTTTCTATAATAAACTTCCTATCCAAATTCAAGAACTATGCATGAATAAATTTAAATCATTTATTAAACGTAAGCTATAGCAGAAAGTTTTTTACACAATTAATGACTACCTTGAGGACAAAAAGGCGTGGGATTGAGCTGCTTCAATGATATACATGAGCCATTGTTTAAAATGTAAAATTAAATGAATTAATTTGCATATTATTCAAAAAGTTTCAAAATTTTAGTAATACCTACGAGCTACGCAAGTAGGTAACAGTTTCAACAATTCGCGCCATTAATAAAGCAATATCTCAATAATTATTAATTTTCTTTTGTTAATAAAATTTAAATTTAGAACGTCGTGCCTTCATGCCAGGATTTTCAAATTACATCTCTTTCTTTTATATAATTTTAAGTTATAGAAAAAAAATACTGCCCATTAATATACAAAAAACCACGGGTTTTTGTACATCAATGAAAGTGCCTCTTTTTTTTGGAAAAGGGTTTATTTGCCTCTTTTTGGACTCTTCGTATTTCAGACTTTCCAGTTAGAGGTTATCCATACATTTTCTAGGTTATCCGCACTCACTGGTATTCGATTCGTATTGGTAATTTTTTTCCAATATCATAAAAACAGATCCGAATAATATTATTTCCTTATTAATGACAAATGCGTGTACTAACGCTGATAATGGACATGACAGGAGAATATCAACATAATAAGGGGAAACATGGAAAAAAGTAGGTAGGTACTTGGGAGCGATTAAAGGCATGATGTAACAAGTTATTTATTTCACGATACTCAACTATAATTCCCCCACTGTTTATTGTTGTTTTAATTCTATTACAACATACTGAAGATATTCTGCAATAGTTACTAGTACTACTGCATTTAAGGGAATTACTGGATCTGCATGCAAAGTGTTCCGTACAAATCATATTTTGTTGAGGTTTTGACTATTTACCTACCTATGCTTCTTAGACTTAGGTGTTTTATGTAATCTATATGTAAAGAACTACTCTGTATTTTTCTCAAAATTTTAGGCCTAGTAGTTTCGGAGATAAAGGAGGGGGGGAGAATGGTAATTTTTCATCTATTTTCTTAAATAACTTAGAAACTGACAATTTTTAAACAATAAAAAAAAATTAAATCTTCACAATAAGCTCTTTCATTTGATATGTACTAATTTGCACCTCAAAAGTGACTCTCATATTCTAACCAAGGTATTTTATTTATTTATTATTAACAACCAACTTTTACAGTTTAAAAACCACACTTACAAGTTATAGGTCAATACAAGAATAAGATTTATATTAGTTAAAATTGGACAAAATGAATAGAAATAAACACAAAAATCGAACCAGAGACGCGTCACGTTTCAGCATCTGTCAGTCCCCGTTGACAGGCGGCCATCGTGTAACTACAGACTTTGTCAGGTTCCGGGTGTATGAACCTTGTCACAGGTTTAAAGACCTTGGCTAATAATGATAATAGCGGTTTAAAACGCGTGAATCGGGTTTTTGGCAATTTTTTTGGCAAGGTAAACTAGCGGAAACTAGCGGCACACATGAGAGCCGCTGGGGTTATAAAGGTTAAAGTAATAACAAAATCAATAAAATATAAAATTAGTACTGGAAATGTTCCACGGTTTCGGACTCTTAGAGCACATTGGTACGCTGTATAGCACCATTTTTTTTTTAAATTTCCCATTTTATGGCTGATTACTTTAAGCCATTGGCTAAGGTTAGGGTCTTATAATTGACTTATCTCAAACATAATATCGCGAATCGGCAAACGTAAGGTAGGACGCCCTCAGGCTAGGTTGAGCGATGATCTTCGCAGGGTGGCTGGTAGTAGCTGGATGAGAGTTGCCGAGAACCAAGCTGAATGGCGTGCAATTAGAGAAGCCTATGTCCAGCAGTGAACTGCTATAGGCTGATGATAATTATGATGAAACATAATACATGTAATAAAAGATTTAAACATACATTTTTTTTTATTGTTGATAGGCACGCGTTTGACCACTATCTCACCTGATGGTAAGCGATGATGTGGTTGAAGATGGAGTACGCTTGCCAAGAAGTAACCTATTCACTCTTGACTTAAATACTCCCAGGTTGTAGCTATCAGGCAACACAGACTCCGGCAGGGAATTCCACTCCCTAGCTGTACGCACAATGAATGTGTTGAATGATGGTATGTTCACCTGATTGTACCGGTGGCGCATCGACGTACGTCTTGAGGTCCTATGATGGAACGGGCTTGGCGGAATCAAATTATGCAATTCCGTCGCACACTACCCAAAATGTAACCGATAGAAAACCGACAGGCTAGCAACTCATGTCTATGCTCAAGACTTTGGAGCTTCGACTCGACGAGCCTATCATTGTCGATGATCCTCTTGGCTCGTTTCTCAATTGACTCAAGGGCATCAAGCTGGTATCTGGCAGATCCGTCCCAAAGAAGAGAGCAGTTATACTCCATACACGATCGAACTTGCGACAAACGACGACATACCTATAATGTAATACTGCTGGGACACAGGCCTTCTCTCTGTGGGCCGTAATCCACCACGCGGGCCCAATGCGAGTTGGTGAGAACATTAAATGCTGATTAATAGGTACAAATAATATAGACCGTCATAATTAAAGTGACGTTATAGGGAATTGTATACGTAACTGCATACTACGTCTGACCTGGTTGGTTCTAGGGATGTCATCAACATTAATTATATTAATTTCCCCGTGAATAAGGAAAAAAATTTATTGGATTGTGCATATAGGTACTACATCTGTATATATAAGCCAGCTAGGCCAACGACTTGCCATTCGTTATTTAGAACTGCCATCAAGGCAGTCATAACAATAATAATTCAATTATTAAATTAATAATTGCAATTAATAAATTCTTTCAGTGCCTTTACAGCCTGTGGTTCTATAGTCAAATTTTGAGTTGCAAATATTTGTTTTGATTACAATGGCGACTTTCACTTCAATTTGTTTGGCGGTAATTCTTTTTTTTTTTCTTTTCTTGGTTTATTGGAATTGGAACAACACAACACAACTACAATCATCAACTTATTTATTTATTTATTAAACTGTGTTTTGCTCTTTTTGACAGATGACTCTCCTCGTGGCAGCAAGTAATGCCGCACCTAGCAATGTTGCTCCTAATCAGAGTAAGTTTTAATATTATTTTAAAGTTTTTAGTTATAACAAACTATTTTTACTAATAAATCCATGATTTTGCAGAGCCCCTGAAAATTCCTGATGAATGTAAAGGAAAAGGCTTCTGTTCCATCAAGCCGGATGGGTATGACGAAATGCAAGAAAAGATCGACAAGTTTTTGTCAGTCGCGTTTCTCGAGGTAAGTTATTTATTGTATTATAAATTTTTTTTGCGAGCCATGAATCAGCATCTGATAAAATTTTCAGTAAGTACTATCTAGGGAGTGTTTAGATTTCCTCAGAGTATTTTTATTGAAGTTGATTTGTAGATGTTTTATTTATAGAAATAAAATTTTTTGATGCCCAGTGAGTTGTTTTTTCATACGCATTTGTACATGTTAGGTATTATTGTTAGTTTGTATATATATCTTTTAAGTTACCTCAGAGTATGATCACACATGCTGTATGTTTTGCCAAATCTCATTTGCCTTCACAGGTTTTATTATTTTTTATTTTAAGCCCTATATGTACATTTTTCTGACAGTTCAATTGTATTATTTAAGCAAAACTTGGAGGATCGGATGCAAGTACCTAAAAAGACAGAAGAGCTTTCTCCTAAGGATGACTGGCATAACTGCCCTTTCAGAAAAACGGTATGAGTTCATTTTATTTACCTACACTAAATTCAGTATTAAGCACCTTGATCGTTTTAAATTCCTCGTAAATGATTCCAGATAAAGTTATTATTCCATGATATCAAGCAGAATTGAGAGTACCTAGTATAGTATAATAGAATTGAGAGTATTGTGCAATAGCATAATTTTATAGAGCCCTATTGCTGTCACTCATGTGTCCGTCTGTCCGCCTGTCTATCTGTCCGTCTGTCCATCTGTCTGTCCGTCATCGGTCACAAAATTTTGTTCCGAAGAATTTTTTAACATCCCATCTGACTTATGAACTTGAAATTTGGTGATAATGTTCATCTACATTTCACTAACCAATATATTGATAAATCAGATTTTTTCTTTGCCTCATTTGGTACGGAACCCTACATGTGCGAAGTCCGACACACAATTGACCGGTTTTTTTTTTTTAAATATAACAGTCATCACATTTGTTATTTTTTCAGGTTGTGGAATCGGCGTACGTCTATAGTGACTCTAACGATTCAGCCTCTGATATTATCATCCAGTCGAAATATCTCCCCCAACATATCGAGATCATTGAATGCGCGTGAGTATCCACCTACTTTGAGTTGGTTTTTATAACTTGTTGGTTTTCTTTCATTTTGAATAATTTTCTTAAACTTTTCGGCGTTACCTGGGCTTTTCTTTTAAATACCTGTTATTAACAAGAGAAAAATTACAATTAATGTCCGCGTTTGATGTATTTGACAAAGCTATTTTTGTCAATCTTAATATTATTCCATATAAAGATATTGGTGTTGATTCCGTTGTGCACAAACTAAACTTAATTTAGGCTATTGCTATCTTTTTCTCTCTAATAATAGTAATAATAATATTCCACAACCGTCACACAACGCCATCTAGTCCCAAGCTAAGCAGAGCTTGTGTTATGGGTACTAGACAACTGATAAACATACTTATATATTTCTAAATACATAAATAGTATAGATAAATTACAGCCAGACACAACAAATGATCGTGCTCATTACACAAACATTTGTCCTGGGTGGGAATCGAACCCACGACCTCCTCCTTTTCTCTCTAATAAAACAAGAAAGAGACGGACGTAAATTAGAGCTGTCAAATTTAGTTTGAACTAATATTTCCATATAAATTAAAGGATGATTCACGTTACACCGTGCCGAGCCCGGGCCGTGCCCCGGGCGGGGCACGGCCGGGGCACGGTCAGACATTGTTGCATACATTTTGTATGAAGTGATTCATGCTAGACCGGACCCTGGACGTGCCCCGGCCGGGGCACGGACGAGGCACGGCCGAGGCACGGACGGGGCACGGCCAGGGCTCGGCCCGGTGGCGACACGGTGTAACATGAACGTGTGCACCGGGCTCGGACGTGCCCCGGCCGGGAAACAATTGCCGGTCAAACAATTGCACGGTCAAATATCTATAGTATACTTTTTGAATGAACTGATCCATGCTCGGCCGTGCCCCGGACGTGCCCCGGACGTGCCCCGGCCGTGCCTCGGCCGTGCCCCGGCCGGGGCCCGGTGGCGGCACGGTGACAGCCCGGTGTAGCATGAATGACTAGCTCGGTGGACGTGCCTCGGACGTGCCCCGGCCGGGGCACGGCCGAGGCTCGGTATTTTTTTTTTTTTTTTTTGGGGGGTGGGAAATCATCCTATGACTTCTTCCGCTCTAGGGTGGAGCGGAAGGGTGTGTCAGACTCTTACTGACTAAAACCCACCCCTGTTCCTCCCTGCCTCGAGTGCCCGGGGGCGAGGTAACTCTTTCGAATTTATCCTCCACCCCCGGGCAGGCACCGGCCTTGGCAGGCCCCTACACTTTGCTGACAACTCTTTGAGGCGCGCGTGGAACACTACGCGCCGTCGACTCTCGGGCCTGGTGCTGATCGGGCGGCGAGTTACCCACTACTCGCCGTCCGCAGGCCCGGGTCTACGGTGGCCGGAGATCGTCTCGCGGCCCCTGGCGTCTCCTGCGGCGGTCGCGGCTGGGGGCGCTAGGGCGACTCGGCCGTTGCTGAGCCTCCCTAACGTGTGCCGCCTCCCTCTTCGCGAGCATTACTGCTTCGCAGAAGGAGGAGACGGCCTCCCATTCCCTCTCGCTCCGTACCATGGCCTGAACCAGGGCACGGCGCGAGAGGTCGCTGTCGCCTATCGCATCCACGAGGACACGGCGGTGCTCTGCCCAAGCGGGGCAAACCTCCACCGTATGCTCCACCGTGTCCGGCCGAGGCTCGGTGGCCGCACGGTGTAACGTGAATCATCCTTAAGGGTACACGTAAAAACATGTCGTTTAAAAACACGGCGTAAACTAGCTTGACATCTGCCCGGGGGTTGAGGATAAATTCGAAAGAGTTACTTCGCCCCTGGGCACGTAGGGTAGGGAGGAAGGGTGGGTTTTAGTCAGTAAGAGTCTGACACGCCCTTCCGCTCCACCCTAGAGCGGAAGAAGTCGTAAGATGATTTCCCACCCCGCAAAAAAAAAAAAACTAGTTTGACATCTCTAACTTAGTGTATAGATATAGCCGTCCTTTTCTCGCACTGCCTTTTAGTAAAAGATAGCAATTCTCTAATTTTAGTTTATCATTGAGCAAGAGAATCCACACCATTAACGTATTTGATCCTGTCCAGACATGCAGTTTATCACATAATCTTTTTTTTTTTGCAACAGGAACGATAAAATTTCACCAAAAAACATCAACGCCTCTCAAGAATGCTTCAATGACTTAGACTTGGCATCTTTGAATATGAAGTCCGTTTGCCAGACCTCGACAGCTAAGCGCAGTCTTCTCGTGTTCGATTACAAGACGCAAAAACCCGTGAAGAAGGACTACGACTTACCTTGCTGCTGTACTTGCCAAATTTTTAGATCCAGTTAATTATTTCAACATCTCCCTTTTTCGCAAACTAAGCGTGGTCCTTTTTAACCGACTTCAAAATGAAGGAATGAAATCAATTCGGATGTTTGTATTTTTTTTATGTATGTTAGGGCATAACTCCGTCATATATTGACGGATTTGCAAAATTCTTTTTTTCTCGAAAGGGGTTTGTTCCGAAATGGTCCCATTTAAATTTCATATAAATCTGATAATTGGTTTCGGAGACAGACAACGGAATTCTTCAAAAATTTACTGCAACTCAACCGCGATTGCTGCGATCGTATGTCTATGAATTATTAACACAGTTTAATGGGGAACCACAACTAAAAAGTGAAAAATAAAAAACTTTTTACAAAGAAATAGAACTTATAAGCAAAATAACTTTCATTTCGGAAGTCGGTGTCAAAAAACGAAGACACAAGACTAGAAACACCGACTTCCGAAATTAAAGTTATTTTGACTTTTTTTGGAAGTCGGTTCTATTATTTTGTAAAAAGTTTTTTATTGGTCTTAGAATCGTTCCTTTATACAAACTGTTTAATGACTGTTCATTGAGTTAAGGAATGTTATTTATTTATTTATTTATTAAAACTTCATGCAACACAAATGTACAAAGGCGGACTTAATGCTTAATGCTTAATGTAATGTTCATTGTACTTTAATGTCAATTTGTAACTTGTGGAAAAAATTTTAGAACGGATCAATACATGATGTAACTTAATATTATATTATTCTATTGCTGGGGAGTTTGTTCCGCGACTTCTTCTTTGTGAAGAAGAAGAAGCTAAAATACTAAGAAGAGGTGACGGGGTTCGTTTTTGGGGGACTGTCTTTATGTAGTAGGTACTTTGATATTCAAAAAAACTGTTATAGAAAAAAAAACCGACTTCCAAAAAAAGTGCAAAATAACTTTAGACGGTGTTTCTGGTTTTGTTTATTCGTTTTTTTTTTTAAATTAAAGTTTTATTGCACTTTTATTGGAAGTCAGTTCTATTTTTTTCTAAAAAGTTTTTATTTTTTACGTTCTAGTTGTGGTTCCCCATTCAATTGTGTTAACACTACATAGACCAGATCGCAGCAATCGCAGTTGATTTGCTGTCATTTTTTGAAGAGTTCCGTTGTCTGTCTCCGAAACTCCTCTTTCGAACAAAAAAAAAATTTTGCAAATCCTTCTCTATATGACGTAGTTATGCCCGAACATAAATAAAAAAAAAATACAAACATCCGAATTGATAACCTCCTCCTTTTTGAAGTCAGTTAAAAAGTACTGACTCTCAGCCTAATTTAAATGAATGACTTTCGATTTTGATTTAACGAATCAAACGCTTTGGCTATGTAGTATTATTTTAAAGACTGATTTAGTTGTTTATATTTATTCAATATTTCTAGAAAAGGGGAATGCCAATCTGCCATCCAAAAAAATGCCTGGAATGGACAGAAACTATTAATAGTCCTTAATTCTATTTAGAATAAAACATGTATAGTGAAATTATTCTTGAGTTTGTTTAACTAGGGTAAAAATATAACGATCACTAAATATATTTAACTTGATATCCGGTTATATTTTTACGGAAGTCGTGTTTATTTGACATGAGTAAGTGACATTCAGCCAAAGAGGAATCATCAAATAATTCATATATGGAATTATTTTATACATTTAGTGCACAGTTATCATTAATTTAGTATAATATGATCTATATGTATCGTAAGTCTATTTAAAATAATATATGCTTGTCAATATTAATTCAAATCAATTATTTTTTAAATAGAAAACGTATCTAGGCTGTATGAACCACATGTCCTTTGCTTTAGTGACAGTTTGGCATTACTGCTCATGTCAAATAAACACGACCTCCATATAAGCGGATATCAACTTAAATATATTTAGTGATCGTTATATTTTTACCCTAGTTAAACAAACTTAGAATTATTTCATTATACCTATTTTATTCTAAATAGAATTAAGGACTATTAGTAGTTTCTGTCCGTTTCAGGCATTTTTTTGTACATTCCCCTTTGCATTTTCTTTATGGCTAAATTGTTTTAGAAAATAAAAAGTTATTTCTTCTTGCTGGATTGCTGTCATGGGATCTGGAGGCGAAAAGAAGTAACTAAGACTTATTTACGTATCTAACTTTTTTTTTAGTTTTGTATCCTATTAGATTTTATTAGGTTATACTTATTATAATTAGATATAATTTAAATTAAAATAAAACGAAAAGCTGTTAATAAAATATTTATGTATTTTACGCACATAATTAATAAAGTAATAAAGTTCATAATAATATATTTTATAACTTATATTCTACGTATGTAAACAATGTTTTAATAAAAGTATACGAAATAATAAAAAGCTTGTAGTAATTTTACAATAAACTGACTACATATTTGAGCATAGATGAACACATTTTTCATAAACAAAAAAAATCGTAAAAAAAAAACGTTATCGTGAGTACATTATTTGATACGAGGCTTTGTTCTATTGCTAGCAATTTGGTGCCTACTTCGCAAGACATATTTACAATCAGTTGTCCTCTGTTATCGTACCTACAACTGGTGATAAAGACGCACATTATCATTCAAATCAGTATCGAGGATCTGATACCATTTTTTTTTAATGCCAGCGGCTTCGCCCACGTGAAATTAGTACCTACTACATACAAACTTTCAACCCTCACTTTAACCCCTTAAGGGATAAATTTCCAATAACCCTTTCTTAGTACTCCCCTACATTATAAAAGGAAGCCGTGTGCAAAATTTCACGTTCCTAGTTCCAGTAGTTTCGGCTGTGCATTGATATATCAGTCAGTCAGTCAGTTTCTCCCATATAGATTAAATATGCTCGCACTTGACCACTATATCACCTGATGGTATGCAATGATGTGATCGACAATGAAGCTTACTAATTTGCGAAGACTAAATCATCCGCAATCTGAATGCTGCTTTAAAACAAGGTCATGGAAACCCAAAAATAAAAAATAAAAACTTTTAGATGAGATTCCTTCCATAGCATTCCCATTAATTTTTATTTATTGCTTCGTTTATCAAACAATTCGCAGTGCGTACCAGTACCACGTCAAACCAAACTCCAGTATTATTTTAAAGCGTCGTTTTTTGATTTACATCCATTCTTTGTTCGTTCCCTTATCTTTCCAATAAATGTGAATTATCGCCGACCACTGTTCAGGAAACGAACCATATATTTCAAAGAGATTGTCTAATTTAAAACTGTTCCTAGACTGTTAATTTTAAGCTGCTCTTTCGTTCCATTTTTTAAAAGACAAAAGAGTTCCAAGTTTCCTCTGAAAATAAGTCTTGAAAGTTCGCAAATTTTACTTTTGGTTCTGACAGTTCCAAAAATGTACAAAGAAGTTTCCGGGAACGCGCGTCTTTGAGCGATGAATTAAAAAAAGTTTTAAGTAATAATAGAACTTAATAATTTTCACAGGCTAAGTAACTAGAAGAGTTTTCCGTTCCTTTTATGTTCCGGTTGATTAAATACTAAGTACGCAATTAAAATCTAATTAAGACAATAGGATTCATTGTGGTTTTTTTTTTTTATTGTTGATAGGCACGCGTTTGACCACTATCTCATCTGATGGTAAGCGATAATGTGGTCGAAGATGGAGCACGCTTGCCTAGAAGTAACCTATTCACTCTTGACTTAAAGACTCCCAGGTTGTAGCTATCAAGAAACACAGACTCCAGTAGTGTATTCCACTCCCTAGCTGTACGCACAATAAATGTTATCTCAAAACGCTTTGTGCGTATGGATGGGATGTGACCACCATGAACCGGTGGCACTTCGCCGTACGTATGTCTAAACAAAAATAACCATACCATTCTAAAACTATAAATGCTATTCAAATGCTGTTTCGTTAAATGTCTAAACCCTGTTAAACTCATTAAGGACATCACGACTAGAAAAATAAATATAATCAATTAATGATTAAAAGTCGTACCAGTCGCAAAGATTTTTGTAAGTTTTCCATTTGCTATTTTCATTAGTTGAACAGAAACTGATCAAACACTGTCTGTTTACGTGTCCTAAGTAGTTTTTATAAAACTATTTTAGTAGCTACTTAGGTACCTAGTTAATTAACAAATAGGTACTTGGGAATAAAATCATTCGATCGATAGAGCCACGTGTAAAAATCTGTTTCTTAAACCATTTTACTTAAGCTTCATCATCAACCTTTTAATGTCCCCACTACTGAGGCACAGGCCTCCTCTCCGTGAGAGGGTGTGGGACGTATTCCACCACGCGGGCCCAGTGCGGGTTGGTGGATGTCACATGTCTTCGAAATTTTTGATTCTATGACATGCCGGTTTCCTCACGATGTTTTCCTTCACCGTTTTGAGAGCAGTGGTGATGAAATAATTTTTCACAAAGTAAAGCGCCTGCCTGGGTTTGAACTCACGACCTACAACTTGTAAGTCGCGGCTGCTACCACTGGGCTACCACTGCTCAAACTTACTGCTATTTAAGCTTACTGCAACTTAAAAGTATGCACTATTTAGAAACTATCCCAAGTACCCATGTGTCTGTCACTTACTTAAAAAACTTACAAACCAATATACCTAGATACTCAAAATCCAGCAGCACTTCCATTGCTTCTGAGATCAAAAGCCCCTTCCATGTTCCCATCAGGATGCCTGACCACTATCCCAGCTTGACCAACGTCCTCACTGTAATCCGGTAACATAACAATCTCATGACCTAACTCTTTTAAACTGTCGATAGTCTCCTCCGAAAACCTGCCTTCTAGTTTCAGAGTTGTGTCTGGATTTCCCGCAATTCTTCCGTAAAGCCATCTAGGTTCTGACACTGCTTGCTGCAAGTCCTTGCCCTGCACAGCGTATCTGTGGAAGACTGCTGCTTGTGTTTGGGGTTGCCCATCACCTCCTCTGGTCCCGTAAACTAAAATTCGACCATCGTGGAGACGTGCTGCAGCAGGGTTCAGTGTATGGTAAGGCTTCTTTCCAGGTTTTATGCATAAGATGTGGTCTCTATTCAAGGTAAAAGATACGCCTCTATTGTGCCATAATATACCTGTCTGTGGAAGTACTACATTACTTCCAAACTGGTGATAAATGCTCTGAATAAAAGAAACTGAAAAACCTTTGCTGTCCATCGCCCCCATCCAAACTGTGTCCCCAGGCCCTTTGGTCACATCAACACTAGATGCTTGTTCGAAATCAATGCCCCTGGCCATTTTAAATAAACTTGGACCCGTCAACAATGAATCGGGCTCAATTTTCATGAACGCTGGATCAGTAATGTACTGGTCTCGCATCTTAAAACCTTCTTTAGTTGCTTCTACTGCAGTGTGAATAAACTGCGCCTCATCTTGACCATCAATGCCTAGCTTGTCCAAGATGCCAAGAATAGCTAGCGAAACTAACCCTTGAGTCGGTGGAGGAACGTTGAATAACTCGCCGCGACTGTGCAATAATCGTAGAGGATCTTTCCTAACCGGAGCGTAGTTTGCAAGATCTGATTTTGTGATAGGCATGCCTAACGACGCTATGTCTTCAGCAATCAAATTTGCTAAATCGCCGTTATAGAAACTGTTAAGACCATTTTCTGCCAGGCTATTTAGAGTCTCAGCGAGTTGCTTTTGACAGAAAGTCTCCCCAACCTTTGGAACTTCTCCGTCAGGTAAAAAAACACTTTCAAATTCAGGTGGAATATTTCCTGCGTCTTGCAATTTCTTTAAGCTCTCGTGTTGAGATTTCGTAACTGGGAACCCTTCTTCTGCGTACCTAATAGCATCTGCTAATAGCCTATTTACTGAAATTCGTTGATAGCCACATTCAGAGACGTATTCAAGAGCTTCTTCCCATCCACCAACGGTGCCTGCAACTGTGTTGGCAACCTTCGGCCCTTTGCTCGGAATTTTATGGTAATGCTCATAGAATTCCGGTGTAGCTAAAGAACCGGCTGCACCACACGCTTCGATTACTACTGGGTCACCACTTGGTGGTACAATGAGCCAGAATGAATCGCCTCCGATGCTGTTCATGTGTGGGTAGACTACGGCTATTGTTGCAGCCGCTGAAACCATGGCTTCGATAGCAGTTCCTCCTTCTCTGAGGATTGCTACGGCACTCTGTGTGGCCAGGTGATGGGGTGTCACCACCATGCAGTTAGGTGCAATATTGCTCTCCATTTTGTGTACCTTCTTTGTTGTTGTTCAAGCGTCTATTATTTCCTATAACAAAGAAAAAATTAGATTATTGATTAGCTCATGCAGGAAAGTTAGTAGGACATTTGAAAAGAATAATTTTTTTTTTTTTAAAATACAACCGACTTTTAAAAATTGCAAAATAACTTTAATTTCGGAAGTCGGAGTACATATTTTTTTGTTTCTTCGTTATTTGACACTGACTGCCGAAATTAAAGTTATTTTGCAATTTTTAGAAGTCGGTTGTATTTTTTGAAAAAACTTTTTTATTTTTCACTTTTCAATTTTTTTTTTTATTGTTGTTGTACACCAGAAGTAAAACTAAATATTAAATTATAACATGGAATTAGAACATTTGGAGACAACCAAAATGTCATCTATGTATACATATTTTCTGTTTATGTTGATTTTGTCAAAAAGTGCTGAATCGATTTCAATAAAATTTATATAGGACCACCTTTGAAGTATGACCTATCATACAAAAAAAAAATCATCAAAATCTATTCACAAATGGCGGAGATATCGCGCAACAAACATACAAAAAAAAAACTTACAGACGAATTGAGAACCTCCACTTTTTTGAAGTCGGTTAAAAATACAAGTTCTGTTTACGAACGTATTAACATTCAAGTATGAGAACACGTATAGCATCTTAAAAAAGTGCTGTGAAAACAAAAATTGGGAGGCGTATAGACGTCTATAATATAAATTTTAACGTACAGATAGCTTTTAAGCCTGTCCCTCGTAAATAGCTACGGGATGTTACGAAAATTACACCCCGAGGATACGAGATGCCATAAAATGATGTCGATACTCTGATATAATACATTGTAATAAAGATTAGAATGACTGTAATAGATTGCTTCGTGTGTATTAATATGCCTTTGGGGTGTAATAATTTTTTCCTCAGAGGTTGTAGGGTTTCCTGGTTTCTTGCCGTGTTCGTAATTAGGTAGGTAGAGCTTTTTGCTTTCTATGTTACTCAAATTTAGGGAGCTCCATAAGTAAATGCGCATTGAGTTACGAATGTTGATAATGAGGCCGACGTAAAGCTATAATTTTATTTTCATTGAAGTAAAACTTCTTTACGCACGCTTGACTTGGGGAGTAAGCTGGTGAATGCGTGACGAGAGCGTTACGAAAAGTATGATCGGAGCGTTACAAAAAGTGTGATCGGTCTAAAGCACACTCGTTTTTTTCTACCCAATACTAGTAATTACTTCTGTATCGTGGGGGCGTTCACAAAAATGCAAACTCACATACACAAGATATCCAGACCGGGAACAACTCTCTGCAGAGCATTCAAATATTTGTTCCGTGTGTTAATCGAACCCGCGATACACACCGCAGCAGCCAATCACTCAACCACTGCGCCAACAAAAAATCTGCCTAGCCTGTTCCCAACTATCTTGGGGTCGGCTTCCAGTTTAACCGGATGCAGCTGAATACCAGTATTTTACATGGAGCGACTGCCTATCTGACCTCCACAACCCAGTTACTGGGTAACACGATACCCCTTCGCAAGACAGGATATCAGACTTTCGGGCAACTGACGATCAACCACTGCGCCAACAGTGCCGTCAAATAAAACGCAGCAAAATCAAAATGACCCCAACAAAATTCCGAATCAATCTCGAACCATAATAACATTTCAAACGAACTTATACCCAGCTACGTAGAAACGACTGAATTAGGTCATCCGCACATTCAAAGCGATAGTCAGGCAGTAAACCATAGTGAACCCTTCACGATCTCGAAGCGAACGCGTAAAATATGTTTTAGAACCGTACCCGACCGACATATTGGCGGCCAACGAACCGTCACGATATTGAAAATGAAGTTTTTTGTATGCATTGAAGGGTTTATGGCCAGTGACGACAGAATAAAGCGACGGGCGGGTTGACTCCTACGCTTATGTTATGACGATATTTTTGACATTTGTTTCTTTTTTTTTTTTTTGTTCGAGTCTTGATTTGGTTAGCTTTTGTTTGAGGGTTGACACACTGAAGAGGACCCAACCGTATTTTCATTGAATAAGTTACCACCAAACGTCTATTGATAAATGAAAAAACCCGACTGTAAAAAACAACAAAAAAGTTCCAAACACGTCACTTTTCAAGCAGTCTGATGCAGTTGGTGGCAGTTATTTTAGTTCAATTATAGATTTCATGCCACCAACTGCATCAGACTGCTTGAAAAGTGACGTGTTTGGAACTTTTTGTTGTATTTTACAGTCGGGTTTTTGAAAATGTGATTTTTTTATTTTCTACATTTTAGTGAGTTATATTTTTGCAATCGCCTCCTCGAACCCTTTATTTTGATACACCACTTAATATAGTTCGTCGACTTTAATTTTTTTCTTTTTCACAATATGGCGTCTGGTTGTCACCATATTATTGTATTTTGATTACTGTCATGTCTTTAGTAGCACTCGCAAGATTAAGGCTAGCCGCTGAATTGTGATTTCTGTCACTGTTACCTACTGTCACCCACGATGCGCCCACTTGAAAAGTCACTAGGCAACAAAACGTGCTCATTCTTGAAACAAGAAGAAGAAAAATGAAACGAAATAAACGCTACGCTGCACGCTGGTTGCATCCCATATTCACTAAAAGATTGTTTCAAGGAAAATTTTACACTCTATATTCTAAACTACGTCAATATCCTTCAAAATTCAGTCACCAACTAACTATTTGTCACCGTATTGTCACGTAACCATGATCAGCGCACTCCCATGTATCTTCATAGCACTCGACTGGGTAACAAAAAGTCACGGTGACAAAAATCACAAGTCAGCGGCTAGCCTAAGACGAACCAATTGACGTAAAAAATATCAAAATCGGCCCACGCGGTTAGTCTCTAAAGCGCCACAAAGGAGCAAACATACATACAGACCTACCTACATATATACATAGGCTGATAAACACATTAAGTACCCTCCCTTGCGTCGCGCATTTGGATAAAAACTGCTATGAATTCTGTGTAGGTAGATCAAAGGTTAGAAATATAAACTTCCATTACCTTTGAATTGCAAAACTACTATCAGTAATCAGTCTATAACGCTACAAAATACAATAGATATCAACTTCGCATTCTCATCAGACCAAAGCTCTTTGCATCTCAAGACAATTTATAGTTCGGAAACAATTATCACAGCTCAGGAAATCATGAAACAAACCCATACCTAACCAGGTAAACATGAATCTCAGGAGGAGAAAGTCTCAGCAACTAAAATTAAGTATGTAAAACCAATTTCCATTTAAATTGTACACAGCGACTACGGAGCAAGAGATCTGTACTCCTGGTACAGAATAATAGAAACTCCGTTAACTTCATATCTCAACCTTTGTGGAAAGAAACTTTGGGCTCGGAGACGACTAAATTCGATTTATTTACTTTACGAACCTACTCGAGTTCTAGTGTCACTAGCGACTAGCGGACCTTTGTTTTGTCTGGTCTTAGTGGCTTGAAAGAGTAGTGTGAGGGCATGAGAAAGTCACGTAAAAGCTTTTTATATAGGTACTCAATTTTAACCGACTTCAAAAAAGGAAGATGTTCTCAATTTGGGATTTCGTTCCTTTAGGGTAACCAACGGGACCCTATCACTAAGCCTCTGCTGTCCGTCCGTCCGTCATGTGTGTTAGCGAGCTGTATCACATGATCCGTAATAGGTATTGAGTTGAAATTTTCACAGAGTGTATATTTTTGCTGCTGCTATAACAAAAAATAATAAAAATCATACGGAGCCCTTCGTGTGCAAATTAAACTCGCACTTAACCGGTTTTTATCTTTTTATGTGTGTTACCTCAGAAATTTTGTCTTGGTGAACCGATTTCGATGATTCTTTTTTTATTTGACAGCTGGTGCTTCTCATGTAGTTCTATTTATTTTTGGTCAATTTCTGACAAGTAGTTGAGTTTATCCTTAATAATGCATTATTTAGGTATTGGACATTGTAATGTTCACGAAACTTTGTTTATTGAGAATATCAATTCGGGTTTTACTTTATTATTTCATTTTAATTATGGGGTACAACAACCGAAAAGTGAAATACTGTTTTACAAAAAATACAACCGAATTCCAAAAAAGAAAATACACTTAAAATTGAAAAATAACTTTAATTTCGGAAGTCGGTTCTATTTTTTTGTAAAAAAGTTTTTTATTAAGGTATTTTTTTTTGTTTATAAAACTATAAGTAATAAGGTTTTTTATTATTGGCAGTTGTCTATGGCGGTCATAATTCGATATCAAGCAATTGATGAATATTTTAATTAATGTGTGGAAAAATGGGGTAAACGGTGTTCCTGTTTTTAACCGACGAAAAAAGGAGGAGGTTCTCAATTCGACCGTATATATATTTTTTTTTTTTTTTTTTTGTGTATGTTCAGCCCTCACTCCGTCATTTATGAACCGATTTTGATTATTCTTTTTTTATTAGATAGGGTATACCTCAAGGGTGGTCCCATGTCAAGGAAATCAGGATCTGACAGTGGAAACCTGATAAAATTGAGGGAAAACCTTGAAAATTGTGGGCACGTTTAGCGTTTCTGTATGTATGTTCGGCCTTCACTCCGTTATTTATGAACCGATTTTGATTATTCTTTTTTTGTTAGATAGGGTATACCTCAAGGATGGTCCCATAATAAGGAAATCAGGATGTGACAGTGGAATCCTGATAAAATTGAGAGAAAACCTCGAAAATTGTGGATACGTTTACCGTTTCTGTATGTATGTTCGGCCCTCACTCCGTTATTTATGAACCGATTTTGATGATTCTTCTTTTCTTGGATAGGGTATACCTCAAGGGTGGTACCATGTCAAGGACATCAGGATCTGATCATGGGATCCTGAAAAAATTGAGAGAGAACCTCGAAAATTGGGCACGAATATTGTTTCTGTTTACTTTTCATATCTTAATCAGGTATTTGCATTTAGGAACCATCACATCATGAAACTGAGCTGATGATGGAAACCATAGCTTTCCTAAACAATAGAAGTTATATATAAAAACTAGTTTTAGTGACAAATACCACTTAATATGGTTTGAAGAAAAGACGTCTTTACAGTATTGGAGGTAACCTCAACTGGTCAATATCCTGGGAACTTCATGGAAGGATGGTTATTTCATCAGCTCAGTGGCAAGAGGAATGATGAGGAATTAGAAATTAGCCTCAGAGTGTTACAAGATGATGCGAGCCACAAAAAATCAAAAAATAAAAAACTTTTTAACAAAAAAATTAACCGACGAAAAAGAACTAAAAAGCAAAAAATAAATAAAACTTTTAAGTCTTGAGTAATGAGCATATTTACCTACATAAAATATCAAATTTTATATAAACTAATTTTGAGTCGGCGCCAATTAATAAAATGATTAATTACCTACTTACAGCCTTCTTCATTTGTAAGTACTTATAAAATTTAGATATTTAATAATCAGATTGTTGCTTGGCGACGACTCAAAATTAGTTTATAACAAATTTGATATTTTATGTAGGTAAATATGCTCATTACTCAAGACTTAAAAGTTTTATTTATTTTTTGCTTTTTAGTTCTTTTTCGTCGGTTAATTTTTTTGTTAAAAAGTTTTTTGTGTCTTCGTTTTTTGACACCGACTTCCGAAATTAAAGTTATTTTGCACTTTTTTTGGAAGTCGGTTCTATTTTTTTGTAAAAAAGTTTTTTATTTTTCACTTTTTAGTTGAGGTTCCCCATTAAACTGTGTTAACAAAAAAAATATATGGGGTGACTGGTAATTAGTGACCGATACTTAAACACGTGATTGTACTCATGATTATAAACAACTTTCCCAAAGAAACTTTTTTTTTTATACGTATTCACTTCATAGACATACGATAGCAGCAATCGCGGTTGATTTGCTGTCAATTTTTGAAGAGTTCCGTTGTCTGTCTCCGAAACCCATCATCAGATCTTTTTGAAATTTAAATGGGACCATTTCGGAATAAACCCCTTTTGAATAAAAAAAGAATTTTGCAAATCCGTCAATATATGACGGAGTTATGCCCGAACAACAATAAAAAAAATAAAAAAATACAAACATCCGAATTGATAACCTCCTCCTTTTTCGAAGTCGGTTATTACTTATAGTTTTATAAACAAAAAAAAATACCTTAAAAATGACTCCTCTTTTTATTAGCAGAAATGACCACTACATTTGTTTTAACTTAGCCAAAACTTGTTTTAATTGCTTAATCTTAGTGGCATATATTATCTTAGTTTTTAAACATGATTGCATAAAAGTTTTAAAACATGTGTTTATAGTTGTTAAATAAATTATGAAAATGTTAGTTTTTTTTTTTTTTTTGTGGGGCATCTTGCAGGTCAGCCTCTGAGGCTGTCGTCTGCTTAACCGGGCTTGCCTATGTAGGCTTTAATATATTAAAGCCTCCAGCCAGGACTTATTAAACTTACAAAACTAAGTGACCACGCTAAGGGCACTCCCTGCGGAGTACGGGCCTCGGCTTAGGGCGTCACTGAGGGGCAGCAAGGGAAGGCTGGATCTGGTTACCATTAATTGGGGAGTTTACTGGCTCAGCGGCACGTGCTGGCGAGGGACGGGGAGGGCAATGACTTAGATTTCGCGACGGGCCTCGCCGGCGAGGTCGGAAAATCGGCGGTCTGTAGTGTTTTCTGATAGTGCTGGTTTCCCTACGGCTCTCTTGGAGCAGGGTTGTGGCGTCATCAGGGACTTGGAGGGTATGCCGGGGGCGGCGAATCCTAGAAATTTGGGAGGGAACGTATCGAGTAGCCGATGCGATAAGGGGGTTACGATGTTTAGCAGCAGTTTCTAGGAAGCGCTTGGTGGAGCGCTTCATGAACTGCTGCAGGGTGGGGATTTTGAGGTCAACATGCAGCTCCTCGTTCCTCACAAAGTAGGGGGCATCCACCACCTTGCGGAGAAAGCGGCGCTGCAGTGTCGACATCTTGTGGAGGTGACGGGGCTTGGCATGTGCGAACACTGGGCAAGCAAAGGTCATGATTGGTCGGATGACCGCGGTGTAGGTACGCAATTTGCACTTGAGTGACAATTTGCTTTTACCATTTAGGAGGAAGTGGAGTCTACCTTGAGCAAAGGCGGCCCGCGAGCGAGCTTGCTTTATGTGCTCGACGAAGGTGAGATGCTGGTCTAGGATTACGCCTAGGTACTTGGCCTGCTTCTCCCAAGGGATCGGCCTGCCGTACATGGTGATCGGACGAGGGGGTCTGACCGTATGTCGCGGTCTAGAGTAGAGGACTGCCTGACTTTTCTCAGGGTTGACCTCAATTCTCCATTTCCGGAACCACTGGCCCAGCTGGGTAGTGTAGGTTTGGAGGTTGAGGCCTATCTGAGCGGGTGAACGACCCGAGTAGAAGATGGCCGTGTCGTCAGCGAATAATTCTAACTGGGCCTTTTTGGGTTTAGGGATATCGCTAGTGAACAGCGTGAAGGCTAGGGGGGATACCACAGAGCCCTGGGGGACACCAGACTTTATAGGATGGGGGGAGGATAGAGCGCCCTCTACGCGATAGCGAAAGGTGCGATCCGACAGGTAGTCTCGCAAGATGAGTACGAGACGATCTGGCACACCTAGTTGATACAGCTTATAAATTAAGCCATTGTGCCAGACTTTGTCGAACACTTTCGCTATGTCGAAGTACAAGACACCGGTCGTGTATTTACGCTGGAACCCAGCGCTCATATGCTCGACCATTCGGTATACTTGTTGGACGCACGAGTGTTCGGAACGGAATCCGAATTGCTCGTTGGGAATGACAAAACGCTGATTTCATAGGTGGGACCTAATAGTAAAGTAACCGCCATACTACGTTTATAATATAAACGTAGATGGTAGAATGACCGACTAAACCACAGCCGTACCCAAGACTTTCGAGTGCTCGATTTGATGTCCTGGTTGGGCAATTATTAGGATTCCGTACCCGAAGGGTAACCAACAGGGCCAAATAAATATGCCTCCGCTGTCCATCCGTCTGTCAGCGGGCTGTATATCACGATCCGTAATAGAGAGTTGAAATATTCACAGAATGTGTATTCTGTTGCCGCTATAACAACAAATAATAAAAATAAAAATAAACTAAAAATAAAAGGCTCCCTAAGTAATTTTTTGTTTCAGTTTATGGCACTGAACCCTTCGTGTGCGAAAGTGAAAAAGTCCGACTCGCACTTGGCTGGTTTTTTATTGGTTATTTATAACTGGATTTTGTCTGTAGTATCTCAGAGTCGAAGCCAGACTGCTGCTGAGATGATGATACCAGAGTCTTTTGATTTGTGCTTAGTTAGAGTCTATAGGCTCGTCTCCTAGGCCTTAAAAATAACTGGCGAAATGATGCTGAATTGTCTGAAGGTACACCTCTGACAAACCCGTCAGGGAAACCAAGCGTGACGTTAATTATGTTTAATACAATGCCCCATATTCGTTTCGCCCCTGTATCGAACGGTCGTGTACTCAATCAGACTATTCTAGAACTACGATTATTTATAGTTTCATTTACGTATTTGCTCTATGCTCATTGGCTTGATACCTACTGTCTTCTATCCCCCGTACTTAGTTGCCACCTAGTAATTCACTAAGAGAATGAATGCCAAAATAGACATGTTTTTTTCCGAGATTTAAGAAAGTATTTTCTGATTTACCGTAAATACGGATTAAGTGTTCCGACTACGTTTACTCAAACCATATTATATCATAAATACACTGATCGTCCATGTAGGTAAACCGCTTACGTACGCTTCATTCAATAATGAATACGTTTCAGATTTTATTTCTTACAACGGTTTTTTCTGACGCAACATAAAGTTCTTTTTTTAAAGAGATGGTATAGACATTGATTGCCATGTGAGCTCACTGCGTTATGTGCCGTAAATAATATGACTGTCCCTTTTCCAAAAATAAAAAGAATTGACAAATCCCACTTAACGTCAGAATCAACCCTTAGAAAACCTTCTGTCCACTGAAGCGTAACCTCATAGATTTACGTAGATACCGTTCAAAAAATGACATCATTTGAGCGTGCATCAATTGTTACTCATTGTGACCAATCTCTGTAGGTACTTTATTTACAAGTACCTAAGTATGAAAGAGAAGTAAAATGTAAAATGCTATTGTTTTGTATGTTGTGTCCCTTGCTAATCGGGTGAACAGTGAGTGTATACAGGCGTATGACGCTACGCGTCAGTGGGTTACGGGCATTTTATCACTGGATTCGCATACCTTTTATTCTGTATCAATAGATTCGTACAAAAAACGGTAATTAAAATGGATCGCTATGTATAGCTATCAACGAGGAAACAGATAAACTAATTTGAATAGGTAAAGTTTGACTCGCCAACGAGTGTGCTCTTGAAAAAGATGCACAGATTCGAATGGTAATGGATATGACAATCATTAGGTACGGATAGTCAGAATCCAAAGTCCGTTATGACATACGGTGCCGAAACGTGGACACTGACGGTCCGGCTGGTCCACAAATTCAAGGTCGCTCAGCGCGCTATGGAGCGGGCTATGTTAGGAGTTTCTTTGAAGGATAAAATCAGGAATGAAGTTGTCCGGAAAAGAATCGGAGTAACCGACGTAGCTTGCAGAATGAGCAAACTGAAGTGGCAGTGGGCTGGTCATGTTTGTCGAAGGACCGATGGCCAATGGAGCAGACGAGTCCTGGAGTGGAGACCGCGTATCGGCAAGCGTAGTGTGGGACGCCCCCCCGCTTAATGGACCGACGACCTTAACAAGGTGGTTGGGATAGACTGGATGCGGAAGGCGGAGGACAGGGTGTTGTGGCGCAGCCTGGGAGAGGCCTATGTCCAGCAGTGGACTGCGATAGGCTGAGTTGATTGATTGATTGAGTCAGAATCCTAGAAGTCTCACAAAAAATCTTATCAATAGGTTTCCAGTTACCCATTTTTTTTTTCATTGGATTCTATAATATTGTTACGTCGACCGTATTACACTGGAACGTTCGAGAATGTGGTCTAAGTTTCCAGAAGTTTCCACTAGGTTCGAGAACATTCCATTGTGGTACTGTGTAGAAGTTCATAGATGTTTCTAGAATATTCCACTATAAGATAGTTCGACAATGTTCTGGAAACTTCCATGACTGTATAAATAGGCCGGACGGCGGGCGAATGAGTCAGTCTGATTTCGACTACGGATGCGGACGGATGCGAATACAAGCGATTGCTAAGAGAATAGTGATTATTAGCGAATTAGTGTTTGTGTTTTTAAGTTGTTGAGTTAATAAAGGATATTTGGTTAATTAATTGGTGTAAAATAATTTATCCCATACCCAGCTCGTAACAAATTGGTGTCAAAAGTGAGGGATAAATTATGCCAATTTTACCAAAGGACGACACGGAGGGTATTCGTACAAGGAGTCAACGGCAGCAAGACATGGATCAGAGGCGGTTTGGAGATTCCCCGATACAGACGCCGGGTGGTGCTCAGCCTGCGACAGAGCCAGTCGCTGGCCCATGTGGAGTTTCTTCGGCACCAGCGGTGCCAGACTTGTGCAGACCGAGCCTGTTCCTGCAACAGCACCATTAGCGCAGGCTAATGGTGCTGTTGCAGGAACAGGCTCGTCGTCAAGAAGAGCAGGCCCGTCGGTTGGAAGAGAAGCTTCAACAAGATAAAGAGGAGCAGGCCCGCCGCCAAGAAGAGCAGGCCCGTCGGTTGGAAGAGAAGCTTCAACAAGATAAAGAGGAGCAGGCCCGCCGCCAAGAAGAGCAGGCCCGCCGCCAAGAAGAGCAGTCCCGCCGGATGGAAGAGAAGCTTCACCAAGACAAAGAGGAGCAGGCTCGCCGCCAAGAAGAGCAGATGCTCCTCATAAAAGACCTTCATTCAACACTTGGCAAGGAGCTCCAGGTGATGAAGGAGCAGGTTCACCAGCATGAGAATCGTATCTCAGAAGCTGAAGTTCAGATTGCTGGGGTGAAGAAGGCTTTAGGTGAACTTAGGGCTGGAGACGGGGTTGTGCCTTCAGTGGTTGCTGCACCTTCGGCACGTGGATTTAAGGTGCCGCCATTCGACGGAACTTCTTCATGGTCGGCCTACAAAATTCAATTTGAAGCCGTTATGAAGGCGAATGGGTGGACCAAAGAGCAAGCTATGACCGCGCTAACCTTAGGCCTCCGAGACCAGGCCCTAACCATACTTGAGGCTCTTGGCAAGGATGTGACCTACTCGTATGAGCAGCTGCTGGAAGCCTTAGAGTCCAGATATGGTGACGCGCACTTGGAGCACGTATTTCGCGCTAAGTTAAGAGATCGTGTGCAACGTAGTGCCGAGAACCTACAGCAGTGGGCCTTGGAAGTTGAAAAGTTGGTTCGGAAGGCATACCAGTCTGCCCCTGCACTCATCAATGGCAATCTGGTACAGGCGTTCATCGACGGAATACGTGACTTGGAAGTTAGAGCCGCTGTAAGACTTGGGCATCATGAGACACTGAAGGACGCCTTGGCCCATGCCTTGGAAGTAGAGGCAGTGAGGCAAGACCATCGAACACACCGTATCAGGGAGGTTGTGGCATCACCTGTACGCGATCGTCCGCAAGGGTATAGCCCTAGGTGTTACACTTGTGGAGAAAGGGGTCATCTTCGGTCAAGCTGTCCAAAGCGAAGCACACTGAGAGAAAATCAATCCCAGCAAGATAGGGCGACTGATACGACTGCCCAGCAACAGCAGGGAAACGAGTAAATGCCAGGACTGAGGGGCGGGTGCTGGCTGGTATTGAAAAGCCCCGAGGATCTCTCACAGGCCCATGACGGAATCAGCCTGATCATCAAAGGCGAAGTCAACGGAAAACCATGCAAATTGACGTTGGATACTGGAGCTTCTCACACGGTCGTCAATTCTCATCTAGCAAGTCGGTTACTTGGGGACTTCTTCAATAACCACGACCGTATACAATTACTGACAGCTACCGGTCAGCACATAATCGTCCGAGGCAGAAAGGAGGTGGAGTTAAAATTAGGTAACAAATTCTATCGGCATAATGTCATCGTGGCCGACATAGTGGACCATTGCATCCTGGGATTAGACTTCATGCGGAAACATCGTTGTGAGATCGACGTTGATCAAGGAGTATTGAAGTGTGGTACAGAGGAAATCTTCATGGAAGGTGTACCATCAGGAAAAGTTTTCCGCCTAAAATTTGACGTGTCAACACTTTTAGAAAACTGCGATTTAACGGAAGTAGAAATGGATAAAGCTAAGAAGATGTTACTTCAGTACGCCGACTCTTTCTCTACAAATGATGCTGACATAGGAAGAACAGGACTGGTTCAGCACAAAATTAATACTGGCAACGAGTTACCAATCCGTCAACGACCAAGAAGACTGCCGGTTGCACGTGAAAAGGAAGTGGAAATGATGATTGAGGGCATGGTAAAGGATGGTGTTATAGAGCCTTCATCGAGTCCATGGTGTTCTCCTGTGGTCCTGGTGAAGAAAAAGGACGGCAACACACGCTTTTGTGTGGACTATCGACGATTGAACGACGTCACGAAAACGGACAGTTACCCACTGCCTAGGATCGACGACACATTGGATACACTGAGTGGAATGAGGTGGTTCACCACGCTAGACCTGAAAAGTGGCTACTGGCAAGTGGAAATAGACCCTAAGGATAAAGAGAAAACTGCATTCTCAACAGGAAAGGGGCTATGGCAGTTTAAAGTTATGCCATTCGGATTGTGCAATGCTCCTGCGACATTTGAAAGGCTAATGGAGCAAGTACTTGCTGGATTGATCGGAGACGCATGTCTTGTCTATTTAGATGACATCATTATCGTGGGCCGTACATTTGAAGATCATCTTCAAAACCTCAATCGAGTGTTGTCAAAAATCCGGACGGCAAATCTTAAGTTAAGTCCGAAAAAGTGCTCATTTTTCAGACGACAAGTAAACTTTTTAGGACACATAGTTTCGGAGGAAGGTGTTCAGACAGATCCGGAGAAAATCGTCGCCGTCAAGGATTGGCCAGTTCCGAAAGACAAGACGCAGGTCAGAGCATTTCTGGGTTTGTGCTCCTACTATCGACGGTTTGTCAAAAATTTTGCCGACATTGCAAAACCTCTACACAAACTCACTGAGGAAAAGCAGCAATTCTGTTGGGACGAGAACTGTAACATCGCATTTCAGGAATTAAAGAAACGTCTGTGCAATACACCTATTCTGGGATATCCTGACACTAAAATGACTTCATAGTTGACACAGACGCAAGTAATACTGGAATTGGAGGCGTGTTGTCTCAACGGAAAGGAAACCAAGAAGTTGTTATAGCTTACTACAGCAAATCTTTATCCAAACCGGAAAGAAATTACTGCGTTACGAGACGGGAGCTACTCGCCGTAGTAAGGACATTGCAGCACTTCAGTAAATATTTGCTTGGACGAAAATTCCAATTGCGAACTGACCATGCTGCATTAAAGTGGTTATTGCAATTCAAGAATCCAGAAGGACAAGTGGCAAGATGGATCGAACTACTACAAGAGTTTGACTTCGTTACTGAACATCGTAGTGGGAGAACTCATGGTAACGCAGATGCACTGTCTAGAAGACCTTGCCCAGAAGATTGTAAGCACTGTACCAAGCAAGAGACTAAGGAGGCAGTGCCCGTGAGGATGCTAAGAATGGATCTCAGCAATGAATGGAAGGAAACCCTACAGCTTGCTCAGCAAAATGACACGGACCTCAAACCGATCTTTGAGTGGATTAAAGCTGGTGCTCCGAAGCCCAAGTGGAGTGATGTTGCGGCGTTAAGTTCCATCACAAAGAGTTATTGGGCACAATGGAACAGCTTGGTTATCCAGGATGAAGTCTTGTGCCGTAAATGGGAAAACGCTCGAGGAGACAACTGTCATCTACAAATTGTTGTCCCCAAAGCCAAAGTACCTGATGTTTTACGGCTCTACCATGATGGATGTTCAGGAGGACATATGGGGGTAAAAAGAACTCTACTGAAGATACGAGAGCGGTTTTACTGGATTCACTGTCGAGAGGATGTTGAGGACTGGTGCCGCAAATGTACCAGTTGTGCGGCTGTGAAAGGACCCCAGACACGCAGCAGAGGTGCTTTACAATTATACAACGTGGGAGCCCCCTGGGAACGGATAGCACTAGACGTTGCAGGACCATTTCCGGAAAGTGAAAACGGAAACAAGTACTTCATGGTTGTCATGGATTACTTCACAAAGTGGCCAGAAGTCTTCGCCATTCCCAACCAAGAAGCAACAACAGTCGCAGATAAATTGGTTCAGGAAGTCTTCTGTCGTTTTGGAGTACCCTTGGAAATTCACAGCGACCAAGGGAGGAATTTTGAATCACAAGTTTTCCAGGAGACTTGTCGACTGATGGGTACTCACAAGACCAGAACCACTTCTTACCATCCGCAATCTGATGGAATGGTAGAACGTTTCAACCAAACGTTGGAGAGATATCTGGCAAAAGTTGTGGAAAGCAGGCAAAGGGATTGGGACAAGCACATACAGCCATTTCTTCTGTCCTACCGTAGTGCAGTTCACGAAAGTACGACTGTGACACCAGCCTTCGCGAACTTTGGAAGGGAATTACGGTTGCCTGCAGATTTAATCACCGGAACCCCCCCTGATGCCCCACGCAGTGTAACCGATTATGCGAATGACTTGCGTAATAAGTTGAATGATGTATATGAGCATATCAGACAATCCGGGCAACAAATGTCTGATAAGATGAAGACCCGATACGACCGGAAGGCAAACCATAGAGGTTTTGACGAGGGTTCACTGGTGTGGTTGCATAACCCAGTGCGCAGCAAAGGGAAGTCTCCCAAATTGCAAGCAAAATGGGGTGGACCATACCGAATCGTGACCAGGATCAACGATGTTACCTACCGAATACAGAAGGGTCCACGAGGTGCGCCTAAGATAGTCCATGTAGACCGATTGGCGCGATACTACGGGACTAATGATGCTCGGGACGAGCATGTCTAAGGAGGGGGCAGTGTTACGTCGACCGTATTACACTGGAACGTTCGAGAATGTGGTCGAAGTTTCCAGAAGTTTCCCCTAGGTTCGAGAACATTCCATTGTGGTACTGTGTAGAAGTTCATAGATGTTTCTAGAATATTCCACTATAAGATAGTTCGACAATGGTGTGGATTCTCTTGTTCAATAACTAAACTAAAATTAGAGAATTGCTATCTTTTACTAAAAGGCAGTGCGAGAAAAGGACGGCTATAGCTATGCACTAAGTTAGAGATGTCAAACTAGTTTACGCCTTGCGCTTTGCCGTGTTTTTAGACGGCATGTTTTTACGTGTACCCTTAATTTGTATGGAAATATTAGTTCAAACTAAATTTGACAGCTCTAATTTACGTCCGTCTCTTTCTTGTTTTATAAGAGAGAAAAAGATAGCAATAGCCTAAATTAAGTTTAGTTTGTGCACAACAGAATCAACACCAATGTTCTGGAAACTTCCATGACTGTATAAATAGGCCGGACGGCGGGCGAATGAGTCAGTCTGATTTCGACTACGGATGCGAACGGATGCGAATACAAGCGATTGCGAAGAGAATAGTGATTATTAGCGAATTAGTGTTTGTGTTTATAAGTTGTTGAGTTAATAAAGGATATTTGGTTAATTAATTGGTGTAAAATAATTTATCCCATACCCAGCTCGTAACAATATTTATTTTGTATGCAATGCTACGATTTTTGACTCCTTCTTCTTTTTGCTTTGACTTTTTTATTGAATGAGGGCGCCACTTGGCCGGTAGTAGACCCTTAACTACATCTGATTAGGTTTTTTTTTTTGGGGGTGGGAAATCATCCAATGACTTCTCCCGCTCAGGACGCTCGGACGGTGGAGTGGGAGGGCGTGTCAGACTCTTACTGACTAAAACCCACCCCTGTTCCTTCCCTGCCTGAGTGCCCAGGGGTGCGGTAACTCATTGTCAGAATTTATAAGCTACCCCTAGGCATGCAGGCACCGGCCACGATGCCACATCTGGTTAGGTTGGAAGCCGACCCGAAATTATTTTTGAAAAGACTACGTCTTTCCGTCCGAGGCATAGCTAAGAGGCTGTTTAGTACTAGAAAGCTGCAATTTTGCATGGTATAATAAAATCTTGAATAAGACTTTTGTTATGGTAACTCCAATACATGTAAAGTGGTGATGATTTTATTTTGTCGCCTGAAATTATTTTTTTGTTAGAGTCGAGTGTCCGCCCTGCCACCCTCCCGCCACCTTCCCTAAAAGCTACACTATTTAGTTGAAAAATCTAAATACATTCGTGATGGTATTCGTGGTTGTATTAAGAAGTAATCCCATAAGAATGGTGCAATAGTTCGCTAGTGCCCATTTCCAAAAATAACGGAGATGTACTCCTGTACATCCCCGTAATTTTTGAAAATAGGCACTGCAACAACTATCGAGGGATAAAGCTCATGTCACATAGTATGAAAGTATAAGAGAAAGTGATAGAGAAAAGATTGCGAGAGGAGAGAGAGATTACTCCGAACCAGTTTGGGTTTACGCCAGGTCGAGGGACAACGGACGCCACCTTTGCTCTCCGTCAATAGTGCGAGAAGTACAGACGTGTGCACAAGAACTTGCACATGGTATTCATTGATCTTAAGAAAGCGTATCTTCTAAAGAAGAGATCTTGATAAAGAGAAAGGTTTGAATGGGAAGTATATGGGCGTAGTAGTGGGTATGTTGAGTTGATTCGTGCTATTTACAGTCGATCTAGTACTTATGGCTTCTGGCAACACCGATGATTTCAGTGTGGCTGTAGGCTTGCATCAAGGGTCGGCTTTAAGTTTTTACCTATTCCTGTTGATTATGGACGCTTTTACTTCTCTTCTTCTGTAATCTAAATGAAGTACATAATAAAGAGTATTCTATTATATTCTATTCTAAACAGGAAGAGGCACCCTAGCATGCTGTTTGCTGACGACTTTGTTCTTGTCGGTGAAGATGAACCTGAGATCCAGAGCAGATTGGAGAAATGGCAACAGAAGCTGGAGAAAGTTGGCTTGAAAATCAGCAGAACCAAAACTGAACACACGTTCTGCGATTTCGGCGGTCTCTCCAGTTCTGAAGCTAAGTGCTAGATGGCGCGCTTCTCCCATTCGCTCTGATTTTCGGTATCTCGGTTCACTCGTGCAAAGCGATGGTGAAATAGATCGGACTGTAAAGCACTGAATTAATTCTGGATGGATGAAATGGTGGCAGGTCACCGGGACTATCTGCGACCCCTTAAACTTAAGGGGAAAATTTATAAAAAAATGGTCAGACCTGCTGTCTTGTATGGTTCGGAATGTTGCGCCACAAAAGGGATGAATGAAAATCAATTGCATGCAGCTTACATCAGAATGCTAAGAGCGATGTGTGGTGTTACGCGCATGGATAGAATAAGGAATGAGTATGTAAGGGGAAGTCTGAAAGTGGCACCGCTGACTGAAAAGTTGTGTGGAAATCGGTTGTCGTGGTATGGGCATGTGATGCGGAGGAATGAAGAAAATGTCGTGAGGAAAGTCTTGTGGTTGGATGTGGATGGCTATAAAAGTAGAGGAAGGCCAAAGAAACGATGGATGTACTGTGGGAAAGAGGATATGGGTAAAAAGGGGGTGACTACAGAGATGGCGACTAATAGAGAAGTAGATATGGAAGAAGAAGACATGTTACGCCGACCCCAAATAAATTGGGATAAGGGCAATAGAATGAGTAATAATGAACTTTAAAGAAAAACTATCACGGCTAAGCTAACTCTGTTTCTTTTAGAGTAATAGTCACCCAAATTATAAAAAGTTTGTACTTGTTAAATTTCGTACAAAATACTTGAAAAAAAATTACTTAGGTGAAGTACTGGTCTTCGGCACCCTACCTTGCGCGTGGCCCGACTCGCACTTGGCCGGTTTTTTTTACTATTTTCCTTTAAACACAAACATTAGGTACAAAAATATATATAATTATTATTATATATATATTAAATATATAATTGCACACACCATTTTTTTGTTAGGGGAAACATTCAGTAGTTTTAAACACTATAATCCTTTATCTATGTATCAGTGTAACATATCATTTAACAACTAAATTCGTCCGTGAAACAGTCGATGTCCAGATTATATCTTCATGAATGGCTTTAGTACCTCACAAGTTGAACTGAAAGCCTCTAAAAGCAATCCAGTTTTAGTATAAATGGGACTGTTGGAAACGAGAAACGTCCCTGACCGTCCTGTTAGATTAGTTTCGAAGATATCCTTATTTTCTCACTCTGGATAGTTTTGAAATAGATGTTAAGTTGGAACCACTTTCACGGCGAACGTTAAATACAAAGCGACGTTTAAACACAGTTTGTGTTGCATTTCCTATTGTAAATTGTGTTTAAATCCTTCTAGAATCCTTGTTTAAAAGTATTGAGATAAAGCAGAAGACATTTTGTTTTTTGGGATGTTTATGTCTAACATAGGACGTCTTTCAGCTGAAATGATGATAATGCTGAGGAGGTGTCTTCAAGCTGGAACTTAATAGCAACACTGAGGTTTTCAAAATGGGTATTTATGGTTGTAATGCAGCTTGAAAGTTTTTAAACTTGGGCATTGGAAATAGTTTATAAATAATGCTGTCTTTAGGCGCAGCTATACGACTTTTAATGGTTTTTAATTAGGAAATCAGACTAACTTACCCTAAGCGACCGAGTTCGTTGGAGGCGAATACTACCATGTAAGATAATTGTTTTCAGGATGAGCCGTGTAATAAAATTGAAGATCACGTCTAAACGACTAGTCTTACGTCTGTAAAAAAAAATATGTTACTCTAGACAATTTGCTTCGTAATTTGATATGTGAACGCATTATTAATTTATTACACATAAAAAAACAGGTATTAAACTAAAACAGACTAAATTATATATAATTAAATGATCTATAAAATGGTGACGGTTTTAGAAAAATACTTTTTATAGTTTTTGCGTGATTCTCAATTTTTTATCCGCGTTAGACATAACTTTACAAATTAATTACACTATGTTATAAACATATAATTTCAAATATTCTCAGATCAAATTACGATGGCAGTTGTCTAAAGTAACATATTTTTTTTTTCAACGAAATAAGACTAGTCTTTTAGACGTCATGTTCAATTAAAAACCATTAAAAGTCGTATCACTGCGCCTTAACACTGTATCGAGGTTCTACACCATTTTGTCTTCGGTTTACATTCTACAGACAGCTGATATACGTAGGTATCTACACATTTTTATAAAGGTACTAAATGCGAACGAGATAAGCTTGAATTACATATCTTTATGTAAATATTTAGATACCTAAATTATAATGGCTGGCAGGGCAACGATTGATTACAGCAGTCATGAGGAGACAGACATTCAGTAATACGTGTCATCGTCATCATCAAGAGAGCTGATACATTATGATGATCCCTTGTTCATAGATACGAGTAGGTGCAGACATCAATTTTATGTTCGTTACTTCGATTTGGGATAGTAAACCTAAAACTTAAGGCCCTACTAACGGCCAAGTGGCGCCCTCATTGAATAAAAAATCGTAGCATAGCACAGAAAATAAAAATTAAAGAATCCAACGTCGCGTTTGTTACAATTAGGATAAAGTATTTTTACGTTGTTAAAACAGGTCTCAGAATGTTTCGTATCCAAAGTAGTAGGCAAAAGTGATAGAAACGGCTGTTTTTTGGTACTTTTGCCTATTACTTGCTCTTTGTAACAAACGTGACGTTGGATTCTTTAAAATTTATATGCTACGATTTTTTATTCAATGAGGGCGCCACTTGGCCGTTAGTAGGGCCTTAAGCCTTTGCAGATAGAGAATAAAGCCCAGTCTCTACATTTATAAGTTAAACGTATCTACCAGAAAACTGCAACATATATAAAAAATTGAATAGACTTATATCTAATTAATTATTAATACAACTGTAGGTAATTATTGATCTGAGAATATAATATTTAGGGATATTAGAATCTTATTACCTAGGTATCAGCAAAGGCTAGATAAAGAAATAAACCCAGTCCTTTTCATTTACAAAACATATCAAAACACTGCAAGATTTTAAAATAAAATATAAATAATGTCTGGCAACACTATTCACAATGTGACCTCCTTATTCTCCACACAGTCCGTATCAGTCCGTATACCGGGCATAGACTACAGCAGTTATGTCATAAAGGTCTGAAAGCTTATTCGGAAAGTCCCCTTACAGCGTTTATTGAATATTATTATGGAAATTGCGTACAGGCAAGCCCATACTCATAGCGTTTGAGCCCCTACAGCTGAATGCACTTAGGCAT
Organism: Polia nebulosa; assembly: GCA_951329385.1. Taxonomy (NCBI): domain Eukaryota; kingdom Metazoa; phylum Arthropoda; class Insecta; order Lepidoptera; family Noctuidae; genus Polia; species Polia nebulosa. The sequence goes on from OX589596.1 coordinate 6,066,161, forward strand.
CTATGCATCTATAAAATATTTAATGTCCCACATAGTACTTTCCTGTGTACGGTAATAGAATTTCTGAAGACCTCACTGCATATAAAAATCTTTGTGAAATTGTTTCATACTTGTGTGTACACTGTGTTTACTTGTTCGCGATGTATAAGAGTTTGGTTAGCTTTTAGTTCTTTGCTTCTTGAGAGAAACTTTTATAAAGTTTTTTTTGTTGTTTTTTTTTTCTATGACATCAAAGTTTTACAGTGGCACCTATTGGGCTTTGGTGGTTCCTCGCAAAGGAGGCCACCTAGTGGTAGTGGCGGAAAGCCCTTTGCGCGTTCAAATTAGCAGACACAATAGATGTGTCTCGATCACGAGGTGACTGCCGGACTGCTGAACTAGCACAACCTTAATTGGTGGGTAGGTACCCAGTTTGCGGTTTACCTACTGAAAGCAACCTCTTACAAGTGTTTTCAAAGTTGTAAGCAAAAGTACCAAAAACGGCCGTTTTTGACTCTTTTGCTTACTACTTTGGATACGAAACACTTTGAGTCCCGTTTCAACAACGTAAAAATACCTTAAGCTCTTTGTAACAAACGCAATATAGGATTCTTTAATCTTTATTTTCTATGATAAGATACGAATTTTTATTCAATGAGGGCGCCACTTACGGGGAGGTAGGACCTTTTAATATGTCACGTAAAGCACCACCGAAAAGTTTGTGAAACTTGATTGGTGATTATCGCCAATCGACTATAACATAGTAAAAAAACACCGACTTCCACAAAAACATTTGTTTGTGTTTAGGTAAGTACTTACTTTATTTTGTGGAAGTCGGTTGTATTTTTTTATAAAAAGGTTTTTAATATTCACTTTTTAGTTGTTGTTCCCCATAGCTAAAACTTAAACATAATTGGAGAAAACCAAAACGTCATCTGCCCCCTTAGCCAAAATACATTTCTGTAAACGTTAACGCTAACGCTTCGTGCCAAATGTATGGCAACGACGTTTTGCACGAAGCGTTAGACAGAGAACTGTCACGTAACTCACGCCCAGTAATGTCTTTGCCATACATTTTGCACGAAGCGTTAGCGTTAACGTTTTCAGAAAAGCATTTTGTCTAAAGGCTCTGCCCACTTAGCCAAAATACATTTCTGTAAACGTTAACGCTACCGCTTCGTGCAAAATGTATGGCAATGGCGTTTTGTACGAAGCGTTAGACAGAGAACTGTCACGTGACTCATGCCCAGTAATGTCTTTGCCATACATTTTGCACGAAGCGTTAGCGTTAACGTTTACAGAAAAGTATTTTATCTAAAGGCTCTGATCTGTGTTTATGTACTTACTATATTTTTTTATTGTTGTTGAAATTTTCAAAAAGCGCTGAATCAATTACGATACATTTTATAATTGACCTTTGAAGTATGACCTACCAAACTGAACCGGCCAAGAGCGTGTCGCCCTTCGCACATTTAAGGTTCCATACCAAATGAGGGAATTATAAAGAGAAAATCTGTTCTATCAATATATTGGTATTTTTAACCGACTTTCGAAAAAGGAGGAGGTTCTATGTTCGACTGTATGTATGTTTTATGTATGTCCGCGCATTTCTCCGTCAGTTGTGGACCGTATTTCAAAATTCTTTTTTTATCCGAAAGAATGTACTCTCGAGGTGGTCCCATATAAATTTTATCGAAATTGCTTTAGCGCTTTTTGAGAAACTGAACAAAAAAGAAAAATACGCATATCTTGATGACGTTTTTGTGTTCTTTAAATGTTTAAATTCCACGTTCCATGTTATTGGGATTTTTAGTTCTGGGGTACAACAACTAAAAAGCGAAAAATATAAAACTTTTTTACAAAAAAAAAAAACAACCGACTTCCAAAAAAAAAATACACTAAAAATTTAAAAATAACTTTAATTTCGGAAGTCGGTGTCAAATATCGAAAAAATAAAATACAAACACCGACTTCCGAAATTAAAGTTATTTTTAAATTTTTAGTGTATTTTTTTTTTGGAAGTCGGTTGTTTTTTTTTTTTTGTAAAAAAGTTTTTTATTTTTTTAATAAAATATACGTAATAATAAACATTAAAACCAAATTTCATGTTCATAGGTTAATGAGAAGTTAAAAAATTCTTCGGATCAAAATTTTGTGACAGACGACGGACAGATAGACGGACAGACGGACACGTGAGTGACAGCAATAGGGCTCCGTTTGGACCCTTCGGGTACTAAACCGTTTTTAATTTAAACCCTATAAAGAAAATCATCAAAATCAATTCATTATTGGCGGAAAATCGCGTAACAAACAAACGAAAATACAGTCCAATTGAAAACCTCCTTTTCAAGTCGGTTAAAAAAAGAAATTGCTAAATTAGTTTAAAATAATATTTTATTTTGTCTACGAAGCTATATATGGATAGAAAACCTAGCTACTTATTTTTTAATGTTATTCTTGTTTTTTCTACTTATTTTTGTAGCAATCTTAGAGATATATTACGATTATTTACGATCGCAAAATGCGTCATGGCTTACTATTTTTATAAAGGGCGGTGTTGATTCTGTTGAGCACAAACTAAACTTAATTTAGGCTATTGCTATCTTTTTCTCTGTAATAAAACAAGAAAGAGACGGACGTAAATTAGTGCTGTCAAATTTAGTTTGAACTAATATTTCCATACAAATTAAGGGTAGGTACACGTAAAAACATGTCGTCTAAAAACACGGCGAAGCGCAAGGCGTAAACTAGTTTGACATCTCTAACTTAGTTCATAGATACAGCCGTCCTTTTCTCGCACAGCCTTTTAGTAAAAGATAGCAATTCTCTAATTTTAGTTTAGATATTAAACAAGAGAATCCGCAGTAATCCGCACCATACTTTGACCTGTCAATATATTGGTGATATCATTACTTACACCTTATTTTTCAATATGTTTAGTTGGGGTCTAAAAGATACCCACCTATGTTATAGTGAGAGGTGGTCACTAAATACAACACAGTGACATGTAAAGAAAACCCATTGAAGAAAACCGGCCAAGTGCGAGTCGGAATTATCATTAGGTATCTATAAAAAAAAATCTTGTCTGTTGTTTAAGAGCCCCCTTAATATTTATTTTATCCTGTTTTTTTAGTATTTATTGTTATAGCGGCAACAGAAATATGATGATGTCATGTGAAAATTTCGACTGTCTAACTATCACGGTTCATGAGATACAAGTGACAGATGAATGGACAGACAGACGGACGGACAGCGGAGTCTTAGTAATAGGGTCCCGATTTACCCCTTGGGTACGGCACCATAAAAACAAGAACGTATGAAAAAGGTCGATAGGACATTGACCTACCTACTTAAGTTTATCATGTTAAAGTATCTACCAAAATCGATGCACAGGTATGAAAACACTCTGCCCGGGGGTTGAGGATAAATTCGAAACAGAGTAACTTCGCCCCTGGGCACACAAAGGCAGGAAGGAACAGGGGTGGGTTTTAGTCAGTAAGAGTCTGACACGCCCTCCCGCTCCGCCCAGAGCGGGAGAAGTCATAGGATGATTTCCCACGCCACAAAAAAAAAAAAAAAAAAAATGAAAACACTGATTAATAAAACGTCTTATAATAGATACGTTAATTAAATATCATGGAAGAGCTAAGCAAATACAGTCAAAGTCCAGAAATGTATCTACCTATGCCAATGAACTGAACCATACCAATCAGAGACAGGAGAAAAAACACATCAACAAGAACAGAATTCAAATTCGGAATGTAAGTAGTCGTACACAAGTCTGATTTACTAATGTTGTAGTAGCACCAAACTTACAGTTGGTAGGTAAGGTTAAACTACGAACGCCTTTTTGGACAACAAAAAGTATATATTGGCGACCTTAACACATTAGAGATGAGGTTTGAAATAGATTGCAGGAACATTCTGCAGGCCTGAAGCGAAATAGTGACGTTCATTTGTTTGCAGTCGCGACCGCAACAGCGAATTCGCTAACGAACTTATTATTCGAAATTCGAATTGTAATCCGCAGAACTGTAGGTGGGAAGTGCAATGTGGACTGGCAGGTTAGGTTCCTACGTTTATGTAGCGATTGTCCAGTCAAACGAGCCACTTTATAGCAACTGTCAAGTTACCAAAATTGCACCTTGCTGGAATAGACATGTACCTACCTAACTAAAGAACAGTGAAATAGTCAAAAACCTTTTTTAATTAAATTTATTTTACAATATTGAAACCTATGTACCAAATAAAAAAAACACTTATCTAATGAATTCACACATTTTGATACAACTACTATAAAACGGAAGAACACCCGAGGTACCGATCATACACAATGTAATGGAATGTAGTGCACTTAATTGTAACAACACAACGAAAAAAAACCAGCCAAGTGCGTGTCGGACTTCGCACATTTAGGGTTCTGTACCAAATGTATTTTTAATTATTTGTATGGCTTTGGGTCAACAAAATTCTTATACTGTGAAAATTTGAAGACTGTAGCTCCAACCGTTTGGTTGTAAAACCTGTGTGACAGATGACGGAAAGACAGACAGACAGACACGTGAGTGACAGTGATAGGGCCCCGTTTGGACCCTTCGGGTATGGAACCCTAAAACGCAATAAAACTCTACCGACCTGCAGGCGTATTCACTAACTCAGTTGACATCAATTTGATAGTCACTATGCAGTACATTGCTCGGTGGACATCGATTATAATAGGCACTACGGTTTTCCTATACGTCAAAGGAGCAATGTACGGCAAAGTGCCTATCAAATTGATGTCAACTGAGTTAGCAAATACGCCTGCTTTAAATCGAACCCAGCAGCACTGTCAGTCCTAGTCGACTAATTTTTAAAAACGTTCGCGATAGAATCGCAACTAACGATCCACGCACGGGTACAAATTATACACACAAACCTCTCTCGTTTATCGCTCTTCCTATTAGTGAAAATAGCATTAAAATCCGCTGCATGGTTTAGGAGAAGTTAGCGGAGAAATAGACAATCGCGGAAAGCGACTTTGACATATAGATGTGTCAGAAATAAGTTCGTCTAGTTTCCATAAATTTTTGACAGTGATGGTTGCTGAGACTAAATTTAGAATTTTTTTAATTACGTGGTAATGTAACGATATAATGGCCAGTCTAGTCAGTCACAAATGAGCAACAGTAAACATAAAATAAGTAATACGGGTGATTTCTATAATTTACTTTGGTTGGCTGGTTGGTAGGCATTCAGGTTGCGGCTTTGCTCGTCTGTTTACACTGACTAGGTAGCTGTAATGTAGTTTTGGTTATTAGTTCTCTAATAGACTTAGCTGAGCAACTGTTTTGTTTCATTCAGTTATGTTGGGACATTCATTTGGTTGGTTTGGTAGGTACTTACCTCCTAAATTATTTCATAATTCGAATCAAACTAAAGTTTGACTTATGGTTATTAGATCAAGGTCAACAAAACTCCAATTATACTCGTAGATCCTAATAATAGGTCAGAGCTTAAAGAAAATAAATTAATTGCTTGGCCTTTTCCGCAGCCAAATATAATATTTTTTTAGTTTGTAAAAAAATTATAACTAATCACACAACGCTCGAGTAGATACTTGGCGACTTAGCATTAATTTTTTTCTTTTCAACATCACGGGTCAGTAAATATTCACAATAGAAAAGAATTTGGTAAACAAAAGTCTAGAAAATAAAAGAAAATCGTAAGATTCACTCTTCTCAGCAACTAGCGACATCTATGTTACGTACGTTGTTCTAGTAGCACCAAGAGGTAGCTTCAGTAAGGATACAAGGCACAAGCAGACAAAAGTTTTGTTTTCGAAAAACATGTTTGCAGATTAAAAAGGTGAGATATTGTATGTGCAAAGAAAAACATGAATTATAATATTAAACCTGGTCAACTTTAAAAGTCATAAGATCGATCCACCTTATAAAATTTGTATGACTTTTGCTAGGGTAGATATCCAATCAAAAATGGAAGTGGAACCAAGAGGAATGCCTTTGCCCAGAAGTGGGACAGCTTAGCAATAAATTAAAAAAACAAATTAAAAAGGTGAGATATTTGTGCAAAGAAAAACATGAATTATAATATTAAACCTGGTCAACTTTAAAAGTCATAAGATCGATCCACCTTATAAAATTTATATGACTTTTGCTAGGGTAGGTATCCAATCAAAGATGGAAGTGGAACCAAGAGGAATGCCTTTGCCCAGAAGTGGGACAGGTTAGCAATAAACAAAACATCGAAAGTTGGAAGTTACGAGGGTTTCAAATAAAAATATTGCAGTAGAAAATAGACTGCTAAGTTCCGATTTGCACAAAATTACAAATAACTCCGTTACAATAACACGGAACGGTCACATCACTAGAAAAATCATAAAACGACTGCACACATCACTATTACGTCAAAATTTGCAAAAAAAAACGTAGAACTGTGCGGCCAAGTTGAAGAGTGCAAAATTATTTTAGGTTAGCGAATAAACAAAAGACCTTTTAAATATTATTGTATTATCATAGCCGGGCGGCTGAGACGATCATGAGCACAGTGCGTGTCTAACAAAAATAGACTTTTGTACATTTTTATGTATCGTGACGTGTTATCAGGGCTACCGTAGTTTATACAATTGTTGCCGAGTTAAACATTACAGTATTCTTTCAAGAAAATTGTGTTGTGACAAAAAAACACTGTAATGTTTAAATCTTTGTTGAACTCTGTAATCACTCAGGCCAGCTGTCAAGAGGTGGGTAAGTTTTTAATTATAATTAAAAAGGTGTAATTGAGTTAGTTAATTAGTGCGTATCGTTGTTGACAAGAGCGATGTTGTCAATGCGCTATATTTTTAAATGAATGCCCTTGATTTGTCCGCCCTTGAACTGCAGCGGTACGTCACGATGCGTCTTTGCGACCTTCGCATACCGAAAACACCTGATAACTTCTAAACAATGATCGAGATAAACATCATGTATTACTTTCCATATTCAAAACGAGAAACCATGTCCAAGTTCAAACATTATTAGATAACCAACCTAACCTCGTCAACCTTTTGTGAGGAAATAAAAAATAAATATGATATTACAACACTTCATGCAGATAAATATTCATACGAACTTGGAATTACGATTTGTAAAAAAAAAAACTTATTTTGAATGAATTATTATTTATGTCACTTACCTGGTTACACTTAGTCAAAAATCTGAAAACTTTCATTTATTTACAATATTACAGTGAATACATGTCAATCTTGAATGAAGAAACTTGCTAAATGTAAGATAAGAGCATGTGAAATATTTTATATTACTTATGTACACAAGATAATAATATTCTTATCAGTTACGTCAACATGGTGATGGCCTTAGCTCAGTTCAGTAGGATTCTTCACAACAAAATGTCAACTCGTCGGGTAACTTAATTTTTTAATTTATACTTGTGCATCTCACTAATTCAAGAATGAAACAGTAATTAAATGCAGTTCTATTTTCAAATGTGCCTGTGATTGTGTTCCAATAGTGATTAATAGGTGTTTTTGTTAATGAAAAATGTGTCCTAATATCTGTGGAACATGGTTTGGAATGAGTTTACTCTTTATATGATTTTTATTTCTACACTTATTGGCAATTCATCTTTTTATTGGCAGTTATGAAAAATATCATAAACAACCTCTTTGCTATAAATCGGCCATTGATTTCAAATTATCTATGAGAGTATTATTGAATGCAGTTACCTTATTGTTCCTTTACGTTAGTCGTAGTAAGTATATTTATAGATGTGTGGTTATTATCACTCACTGACAAGCTGATGAAGCCTTGAAATATAAATACATCTATTTATACTCTCACATAATAGTGAAGAACCTGTTTATATTAATTGATCTCCTAAAACAAGTTTTCTGTTAGAATTTACCTACTCATTTATATGTGACTAATTAGCGTTCTATTATTTAACCATTACTTCTAGCAGTCTCTGAATGAAATTTTCTTATTACAAATTGGTCTGTGTGTTAGCATCTATCACCTTAGTGCTTACACTTATGTAAGCCATGAAAATATTTAATCAATGAAACATACATTTGAAAATGTGGTAGAAAATAATATTTAGTTTCTACAAAAAAAAAAATACCTATTAAGTCACCTTCATTGACCTTAAGATTTTCGGCATAACCATCTATCATAGCTCTACATTGTTTAAACTAAAATGTATTGTTATCTATACAGTGTGTAGATATGTAATCAATGATGATATAATGTGCTCATGCTATCCAAATGTGTACAATTCTTCCATCAAAATATCATATATTTGGATGATATTGTATTATCAGTCAATGGCAAGGCAATGACAAACAGAATAGAAAATCTATTGTACTGGTAAACCGATTTACCAGTTGGGACCTCACAGGTTAAGATTCCAAAAGGTAAGACTAAACTTGATTTCATCCCAGGATCTCGGCAGAAATTTTTGAATCAGATTATTTATTAGGCTGTGATAATCACTCACTAATGTGATTCTGAATATTTATGCCAACTATTGGTCTCATTGTGGCCAAAATTATATAATAATAATAATAATAGATAGTCGTGTCAGCCAATGGCTTAATAGCCACGAGCCTCGACCAACACCTCAGGAGGCTCTCGTTAGGCGGCTGGATCAAGGGCTTGATTCAGAAAGCAGTACTTCTGGACACGGCTCGCATTGTCAGGCGGTTTCTCTCTCTGGAGCCCTGACCGCCGGTAGCTTGGACCCTGTTCCCGATACCGGTGGGATACTATTTTTTATATTTTTAAATGTTTTTTATATATTCTTTTTTAAGAAATATTTAAAAATGTATTTAATAATGTTAAAAAGATAAATAAACAAATAATAATAACATTTATTTGCATAGAATGTGGTAGGTACATGATAAATGATAAATGAATGATAAATGATAAATGATGTTTATTCAGTAAATAGGTTACAAGGAACACTTTTACACGTCAATGTTTTTTTGTCAGTTTAAGCTAGATGAGGCCGGTGTTTCCTAGCTGACTACCCTGAGAAGAAACACCGAAACAAACTCAGAGGTCAAAGTCTCTTTTAGTGTTCAAATCCATACAATGTGGACTGGTTAGATCCTATGAGAACCATGTACGTTTATGTCTGGGATGAGCTTTATGAAGAAAGCAACACACGAATTCGAGTGGACCTGTCCAGACAGTGCAAGCATTTGTCAGTCATCGCGAAGCTCAACTCAGAACTCTGAGGTGCTCAACGAACCGACGAACAATACCAAAGTAAGGACATTTGAGTAGGCCGCAAAAAATACTCAAACTGCCAGACAATCATAAAATCTACATGAATATAACGACATATATAGTTCTCGCATTCACATTATTCTATATGAGGACCATGCAGCTTAATGTCTGTAGTGGTCTTTTGAAGAAAGAACCAAACATATTTGAGTGGACCTGTCCAGTCAGTGCAAGCATTTGTCAATAGTCGAAAAGCTCAACTTAAAAACCACTAAGGAGCTCAATGACATGACGAACAATACCAAAGAAAAGACATTTGGGTAGGCCGCAAAAGTACTCAAACTGTCAGACAACGTTGAAAATTACTGTAAAAAGGAGGAGAAAATAATAATAATAACCCACATAGTCCTCACATTTACAATAATTAAGTAATCAAAAAAAAAATAAAAATATAATACTTTACAAAGTAAATATTTGTGTCAAACAAAATAGTAATCATAATATGTCAATCAAAAAATAAAAATAAATATAATACTTAACAAAGTATTCAAGTCAAAAAAAAAAAATAATAATTATAAAATGTCAATAAAAAAATAAAATAAAAAATATAATACAATACTATACAAGTATTCATGTCAAAAACGAATATTAAAAAAAAACTATATATATAATTTTTTTTTTTTTATCAGTAAGTAGTACATATGAAAACAATGGCTCATGTATATCATTGAAGCAGCTCAATCCCACGCCTTTTTGTCCTCAAGAAAGTCATTAATTGTGTAAAAAGCTTTCTGGCATAGCTTACGTTTAATAAATGATTTAAATTTATTTATGCTTAGTTCTTGAATTTGGCTAGGAAGTTTATTATAGAAACGTATACATTGACATCTAAACGAACCACCTATTTTTTTCTTGAGCCTGGTTTTTGGTACAATAAATTTGTGTTTGTTCCTAGTATTTATGCTATGGATATCACTGTATCTTTTAAACAGATTAATATTTTTATGTGCATACATGAGATTCTCATAAATATATTGAGAGGGAACAGTCATAATATTAATCTCTTTAAATTTGTCTCTGAGGGAGTGTCTGGGACTTAATTTATAAATTGCACGAATAGCCCTTTTCTGTAAAACAAAAATTGTCTGAATATCGGCGGCATTTCCCCACAACAGAATGCCGTACGACATCACACTATGAAAATAACTAAAGTATACTAAACGAGCTGTCTCTAAATCAGTTAAACCACGAATCCTCCTTACGGCGTATGCTGCAGAGCTAAGTTTTTTGGACAGTTTATCTATATGGGGGCTCCACTGAAGCTGCGCATCCAAAGTTAATCCTAAGAACACTGTGGAATCCTCGGGTTTCAACTCTTCACCCTTTATTGACACACTAGTGTTCACTTGTATTACATTGGGTAATGTGAACTTTATGCATTTTGTTTTTTTCTCGTTAAGGAGAAGATTATTGACATTAAACCAGTTAACTACAGTTGAAAGAGCATTATTTACATTATCAACAACCACCTGCTGACGTTTGAGTTTAAATAAAAGTGAAGTGTCATCTGCAAACAGCACTATATCATGTTTATCCTTTATTAGGTAAGGCAAGTCGTTGATATAGATTAGAAACAAAAAAGGACCCAGAATTGAGCCTTGAGGAACCCCCATTCTGACTACAGACCCGGAAGACCTTTTGCCGTTCACATCAACTCTCTGAATCCTATTACTCAAGTATGAAGTAAGAAGATCCAGAGAGGCGCCCCGGACTCCGTAGTAGTGCAGCTTCCTGATCAATGTATCATGGAGAACGCAATCGAAAGCCTTAGACAAATCGCAAAAAATGCCCAACGCATCGCATTTATCTTCCCATGCATTATAAATGTGTCCCAAAAGTTCAACACCAGCATCAGTTGTTGAACGACCCTTTGTGAAACCAAACTGTTTGTTGTGTAATAATTTGTGTTTATTAAAATATCTTTGAATTTGATCTAAAATAATTTTCTCAAAAATTTTACTAAAAGTAGGTAGCACTGAAATAGGTCTATAATTAGTAGGGTCTGATGTACTACCCGATTTAAACAATGGTATAATTTTACTATATTTCATTAGATCAGGAATTTATCATTTACTATATTTCATGAGATGTTAGTACTTGTTAACTAACTACCACATTCCTCCATTTAGTGAAGGCTTGCAAATATTAATTCGATAGTATTTTAGTAACATTTAGAGACAGCAATATACAGCTATCAACAGTTTTTTAGTTTAGATTATCATGTCTTGTAGAGAATTCACATTTTCATCCAGTCATGCCTTCATGAGGAAAATGAATAAACTTTAGATGATTGCCTTTAGGTTTAATATTTTTCTTACAAAAGAGGTAGTTCAGTTGCTACCTATGCAATATATTCTTATTAAAACCTATAATAGGGAACATGCACGGCGTAGTCTGTGCCATCTAGTAAATTTATCTATCTAAATCCGAAACTCCATTCTCCTGCTCTGGGTGGAGCGGGAGCGTGTGTCAGTCTCTTACTGACTAAAACCCATCCCTGTGGGGTGAGGTAATCCATTTTCAGAATTTATCCACTACCGCTAGGCATACATTTCTGTGCCTTACATCTTATACACACTCGCACAATGCACACATGCAGCACGCATAACGAAGACTGGCATCTAGTGAGTGAAATCCCCAACTTTTACTGCATAAATACTTGACATTGACATTTATGTGCCGCCATCTAGTTAATGCACGCTCCCTATATTGTTTTAATAAAACTGACAGGTGACATGAGACAATCATTAGTAATTTTTTGACAAATATGTCCCATTTTTAGCTAAATAAATATTCGAATCGTTACATAGCCATACAGCTGGTTAGTAGGGCAAATGGTCCGCCCAATTGATTTTTCCAAGACATAGAAATTTATAAGAATCATTAAAATACTGGTATTCAGCTGCATCCGGTTAGACTGGAAGCTGACCCCAAGATTGTTGGGAAAAGGCTAGGCAGATTTTAAAGGCTGGCGTCCTTTAGGGACGGATCGGGGCGGGTCGCATTGGAACGGGCCGCGGTTCTGTGATGCTCTTGCGTCCATCTGTACGGGGCGCGGCGGACCGCCTAAGCGGATTTGATCTTACAGACGTGTTTTCGTGCTTGGACTGACATCGCGCTACCATGGACAGCTCAGACGAAGAGATGTTATGGTTTCAAATCCTTCTTGAGGAAGAGCAAAAAAATAAAAAACGACGACGAGTACACAAGGTGTGGGTGCATGATATATGCCAGAAAAGAAATGTATTTGGTGAATACCATCATTTGTTTAACGATTTGAAAGAAAGATCCAGTCAAATTCTTCGAGTATTTTCGAATGTGTTAGATCATAGATCATACAGTTCTCTATACTTTTGCACTAAAGAAATAAGCAGTTCTCCGTTCATTTTCGTTTATTTTTATTAGCACGGCACGTGCGCTCACATCCGCCTGCCTGCGTCGACTAGACGGATCGGGGCGGGTCGCAGCGCACCGCCGACAGAAATACGCCTGCGAAGCGATCCGCCAATGCGTTGCCGCCCGCCGCGCTCCGATCCGTCGCTAATAAACGATATTTCATACAAAACATAGCCAGGCGTATTTTTGCGTTGCGATGCGGCCCGACCCGATCCGCCTAGTGGACGCTAGCCTTAATACTTTAGGAATGAGATAACTTGGAATAGAGGGAAATACCTAAAGCAATATAACTTATTAAAAAGGAACAAACTTAATATGTATGTTTATGCATACATAGGCTGATAAAGACATTATCCTCCCTTGCGTCGCGCAATCGGTTAAAAATTTTATAAATCTCTAAATATACATTTTTTTTTCCTTCACTATTTGCAATCGGTCGTCTGACCATAAGCGAATATGTTCTGCGTTTCTGTGCAGAATAAATTATTTTTCTTTCTTTCTTCTTTCTTTATATGGGGTTGTGGTGGGGCAGCCAGCACTGTGCCTCCCACTTTATAGAAGGTGGTTCCTCTTAAGTCTCAACTAGTGGGTTTGGGTGCAGGGTTAGGCGTTCCCTGTGTTGTTTCTTGTATCGTTCGATTTCAGAGTTCACTGATGGCATATGAAAGTAGTCGTGGATCTCGTCGTTCCTAGCAAACCAAGGCGCATTTACAATCGCTCTTAAAATACAATTTTGAGCTCTTTGTAGGCAGAGTATGTTGGACATGCTAACTACGCCCCATAATTGGATGCCGTAGGTCCATATCGGCTTCAAGACCGAGTTATAGATGAGGAGTTTGTTGTCTACTGAGAGTGCAGAGTTTCTTCCCATGAGCCAATACAGGTTGCGAAACTTGTGGTTTATTTCGTCCCTTTTGTGCTTGATGTGATTATTCCATGTCAGGCGCCTATTCAAATGGAAGCCAAGGTATTTAACACAGTCAGTGTGTAGTAGGGTATCAAGACCAAGTCTGACAAGAGGGGTGTTTCCATGCCTGAGTGCAAAGGTGATTTGGTTAGACTTCGACGCACTGTCACGCATCCGCCACTTACACAGCCATTTGTGTGTCTCGTCTAGCTGATTTTGCAGTCTATTGCACACCATTTCCGGGTTCTCGTCGACTGATAGGTAAGCTATGTCGTCGGCATATTTTATGTTGCTGCCGTTATGTCATCCAGATCTGATGTAAATATGTTAATAACACTGGGCCAAGAACAGATCCCTGCAGCACTCCAGCTTCCACTTCATACAGTCGTGAACGCGCTTCTCCCTGCTTTACTTGAAAGCAGCGATCGGATAGTTTGAATGGATGAGCAGAAACATTGAGTGCGGAAGTTTTTCTTTCACTTTAGCCAATAACCATTTATGCCAGACACGGTCAAAAGCAGTTGTACATCAATAGATGCTGCTGAGAAATACTTTTTACGCTCGAAAACTTGTTCTATAGTTGAGTGAGATTTCCGAAAACCAAACTGAGGAGTCGGAACAACATCGTTCATGTCCATGCACGGTTTTAGTCGCATTAGGTATCTCTCATAATTAATAATTTGGGCTGCACTGGTCTTAACCTTATCGGCCGATAAGAAGAGGTTTCATGTTCAGGTTTACCCAATTGTGGATCATGACAACTTCTGAGAATTGCCATAGGTCTGCAGGAAAGTGAGATGTTCGAAGGATTGCGTTGAACAAGCTTGCTAGGAAAGTAATGCATTTTTTGGGAAGATTTTTAAGTATATCAGTTTGATTTCCCTAGCTATTCCTTTCGGTTTTTGCAGATCACATTTGTGCAGATCTTGTTTTAAAACTGAGTCAATTTCATGCTCATCAAGGATGCTTTCATTGGGTTTGAATACTGCACTTAGGTACACTGCAAATACCTCGGCCTTTTCCAAGTCAATTCTTGCCCCCGCTGAGTTTGACGACATCATTTGTAGATTGGTTGTCAACATTGAGTTGACAGACTCCTGGACTAACACCTTTAACTCTTTTGCTGCTTTGTTGAAGAGTTTATCAAGAGGAAGACGGGATTGATGCCAAATTCTTCTAAGTCGGCGCTTATCTAGGGTCTTTTTCATGATGTCTGGTGGATGAGACAGGGTGGTGAAGCCATTGGTTCGAGATGGTGTGTTGTGCCAAGCAGCCACTTGAATGGCGTTAGTAATAATTATATCTGCAGGCGTTATCTACATCATTCCGACTCTATAGCGGTAAATTAGATAGAGGTAATGTTTGCATTTAGATATGACTTGAAACCGCCCCAGTCAGTTCGGCTATTAGTCAGCGACTCTGTTATTTCCCGAGTTAACTCCCTGTTGCTGATTGTGAGGATTTCCGGTGTAAGATCTGATGACCCATCTAGGCTAGATTCGATCGTTGTATGAAGACTATCTATACCCTTATTTATGAAGAAATCTAGGAGATCCGGCAGTTTCTTTGGGTCAGTAGGCCAATATGTAGCTTCACCTGTCGACATTGGTTTTAGGTGAATTTCATCAACGCAGCGTTTCGAATCACGTCCACGAGTACTGGTACAGCGGGATCCGATCCCCAAAACGTATCTTTGGCATTCCAGTCTCCGCCGCGCGATGAATCTATAGCTAAGAGTAGTGAAGTAGGTTTTGAACATTTCAGCAGTTATTTTGTGTCTTGGGGAACAGTAAATTGACGAGAGTATGATGGGGCCTGCTCGATCCTCCAATGTAACAGATGTTGCTTGTAAATGCGCAGTAAAATTTGGTTCTATCAGTGAATGTCTCCGGTTCGCTTGATTGGCCAGCGCAGTGACAGCGTGCGCACTGCCATCAGGATGGGGGTGTGGTAAATGTTGAAGCCTTTAATGTGGAACCAGCTTCTGGTCGTGGCGTGTGACTCTGAAATCAGTACTGCATCTAATTTGTTAGCTTTGATCAAAGTTTCTAACTCTTGGATATTGGGAGCCAATCCATTGATGTTCCAGATTGCGATCCGTACGGAAATCATTTATGGTGAAAGTTTAGTGATGACTTTAGTCAATAAGCCCATTAGTGTGCTGATCTGTTGTAGAAGTACGAGTAAGTATTTTTTTTTTTCATTTTTTTTGATTATTAGTTGTTCCATAACATTTACATTTTGTTAAGTGTTTTCTTTGTGATGATGTAACGACGTTGTCTCTTGGAGGATCTTGGGTGAGTCCAGCGGCGACATCTGAGTACCTTCGCTCTGATCTACGATAAGTATTTCGTTGGGGTACAGTGAAGTGAACTAGGAAGGTTAGCTTTAAGGGTTGGTATATTTCTTGGTTTAATTTTTCGTGAAAGTATTTCTTTATAAACCTGACAACCTTTGTAATTGGCAGGGTGATCGCAGGAACAAAGAGCACATTTGGCAGGTGTATTTCTGTCTTTTTTGGGGCATTCTGAAGTTTTAATGCCCTTTTTTTGTTTTTTTTTGGGGGGTGGGAAATCATCCTATGACTTCTTCCGCTCTAGGGTGGAGCGGAAGGGTGTGTCAGACTCTTACTGACTAAAACCCACCCCTGTTCCTCCCTGCCTCGAGTGCCCGGGGGCGAGGTAACTCTTTCGAATTTATCCTCCACGGTTTTCTGACACAAATGTTAGATAAGTAGAAGTGAATGGCTAAATGTGTTGCTAAGCGCAAAATTCGAGATATTATAGTTAATTAGGGTTAACTGTCAAAAGAACGACGTCTGTCAGATCAGCTTGTCAAGCATAAAATTTTACATGTTGCTAGTCCCTTGCTACACTATCATCATAAAAGAAGTCTTTATCTTCTGTAATATTTACTGTTGGGTTCTGCTTATTGTCAGTTGCATGTGCTATAGGATGAATATTGTGCGGCCTTGGCCTTGCAACCACAACCTTGTTGTCTATAATGACTGGCAATGGTAACAAACAAGTGAGGGGGAGTTAGAACTTTATATTGAAAAAACATGCGATTGCTGATAAGAAACTTAATTCTAAATGCAGCATGTTTATTTTATTTATTTATTGGATCTCCGACAAAGCATACGCAGATATAACATATAACCTAATAATACAACTGACTCTTTCACATGTGCTCCTTCAATTATGGGAGACCACAGCTTGCACATAAACATAATGGTGAAGAACCAATTAAATTTTACACACAGTAAAGGTGACGGCCGAAAATCATAAGGACCTGTGCCCCAGATGTGATTACGAGTATCTGTGTACAGATATAAAATATGTCATTCAAGAGTACAGATCTTCTTTAAAAAGCATTTACCTATTAATATTATGAAATAAATTAATAAAATAAAATATTGATTTTGTCACTCAGTTTTTATCACGATTTTACGCTGTATTTACCAAATTCCATTTTTTTTCCTATAATATAACTATGTTAATGTGTATATTTGTCTCAAGCGCTGAAGACACGATCATATTATTATCTTACTTTAAAAAAATTATACCCATAGGAAAATTTGTAATCACTCTGGGAAAATAATATTTTATTACAGTAATAATATATAAATACAGAAAATAAAATCGTTTTAAAATTCTTTTATTTTTTTTTTCAGCGACTAAGCTATGAAATATAATTGGTTATTATTATTTTTTATTTTATTTTATGTAACTACAATAAAATAGTTTAATTCTTGTACAACTGGGGGCTGTTTTCTGCCATCATCTTTGAAAAAAAGATTAAATGATATGATAATTCGTTAAGTATTACTACTTATTAGTTTCAAAATAAGTAGAGGAGTTTTAGAATTGTTTTTATTTTTGTTATTATTAAATAAGTAACAAAATAAATGAACATAGATTGGTTCGTTGTTGAAAACAAAAAGTAGTCAAAATAAAGTTGGTGTTCATCTAATAATAATAATTTATTGGTAAAAACAAGTTCAGGTATAACAACATTTTTGATTGGATCCTCCTTTTAGGCTGATAGTGCCTGTATTAGGAGAGTCCGCTCTTCCATACAAGACGTGTTATACACAGAGCAAAAACGTATAGTTTTTAAATAATATAATAATAATACTACTTATACAAAACATGTATAAGAAATTCAAGGAAAGGATTTTGCAGTTGACAAAAATACAAATAAATAAATGATGATAAGTACATAAACTCCGTCTTTCAAATTAAAATTTCGAAATTATATTTTATCTGCAGATACTTCAGATATTACCAACCGTCACATCACTAGTTGAAGGGTGCTCAGTAATCGGATAGCGGCTGTAACGCGACCTATTCAAACTCGATTCCATCAGCATTGATCAATTAATAAAAATGCTTCTAAACTGACCGTCGTTTTCCTTCAAATAAAACTAAAAAATCTGATCCTTTTATCTTCGGAATAAGGTCGAAAGTTCATTACGTAGTCAAGTCTAGCGATTTAATTACGCTTCCTTATCAGATACCAACCAATTTTCTGCGAGGGGTAATAAATATTATGATTGAGACATAACGTTCAAAGTCGCATGAATACAGTTATGTTTACACTCACTGTATGAATTGTGTGTACTTGTAGTCCAAATACGTAACGGCATTATTATTGCCGATAAAGGGCTCTTTTATTAAATAGGCTTATGCAAACATTCAGAGAGTTTAAAACGCGCAATTAGTCCGTTTGTCGATCATACATAATTCTTCTTAGATTTGTTAATGTATTTTTACCTCAAATAGTAGGTATGTATTTTTCACAAAATCACAGATAATAATTATAATACTAGCGTACAGAATATGCCTCATCTTATACAAAGAAACGTGACCGCGGCTGTGCCTTTTTTTTTTTGTGGGTTGGGAAATCATGCAATGACTTCTCCCGCTCTCGGTGGAGCGGGAGGGCGTGTCAGACTCTTACTGACTAAAACCCACCCCTGTTCCTTCCCTGCCTGAGTGCCCAGGGGCGCGGTAACTCATTTTCAGAATTTATCCGCTACCCCTAGGCAAGCAGGCACCGGCCACGATGGGCCCCGTCAGCGGTGGCTGACTACATCTCTTTGATGCGCGCGTGGAACACTACGCGCCGTCGACTCACGGGCCTGGTGCTGATCGGACGGCGAGCTACCCACTGCTCGCCGTCCGCAGGCCCGGGTCTATGGTGGCCGGAAATCGTCTCGCGACGTCCTACCCCTAGTACGCCCAGTACCTCTCCTGCCTACCACTGTAGCGGCCGGGGCCGTGAGGGCCACTCCGTTGAGCTTCCCTCACGCGTCCCGCCTCCGCCTTCACGAGCATTACTGCTTCGCAGAAGGCGGAGACTGCCTCCCATTCCCTCTCGCTCCGTACCATGGCCTGAACCAGGGCCGGGACCGCGGCTGTGCCTACGGTGTTGCGGAAGGCAGCAGGCAACTTTTTCGCTCGTTTGGGCTCGTCCTGCACACCTCGCTAGATTGTGTTAGCAGCGACGGCTTGTAAGCTGAATGATTTTACTATGTACTGTATTATAGTAATTTACTATATTATAGTCGCACCAATATTGTATGGTAAATTGTAAAACTTCGCCATTTATTTGAGTAAAAATATAGACGATAGAGGATTTATTCCAATAATCATCTAAAGATGACCCAAGGGCTGGCTTTTCCTCGGCCAAAGGTTGAGCATTGCCATACAACGTGGCAATGCCGCCAGTCTTTTTTTTGGGCACACTTCCAGTAGACAGCGATGCGGAGGCATTTTTTGACGCCAGATTTTAAGTTTTATTTAATTACAGTTAGTGTAAGTATTTTAAATAAATATTGTATAATAATGTACTTACTAGATTACTAAATCTTAATAAGTACTACATACACTTCAATATGAAAGCGATACAATATCGCGCCATCTATTGAAATTTATCTAAACTAAATTTTATGTCATCGAGTTTATTATACGAACCACCATCAAAATGAACATGTTCACCTCCAAGCATTCTAGTAGGAAAAGGTATTAGCAATAACATGTACCTAATTACGTATATTTAACTATTAAATCAAATATATATGTACCTAATTGTCATAAGCAGGAATACTTAACTTTTAAGCAGTTTATGTCCTAAAGTAAACATATGCTAAATAAAAGTTTTAGTGTCTTATTCTAAATCATCGATTGAATTAACTGTAAGAAACAAATAAATGTGAGTTGATAACGGTTATAAGTCAAAATAAAAAAAAGGATTATTGACACATAATTTTATTATAATTACAACAATTTCTTTAAACATAAATAAAATAAATAAATTCTTGACTTAAATTTATTTTAATAACCTTAATTGGACAAACGATATAAATAACGTTTTATTTGCTAATACAATTTAGCCTAGGTACTTACTACTCAATAAAAGAAAACAAAAGTTCTAACAAAATTTACTAAATATAAATAACAAAATCAGTCTTTAAAAATAATACTACATAGCCATAGCGTTTGATTCGTTACATCGTGTATTGGTCCACTTGAATTTGTCCGCCTTTACATTTTCCACGAATTATTAATAGAAATAAACTAGTTATGAACATTCTTTAACGCAATGATCAGTCATTAAACAGCTTATATGTCAACTAATGCACTTATTATAAATTATGACAAGGACTGCCATAAGGAACGACTCTAAGGCCACGCTTAGTTGAAAAAAGAGATATGTTGAAATAATTAACTGGATCTAAAAATTTGGCAAGTACAGCAGCAAGGTAAGTCGTAGTCCTTCTTCACGGGTTTTTGCGTCTTGAAATCGAACACGAGAAGACTGCGCTTAGCT
This sequence comes from Polia nebulosa, assembly GCA_951329385.1. Classification (NCBI taxonomy): domain Eukaryota; kingdom Metazoa; phylum Arthropoda; class Insecta; order Lepidoptera; family Noctuidae; genus Polia; species Polia nebulosa. The sequence continues at coordinate 6,086,561 of OX589596.1, forward strand.
GTTGAGGACTGGCAAACGGACTTCATATTGAAAGATTCCAAGTCTAAGTGAGTGAAACATTCTTCAGAGGAGTTGATGTCTTTTGGCGAAATTTTATCGTTCCTATTGGAAAAGAAAAAAAAAATTAAAGATAATGTAATGTAATATGTATGGAATTATATTAAGATTGACAAAAATACCTTTGTCAAAATACCTCAAACGGTGACATTAACAATCATTTTAAAGTTCCCTGTTAATGATAGGTATTTGAAAGAAAGGGCTAGGATACACCAGAGTTTTAGAAAACGATTCTAAATTAAAGAAAATCAACCAGTTATAAAAAAAAAAACACTCAAAGTAGGTATAGATACTCACGCGCATTCGATGATCTCGATACGTTGGCGGAGATATTTCGACTGGATGATAATATCAGGGGCCGAATCGTTAGAGTGACTGTAGATATACGCCGATTCCTTAACCTAAAAAAATAACAAATTTGATGAGGCTCATAAAAAACAAATGAAAAATGCTAGAGAAATGAAAAATATGAATATTTTTAAAATTTTATGCTAATGCACAGTACTCCCAATGCAGCTTGATAATATGGAATAGTATGTAATAATAAGTATGGAATCATTAAGGTACTTAATACTGAATCTGAATAGTGAAGGTAAATAAAATGAACTCATACCGTTTTTCTGAAAGGGCAGTTATGCCAGTCATCTTTAGGAGAAAGCTCTACTGTCATTTCAGGTACTGCGATCCGATCGTCCATGTTTTGCTGAAATAATATAATTCAACTGTCAGAATAATGTAACTAAGAGCATAAAAAAAGCAATGTAGGCAAATGAGACTTGACAAAACATACAGCATGTGTATGTAATAGATGCTCTGAGTAAATTTAAAGGGGTGCCTAGATAGTGCTTATTGACAATTTTAACAGAAGCTGACAAATCCCTCCCGCGTCTACCGGATCAAAATCTATTGCGTCTGCTAACTAGCCTTGCGTAAATAACTTACCTCGAGAAACGTGGCTGACAGGAACTTGTCGATCTTTTCTTGCATTTCGTCATACCCATCCGGCTTGATGGAACAGAAGCCTTTTCCTTTACATTCATCAGGAACTTTTAGGGGCTCTGCAAAATCATGGTTTTATTAGTAAAAATATTCTTATTGATATATTCTTATTGATTATAATAGAGTTTCGACTATTATAAACTATAACTCGATATAAATGCCTTCACAAAAATAACTACTTAAGGAAAATCATGTATTTCACATTGTATTTTCAGAACATCTTCATTAATATTACTTAACACAAAAGAAAAAACTATGAACATCTTATGACAGGTTAAAAAGTGGATAAATAATAATAATACTAGACAAAAAATAAATTATTTTAAAATACAAGTAAACAAAACTTACTCTGATCAGGTTCGACATTGCTAGGTGCGGCATTGCTAGCTGCCACTAGGAGCACCATCTGTTAAAAAAGCAAAACACAGTTTAATAAATGACCTTAAATAATTTGATGATTGTATATAATAATATAATGATATCGGTTCCAATTCCCATAAACCTTAAAAGAAAAAAATAATTACCGCAAAACAAATCGAAGTGAAAGTCGCCATTGTAATCAAAACAAATATTTGCAACTCAAAATTTGACTATAGAACCACAAGCTGTAAGAATTTATTAATTGCAATTATTAATAATAATAATAATTGCAACTATTTATTTAATAACTGAATGAATTGTTATGACTGCCTTTATGGCAGTTCTAAATAACGAATGACAAGTCGTTGGCCTGCCCGGCTTATATATACTGGTGTAGTATACGAACAATTCTATCGAAGTTTTCCTGTTCACGGGAAAATAATATTGATCTCTCCCTAGTTACATCGTAACCGGACGTACGTAGCGTGCAGTTACGTATTTACGATTCCCTGTAACGTAATTATGACGTTGTATAATATACGTGTCACACAAATTAATGATTTATCTTTTATTACGTGTATTATGTTTGAGAGGAGTCAATAAGAAGACCCTTACCTTAGCGAAGGCCTTTAGCTTACTACTCAAAGCATCTTAAAACAACCAAGCTCCGTAAAAATAATTTCTTAAGGGGCTGTCTATTAATTACGTGAGGCATTTGGCGAATCACCCAATCCCACAGAGGAGAGGGGTCTCGGCAAGTATCACGTATTTTTTTTTTCACCAGAAACTGTAAAATCCGAGACAACTGAGTTAAATTGAGTAAAACTTAAGTCCTATAAAAATAACTAAGCAAATTATTATTATTTTAATAAAGCAACGCAATGAAGCGTAAATTTAACGTATTTACATAAAAAAAATATGCATTTTTAACAATCTCACGTGAAATTAAGAATGAGGATAAACCAGATTTCACGACAACTCACAGAGGCGGAGGAGGGGGTTAATAATCCCCAACATTACCTCTCGTAATTAATGGACGGCCCCTAATATGTATTTTAGTATACTCATAAGTATTATATCCATTCATAATGGATTAGAATGGTACTGTTTATTTTTCTGTAGTTAAGTTACTACAGAAAAATAAACTGCCCTTATTGGTTAATAAATAATAATTTTAGAACACGCTCAACGCCTCACCAGTGAGCACGTGCGAAAAAAAAAATATTATTAAAAATTATAATTATTAATAATAATAATTATTATTAAAAACCTATCGCGTTACCGACAGGTAACGCCGCGGTAACCGACAGGTCCTACATAATTATTGGTAGGTATCCCTAAAGTAAAAGGAAAACATCAAAAATTACACCAGCATCTGAACATAGTGAATCAAATGCGTATGATTCATATTTTTTGCATATACTGCCCTACTCAATCAATTTAAAAGTACCAACGTAAAATTTGAGTAACTCCAATACCTATATTGTGGTAAGACAAATATCAGCGTCTTAACATGACGAATCAGATAAATCATAATACTGGGAACTGCATTTGAAAGCAGTGTTTCCCAATGCCCCTGAATAGGAGAAACCAGTCTGAATTGGTACCAATTGGTACCACAATACTACATTAGGTTGGGACTTTTTTTGTTCCAGTAATTCCCTGTACATTGAACTTGTTATTATAAGTTTGTATTCTCAATCAATGTCTTCAGAATGTTATAATTATTAGAATTAAAACAATAATAAAACAGTGGGGAATTATAGTTTCTAAAACGTGAAATAAATAACTTGTTACATCATGTCCGTAATCGCTTCGAAGTACTTACCTACTTTTTTAACCGACTTCCAAAAGAAGAAGGTTCTCAATTAGTCTGTATGTTTTTTTTTATAGATTTTAATGATTCTTTATTTGTTTGGTAAGTCATACTTCAGAGGTGGTCCCACATAAATTTTATCGAAATTGATTCGGCATTTTTTGAAAAAATCAACATAAACAAAAAAATATGTAGGTATACACAGATGACGTTTTGTTGTCTCAAACGTTGAATTATGTTCAAATTCCAAAATATTGGGGTTATCCATTAGGGCATAAGTGACATAACATTCTTATTTAGTTTTAGTTCTGGGGTACCTACAACAGCTAAAAAGTGAAAAATATAAAACTTTTTTACAAAAAATACAACCGACTTCTAAAAATTGCAAAATAACTTTAATTTCGGAAGCCGGTGTCAAATAACGAAGTAACAAAATACAAACTCTGACTGCCGAAATTAAAGTTATTTAGTAATTTTAATAAGAAGTAATGTTGTATTTCATGTTTCGCCTTTTATGTTAAATTCCCTCTGACATGTCCTTATACGCATTTGTCATTCATTATAATAAGGAAATAATATTATTCAGATCGGTTGTTGTGTGATGTTGGAAAGAAATGAAGAATACGAATGGAATGAAGTATGGATAAATGAGTGATTGGCTGCTGCGGTGCCGATTCCCGCACGAAACAAATATTTGTTTCGTGCGGATGCAAGTGTTGTGTGTGTGTGAGTTTACACGTTTGTGAACGCACCCACGATACAGAAGTAATTCTTAGTGTGGGGGAAAAGTTTCTTTAAAAATAAATAAAAAAAATACTCATCAAAAATCCCGAAGACGTACAACATATGAGTCGAACATAAGTAAGTCCACAAACGCCCTTATTCGATTCTTACCTATTCATGATTGTATATATGGACAAATTAGGAGCCGTTTTTATAACGTTTTAAAAAAACACGAATACGAATCGAATTTGAGTGAGTGCCCAAACAGCCTTACCCGTCAAAAATATAGAAACAGATTGCAATAACCTTGAACAGCCTTTAGAGCCCGGAGATGATACCTCAATAACAGGGTCTTATCCAAGCAAGGAAATCGAACCTGCACCTCAATTGCGTAACCAGCGCTCTGGGGTAGAGCAAGAGGAGCGATCGCTCTAGGTGACAGATGGCAAGAGGTGCCAAAAAGCCAAATGCGAAAAATAAATTCCAGCGCAAAATATTTTGATGGCTTCTTTTGAAAGGCCGGAAAGCAGTGTTGCCAGAAAATTTGGGAATTATTATTTATCGGTATAAATATAGTCCTGACTGATAGTTATTATATCAACGCACAGCCTAAACCGCTGGTCCTAGAGACATACAATTTGGAGGGTGCATGTGTTTTGTGTGAAGAGTAGGTATCCACTAAGAAACGGTTTTTAAAACTCCTCCCCTGAGAGGGTGAAATGGGGGTTGAAAGTTTATAACGGGGGAAGTACTAATTCCTCGCGGGCAAAGCCAATGGCAGAAGCCAGTTTAACTTAAAACCGAAGTCGAATTTACGTGAAGTGAAAGAGTCGACCAAAGGGCGCCGAAAGACAATCTCGCTCTAACCTGTTGTTGTTGTTGTTGTTGTTGTTGTGTAAACTCCCTGATGGGCTAAGACCGGCGCTGAGCGTTACACACTATCACAATCCGAAAAAAAAAAAATCCTGAACCTACATGTTTGAAAAATTCGTCCGCTCAACAATTTCAGCAACACAATTATTTTTGATTGTGTGTTACGCAACTTCCCCGCTGAGATCCTTGAAATAAATATTGACGGTTTTTTTTTTCAATTTTGCAATGACTTACTGATTCACTTGTGGCATTTACCTATCCTCCATTCAGTACCCCTAATGGGTCATATCCGTAGAAGTACCTTTGCCATGCGCACACGCTTACTAATAGGTAACCTGCATACCGGTTTGTGCAAGAAATCACGACGTTTGACAAGGTGTATCAATAAATGTTGAGTTTTTTGTACGACCATACTGCGTACACAGGTAAATAGTGATGGAATAAAGATGAAGTATGGTTGGCAGAAACATTACCCATAATAGGATAAAAATAATAAATTACGCTATGTGGTAGGCTTTTTTTTTTTTTTTTTGGGGGGTGGGAAATCATCTTAGGACTCTTTCCGCTCTGGGGTGGAGCGGAAGGGCGTGTCAGACTCTTACTGACTAAAACCCACCCCTGTTCCTCCCTGCCCTACGCGCCCGGGGGCGAGGTAACTCTTTCGAATTTATCCTCCACCCCCGGGCATTTATCCTCCACCCCCGGGCAATGTGGTAGGCTTAGACTATGAAAGATTTGACGGAGTGTCAAAATCTTTCTTGATCTGGATTTTGACGGAGTGTCAAAATCTTTCTTGATCTTGATTTTGACGGAGTGTCGAAATCTTTCTTGATCTGGATTTTGACGGAGTGTCGAAATCTTTCTTGATTTGTATTTTGACGGAGTGTCGAAATCTTTCTTGATCTGGATTTTGACGGAGTGTCGAAATCTTTCTTGATCTGGATTTTGACCGGAGTGTCGAAATCTTTCTTGATCTGGATTTTGACGGAGTGTTGAAATCTTTCTTGATCTGGATTTTGACGGAGTGTCGAAATCTTTCTTGATCTGGATTTTGACGGAGTGTCGAAATCTTTCTTGATCTGGATTTTGACGGAGTGCCGAAATCTTTCTTGATCTGGATTTTGACGGAGTGTCGAAACCCAGCAATCTGAAGTACCAGAATGAGAAGCGGGCTTGTAGTTGTATCTGTACACGCGAAATAAGCTCACATAGACAAAATGAGAAGCCGATACGTCATCGTTACGTTCGTCAAGGTCACTCACACATTTTAACTATCCTGCTTCATTTAATGTCCAATGACGTTCCGTCTATAACTTTTCAGTCTCTAAGGTAGTAGGTATTTGTGGAGGAGCTCATGGCTAAAGTAATAACAGCCGCACGGGTCGATCCAGCAGGTTAAGCTACGTTTGCCGGGGTTGTGCCATGGATGTGTAACCATATTTACATACCGAGACTCCTCCGTGCCTCGGAAAGCACGTTAAGCCGTTGGGCCCGGCTGTCAAGCGCGGATCTTTGACAGTCGTTACGGTTCGTCAGATGCCCGAAAGTCTGACAACCAGTCTTTCTTACCAAGGGGTATCGTATTACCCAGTGACTGGGTTTTGGAGGTCAGATAGGCAGTCGCTCCATGTAAAATACTGGTATTCAGCTGCATCCGTTTAGACTTGAAGCCGACCCCAAGATAGTTGGGAAAAGGCTAGGCAGACGATGAGTAGGTATGTGTACCAAACAAAAAAGTCATTTTATCCTTCAAGGATATTGTGAAAGTTTCCTTAGTTCCAAACTCCATGAAAATCTCTTCATGAAAACCCTGGGTTTTCTGATGTAATAGCTTTAAAAGCCTACAACTGTTAATTTTGTTATAATTTTATTGTTATAACAAATCAATTATGGTTAGGGAAATAACTAATGAAATCATGTGTTATTCCGCAAAATTATTGTTTTATTAATTTTCATATTTTTTATCAACTAGATCTTCTCTTTATTATTTGTGAAGGGTCTACTAACGGTCCAGTGGCGCCCTCATTGAATAAAAAATCGTAGCATAGCTCAGAAAATAAATATTAAAAAAACTTTTTTACAAAAAAATAGAACCGACTTCCAAAAAAAGTGCAAAATAACTTTAATTTCGGAAGTCGGTGTTCCTGTTTTGTGTCTTTGTTTTTTGACACCGACTTCCGAAATTAAAGTTATTTTGCACTTTTTTTGGAAGTCGGTTCTATTTTTTTGTAAAAAAGTTTTTTATTTTACACTTTTTAGTTGTAGCTCCCCATTAAACTGTGTTAACAATTCATAGACATACGATAGCAGCAATCGCGGTTGATTTGCTGTCAATTTTTGAAGAGTTCCGTTGTCTGTCTCCGAAACCCATCATCAGATCTTTTTGAAATATAAATGGGACCATTTCGGGATAAACCCCTTTCGAACAAAAAAAGAATTTTGCAAATCCGTCAATATAAGACGGAGTTATGCCCGAACATACATAAAAATAAAAAACTTTTTACAAAAAAAATACAACCGACTTCCATAAATAAATAATACTAAAAAATGCAAAATAACTTTAATTTCGGAAGTCGGTGTTTCTAGTTTGGTTTCTTCGTTATTTGACACCGACTTCCGAAATTAAAGTTATTTTGCATTTTTTAGTATTATTTATTTATGGAAGTCGGTTGTATTTTTTTTGTAAAAAGTTTTTTATTTTTCACTTTTTAGTTGTTTTACCCCATTCTAAAACTAAATTAATAGTAAAGTTATGCCCGAATTGATAGCCCCAAAAATAGGGAATTTGAACGTAGTTGGTGAAATTAGGGTGTATCAGGGTGAACTGTACAAATCTGTATACCCCTTCAGAGTGCATCAGCGTGATGTAATGTTGTGAAGTGGTGAAAACATTATACAGACATGCGATTGCAGCAATTCTGGAAGGTTTGCTATCATTTACTGAAGAGTTCTATTGTGTATCTCCGAAGTTCTTCATCAGATCTTCACCAATTTAAAATGGGACCAATTGGGAAGCAACAGCTTTCAAATAAAAAAAAAATCTTCAAAATCGGTTCACGTAGTAAGAAGTTATGAGGTAACACATAAAAAAAAAAAAAAAAAAAAAAAAAAAAAAAAAAAAAAAAAAAAAAAAAAAAATACAGTCGAATTGAGAACCTCCTCCTTTTTTTGAAGTCGGTTAAAAAAAGAAAAAAATACAAACATCCGAATTGATAACCTCCTCCTTTTTCGAAGTCGGTTAAAAAATCCAACGTCACGTTTGTTACAAAGAGGATAAAGCAGTTTTACGTTGTTAAAACAGGTCTCAAAATGTTTCGTATCCAAAGTAGTAGGCAAAAGTGTCAGAAGCGGCCGTTCTTGGTACTTTTGCCTACTACTTTGGATACGAAACATTCTGAGACCTGTTTTAACAACGTAAAAACTTTTTAACAAAAAAATTAACCGAAAAAGAACTAAAAAGCAAAAAATAAATAAAACTTTTAAGTCTTGAGTAATGAGCATATTTACCTACATAAAATATCAAATTTTATATAAACTAATTTTGAGTCGGCGCCAAACAACAATCTGATTATTAAATATCTAAATTTTATAAGTACTTACAAATGAAGAAGGCTGTAAGTAGGTAATTAATAATTTATTAATTGGCGCCGACTCAAAATTAGTTTATATAAAATTTGATATTTTATGTAGGTAAATATGCTCATTACTCAAGACTTAAAAGTTTTATTTATTTTTTGCTTTTTAGTTCTTTTTCGTCGGTTAATTTTTTTGTTAAAAAGTTTTTTATTTTATGATTTTTTGTGGCTCGCATCATCTTGTAACACTGAGGCTAATTTCTAATTCTTCATCATTCCTCTTGCCACTGAGCTGATGAAATAACCATCCTTCCATGAAGTTCCCAGGATATTGACCAATTGAGGTTACCTCCAATACTGTAAAGACGTCTTTTCTTCAAACCATATTAAGTGGTATTTGTCACTGAAACTAGTTTTTACATCTAACTTCTATTGTTTAGGAAAGCTATGGTTTCCATCATCAGCTCAGTTTCATGATGTGATGGTTCCTAAATGCAAATACCTGATTAAGTTATGAAAAGTAAACAGAAACAATATTCGTGCCCAATTTTCAAGGTTCTCACTCAATTTTTTCAGGATCCCATGATCAGATCCTGATGTCCTTGACATGGGACCACCCTTGAAGTATACCCTATCCAAAAAAAGAATCATCAAAATCGGTTCATAAATAACGGAGTGAGGGCCGAACATACATACAGAAACGCTAAACGTGCCCACAATTTTCAAGGTTTTCTCTCAATTTTATCAGGTTTCCACTGTCAGATCCTGACTTCCTTGACATGAGACCACCCTTAAGGTATACCCTATCCAAGAAAAGAAGAATCATCAAAATCGGTTCATAAATAACGGAGTGAGGGCCGATCATACATACAGAAACGCTAAACGTGCCCACAATTTTCAAGGTTTTCTCTCAATTTTATCAGGTTTCCATTGTCACATCCTGACTTCTTTATTATGGGACCATCCTTGAGGTATACCCTATCTAACAAAAAAGAATAATCAAAATCGGTTCATAAATAACGGAGTGAAGGCCGAATATACATACAGAAACGCTAAACGTGCCCACAATTTTCAAGGTTTTCTCTCAATTTTATCAGGTTTCCACCGTCAGATCCTGACTTCCTTGACATGGGACCACCCTTGAGGTATACCCTATCTAATAAAAAAAGAATAATCAAAATCGGTTCATAAATGACGGAGTGAGGGCTGAACATACACAAAAAAAAAAAAAAAAACATATATACGGTCGAATTGAGAACCTCCTCCTTTTTTTCGTCGGTTAAAAATGCTTTATCCTCTTTGTAACAAACGTGACGTTGGATTTTTTAATATTAATTGTCTGTGCTATGCTACGATTTTTTATTCAATGAGGGCGTCACTGGACCGTTAGTAGGGCCTTAAGACTAGAAACTATATAACTACAAGAACAATTATAACCAAATACCAATGATTATATTGAATCAAACCTGTAAATACATATTTGCAAAAAATGTCTGAATGAAAAGGAAAACTAAAAAAGGATTTCTTTAATAAAATTAAAGTAAATACATTCTTTCCTTTATCAGAACTTATGACAAACAATTTCATATCAGAGTTAAGTAGGTCAAGTACGTTTTCACAATTTGCAATATTATTCTTGAGCACAAAACACAAGATACCTACTTTTTATGAGTCTTTAAGTCAAGAGTAATTGGTTCTGCCCAGGGGTTCTGGATAAATTCGAAACAGAGTTACCTCGCCCCTGGGCACTCAGGGCAGGGAAGAAATAGGGGTGGGTTTTAGTCAGTAAGAGTCTGACACGCCCTCCCGCTCCGCCCAGAGCGGGAGAAGTCATAGGATGATTTCCCACCCCACAAAAAAAAAAAAAAAAAAACCCCACAAAAAAAAAGTACTGCATTTTCTTGCAAATATAATCTCATGTCACGTTTTGCCATCTAGGATAAGACCACCTCAATGTTATTTTACTTGTGTGGTGTTGAAAATAATAATATGGTTATGTCGTTCCCCCTAAGAATTTTAAAGGAGTTGCAAATCCCTTTGTTACTAAAGAAATGAAATTACTTTGTCAATAACAAAACCTCCCAATAAAACTAGTTAATATTTTTTGTTATATTAAATAATTCAGATCATTTTATGTGATTGGTTAATATTGTGATGCATATAAATAAATTCCGAACAGCGTTGCTGTACTCAAGTTTTAAAGAGTACATTCGCCTTCCCTCTGGCTAAGCGATATTGTGATGCATATAAATAAATTTTGAACAGCGTTGCTGTATTCAAGTTTCGAAGAGTACATTCGCCTTGCCTTTGGCTAAGTGATATTGTGATGCATATAAATAAATATCGAACAGCGTTGCTGTATTCTAGTTTTGAAGAGTACATTCGCCTTACCTCTGGCTAAACGTCTCTGGAATGGCAATGTATCTGAGATACTTTTGGTAACCTAGTTAAACAGGGTGGAACGGGCATAAATTGCGTGGTCATATTTTAGATAACCACGCAGTAGAGCAGTGGTGGCCCAGTGGGAACGGTAGCTATAAGTTGTAGGTAGTGAGTTCAAACCCAGGCAGGCGCTTTACTTTGTGTAAATTATTTCATCACCACTGCTCTCAAAACGGTAAAGGAAAACATCGTGAGGAAACCGGCATGTCCTAAAACCAAAAATTCGAGGATATGTGACATCCACCAACCCGCATTGGGCCTGCGTGGTGGATTACGGCCCACACCCTCTCACAGAGAGGAGATCTGTGCCCCAGCAGTGGGGACATTAAAAGGCTGATGATTTTAGATACCTACTTACTGCTTCTGCCCATGGAAATGCATAACGTTCTTCAAGGATGTCACAGCCAATAAAAAATAAATAAATTGACTTTCGGTACAAATGTTATCGTCAGCTGATCAAAATTAGTATGGGAGGTCTAATTATCACTGCCTGAATTGTCTGAATTGACTTACTTAAAATAAGTTGTTCATTTCCATGGCCATTGGCAGAAGCAGTATCTTGAATACGACCACGCAATTTCGTTACACCCTGTATAAGCGGCTATGACCATTTACCATCAGAGGTTCTTGAAGTCTAGACAGTGACGATCTATCAGCGATAAAGAACTTAATTATAACTTACCCCACGATACAGGAGTAATTCCTAGTGGTGGGCACTGATTAAAAAAGAAAATCGCTAACCAGATTTCACATATATTCAATCCCATAAAGTACCTATATACTTACTTATATTTTTATATGCTCAAAGATAAAATTTAAAATGAAATATAATGAAAATTTTATTCGATAGTAATGTAATTTAATTATAATGATGTGATTTTGTTTTAATGTATTTAATGTTGTCTTTTATTATTTAAATATTTTATTGCATTTTTCTTTTTTATTAATTTATTGCGTGGCAAAATTAACAAAAATATAAAATTATGAAATAAATAGTTAGTACATTAATCAACTATTTATTTCATGATTTTATGTTTTTGTTATTTTTTGTAATGCAATTAGTTTAGTTAATATTATGTGAATTTTTATGCTCATTTAGTGGCACTGAATACCATTTTTTTATTGTTAAAATGGGGATAAATTGTTACTTACCACTAATGTTTTATTTTTATTTTTAAGTAAAAATTGTGTATTGTGGCTGTTAATTGTCCCTTAATAAATAAAATAATTTGAGTTTTCGGATTTTTAGTCGCTAATAGAACGTTATCTTGTCCAAAGACTCGGGTCCGTCGGTCTTTTTAATGAGCATCCTAAAACTGCTGTTCTTCCTAGTTTATCTTCTAAAATCATTTAATTGTTTACAGGGGGCTGGTTATCTTAAGCGGGCGGACCGGGACCGTCTCCATGAGATATTCCTGAAATACGCCACCGTCAACAAGAACGGTGAGAAGTTCATCACAAGTGAAGATTTTGTACGGAAGTTCTTAGGATTATTCGAAGAAGGTTAGTAAAAAACTCCTTTGGAGTGAAAATATTCCTAACATCAAAAATGCTCTGCACCTCTGAATAGAGGATGTTGCTGGCATAGGACTAAGGGCATTAATTGATTGCTCACACAATTTCACTCTTTCATACATTTGAAGTACGAACGACCGATGCATCCCATAATGTAGCATTTTTGCAGTAGTAATTATGACATGTATATTTAGTACTTCAGTCCACGAGCTCGAAAAAATGTCGTCTTATCAAGGGCGTAGCGAGGTAAGGGCAGGTGGGGGCAGCTGCCCTCCCTCCCGCCTCCTCTAGAAGATGCAGGAATGCTCACAAACCGTAAAGTACGTAGGTAGCCTATTAATAAACGAAAACAAAGTTAATTCTATTGACAGGCGAATTCTATAAGATTGTACTGTGAAAGGTTTAGTCGTCAAGAGCGAAATTATACAGGCAGCAAAGAAAGCTTATGCTTATAGAGGTCCTTTTCTACACTGCGTCGTGTTAAAACATGGCTGAGATCAACGTTGACTGAAAACCGTTTGAACGGCCTATGTATGCTCAGTGTACACCGAACCATGGTACAAAAACTAAGGATACAATTGAATCTGAGGTGTTAAAATGGTTTTGTGAAGAACCTTGTCGACCTTGTTTTTCATTTTTAACGTAACCCATTGCAGCATTTACCTTATATATTTATATTCTTGATTTGTCTACGCCTGCCCCCCTTAGCAAAATCCTAGCTACGCCCTTGCGTCTCCTATTTTATGTAAATCATGCTTTGGAATTTTAACTTTATATAAATCGAAAATAAATGCGAGAAACGTGGCCGCTATGAACTATAAACTAATTCTACTACTACTATTCACCACTATTCTTTCCTGCAAACTATACATTTTGCTTAAAAAAATATGCTTAGTCAAAAAGTGGAAGTCTAAGGTGGAAGTTGGTTCATTTTCTCTGAATAAGAACGTCATATTACCAACTTTGACATAATGCAAAAATCAGGACCGAAATGTCATATGGTTCTTAATTTATTTTAGTTCGATTAAGGCGGTTTCAAGATTCTAAGATACTGTATTTTTTTATATTCCTACATATTATGTCACAAAAATTAAACAAAAAATTTCTTGATCGGTGACAATAAACAAGGCAGATGTCCTAAATGCATTAGATAAATTGTAATATTGATATCAAACATCAATAGATAACAAGATAATAATGCTATCAAAAGCCAACATACGATCATTAAAAATCCCCTCATAATCTTGATATAATTTATTGTACTAAAACACAGGTGATCGCAATCCTAGAAGCCGGTGTACTCATTGTAATAAGAAAAACATATGATTACCTTATCCATCATGCACGATGTCTAAATTATGACGTCACACTCCGACCATGCGTGCGCGCATGATAACTGAATGCAAAGCAAATTACTTACTATTAAAAGTAATACTTGTAAATAATAGTAGACTGACTTATCACGGAGATAAAAAAATAATCAGATACAATCATTTGGGTATATTATGCTGAGTCAGTAAATTGGTATACTTGGGTTTTTAATTAATCTGTTACAAGGAGAGTTAGAGTTGGGCCTGTTTCTAAAAGCAAGTCTGGTAGTAACTTTACTGTTTAGACTTTTGTTTTCTATTTTACTTAAAAGATTGAAAATAATGATAAAAAACTTCTCAGATCTCTGATTATCATGCCATAAACCCAAACAATTTGACGTCCCAATTTTTCTTCCATACATCTCTATCAGTCCTCGTCTATCATTCACCTTTGTATAGTCCGATTCAAAGTTAATGACGTCTGTGAAGTTTGCGTTTCGCTGCACAATACCCCAGCCCTCATAGCTACTGCGCAGCGACTCGCAGGGTGTTCCGAGTCGCCATAAACTTTGTTTCGACCTATATAACCTTCACACAAATACAATTCAACCATAATAAGTTAGTTTACCATCACCTCTAATAGCCATAAACATTCCCGCTCAAGCCTTCTCTGCATTCTTTAGCATCACTTTCATATGGGATCACCTGTGCATCATACACGAGGATAATTATCACAACAAACAGTTAACGATCGGCTAATTAATAATATGTTTGGTATTGTGTTGGTCAGTGCTAAGATCTGTTTACAAACGATCTATACTGGTGCAGTGATGAATAGTAAACATACTTATACTTATGCATAGTAGGTAGTTTGTATACTGTGTTCCTTGCATTGCTGAGTGTACCGGGTTCGTCTTACAGTAGTACCTACTTGTAAATTACACCATGTCTTCTGTAATAATTATAATATGTGCCCCAAAAGGGGGGACATTAAAAGGCTGATGATGATGATGATTAGTAGGATAGTAGGATTGACGACGGATGACTGAACTTGGAGAACATTGATTAAAATGTCATCCTTGTAAGCTATGTTAATATATACACTAGATATGTTACGTTCATGTTCATAGTAACCGACGTTTCAAATCTGTTCGCGTTGCACCTATGTTGACAAGTTGCGCTACTGAATAGTACAAAAGATAGAATAAGCATTTAAATGAAAGAGATAGTATAATTTGAACGATTCAGCTATGACGTTTTCGAGTCTACAATGCGCGCGCTAGAAACTTATCTGCCTCTTTTTTATAATATCATTGCATAGATGATATTATTTTACCGGAGGAGCTCGTGGCTAAAGTAAGTAAAGATCCACGATTGACAGCCGCACGGGTCGATCCATCAGGTTAAGCTACGCTTGCCGGGGTTGGTCCCATGGATGGGTGACCATCTTTACATACTGAGACTCCTCCGTGCCTCGGAAGGCACGTTAAGCGGTTGGTCCCGGCTGTCAATCGTGGATCTTTGACAGTCGTTACGGGTCGTCAGAAGCCCGAAAGTCCGATAACCAGTCTTACCAAGGGGTATCTTATTATCCAGTAACTGGGTTGTGGAGGTCAGATAGGCAGTCGCTCCATGTAAAATACTGGTATTCAGCTGCATCCGGTTAGACTGGAAGCCGACCCCAAGATAGTTGGGAAAAGGCTAGGCAGATTGAGATAATATTATTTTGGCGAATGTTGTCCAGGTTCGGTGTAAACTTGAAAAGTACACGTCTTTGTGTGTAAACACATACACATGTGGATAAATGATTTGATTTTAAATCAGACGCTGTCCGCTGCTCATAATATCAAGGTTAAATTCATCACCATCATCAGCTTTATAATGTCCCCACTGCTGGAGCACAGGCCTCATCTCTGTGGCCGTAATCCACTACGCGGTTGGTGGGTATCACATGCCTTCGAATTTTTGGACCTAGATCATGCCGGTTTCCTCACGATGTTTTCCTTCATCGTTTTGAGAGCAGTGGTGATGAAATAAATAACACAAGGTAAAGCGCCTGCCTGGGTTTGCATTCACGACCTACAACTTGGCCACCACTACTCTCCTCTTTAAGGTTGAATTGCTCAAATTATATAGTATTCAATATGGCCTCGCAACTAACTTACTAGCCCTATATTGTTCTAGTGCATGGCAAATACCTCCTCCCTTTTAGGGTACCGCGGACAGCTCATGGGCCGTAAACAATTAAAAATTTATTGTGTTTGCTAACTAGACGCGCGACTGATTAATGCTTCCTTGAAAGTGCCACAAAGATGATTAATCTCTCAGGTACCTAAATCACGGGTCGCAGATAAATTCGTAACAGTTACCGCGCCCCTGGGCACTCCGGCAAGGAAGGAACAGGGGTAGGTTTTAGTCAGTAAAAGTCTGACACGCCCTCCCGCTTCATCCAGAGCGGGAGAAATCATTGGATGATTTCCCACCCCACAAAAAAAAAGGTAGAAACCTAAATCACCCCGGTGTGATTTGAACAATAGATTTTCTATTGTGTCTGTTGTCCGGTACTTCAGAGGTTAAGAGTCTAAATACCTAATCATTCATAGGAATAGGAGTGTAAGAATATTTTTTTTCTCAATCATTCATCAGATAATAATTAATTCACTAGAAATTGCGTGTGCACCAATTTCTTGCCTATCCGGCGCCAATTAAAAGTAATGGGTTATAAATATTCAAATAATTACCACATTAATAATTGCTTTCGGGTTTCTCCGTGGGGGTAGTTACAAAATTGATAGCATTGTGTTACAAAAAAAGCTACTAGGCCATAACTATTTGCCAATGTGATTTTCCCACAGGTAAAAAATAATACCTAATTTATTTTACCGGGCTGAAAATGTTGATTCGGTAACCTTCTGACTGTCAGCACCAAATTGCTTCATCAAAACCGGTACCTACCTATCAGTAAACCACCACACACCACACCACATTTTTAGGAGGACATTCTGACATTTGCCCTTTTTTGGGCCAAGAAACCTTTAGCACATGGAATTGGATTCCTAGACCTTTAAATATAATAAAATTGACTCCGAAGCACATCAAGAGACTAACAGATTCTCGCCAGTTACGCTAAGAACTTTTTCCCTGCAATGGAAAAACAATTTATCTTAAAAACTTTAATTGGTTGAATACGAGGCTTTTAGCTTCGTTATATGTTTAAATTATGCAAATTTTTCCCTAATGTGCGTTTTGTTTTTGCAGAATAAACAATTTTTCTTAATTTTCTTCTTTCTATCTATTTTCATCATCATGTTTTCTGCTGAAAAACGTCCACTGCTGGATATAGACCTCCCCCAAGTGTTGGCATAATGACCGGTCCCGTACGTCTCGCACGCCTACATCAGATTCCTGCAATAATTATTACTTTGTCATAAAACGCTATCGGCCAATTAAATACTTAAAGCCAGCTAAAAGACCAGATTCAGGTACACTCATGTATACGTTGGAGATCTGCCCCGCTTGGGCGGAGCCCCTCCGTGTCCTCGTGGAGGCGATCGAAGGCAGCGACCTCTCACGCCCGGCCCTGTTCCAGGCCTTGGCCTTTAAATGCACATCAGCCCTTCTTCTGGGTAGAAAATGTTGAAATAAGAACCAGCCTGCTATTCAGTGTTTTAAGTAATCACATGCATGTTAATTTTTTTATTCCGGCTGTACACATTCGTCGAGAAATCACGAAACAGGCCGAGTACGAGTGTGTACATGGTGCCCTGGACGCGTCGCGTCGCATCTCGCGGCCCTCGTTCGCTCTCGGCAGCGTGTCGGTTTTTACGCTCGAGTGAAAGGATCGGAGTCTCGCTATAAAAATCAATTGATACAACGAGTATGTAGGTACATGGTGTGCTCTCGTGTCGAGTCTGGACGCGATGAGACTCAACGAGATTCACGCGAGGCGACGAGACTCACCGAGATGCACGCGAGGCGACGAGACTTAACGAGAGGCATGCAAGGCGACGGAACGAACGTGTACAGCTGCCATTATAAATAAGGGCCATCACCGTCAAGTATTGCGTTCAAGACAACGTTGAGCGCGGAGAGAGTACGAAGGCCAGGGATCCCAGTCTTCTCGCGCAACGGTGTGTATGACTTGCAAAGACTGCAGAAGAGTTCTAAGGTTTATAATAAACTTTATATTTTCAGATGACTACAATGCGGAGTCAGTCAAGCTCATCGCGGGGATCGTCGACATGGACAAGGACGGGTACATCTCGTTCTCGGAGTTCCAGACGTTTGAGGGCCTGCTGTGCGTTCCCGATGCGCTGTACAAGACCGCCTTCCAGCTGTTCGATACTAATGGCAATGGACTGGTCGCTTTTGGTAAGATAGATAATACTATGTCCCGATCTAACTTCGCCTTTCACTAAACATTTTTAGGGTTCCGAAAGTCTGAATGAAAAAACGGAACCCCTACAGGATCCCTCGTGTGTCTGTCTGTCAGTCCGCCTGTTACAGCAAATTTGCTCCGAATCTGCTGGACGGTTACTTGAAATTTGCTACACACATGAATATCTGTGACCCAAACTCGAATGTGTACCCCAAATAAATCAATTTGGAATATGGGGGTTACTTAAACTTTAATACAGAAAAACCTATAAGGAGATAAAAAAAAACCTGAAAAATAACGGGTGATTTTTTAAGAGGTATAGGATTTTATTTTCAAAAAAAAACACAAAAATAATGAAAAATTTGATGAAATCTTTGTTGGAATCAATAGAACGATCAATATAATTTAATGTTTGAAGATGATTTCATGCAAATGCTGGCCGTGGCTCCGGTTTAGATGGCCCATTCGCAAGGCCCAATTTCGGCACACTCTCTCCAACATATCAGCCGGTATATCACGAATAAATGCTTCAATATTGGCTCCCAGTGCGTCAATCGTTGCTGGTTTATCCCTGTAGACATGAGCCTTAACATGGCCCCACAAGAAATAGTCCAAAGGCGTTAGATCACACGATCTAGGCGGCCAATTGACGGGCCCAAAACGTGAGATAAACTGTTCACCGAAGGCGGCTCTCAATTGGGCCATTGTTTCGCGTGCCGTGTGGCATGTGGCACCGTCTTGTTGAAACCACATGTCAGGCATGTCCAATTCTTCCATTTTGGCCAAATGGAAGAATTGGACCAAACTGCCCATAAATTGGAAGAAGTGCGCGATGCACTCTCTTAACCGAGCATGCATTTTGATAGTAAAATTCAATAATTTGCAAGCGTTGTTCGTTCGTAAGTCGATTCATGGTTAAATTATAGACCAAACTGAACAAGTTTGACAATGACACAAGACACGATTCACGCGTGATCTGTCAAAAACAGTGTTGCCAAAAAGATACCAGCAAAAAAATCACCCGTTATATGATTTGTTCGGAACACTTTGCGCGCGACTCCGTCTCGACACAAAACTTTATTGTTGCCAGGATAAAACGAATATTCTGCCATGAAATGTCTCCTAATCAAATATGATTGAAACTAAGTTGATGCATTTATTTTCGGTTATGGCTTTCGAATACTAGAACCGTTCAAGTATCAAGTATGCACACCGAAAGCTTCTGAAGCCATTTTGCTACTTCTGGATTGTAAAGGTTCCGATTCCCTTGCCTGCTGTATTATTTTTTCCCCATCTTAAAACTACTGCTATGGCAGAATTCACAAATAATATCTGCTTCTATATTCTACGATTTCAGAAGTCTATTTCCCTCAGTAATACCACCATCTACAAAAAAAACTCTTCATCCCATTCTAGACGAATTCGCCGAAGTCATGCGCAAGACAGCATTACATCAGAAACTCCCATTCAACATGGAGAGTACGTTCGTCCGTTTATACTTCGGTAAAGACAAGAAGAGACTGGTAACGTACCCTGAGTTCAGCCAGTTCTTACACGACTTTCACGAGGAGTACGGAGTGGAAGCCTTCAAGAAGTGTGATAAAGATGAGTCTGGCTTCATCAGTGCAGGCGACTTTCGTGATATCATGCTGTCGGTGAAAAAGCATTTGCTGACTAAGGATTTAAATTCGAAGGTTATTAATGTAAGTAGATTTTTTTTCTTCTTTGTTGTTCATTTCATGATAGGTCTACTGCTGGACATAGGCCTTCCCCAAGAGTCACCACATCAACACATTTTATTATTTTCATCATCATCATTCTCCTCCCCTTATCCCAATTTATTTGGGGTCGGCGCAACATGTATTTTTCTTCCATACTCCTCTATTAGTCGTCATCCCTGTAGTCACCCCCTTTTTACCTATATCCTCTTTCACACAGTCTAACCATCGTTTCTTTGGCCTTCCTGTACTCTTATAGCCATCCACATCCATACACAAGACTTTCCTCACGACATTTTCTTCATTCCTCCGCATCACATGCCCATACCACGACAACTGATTTCCACACAACTTTTCAGTCAGCGGTGCCACTTTCAGACTTCCTCTTATATACTCATTCCTAATTCTATCCATGCGTGTAACACCACACATCGCTCTTAGCATTCTCATCTCAGCTGCATGCAAAAGCTTTTCATTCATCCCTTTTGTGGCCCAACATAATTTTATTATTTTCATCATGATATATTATAAAATAAAGTCCTCCGCCGCGTCTGGCTGTTTGTTCGCGATAAACTCAAAAATCACTGAACGGATTTTCATGCAATTTTCACCAATAGACAGAGTTATTCATGAGGAAGCTTTAGGTGTTTAATTTGTACCCGTGCGAAGCCGGGACGTGTCGCTAGTATTTTATAATGTGATTATTGCATCATTTTTAGGGTTCCGGACCCGAAGGGTCTAAACGGACCCTATTGTTGTCACTCACGTGCCCGTCTGTCTATCTGTCCGTCCGTCGTCGGTCACAAAATTTTGTTACGAAGAATTTTTTAACTTCCCATTGATTGACCTATGAACTTGTGATGATAATATTTATTATTACGTATAGGTACTTTAGTAACAAATACCAATATATGGTACGGAACCCGTAATGTGCGAAATACGACACGCACTTGGCCATTTTTTTGTTTTAGACGGTGGTAAACCATCCGATGAGTTCTCTCGCTCTAGGTGGAGCGGGAGGGCGTGTCAGACTTTTACTGACTAAACCCCACCCCTATTCCTTCAGTGGCTTGTGCCAAGGGCCGCGGTAACCCACCCAGGCAGGGTTAGTGGATATCTGGCACAGCGTGATGCTGAGTTCAGTTTTCGGTCGGGGACAAGTTTGTCCAATAAAGGGGTTTCATGGTTTGAGATAAGAATATTATGTTAATATTAACAAACATTTCAAATTGTTGCATTAGTATTACATGATGAAATGCCAAGACGTTATGTTTACGCAACTTATTTCTTTGTAAACAACATAGTATGATTCATTTTGTTTTAGTCTTTTGTTGCACAAGCAATAAAAAAATCAATTGCAAGACATTGGCGACAGACCGCAATATTGATATCACAATAAATAATAATATAATTAATGATACAATAGTGATGACATAAATTAAATGGATAATTTATTTTGGTTTTCATATCGTAAGGTTTAGGCAAAATATTGTATTATTTATTTATTTTTGTGGTGCATTGATCATATTACGTATCCAAATTGCAAACTGAAATAATAATATAATAATAATAATCTTTATTGCATGAATATGAGAAAACCATACAGAGCAACTTAATAATAAAAACAAGATTGATAAAAATTGTTTAAAGTTATTTTGACAATAAAATTTAAGCAGGTGAACAGTTGGAGAATGTGAAATGGTATTTGTAAAAATGGTTTGGTTGTCTTAAGACTGATTCGCCCTATCCCCTCGTACTAGTATAAAACTGTATCACGAGCGGATAGGCTTCCTCAACCTTAGAAAAAACGGATTCCCACAAGGTTCCAGTTACAAAAGAAATAAACATAAATACAGGTGTAACGGAAATCCTGCCCAGGGGTCGTGCATAAATTCGAAACAGAGTTACCATGCCCCTGGGCACTCAGGGCAAGCAAGGAACAGGGGTGGGTTTTAGTCAGTAAGAGTCTGACACGCCCTCCCGCTCCACCCAGAGCGTGAGAAGTCATAGGATGATTTCCCAACCCCCAAAAAAAAAAGGCTTGACAGCATCCTGAAAAGTGTAGCAGTCAGGTGGAACATTCGATATTCCCACATACTACTGTAGCATATAATATATCATCATCATCAGCCTTTTAATGTCCCAACTGCTGGGGCCCAGGCCTCCTCTCTTTGAGAATGTTAAATATTTTTTTGGTAGCTATAAGTATTAAAACTAGTTTTTAACCGACTTCGAAAAAGGAGGCGGTTCTATGTTCAACTGTATGTATTTTTTTTTAATGTATATCCACCTATTTCTCCGTCAGTTGTAGACCGATTTTCAAAATTATGTTTTTATCCGAAAGAATATACTCCCGAGGTGGTCCCATATAAGTTTTATCGAAATTGCTGTAGTGCTTTTTGAAAAACTGAACAAAAACGAAAAATACGTATACCTCGATGAAGTTTTGGTTTTCTCCAATTACGAGTATGTTTAAATTCCACATTCCATTTTATTGGGGTTTTTATTTAGTTCTGGGGCTTAACAACTAAAAAGTGAAAAATAAAAAATACAAAAAAAAAACAACCGACTTCCAAAAAAGAAAATACACTAAAAATTAAAAAATAACTTTAATTTCGGCAGTCGCTGTCAAAAAACGAAGAAATAAAATGCAAACACCGACTTCCGAAATTAAAATTATTTTTTAATGTTTTGTGTATTTTCTTTTTTGGAAGTCGGTTGATTTTTTTTTTTTGGAAAAAAGTTTTTTATTAAGTTGTATGTTTACCAACCAACTTTGTCTGAAATATAAGTGTTTTTATCATTTATAAATTATAACATAACAAAATTAATTTTCCGCACATTTCCAGGCTTCAGGCTTCCCCCAAGGAGAGAGAAAGATCAGCTTTCCCTACTACATGGCATTCAACTCCTTGCTCAACAACATGGAGTTGATAAAGCGGGTGTACCTCAACGCTACCAACGGCTCACGAACTCAGGAGGTCACTAAGGAAGAGTTCCTGCACTCTGCTCAAATGATGTCACAGATCACGCCGCTCGAAGTCGATATATTGTTCACCCTGTGTGAACATATACATCATACTAATGGGTAAGTTGCTTTTTTGATTTCGAGCTTTCAAATGCCCCATAAACATGGTGGTACTCCTGTCAGGGCCGCGGGAGTGGTCAAAATAGTCACCGCGGAACTGCAGATGTATTCGCTAACTCAGTGGACATCAATTTGATAGGCACTTTGCAGTACATTGCTCGGTGGACATCAATTACAATAGCACTACGTAGTACATTTTTATTTTCATAGACGTCAAACCAGCAATGTACTGCAAAGTGCCTATCAAATTGACGTCCACTGAGTTAGCGAATACACCTGCTGAAGGAACACGGCTGGGTTTTAACTAAAAAAAATAAAGAGTGAAAGTTAGCTAAAGTTGGTACTAAGAATGATAATCACAACGTCTTCAACGACTATGTCGGGTCTTGCGCCTTAAAAGTATGCCTTATTAATAGAAGACGATTGGTGTGATCTTAAAGACAATAGGGTTGACGACTAAAGAAATTAATTAGTTCGTCAGTTAGATTACCAAAAAATATTGGACGCGTATTTTTAACCGACTTCAGAAAGGAGGAGGTTATCAATTCGGCTGTTTGTATTTATTTTTATTTTTTTTATGTATGTTTGGGCATAAAATTTTGTTCGAAAGGGGTTTGTTCCGAAATGGTCCCATTTAAATTTCATTTAGATCTGATGATAAGTTTCGGAGACAGACTACGGAACTCTTCAAAAAATGACAGCAAATCAACTGCGATTGCTAGATATGCATTGTTGACACAATTTTGTGGGGAATCACAACTAAAAAGTGAAAAATAAAAACTTTTTTCCAAAAAAATAGAATCGACTTCAAATAACAAAAAGTGCAAAAAAAATTACACTTTTTGTTTTTTTCTTTGGAAGTCGGTTCTATTTTTTCTTTTGTCACTTTAACAAAAAATTAAGACGATACAGTGGTTTGAAATTTCTGATGACGTCACGCCTAAGTTAAAATTGTACCACTTTTTACTGAAAAGTGACGTAACAAGCCCCCACTCCTGAACTTTGAGGCGTTGTAAATTTGTAATTTTTCATTAATTTGATAAAGCAAAAAATGCGTGTCTAATATTTTTTGATAATCTAATTTACGGACTAAATATAATAAATTTACGGACTAAATATAATAAATTTACAGACTAAATATAATAAATTATTATTTTTTACCCTGTCGTCATCCTATTGGGGATAATAATTATCGAAGTGGACACGGACAGCTTCAAACAAACATTAAATCGCGTATCGACCGATTTCGTTCGCTAAGAAATTAATGTTACAAGGAGGAAAACTTTTATGTCCTTTAATATTGGGTCCTTACATATTATGATTTTTTTTTTTCTCACAAATAGAGAACCTCGTCACTTCTATGAACAACAATTTTTCATGTTTTTTGTTGTTTTGTTTCATCAATTGCTTGATACTCTATCGAATAATTAGCGTCATAGACAACTGCCACTAGTAAAAAACCCTTATTAAGTACTTATAGTTTTATAGAACAAAAAAAAATACCTTAAAAATTACTCCTTTTTGTTAGCAAAAATTAAACCTTTATTTGTTTTAACTTAGCCAAAACTTATTTTTGTTGCTTAATTTAAGTGGCATATGTTATCTTAGTTTTTAAACATTATTACATAAAAGTTTTAAAACGTTAGTGTTCATAGTTGTTATATAAATTAAGAAAATGTTAGTATGAAAAATGCAACTTCTTTGAAATTCTCCATATAAAACACTGATTTTATAGGTGGGGTAACCTAATATTTTGACAAGTTAATT
The DNA here is from genome assembly GCA_951329385.1 of Polia nebulosa. Classification (NCBI taxonomy): domain Eukaryota; kingdom Metazoa; phylum Arthropoda; class Insecta; order Lepidoptera; family Noctuidae; genus Polia; species Polia nebulosa. The sequence continues at coordinate 6,111,182 of OX589596.1, forward strand.
TAATTGTTACAAGCGATAAAAGTTATTCATTAATATTTAATTAAATAATAGGTTTTCAACGAATCAGCATTCTGGGCACCTTTTGATGAATTTTTTGATGCCCAATGAGTTGTTTTCATACGCTTTTGTACATGTTAGGTATTATTATTAGTTTGTATATATATCTTTTAAATATAATTCAATGTCAAATAATAGGTTTTCATGAAAAAAAGTGCTTGCAAGTTAAAATTTACGCCATCGTTTTTTCAGGTTATGATCTAAAAATTTTCCTCACAAATGAGGGAGTTTTTTAACGGCTAGTAATTTAGCGATCGGTAACTAACGTAAGTTTCGCTATCAATGTCGAGACTGCAGGCCCTGGTGTTGCAGTGGTCGATAGGCGTCGGTGACCTCGTACTCGTACCATCAGGTAGACTGCATATTTGTCGTAAATAAAAAACTTTTTACAAAAAAAATACAACCGACGTCCGTAGATCAATACTAATAAATGCTAAATAACTTTAATTTCGTAAGTCGGTGTTTCTAGTTTAGTTTCTTCATTGTTTGACACCGACTTCTGAAATTAAAGTTATTTTGCATTTATTAGTATTGATCTATGGAAGTCGATTGTATTTTTTTTGTAAAAAGTTTTTTATTTTTCACTTTTTAGTTGTTGTACCCCATTCTAAAACTAAATTAATAGTAAAGTTATGCCCGAATTGATAGCCCCAAAAATAGGGAATTTGAACATAGTTGGTGAAATTAGGGTGTATCAAGGTGAACTGTACAAATCTGTATACCCCTTCAGGGCGTATCAGCGTGATGTAATGTTGTGAAGTGGTGAAAACAATATGACAGAAATGCAATTGTGCAGCAATTCTGGAAAGTTTGCTGTCATTTATTGAAGAGTTACATTGTGTATCTCTGAAGTTCTTCATCAGATCTTCACCAAATTTAAATGACCACATGTGAAGCGCCAGCTTTAAAATAAAAAAAGAAGCATCAAAATCGGTTCACCTAGTAAAAAGTTATGAGGTAACACAAATAATACAGTCGAATTGAGAACCTCCTCCAGTCGGTTTAAAAGAAAGTGATAAATATCAAGAAAGAGACTAATATAAAGTGAATTTTGTTGCATTAATGTATGTTTATAAACGATCATCAATCTGTAAGCTTAATGACTAGCCGATATCACAATGGGGTATTTTACTAAAACAATCTAATTAGTTCGTCAGTTAAATAACCAAAAAATATTGGACACGTATTTTTTGCTTTACCAAACCAATAAAAAATAACAAAGATCAACATCAAAGTTCAGGAGTGTGGGCTCGTTACGTCACTTTGGTGGTAAAGCCGCTTGACGACACGCGACATTTCAACGCACTGTATCGCCCTCATTTTTTGCCTACGTGACAAAAAAATAAAACGAAAAACATACACGTGTCCAATATTTTTTGGTTATTTAACTAACGAACTAATTGGATTTTTTTAGTAAAATACTCCATTGAGGATTTAGATCTTAAGAACGTGTCAAACTTATGACAGGTTTTCAGGCTAAAGGAGAGTTTGACTCAACTTCAAATTCTATATTCAGGAATTGTTATATGTTCGGAGAATTCGCATGACCATCGTGACCCAAATATTGCCATACAATAAAACAATTAACGTCACACTTAATAGTTATAGTCGTCATAATTCGTGATATATATATTAAATATAGTTCAAACGAATAACATAGCTTTTACCGTAAATTATGACGCCATAATCCTTCGCTTAGTATTCTCCTCAGTTACGTAAACTAAAACGTCACATTAGGCAATAAATTAATATTAAATTTCTAACATAAAATCATTGAAATTAACCGTTTATCCTCTTAAATCACCTTTCATTGTAAATAGCAGTTGACGACAATTATTTCATCAAACAATAACGAGGCAAACCGTGCCACCGCGTAATCTTCTCAATAATGTTCTGCTTAATGACGTAAGCTAAACCACAAAATTATTCCGTAATTTATTAATTAAAAATAATACCACCTGTAATTGTGTGTAAAAAATTTAAGAAAAAATGAACTGACTTCCAAAAAAAGTGAAAAAATAACTTTATTTTCGGAAGTAGGTGTTTTTGGTTTTGTGTCTTCGTTTTTTGACACCGACTTAAGAAATTAAAGTTATTTTGCACTTTTTTTGGAAGTCGGTTCCATTTTTTGTAAATAAGTTTTTTATTTCTCACTTTTTAGTTGTGGTTCTCCATTCGTTTTTTTAACAATAACATACGATCGCAGCAATATGCGGTTGGTTTGCTGTCATTTTTTGAAGAGTTCCGTTGTCTGTCTTCGAAAGTCATCATCAGATCTGTATGAAATTTAAATGGGACCATTTCGGAATAAACCTCTTTCGAACAAAAAAAAAATTGCTAATCCGTCAATATATGACGGAGTTATGCCCGAACATACATAAACAACACAAAAAAAAACATAAACAACCGAATTGATAACCTCCTCCTTTTTGAAGTCGGTAAAAAATAATACCATCCGTTGTAATGAAAGGGAACCGCATATCTTGGTATGGTCATGTGAAGAGGAGGAATGAAACACATGTAACTAAAAGAGTTATTTAAATATAAATGTATGGATGAAAAGATGGATGGACTGTGTGAGGAGTGATATGAAAGAAAAGGGAGTTAGTGATAGCGTGACGGCTGACAGGACAGAATGGAAGAAAAAAACGTGTTGCGCCGACCCCAAGTAACATGGGATAAGGGCAGGAAGATGAGGACACGGGGTCTCATCTCGAACAAAGAAAATTTAGTTCAAACAAACAAACAATAGATGTCGTAACATGCATCGATTTCGTATTGAAGTTTAGGTAACATTAATATTTTGAAATAAAATATAGTTATAACTGTATTTTCTTATTTAATAAACTACCCTAAGCATAAAATTGTTGAATAATTGGCTCCTAATTAAACTTTAGATGTTTATTGGAACGATTCGTTAGGCATTTATATTTCTTATACCAATAGATGGCGCTGTTTGAAGTTTTATAGTTTATCCATTCGCCTATTTAAAATTTGTAAAGTGAAACATTTTGAAACAGTAAAACTGTTATGAAGTGCCAAAAATACTATATAGTAATTCCTCAATGTGTGAGAAAATATTGATAAGACTGTAGGTCAATTCATTCAACTTGCAAGCCGTCGCTGTTAACACCATCTAGCGAGGTGTAGAGGACGGGCCCGAACGAAGAACAAAAGTTGCCATAGCAAGTCGTAAACCCGTAGTTTTACGGCGGTACCGTTTCTTTGTATGGGATGAGGCTTCTGTACGCTAGTATTATTATTATCTGTGATGAGGATGACCATCCTGTAACTATGATATGTCAGGGCAAATGTCTTTTCTAATACATTGAAGGCACTAGCAATAATCATCACTTCATCACGAGTCCTCAGGGTGAGTATCGATTTCAGTCTTCTGTACTACCAGCAACTTAGCCGGCGTGAAGGTCTGAAATTATCTGAACGGAATAACGTACTCCGGAGATAAACAGTAACTTCTCTCTTTCTCCAAGATCCAAGGTCTATCTCGAGACCAAAATTCATAAAAATTGGTTCAGGCGTTAAAACACAATAAACAACCAGACTGGCAGACTTGCTTTCTCGTTTATAATAATTATTTGTTCAATGTTACCTTTGGATATTGAATCAGCACTCGGCCCGGCTGACGCGCAGCCCAGTTAAAATATGATTTGGTTGCACCTTACACGCATAGGACACTAAGATTTTGTGTAGTAGTGTGTGTTAAGAAAAAGTAGTATATAAGCTGTTACATATTGTAAATAAATCAGATTTGAATTTTATATTCTTGTCTCATTACCCCTCACTGTGGCCAAGACAGCTTTAGCCATCTCTGATCAGTCTCGTGAGTCAGCGGGATTGGCAGTGAGTGTACCCTTCCCGAACCTGGAATTCCTGCCCACTATCCGTCTGTAACCTTAGGTCGCGTGGTTCAGACATTCCGAATTTATCTATATATTTATTTATCACACTAGGTATATGATAGGTTAGGGCTATAGGGCTTATAGGTCTTAGGGTCCTAGGGACTGTTAGGCTGGTAGGTCTGAGTAGGTCCTTTAACCTGTCGTGTATTCTCATGTACAGTCACACCCTTAACACTTCTGCGGCCGTACGTGACGTGTGTTAGGGTGGGCGTACATTATTAATATACCCAAAGAAACTAATAACAAATTTCAGAAATGGAATAATATGACTTAAGTAAATATAGTGTTCATAAATTATAATTCCAAGCCATTTCGAAGTTATCACCGCCCAAACTGACACGTTTTATAAATCGCCAACTTAATTGGTAAAGACACCTACCTACCTACTATGGATCATGCGACCAATTACACCACAATAATTAATTTAGGTAAATTATTGTTTATCCTTTTACGCTCTCAGTTGCCGTTGACGACAATTATGACAATAATGCGTAGTCAGGTAACTGCGGGGAAATACGAACCGAAACTATCATAATTTAATTGTTATTTCCCGTAACAATTAATGCAAGTGATGCAGTTTAGAAATTTGCTATGACGTGTCAGTCGTTTTAATTTGAACCTTATGTGCTATGCTATTAGAACCACACAATGTGTCATTTTATGGAGAACCTAAGTAGGTACTAACTGATAAAGCTTAGACGACTAAGGTATAATGGATTAACCCTATTGTTTAATTTGTGTACGAGCTTTCGAAATTAATTATTTGTGGTAGAAGTCCCAGTATAAAGATTTATTCGGGGAACTCCTAGTGTGTGGTGGTAGGATTTCCCCGATGTTTTACATAAAAATAGGAATAATACCTCCCTAGGCACATAAACACAGCACATAAACATAGGATTGATCCCTACCAATCCTATGTTTATGTGCTTCAGTTTGAAAGAAAGAAAGAAAATACGGAAATACGTTTATTCACGGTAAACATGGCGTAAAGGAAGACCACACAAAAAACTGGCCACGTCCGCGTCGGACTTCGCATATTTAAGGTTCCAATCATCCTGATGTATCAATATATTGGTATTTGTTAGTAAATTATATTCGTAATAAACGTTGTCACCAAATTTCAAGTTCATAGGTCAATGAGAAGTGTAATGGATCTACTCTGGATGGATGAAATGGCGACACGTCACTGGAACAACTTGCGACCGACGGATGCCCCTTAAGTTAAAATTTATATTATACTAGCGACCCGCCCCAGCTTCGCTCGGGTACAAATTATACATATAAACCTTCCTCTTCAATCACTCTATCTATTAAAAAAACCGCATCAAAATCCGTTGCGTAGTTTTAATGATTTAAGCATACATAGGGATATAGGGACAGAGAAAGCGACTTTGTTTTATACTATGTAGTGATTATATCAGTGATCATGTGAAGAGGAGGGATGAAACACATGTAACTAAAAGAGTTATGCATATAAATGTGGATGGATGTAGAGGGAGAGGGAGGCCAAAGATAAGATGGATGGATTGTGTGAAGAGTGATATGAAAGAAAAGGGAGTTAGTGATAGCGTGAAGGCTGACAAGACAATGAAAGAAAAAAACATGTTGCGTCGACCCCAAGTAACATGGGATAAGGGCAGGAGGTCATTGAGAAGTTAAAAAATTCTTCGGAACATAATTTTGTGTCAGATGACGGACAGACAGACAGACGGACACGTGTGTGTCAACAATAGGGCTACGTTTGGACCCTTCAGGTAGGTACGGAACCCTAAAAAGAAAAAGCAGAGGGAAAACATGCTTTACAGCCACACACAACGGCCATCGCTCAGCATAATGCTGCGACCCTATGCGAGACAGAGCCCCAGTGCTGGTTTTCAGCGACAGCCGGCGCTGACGTCATGACGTGGACCGGTGCAGCAATATTCGTTTTAAAGGGTTGCCTTTTACCTAAAGTCTATACAGAGTGTAAATACCTCTTCTACCCATACAAATAAACAACTTTCTTCAAGAAAGCACAGATAATGGTGCCGATCCTCTTGTTCAATAACTAAACTAAAATTAGAGAATCGCTATCTTTTGCTAAAAGGCAGTTCGAGAAAAGGACGGCTATAGCTATGAACTAAGTTAGAGATGTCAAACTAGTTTACACCTTGCGCTTGTTTTTACGTGTACCCTTAATTTGTATGGAAGTATTAGTTCAACTAAATTTGACAGCTCTAATTTACGTCCGTCTCTTTCTTGTTTTATTAGAGAGAAAAAGATATGAATAGCCTAAATTAAGTTTAATTTGTACTCAACAGAATCCGCACCAATATAATACTAGCGTAAAGAAAGTAATAGTAAATTCCGAGTCGAAATGCTGTCTTGGCACCACTCTGTCTCGATATTCCCGCGCTAATTACTTTTCTCTTAACACTTCGACCTTCATAGTATTTCGGTACTGCATTTGTGCACTAATTACCCCACCGCGTGTTATTTCGACCTCCAAACTCTGACAATGTCATAGAAAATATGACATAATATGCTCATTTTTTTTTGAGGGTTTGGGAAATCATCCAATGACTTCTCCCGCTCTGGGTGGAGCGGAAGGGCGTGTCAGACTCTTACTGACTAAAACCCACCCCTATTCCTTCCCTGCCTGGGCAAGGGGTGCGGTAACTCATTTTCAGAATTTATCCGCTACCCCTAGGCATGCAGGCACCGGCCACGATAGGCCCCGTCAGTGGTGGCTGACACTAATCTCTTAGAGGCGCACGTGGAACACTGCGCGCCGTCGACTCACGGGCCTGGTACTGATCGGACGGTGAGCTACCCACTGCTCGCCGTCCGCAGGCCCAGGTTACTACGACTGTTAAATTGTTTATCTGTACTTCTTCGACATATTTTTTCCTTGGTTTTTGCTAAGGTCCTGAGTTATGTATTTTAGCTAATTAGTAGCTAGCTTTTAAAAGCTAAGGGCCTATTTACATGGAGCGTGTTTGGGAGGGAGTCATAATATGTCAGTACTAAACTTCATTGTAACATAATATATGTGTACTGAAAAATAATGTTCTTTTTCTTAAGGCGTATATAGCCGCCAAGTGGCGCCCTCATTGAATAAAAAATCGTAGCAAAGCGTAGAAAACAAAGATTAAAAAATCCTATGTTGCGTTTGTTACAAAGAGCTTAAGGTATTTTTACGTTGTTGAAACAGGACTCAAAGTGTTTCGTATCCAAAGTAGTAAGCAAAAGTACCAAAACCGGTCGTTTCTGACACTTTTGCTTACTACTTTGAATACGAAACACTTTGAGTCCTGTTTAAACAACGTAAAAATACAATATCCTATTTGTAGCAAACGCAATATAGGATTCTTTAATCTTTATTTTCTATGCTAAGATACGAATTTTTATTCAATGAGAGCGCTACTTACGGGGAGGTAGGGCCTTAAATATGATAAACAAAATCTATACTTATTACAAAAAAGAAATATTGAGAGGATACCTGTTAGTTACTAAAATAAAAATAAAAACTAAGAGTATAATATAAATGAATTTAAAAAAGAACTGGCCAAGTGCGTGTCGGACTGCGCACATGTAGGGTTCCGTACCATATGAGGGAAATTCATATTATGGTATTTGTTAGTAAAATATACGTAATAATAAACATATCACCAACAAGTTCATAGGTCAATGGGCAGTCAAAAAATTCTTCGGAACAAAATTTTGTGACATACAATGGACAGACAGACGGATACGTGAGTGACAGCAATAGGGTTCCATTTGAACCCTTCGGGTACGGAACTCTAAAAATCATCGTGGGAACTACAGTACAAAGTCCGGATGGACTTAACTTCCAATTTCTAAATTAAATTATCTCATCATCAGCCTTTTAATGCCCCCACTGCTGGGGCACAGGCCTCCTCTCTGTGAGGGACGCGGGTCCAGTGCGGGTTGGTGGATGTCACAAGTCTTCGAATTTTTGGTTCTAGGACGTGCCGGTTTCCTCACGATATTTTCCTTCACCGTTTTGAGAGCACTAGTGATGAAATAATAATAATAATACGTAAGTAAAGCGCCTGCCTGGGTTTGAACTCACGACCTACAACTTGTAAGTCGCGGCCAATACCACTGGGCCACCAACTGCTCAAATTAAATTATCTATTTCCTCTCTTTTCTTATAAGAGCATATTGGCATACCATGATTTCTTACGTATCCTTACTCATAGCCAAAATAAAATCCAGTGTGTTCTAATTGTAGTTTTATTACATTGCCGGCGTCAGAGAGGGAACGAGTTCTACTCCCGGCGGAAGAGGGTTGGTCCCAGTTATTACGATTTTGAGGAGAATGCGAGTGCTTTAGAACACATTTTTACAATTTACGCCTATATCAAATAGGTTTTTCTTACAACACCAAACGGTCCTAATTTACGAGGCTCACGATTTTTGGATTCACACTGTTTTCATAATAAACACAAAACTGCTATATTGTTGGGGAATGATCTTTTTTATTTTTATCTTGAATTTTGACTTTTATATGCACTACAATTATGAAATACCAATACTTGCTGGGTTAAAAAAAAAACGCTTGACAACTTTTTCAATTCTTATTATTTGAACACCCATATTCTAGTCCTTTTGAAGAAAAAGTCCTGCACTCCACTCGAAGCAATCGCCATGACATGGAACAACTCGAGTCGAGATGTTAATGTCAATTAATAAAAAGCTATGATTATTAATTTGATAGAGGTAGTCTGACTCGAGGTCGAGTCGAGTGGAGGAAATTACTTAGAATATGGATGTTCATTTTTTTAGTTATACTTCTTTAGGCGCGTTATGAAAAAAATGATGAGAGTGAAATTTTAAGATTCGCGCGCATCACTGTCACACAAAATTCACAGTTTGAAGTTAGCTAGAACCGATCCACCCTGAAGTTAGCTATGGTCTGTGGTTCATGAGGAATGATTGTTTTCCTTTTGTAAACTTTGTGACAGTTTGGTTTTTTATCTTGTTACGCCAAAGAAGTATAGCTTCTTACGTGCGTACATAAGTACACACACACTTTTTTTACGCTAAATATTTCATGCGAGTTTCGACCTCACATATGTATTGTTTTCCTATTGCAGCCGAATTGTCTACAATGATCTTAACTCCATTACTCCGGAACAATACTTCAAACAAGTCACGCGCCGCGTCGCCGAAATAAAAGCAGTCTCCGTGAGTACCACCCTCTCTTTCACACCCATACTAACCGACCTAACGCTGTCTCATTAAACTTGCAGGAGCAGCCAACGTATTCAAATGTATGTTTAGTGTAATTTAGACCCAATGATTATGACATAAGAGTTGTGTTTTGTTTGGAAACATCACTAACTGACAGGTATATTGTTCTCTTTCTTTCAATGCTTATTAATGGAGGAGGTAACTATGTTAGAGCCTTGTCGATTTGTTAACTGTTTGGAACGAATACTGGTAAGTAAGGGCGGCTTAGATTATGATGTTTCTGTCTTTTATATTTCTTGGGACAGTGGATTTTTGGTAGGTATGATGCCGGCTTTACATTGCAGAATTCATAGCCAAGCAATAGTAAGGGAAATATTGCCTGCACAGGGCCCGATCTAGTTATTTAGCCGCTTCGGGCAAAAACAAAATTTGCCGCTCTTTACAATGACAGCTTTTAAAAAAAAGAATAAAGGGGCCAAATGTTTTTCGGGGGAGGCCGGCTGATTTTTTTGAAAAAAATAGTTTTTAAGATGAATTAGAGCAGCAGTGAGCTCGAAATTTTTTGTGAATAGATCTGGAGACCTAAGATTACCTCTAAATAAAACATCTGTGAAGTTTTGACTTCATAGATGTTTTATTTAGTTGTACCAAAAGATCCAATAATATACGGAAGCGTGCGAAGTGAGCTCGAAAATATAAGCACCCCACCTTGGAAGTTACATTTTCTAACGAAACAATCGATAGCAAAGTCAAGAAAATTTCCTTGTATTCTCAATTTCTTTTTTATTTATGTGTCTCTTAATTACAAAATTCATAAAATTAATTTTCTAGTAGCCGCCAACCGACCTCCTTTTGCCGCCCCTCATTTTTGCGCTCTGGGAAATTGCCCGGCTTGCCCCCCTAGATCGTGCCCTGCACCTACACTTGTATTGTCCTGTGTCGTCTTAAGTTAGGCTCATTTGCACAAAGCTAAAATGGAGGATGACCGTTCTGACGTAATGGCTAAACGCTAGGCTTTCCATTTGATTAGGGATAGATTCCAGCTTGAAACAAGTATTTTTATGTCTGAGTGTTTTTGCGTGTGATATGTCTGTAAACGCACCTTAAAAATGAACAATCATAATATATAGTTAATATTTGCACACAGCCAAATTGTTTGACTGTATAATTCGAGCCGCCAAAAATTCACTGCCTCTATTCAAAATACTCAATTCTTTAGTTTTATTACTTGTTATATAATCAAACTCAATTCACGAAAAAGACTCACTTCTATTAAATCTACATACCTTAGCAAACATCTTAAAACAAACACATTTTTTGACATAAAACAGCCTATGTTAGTCTGCAACAGTTTTCTTTAAATTAGCAAAACAATTTTCAAAATCATAGGTAATGCCATAGATTACGTTTTCTAAACAATAGAATAATCCTTAATAAAAATTTGTTTAAAGAAGCTTCAGCCAGCGACTTTGCCCACATTTCCCCCATTATAAATCTCTCTGTGCTATTCCAGACTATATCTATGTATCAATCTCTATGCCAAATTTCACCCAGATCCTTTCAGCCGTTTTGGCGTGATTGAGTAACAAACATCCATCCAACTTTTGCATTTATAATAATTGTAGGATTACCTCTTCACAGTATAAGATTGATATAATCACCAAGGGCCACAGAAAACAATAATCTTGAATCAATTCTCCAGTCGCTATTTTACAACCTTATTACAGCATGATCTCTAAATTAAATGATCAAAACATTGTCACTGCCACACACCCATACATTAGCTAAATCACGGGGTCTCATCTCGAACAAAGTAAATTTAGTTCAAATAAATCTCAATAGATGGCGTAATATACATCGATTTCTTATTGAAGTGTAGGTAATATTAATGTTTTGAAAATAAATATGGTAAAAACAGTATTTTTTTATTTAATGTACTGCCCTAACCATAAAATTGTGGAATAATTGGCTCCTAATTCAAATTTAGATAATTATTGGAACGAATCCTTAGACATCTATATTTCTTGTACCAATAGATGGCGCTGTTTGAAGTTTTAGAGTTTGTCCATTCGCCTCTTTAAAATTTGTATAGTGACACATTTTGATACAGTAAAACTGCTGTGAAGTGCCAAAAATACTATAAAATAATTCCTCAATGTGTGAGAAAATATTGGTAAGACTAAGTAAATTCATTCAACTTGCAAACCGTCGCTGCTAACACCATCTAGCGAGGTGTAGAGGACGGGCTCGAACGAAGAACAAAAGTTGCTTGTGCAAGTCGAAAACCCTAGTTACGGCGGTACCGTTTCTTTGTATGGGATGAGGCATCTGTACGCTAATTCTATATTATCTGTGGCTAAATCTACGCTAGGCTACTTCACAATACACTTGAATTACTATAACGTATCGACTAAACTAGCCTCACCAGCATCACTGATACACATTATTTTACCACAAACAATACTGAGCGAGATCTTTAAAAAAATGTGCAAAGTACTTTTCTGTGACACAAACTATTTGTACACAAGAAAATGTGTTTATAGCTTCATCTAAGTTTTGCTTAGCTTTGCGTTGGACCACTAAACACAGCTGATCCAAAAACTACAGTGAATAATTTTATTACGAACAAAGTTATTAATAAGCTTAAAAATAGTACTTTACCTTGGCTACCGATGCATTAAACCCAACATTGATTCCATACTAAGGATGATTTCAAGATTAAAAAATATATATTAAATTCTATATAATCCCTAAGTTATAAATTTATAATATTATCAAAAAATCTTGGACACGTATTTTCTGCTTTATCAAATCAATGAAAAGTAACTAAGATAAATCGCATCAAAGTTCATGATTGGGGGCTTGTTACGTCACTTTTGAGTAAAAACGAAATTTCAACACACTGTATCGTCTTCATTTTTTGTTTACGTGGCAAAAGAAAATATACGTGACCTATATTTTTTGGTAATTTAACTGAATAACTAATTAGATTTGTTGAGTCTTCAACCTAATTGGGAGCATTTCTGTAAGGTCATTTTTCATCTATTTTCTTAAATAACTTCATAATTATATATTTTAAAATTATGAAAAACCGAGACCCTCACAATGCGCCCTTTCATTTGATATGTCACACGACACATTTTGAAATTCTTTAATTTTTTATTTTTCGATTTGCACCCCAAAAGTGACCCCCGTATTCCAAATTAACTTATTTAGGGTACACGTCCGTGTATGAGTCACAGATATTCATATGTGTACCAAATTTCAACTCTATCGGTCCAGCAAATTTGGAGGAAATCGACTGTGACAGACAGACAGAGACACGAGTGATTCTATAATCTATTTCAACGTACTTTCTTTTGTTTGTGATGTATTAGAGTAAAAAGAACTGGCTAGCTTTAAAATGTCCATATTTTTAGGGAAGAACGCTGATGCCTGAGTTACAGATATTTATTTATCTAGTTCAGACACAGATGGCTTGCTGATTAATTCTAGACTAAGCTTAAAGTGATCCTGTAATTGTATTTGTTTGGTATGTAATTTATGGAAAAATAAATTAAATTATTATTATAAGGGTTCCGTTTTTTTATACGGACTTTCGGAACGCTAAAAAACAGCCAGAAACACTTCCAATCATACAATTAATGTTGGAATTAGTGAATCGGTAGCCTAGGAATGTACTTTGCAGGAGGTTAATTCAAATTTGATGTAAGCTTATTACTTTGGTCGTAATAAAAGTATTTTTTATCACGCCGTATAAATTGAACGAGGCCATAAACAATCGGCTTAAAAAAATATGTGCTTCATCACGACTACGTTAAATTACCTGTCTTATACCCAATGGTTTAGGTACAGCTTACTTTATTTTTATTATTGTCTAATATGGCTCGTATCAGTATTGTACCAACAAACCATTCGACAACTCTTATATTTCTTATAGCTACTTTACGTTATTCTATCAAGGGTGTCGGTAAATACACGCGTATGTTTGTTTCAGAGTCCAGAGGAAAGAGGCGTGTTGATTCAGATTCTAGAGAGCACTTACAGATTTACACTCGGTTCTATTGCTGGTGGTAAGTAATATTTTTATTTGAAACAACTTCTTCATTGTGAATTCATAAACCTCATTTAGTCATCTACCATATTCATTGTGAATTCATAAACCTCATTTAGTCATCTACCATATTCATTGTGAATTCATAAACCTCATTTAGTCATCTACCATATTCATTGTGAGTTCATAAACCTCATTTAGTCATCTACCATATTCATTGTGAATTCATAAACCTCATTTAGTCATCTACCATATTCATTGTGAATTCATAAACCTCATTTAGTCATCTACCATATTCATTGTGAATTTATAAACCTCACTTAGTCATCTACCATATTCATTGTGAATTCATAAACCTCATTTCTCTCTTTCAGCCGTCGGAGCATCAGCAGTGTACCCCATCGACCTAGTAAAGACGCGCATGCAAAACCAGCGCACGGGCTCCTTCATCGGAGAGGTGGCGTACAGGAACTCCTGGGACTGTTTCAAGAAGGTCATTCGGCATGAAGGTATCTTCGGACTGTATAGAGGTCTGGTGCCCCAACTCATTGGAGTGGCCCCTGAGAAGGCTATCAAGTTGACGGTTAGTATGTGAAAACCTAGAAAGAACTACAACACAATTTCTGTTTGAGGTACATTATTAGATACCCATTTATAGCCGCATTCTAAAAAACAAAATTCCACAGAACAGACATGCATAAAAATTAAGAACTTAGTTGCTCAGTTGTGTTGGTGGAATATTCGTCACGTTTCCACCTGCAACCTGCTCGCATGCAAGTTGCATTACATTGCGGGCTACCGACGTATGTATAATGAGATCAATCGCTCGATCTTGCTCCACAGTGTAACTAAACTTGCATCCGAGTTAGCTTGCAGGTAGAAACGTGATCGTGTTATGAATTACGGCTAATAGCAAAAAAAAATGTTATTATACTGATAGCAAAAAAAATATGGGCAGTCGGGGACTGCCGACAGAAGTGAAAACTTAACTTAGGAATCCTGTTTTTTTTTTTAATTATTTATGGTATGAATAATTAAAGTTTCATAATTTTCAATTCAAATTAATAAACATTGGTCTGGTTATTGGCATTCTGAGCAATAATTATATACTTTAGTCTCCAGTCTGGCGCAACACGTTGCTAGCATTTGGGTGACACGAACCTAAGTTTTGCCTCTACCGAAAATCGCTCAACGCGGCTAAAGAAGATTTCGTTTCACAAAATCGTGATTATCTTGTTATGGGTTAAAATAAATGAACGTAATTGTAAGCTAATGCTTGAATATGATTAAGGGCCTTAATACTAATAATAGTAGTAATAATACGTTTTGTTTTTACTTTTCCAGATGAACGACTTGATTCGAGATAAATTTACAGACAAAAATGGCAACATATCGTTATACGCTGAAATCTTGGCTGGTGGTTGTGTGAGTATATTTTTACAATCACAAATCCTACTCTTAGAATACCTATATTCTAAGCTTCGGGCGAAATAACCGTCTTTGCACGATTTTAGAGCATGTATCAAAAACCCTGTCCGATCCTGAAGGGTATTACTTGGTATCGTACTGCGGACACATATACGTAATCATTTAATGGACACGAGATAATTATTTTTCCCCAATGAAAATAATTAATTTAAAAAAAAGAAAAATTTATCAAAGGCAACACTGAGCGCTCGACAAAGTTCACCTACAGTTTCGTGTCAATGATGCCGCCTGAGCGAGACAGAGTGCCTACAGTGCGGCTAGTGCAGGGCGGTATCGTTTGAAATAAAAATAGGTAAAAATGAAAAGATTTCGCCGGCCGGTGGAGTGCTGTCAACTTATGAAAATTTGCCATATTTAGTGTTAAATTTCGCATATTTTATAAAAATAAAAAATCTACAACTTTTGGTACATTTTTCTTACAACTTTTCTTGTACGTATGTTAAACCAGGAATACGCCTTTATTGGATCGTACAGGGTTTTTGTTACATGCTGTATATGATAGTCTCTGTACTGACCATACTGACTTGCTTTGTTTACTTACCAACAAAATATATTGGACTCCCTAGTCCTAATGCTCGCCACGGGTCCAGACGGAGCCCTATTGCTGTCAGTCGCGTGTCCGTCTGTCTGTCCTTCGTCTGTCACAAAATTTTATTCCGCATAATTTTTAACTTCGCATTGACCTATGAACTTAAATTTGGTGATACTGGTGCCGATTCTGGTGTACACAAACTTAATATAGGCTATTGCTATGATTTTCTTTCTAATAAAACAAGAAAGAGACGGACATAAATTAGAGCTGTCAAAAGTTGAAGTAATATTTCCATACAAATGGTACACGTAAAAACGAAAAAAGAAGTACAAGGTGTAAACTAGTTTGACATCTCTAACTTAGTTTATAGCTATAGCCGTCCTTTTCTCGCACTGCCTTTTAGTAAAAGAAAGCGATTCTCTAATTTTAGTTTAGTTATTGAACAAGAGAATCGGCACCAATGTTTATTATTACGTACCTATATTTTACTAACAAATACCAGAATATTGATTTCCCTCATACGGTACGGAACCTTAAATGTGCAAAATCCGACACGCACTTGGCAATATTTTTTTTTTTTGTTAAAATAATTGTTGCCGCACCCTAGGTTTTTTTTAATTGTTGATAGGCACGCGTTTGACCACTATCTCACCTGATGGTAAGCGATGATGTGGTCGAAGATGGAGCACGCTTGCCTAGAAGTAACCTATTCACTCTTGACTTAAAGACCTCCAGGTTGTAGCTATCAGGAAACACAGACTCCGGCAGGGAATTCCACTCCCTATCTGTACGCACAATGAATGTGTTTTCGAATTACTCCCACCTATATCGTATGTGCATTCACAAACATGTAAACTCACATATACAAGACACCCAGACCCGGAACAATTAACTAACTTTTCTATTTTAAATCTCGCAGTATCAGTTCGGTAAATACTGAGGTATACCTCTGCATAACCCTTCGCAGGATTCAGTCGTGCTTGTAATATTAAAACTACGTATGTCCCATCCACAGGCTGGAGGTTCACAAGTGGTGTTCACAAATCCGTTAGAAATAGTGAAGATCCGTCTGCAAGTGGCTGGAGAGATCGCGGGCGGAACTAAAGTGCGGGCTTGGTCCGTAGTCAAGGATTTGGGATTGTTCGGACTGTACAAGGGAGCGAAGGCGTGTCTGCTAAGAGATGTGCCCTTCAGTGCTATCTACTTCCCTGCTTATGCTCATGTTAAGGTTAGTATGGTCACGGGGTCTCATCTCGAACAAAGAAAATTTAGTTCAAACAAACAATAGGTGGCGTAATATGCATCGATTTCATAATGAAGTCTATGTAACATTAATATTTTGAAAAAAAAAGTATGGTAAAAACTGTATTTTCTTATTTAATAAACCTTCCTAAGCATAAAATTGTGGAATAATTGGCTCCTAATTCAAATTTAGATGTTTTTTTGGAACAAATCCTCAGGCATTTATATTTCTTTTACCAATAGATGGCGCTGTTTGAAGTTTTAGAGTTATCCATTCAACTCTTTAAAATTTGTATAGTGAAACATTTTGAAACAGTAAAACTGTTATGAAGTGCCAAAAATACTATATACTAATTCCTGAATGTATGAGAAAATATTAGTAAGGCTTGCAAGCCGTCGCTTCTAACACCATCTAGCGAGGTGTAGAGGACGGGCCCGAACGAAGAACAAAAGTCGAAAACCCGTAGTTACGGCGGTACCGTTTCTTTGTATGGGATGAGGCATCTGTACGCTAGTATTATATTATCTGTGGTATGGTTATATTGCATAGAAAAGAACCAGAAAGAAAGAAAACTACTTTATTTAGCACACACAGATACACACAATGAAGGTTCCAAAAAAAATAAAAATCAATTTAATTTTAAAACAATGACATTGTGTGCCCCGCGGCTGCGCCAAATAGGTCCAGTTCAGCAAAATGCCGGACAACTAGTAGTTGCCTGACGCTGGTTTTCAACTGAACCTTACGCTGCACTTTAACTGCATACATACAAACATATGTGACGGTCAAAAAGTGCAAGTTTTTATTTTGAATCTGCTATGTTATGTTCCTACTGCTGGAGCTCAGACCGTCCCTCAAGTAGGCGGTATAGGCAACGTGCACGACGAAGACTCTGCCACCTGGTGGCGCAAATCCGAATCATATATGGAAAAAATTAAAAAGTAATCAAAATAAAGACGTGAAAAATAACATTTAACTAAGTGAAAATGTATTGTTGCATTTCGGGATGCTTGAACACTACAAAAAAATAAAAAATAAGTCAAATGGTGTAAAATTCTATTACTTTCCTACGAATATTACTCACTTTCCATGGTTAAGTGTTAAACAACAAAATTGGATAAATGCAATAAAAAAACATGTAATGAGTTTCAAAAACATCTAGAAATTAGGTACTAATAATATTGTTTGTAAAAAAAAGCTAAGTTTTGTGTAGTGGTACTATTCAATATAAATAAATCTGTAAGTTATCATAACCTTCTACTTCTAAGACATGTCCGGATTCAAACACATTTGGCTTTTTGACATATATATATTAATATGATTCTGAACACGCGGACGATCATTATTAATCGGCTGGGACCCATATTTTATCATTTTAATCTTAATAAAAATGATATAACATAATGTGAAGAAATAGATGGGAACACGTTATCAGCTCTGAATAGTTAATTTTCGATTTGTGCTGCCACCTATAGGAAACGTGCACGGCGTAGTCTGTGCCACCTAGTGGAGTAAATTTGAAACTTTTACCCTTTAAAAACTTGTCATTGACATTTCCGTGCCATACATGTTTACACACACGCATAATGCACACATGCAGCACGCGTAACGTAGACTGGCATCTAGTGAGTGAAATCCGCAACTTTTACTGTATAAATACTTGACATTGACATTTATGTGGCGCCATCTATAGTTCCTGCACGCTCCCTATAGTTCATGCACGTTCCCTATGGGCCGCTATCCATCACGCGGGCCATATTTGTGGTATCCAACAAATTCGAATTATTATACTATGAAAATAATTAGTAAAAAAAAAAATCTTTAGTCAAATGAAAGTATTTTTAAAACAACTTTTTAATAAAAACAACTTTCTGAGGCAGTAAGTGTGATTTCTTATATAACTTCGAACTCAAAGTCGATAAAGCATCCGTTATGCTGAGGTTTTTTTTTTTTTTTTTTGGGGGTGGGAAATCATCCTATGACTTCTTCCGCTCTAGGGTGAGGTTAGTGTTTAGATTAGACACATTTTGGGACTTGTGATACGAATGCGGCATTACCTGAAAAACTTTTTAACCGTTAAAACCTTGTACTGTCAACCGCAAGTTAGTATCCTAGAAAAACTTGAATTATGAAATCCGCACTTATAATTTATATTTCTTTCTCTATTAATTTATATTTCATTAGATGACGTGATATGTACAATTTCTTATAGAAGTAAGTATGTGTAATTTAGAGATTAAAAAAAAACTCTATTAAGAATGTGTGTTCCTGAATGTATATTCTTATTTAATAAACTCCGAAACACAAAATGTGGAGTAATTAGCTCCTAATTCAAATTTAGAAGTTTTTCATTCACTCGATAAAAAGTATTTATAAACTTGCAACTGATATGAAATGCAAAAAATACTATAATACAATTTCTCAGTGTCAAGTCCAGTCAAGTCAGGTGTGCAGGACGGGCCCGAACTCGGAATAAGTTGCCTGCTGCCTATCGAAATCTGTAGTTAGATCTGGAGGCTTGTGTTATATATATCTGTGGTCATAGTAAAATTGTTACCATGGACCAGCAATCGACCTGCACCTTTTAATTAAAAATATCCATCCTTTCTTTGGCCTCCCGCTCCCTCCATCCATCCACATTTATATTCATAACTCTTTTAGTTGCCTGTGTTTCATCCCTCCTCTTTACATGACCATACCAAGATAAGCGGCTCCCTTTCAACTTTTCTGTGACTGGCGCCACTTTTAAACTACCTCTAATGTACTCATTTCTCACTTTCTCCATTCTCGTTACTCCACACATCCATCTCAACATTCGCATCTCCGTCACAAAAAATAAATAAAAATGCAATCCTTTTTCATCCGTCTTTTTCACAGCCCAATATTCTGACACATACAGTACGACAGGTCTAATCACGGACTTATAGATTTTCCCCTTTAACTTAAGGGGCATCCGTCGGTCGCAACTTGTTCCAGTAACCTGTCGCCATTTCATCCATCCTGAGTTGATCCTGTGCGTTACGTCTCGGTCTATATCCCCATCCCCCTGAACAAGCGACCCGAGGTACCGAAAGTCGGAGCAGATCGGTATAGGCGTTCTGTTGAGAGTTACAGGCATAGGACATAATATACAATAATAACGCTACACTCTAATTTTTTCAGGCTAAATTCGCGGATGAGAATGGCTACAACCACCCGCTCACGCTGCTGGCCGCGGGTGCCATCGCCGGCATCCCCGCCGCCTCGCTCGTCACCCCCGCAGACGTCATCAAGACGCGCTTACAGGTAATATTTTGAAGTGAAAACTTCTTAAGCATCATTGTGATTTGAAAGTCGATGAAACGAAAAAGCGACAGTAAAAAGAGACAGACCTATAAATTCCACTGTATACAGGGTGTAACGGAAAGGTGTGGTCATATTTTAGGAGCCGGGTGTGCCCATGGAAATGAACAACTTTCTCTAAGAAAAAAAAAAAATCCCAAAAAAAAATTGGACTTTCAATACAAAGTTATCATCAGCTGATCAATATTTGTATGGGGCAGTAAAAATTTTTTTTTAGAATATCCTCGAATTTTCTTGAAAAAAGTTGTTCATATCGATGGGCAGATGCAGTTCTTAAAATATGACCACACCTTTCCGTTGCACACATGTTTTATTTTTTTGTATAGGGTTGGAAATCATCCTATGATTTCTCCCGCTCTGGGTGAAGCGGGAGGGCTCTTACTGCATAAAACCCACCCGTGATCCACCAGTTGCCTTTTTTTTTTTCTGGTGGGGTGGGAAATCATCCAATGACTTCTCCCGCTCTGGGTGGAGCGGGAGGGCGTGTCAGACTATTACTGACTAAAACCGACCGGTGTTCCTTCAGTTGCCTGGGCCAGGGTCGCGGTGACGCTTTTTATCACACTCGCTACACAAGGTCTCAAAATGTTTCGTATCCAAAGTAGTAGGCCAAAGTGTCAGAAACGGCCGTTTTTGGTACTTTTGCCTACTACTTTGGATACGAAACATACTGAGACCTGTTTTAACAACGTAAACATGCTTTATCCTCTTTGTAACAAACGTGAAGTTGAATTTTTTAATATTTATTTTCTGTGCTATGCTACGATTTTTTATTCAATGAGGGCGCCACTGGACCGTTAGTAGGGCCTTAAGTTACAAATGTCACGTTTATGTTACAGGTGGTAGCCCGCTCTGGGCAGACGACGTACAACGGTGTGATAGATGCCACACGTAAGATTTACGCGGAAGAAGGCGTGCGAGCATTCTGGAAGGGAGCAGTCGCGCGAGTGTTCCGCTCGTCGCCGCAGTTCGGTGTGACGCTGGTCACCTATGAGATCCTGCAGCGTCTGTTCTTCGTCGACTTCGGAGGATCGTGAGTGTAACATACATAAACCACAGAACAGAAGAAACAGTAGAAGTCGCAAGTAGGCGGGACCCACGTACCCCAAGTTTTGCGGAGTTCCGCATATGCGCTCCGCGCACACACCACGCGCATCAGTGTAACAAGCGTTACGGTGACGAAAACTTGAAAAAAAAAATTGGTTGTCTGTAAAGTTGGTTTACGGACGATAGTTTAACGTGACAACGTCATAACAAAACATTGTTGAAATATAGATGCGGCGCATGCGTACAATGAACGTAACGGGACACTTTTTCGTGCATGCAGCCGGCGTTCATCGATTTATTAGACGTTGTCACGTCAAAAATACAAATATTGTGCTGATTTAGAATGTAAACACGATAGCAGAACGAAAAATTTATCAAATAGTGGAATATCATACCGTTGATTAGTCATAATTTATATTACTCCGATTAAAATTTGAAAAACAATATTTTATTAAACAAGACAAGTAAAAGTTGACTTCATGTTTTACAAATTAAGGTCTGCTTTCTTTTAAAGTCAAAACATATTATTCGAAAAGATTCCTACTATGCAAATGTCACAGTCAGCTGACTGTGACATTTGCATGGTAGGTAGGAATCTTTTAACTCTACTACAGTACTAATGACCTCGTTACGGAAATATCAAACTTATCGTTAACACAATACAGTTTTTAATTGAAGGTATTTAATATGTATAAACGTACGTAACTTGTTCATTAAACGTAAAAGGTAATAAATACTTAAAAAGAGTAAACAATAAACGACTCTATGCTTAATAACTTTGGTTTATTTTCAAATAAGCGACGACTGACATATCTCCAACTTTCTTTCAATAATAAATTACCAATCACACTAAGTATTTCTTAGTGTTACGAAATACAATTAACCTGTATAAGTGTGAGTTTGGGTACGCTGGTTCCGATACTAATGAAGCGCTGTGCGATTTCTACTGTTTTTTCTGTTCTGTGATAAATACGTTCTAGAAGGCAGCGGTTACCCGAGTTATCGAGTGCATTTCTATTATGCCCGTTGCCAGTCTCAGTGTACTGAAGTTTACCTCATAAAAGCTCTAATAACTTTTCTTAATTGGGAATCGTACTAGGACCGATAGACGCTTAGGCCCACTTAATTAATGAGGAAGTCATATTTCTTTTAAATACTAAGAATATACTGGAGGAGCTCGTGGCTAAAGTAATAACAGCCGCACGGGTAAATCCATCAGGTTTAGCTAAATTTGCCGGGGTTGGTCCATGGATGGGTGACCATCTTAACATACCGAGACTCCTCCGTGCCTCGGAAAGCACATTAAGCCGTTAGTCCCGGCTATCTCTTAGATCTTTGACAGTCGTTACGGGTCGTCAGAAGCTCGGAAGTCTGACAACCAGTCTTACCAAGGGGTATCGTTTTACCCAGTAACTGGGTTGTGGAGGTCAGATAGGTCGCTCCAAGTAATATACTGATATTCATCTGCATCCGGTTAGACTGGAAGCCGACCCCAAGATAGTTGGGAAAAGGCGCGGGCAGATTGATATTGGTGGCGCCACAAAAACGACCTTGAGGAGACGCTTGAGAAGAAGTCCTGGGAGAACTTGGAGGAGAAGAACCTTTGCCCAGAAGTGGGATAATGTTGCAAAAATAAGGAAAAGAAATTGTTACCATTGTCAATTGTTTTTTCTAATACCACGATTTCTTCCACAGTCGGCCAGCCGGTTCAGAATTCACCGTGGCTACGCCCATAGAGGAGACTATGAAGAAGCCCCATCACATCGGCGGCTACCAGGTGGCGCTGCCGGTGCTCACGGGGCTGGAGACCAAGTTCGGCATCTCGCTGCCGAGGTGGTCCGCCGGCAAGCCTGCGCCCGCGCAGTAGGCACGGGTAGCGTGGAGCTGCAGAACTACGTAAACGTATTGAGCAGTTAGTAAAAACTGGCGTTTTTTGTGGGTAGGACATCTTTTACGCCAATTCTATATGTCCAATAAAGAACATTATATACACTTCAGTTACGTTACTGTCACGCTACTGATAAGTTAAGTCAAGCAATATAGTTTCGTAGATGTCGTCGAAGATCGACCTCAGACGTCAGCCACATAGTGACTGATCGGCGATTTGACAGTGACGTTACTAATGTGTGTATGAACCTTTAGGTCGATTGTCCGATGCGATGCTTGTTTGCCGCTCTGAAGAAGGCTACAAGTGACTACGCAGTAGCACAGATAATATAATACTAGCGTACAGATGCCTCATGCCATACAAAGAAACGATACTGCCGTAACTACGGGTTTTCGTCTGGCACAAGTAACTTTTTTTCTTCGTTCGGGCCCGTCTTCTACACCTCGCTAGATGAATGAATTTGCTTACCAAGTCTTACCAATATTTTCTCACACATTAAGGAAATATTTTATAGTATTTTTGGTACTTCATAGCAGTTTTACTGTATCAAAATGTTTCACTATCCAAATTTTAAAGAGGCGAATGAATAAACTCTAAAACTTCAAACAGCGCCATCTATTGGTACAAGAAATATAGATGTCTAAGGATTCGTTCCAATAATCGTCTAAATTTGAATTACAAGCCAATTATCACACAATTGTATGCTTAGGGCAGTTTATTAAATAACAAAATACAGTTTTTACCATATTTATTTTCAAAATATTAATTACTTAAACTTCAATAAGAAATTGATGCATATTACGCCATCTATTGAGATTTATTTGAACTAAATTTTCTTTGTTCGAGATGAGACCCCGTGGCAGTAGTAAAATCTCATACTAAAAAAAAGAAAAATATATAATATAAATGGTCGAATTGAGAACCTCCTTTTTTTTCGTTGGTTAAAGAATTGAGAACCTCCTCATTTTTTTTCGTCGGTTAAAAAACAGCAGCGTGCAATAAAATGCGCATGCGCAAATCTCTTTCAGAGCGGCAAACTTAAGCGGCGCTAATAGTGCCAACGGGCTTATACAATGTTTCAGATAAATTTGCAATAAAGTACATTGACCTTTCCCTAATAACTCGTCGTAGGTACCTGAACAATTAAATATAAATCGTTTTTCATTATTAGACAATGTTAAGGATCACGAGAGATGTTGATTCGGGACAGCTTTGAGTCATTAATTCCGTTTTTCAAATTAAAAATGTCAATAAATGTAGGTGGGCCAATGACCGTTATTGCACGTTTGTTTGGAACAACCTTTAGGTGTATTTTATAAACAAGATTGTTACTTTCCCAATGCAGAGTAAACACCTCTTCTCATACAGAGAAGGCATAATCATTAAAGGCATGACTTTTTGCTCGTAAATTGGTGGTTGTGACTGTGTGAGCGTGACAGCAATACATTTAAGTGTCCCGAAACACATTGATGTGTAATTTTTTGGAAAAATCTGGTTTGACTGGATAAAGGCATGTATTTCCTTGCTCCCAAAAAGTTTCCTAGAACCAATATTAACCATTGAAAGGTGTTCTGCCCACGGAAATCCTGCTGTCTAATAATTAATTAAGCTTATAACAAACAATATTTGAAGATAAGACATAACAAGTGAGATTAAGGAATATTTAAATACATTTTATAACACACGAAATTATATTCCGTAGGCTTCATATTCAAAGTGTTTATGATACCTGTTTTATCGCCTCGCATAATATACAGCCAGTATTTCTATACTTGGTCAAATTAAATTAATTAGCAAACCTACGCAGATGCTACGCTACTATTATAAATGTGGACTAACTGTTTTCATTCAAGTAGTAAGATCCCATGGGATACCTACTAAAACACTTTTCACGCGGGCAAAGTCGCTAACTGAAGCTAGCTAATCATACCTAAAACACAGATAATATAGTACTAGCGTACAAATGCCTCATCCCATACAAAGAAACGGTACCGCCGTAACTACGGGTTTTTGTCTGGCACAAGTAACTTTTGTTCTCCGTTCGGGCTCGCTAGATAGTGTTAGCAGCGACAGCTTGCAAGCTGAATGAATTTACTTAAAGTCTTACCAATATTCCCTCACACATCGAGGAATTATTTTATAGTATTTTTGGCACTTCATAGCAGTTTTACTGTATCAAAATGTGTCATTATTCAAATTTTAAAGAGGCGAATGGATAAACTCTAAAACTTGAAATAGCGCCATCTATTTGTACAAGAAATATAAGTGTCTAAGGATTCGTTCCAATAATCGTCTAAATTTGAATTACAAGCCAATTATTCCACAATTTTATGCTTAGGGCAGTTTATTAAATAAGAAAATACAGTTTTTACCATACCTATTTATTTTTAAAATATTAAATATCACTTTAAACTTCATTAAGAAATCGATGCATGTTACGCCATCTATTGAGATTTATTTGAACCAAAAAACCTGAGAAACGATTTTTTGCTTTTAGCGTCATTAAGTATTTCCCGCCGGAGTCTGTCTCCTGATACCTAGACAGTGTGCACCTGTACTTTCTGTCGAATATGATGCCAGGTGAGACAGCGTGCTTTTTGGCCAAGCCCACCAGTGAGTTCGAGCCCGCGACTAGCACGCGTTTGTCCACTATCTCACCTGATGGTAAGCGATGATGTGGTCGAAGATAGAGCACGCTAGGCCTAGAAGTAACCTATTCACATTGTCTAGGTATCAGGAGACACAGACTCCGGCGGGAAATACTTAATGACGCTAAAAGCAAATAATCGTTTCTCAGGTTTTTTGGTTCAAATAAATCTCAATAGATGGCGTAACATGCATCGATTTCTTAATGAAGTTTAAAGTGATATTTAATATTTTGAAAATAAATAGGTATGGTAAAAACTGTATTTTCTTATTTAATAAACTGCCCTAAGCATAAAATTGTGGAATAATTGGTTTGTAATTCAAATTTAGACGATTATTGGAACGAATCCTTAGACACTTATATTTCTTGTACAAATAGATGGCGCTATTTCAAGTTTTAGAGTTTTAACGAAATACATCTGTGCCCACTTGCCAGGGCTCAACTTCTATCTAACTGACATAAAACAATCTGTCTACACCTTCTAAATTCAAACGGCTCTCCAATCTCTCTCGAACATTCTCATCAACCAGTTAAGGCCAGTACACACCCGATAATATTAGGCTGTGTCTACAATCGTCACAGTAACGCGAGTTCAGTGCTTTATCCCCATCCCAAAAGTGCCCAACGTGCTTAAAAGGACTTTTTACTTCAACAA
Source organism: Polia nebulosa (assembly GCA_951329385.1). Lineage (NCBI taxonomy): Eukaryota > Metazoa > Arthropoda > Insecta > Lepidoptera > Noctuidae > Polia > Polia nebulosa. The sequence goes on from OX589596.1 coordinate 6,137,254, forward strand.
ATCATCAACGGAGGTTGCTCATTAATCTAATTTGAACAAGAACAGACGAAAAAAAAATCTTTTATAAAGAGCTTACTATGGGTTGTGTTAATATCTTCTTTGTGAAAACATGAAGCCCTGAATACACGTCACGATTTCAATCGTCATGAAGAATTAATATCCTCATCAACTAACCTGCTTACTTTCAAAGCTCCATAGGCAATGGTGTCCATTAACAATACTAAAGGCGGTCTACTCTTACTGTATTAAATAGCCGACGTTGTGTGAAAACCCTAATAACTGTCTTAGTAGGAGTTAAAAAAGGTGAAAAAATATGGGAAACCATTTGAAAAATTTTTGGTAATTCCTATTTTGTTTTTCTACTACGTAAAAATAATGAAGGTTAGAATCATGGGTTTCTAAATAGCGTGTAACACTAAAATCTATTGAAAATATTTTTGAACCTTTTATTTTAGATTAATTTATTGTTTGATATTATGGAGAGATTATTAACATTATTTGATAGGCTTGACGCTCTCTTTGGTGACTAAAATTAAAAATAAATGAACCCAATGCCTCGAAAAATAGAACCAACATTTACAAAATGGAGACGAAAATACAAAAATAAACGTAAACACTGGCAGTACTCATCATTAAGCCACATAGACAATGCAAGAACTTGCAAGCAAATTTCACTACATTACGATATTTGTTTGATAAACTGAATTCATTGTTCCTCGATAGTCCGCAATGTAACGCAACTCGCATGCAAGTTTCACTACATTGCGGTATTTGTTTGATCAACTGAATTCATGCTCCCTCAATAGTCCGCAATGTAACGCAACTCGCATGCAGGTCCTTGCCTCGTCTAAATGAGGTTTTATGAACAACTTTTTCTATTGGAACAGCACTAAATACGCAAAGAATGAAGAAAACAGTTTTTCAGCACATTTTGTCGAGTTATGCAAACATAAATGAATTTTATTTTGTAACCAGGTTGTAAATAACACTTTTACACGTCAATATTTTTTGTTAGTTTAAGATAGATGAGGCCTGTGTTTCCTAACTGACTACCCTGAGAAGAAACACCGAAACAAACTTAGACGTCAGTCTCTTTTTAATGTCCATACTTACTGGTCAAATCATATGAGAACCATGTATGTTAATGTCTGAGATGAGCTTTTGAGGAAAGCACCACGCAGATATCAGTGGACCTGACCAGACAGTGCAAGCATTTATCAGTTATCGTGAAGCTCAACTCAGAACTTTAAGGAGCTCAACGATCCGACGAACAATACCAAAGTAAGGACATTTGAGATGCAATGTATGGGACAGCTGATTTATTTTCGCTATTTCAGGTTTTGTCCATAACAATGAGTATTTTCATTTATTGTTTGTCGTCTCCACTTTGTATAAAGAACTCCTTATACAGCATGTAACAAAAACCCTGTCCGATCCAATAAAGGCGTATTCCTGGTTTAACATACGTACTAGAAAAAGTTGTAAAAAAAATGTAACTCAAAAAAACTTAAATTTATAGATTTTTTATTTTTATAAAATATGCGAAATTTAACACTAAATATGGCAAATTTTCATAAGTTGACAACACTCCACCGGCCGGCGAAATCTTTTCATTTTTACTTATTTTTATTTCAAACGATACCGCCCTGGACTAGCCGCGCTGTAGGCGCTCTGTCTCGCTCAGGCGGCGTCTTTTAAACGAAACAGTAGGTGAACTTTGTCGAGCGCTCAGTGTTACGTTTGATAAGTTTTTCTTTTTTTTTATAAATTAATTATTTTCATTGGGGAAAAATAATTATCTCGTATCCATTAAATGATTACGTATATGTGTACGCAGTACGATACCAAGTAATACCCTTCAGGATCGGACAGGGTTTTTGTTACATGCTGTATGTACTTAGATAGAAGTGGTTTTCATAAAACGTTTTTCTAGCACATGTAACCCAAAACATAGAAAAACAAAACATAGAAAAAGACAAAAACTTCGTAGACTACTTGCACCTACCTAATAGCATTTTAATAAAGAGGTTCTTCGAATGAAGGCCACATTTTTAGATTTGTTTTTAGCATTCGATATGTTACAGCTAACAATATAAGAATTAGAGATTTGTACTATTAAGAAACACATTAAGCTTTTATGTACTTGCTTTTAAGATATTTTAACTTATTATTTTTCTCGCAGATAAAGGTGCATTTTTATTTTATTTTATACACTGCCATATTTATTACATCATTATTTAGTTGCTATAAGATGGTACTATACGATAAGCACTATATTTTTACGAAATCCTTTTCGATTTTTGCATTTAGAATTTAAAAAAAAAAAAGTTATATTTTTGAACAGATTTTGTAATATTAACGTTTTGTATTTATTTACACACCTAAGTGTGAAAAATTAACATTTATTGACTTGATAATTGTAACATATCAGAATGCCTTTAGTTTTAAGCGAAAATCGAAATCAAAGCGAACTTTTTATTGTTATTTTTTATTTGTTAAAACAAATGGTCAATAAATTGGCTTGATTGCTAACCTAAATTGTGTTTTGAAGAATTTGTGGCGCAAAACTTTTTTCAAATTTTATCATTTTAATCTGTCTTAGACTTATAATCCAAAATGTCCATATCTCACAGAGCTTTTAAACATTCAAACTCTTGCCTTCAATATAATATCTATATATTTTTCTAAATAAGTTAAAGACTAAACTAAAACACTCGATTATTTTTCCAGCTGTTTAAATATTTAAAAGCAAATAATATGAATAAGTGAATAAATAATATCTAGAAAGGATGTTCCCAAGAATTTTTTAACAAAGTTCAAATAAATGATAAAAGTTAATCAATATGCAAATTGTACAGAGATTCAGATAAAGGACAAATCGATAAAACTAATCAATTTTTAATACTGAGATTATTTAGAATACACGCCTTGTTTTGACAAACCTTGAAAAGAATAAGATTTGCATGAACAAGGCGAAAAACTAAAACATTCTAATTATAATCGCGAGCTAACTTGGGCACGTCTTCTAATATCTTCACTTACTTAGCAATAAAAGCTGTGTATACGCTTAAGCATAGGTTAACGCCGTTTGGTTCCTAAAACTGTATCGAAATGTTTCCTTTTAAGGCAAGAAGTAATTAAGATATTTAAGAACAGTAAGTTTTGTATTCGAGTGATTAACCTAGTTTAGAATTTTGCTCGTTAAAATACTGAAAATCAGCTGCAGACTGGATTCTGACCCCAACCAGGTTGCGGGAAGACTAGCCAGATGGAAATGAAAATATTTTAATTTAAAAATTATAAAATATAGTGTTATATAGGGTGTAACGGAAAGGGGTGGTCATATTTTAAGAGCCGGTTTTGCCCATGGTAATGCATAACTTTCTCTTAAGAAAAAGTAAAAAATTCCCAAAAAAAAAAATTGAACTTTCCATACAAAGTTATCATCAGCTGATCAATATTTGTATGGGAAGTAAAACAATTTTTTAACCGACTTCGAAAAAGGAGGAGGTTATCAATTCGGATGTTTGTATTTTTTTTTTTTTTTTTTTTTTATGTATGTTCGGGCATAACTCCGTCAAATATTGGCGGATTTGCAAAATTCTTTTTTTGTTCGAAAGGGGTTAATTCCGAAATGGTCCCATTTAAATTTCAAAAAGATCTGATGATGGGTTTCGGAGACAGACAACGGAACTCTTCAAAAATTGACAGCAAATCAACCGCGATCGCTGCTATCGTATTATATCTGAATTGTTAACACAGTTTAATGGGGAACCACAACTAAAAAGTGAAAAATAAAAAACTTTTTTACAAAAAAATAGAACCGACTTCCAAAAAAAGTGCAAAATAACTTTAATTTCGGAAGTCGGTGTCAAAAAACGAAGACACAAAACAGGAACACCGACTTCCGAAATTAAAGTTATTTTGCATTTTTTTTGGAAGTCGGTTCTATTTTTTTGTAAAAAAGTTTTTTTTTAGAATCTCCTCGGATTTTCTTGAAGAAAGTTGTTCATATGGATGGGCAGATGGAGTTCTAAAATATGACCACACCTTTCTGTTACAGCCTGTATATCAAAGATTAGCATTACAGCATGTTGCTGATAAATTTGGCGGCGCAGGCAACTGAAGGAACACGAGTAGGTTTTAGTCAGTAAAAGTCTGACAAGCCCACCCGTTCGACCCAGAGCGGGAGAAGTTATTCAATGATTTCCCACCCAAAAAGCATAACAGCATCAAATTATCGTCAAAAATAAATTTCTTGCTTTAAAATTAAACACAGTAAAGGGCGGCCCAATTTCTAATGCACAATTTAGTTATTTTGAGCGTAAAGATAGGTTAATGTTGTATGACAACATTGTATAAAGTGAATCATAGTGTAACGACGGGTGATAGAAAGCCGATGTGACTATATTTATTGATATTGTACATTTGTGTTAAAAATAAATCGAATAAAACCTGTTACAAGAGTTTTCTTATCAACACGTTCACTCCTAATCCTACCTCATTCTTCCATACAAACGTAGTATGCCGATTACTTTATTTGATGATGTGATAACAAAAGAAAAAACCAGCCAAGTGAGAGTCGGCCTCGCGCACGAAGGGTTCCGTACCATTATCTAAGAAAACGGCAAAAAAACACGGGAGCCATACAACAAACGTGATTTTTTTTGCTGAAAATGTGAAAATTTCAACTGTCTAACTATCATGGTGGCCTACGTCCGCCGCTGACGCGCACAGTACCTACACTACTGAGCTGAGCTAGCGATGTGTGGCCGGTAGACGAACATATTCGCAATCCTTTGATATGTTGCAAAACCCGACAGCCGGGCGGATATTGGTGTTCGGGTATTTGGCGTAGGTATTCCTCTTGTTCGTGAGAATAGGTAAATATAGACGATGGTGGCACTTCAAATCGCTATTATTCGTGTTGAACTCACACGAATACACCGACTATTACACATCGTTCATGAACAGAAAATATGCCGAACATGTACAAATATTTTTGCTATAGTTTACGATAGACGTGCCGCTTATTATTTCCATTGTGCTAATTACCAGTACCTACATGTTATTCGTACGTAAAAACAAAGTCGTTAAAAGAACATGGAGAAGAAGACGGTCCCATATGCAGGGATGCATTTGATAATATTCCAAAAATCGCATAACAAGGTCATTTGTCCAATCCATTTTTGCGCGAACAAGCTGTAAACCAACTACATAAATACTTGTAGGCACACGCCACACATCGCCCCCGTCTCTCGCCAGCACGTGCTGCTGAGCCAGTAAATCCCCCAAATAATGGAAATCTGATCCAGCCTTCCCTTGTGCCGCCCGCTGTGATGCCCTAAGCCTAGAGCCTATGGGCCTACCACACGTGCAAGTATCACCACAGTTTTGCCTGCGCAGGCTGGCTTGTACACGGAACACCGTGCGTGTAGTTGGTAATAGAGGTGTGTAACTCTTTACGGAACCGACTCACTGATCCGGATCTTTGAAGTGATTCAAAAGATTGGTTCAGTAACTACGTTTCAAACGCATCATTTGGATCTGAATCATTACTTTGCTCCGTGCTCTTTCCGCGCGACGCGCCGCTGACAAGTGAGCGAGAGAGGGAGACTGAGACACTGATTTACTTTACTACTGGACCGCGACTCGCGAGTGAGCGGGTGATATAATACAATAAGTAATAAAGACAACAAGTCAGAAAGAGATACCAAATGACATGTGTATCACTCACACTTTCACAGTTTTTCGTTGTCGTTGTCCATCCACGTAAAAATGACCATTATGGCGATTACATATCAAATACTATATGATTGTTATTTGCTTATTTTTAATGTCTGCACTAACAAGCGTTTTAGCCAGCTGGCCATAAATTATCGAATAGCCGCCAGTCCTAAGCCTGGATAAAGTATGAAGGAAGATCGATTTTATTTATAATCGTAATTCTTACATTACATTCTTACATTTTAAAATGTACTATATTTTGTACACCTAGAAAAAAAATACAATGCAACATTCGGCATTGTTTACATATAATTCTGAATCAGTAGTAAACGCTCTGTATTTCATATCATTTGTTTCGTTCTGTATTTTATATCATTTGAACCGATGATCCAAATGATCCAAATGAAACATATCAGTGATTCAGATCATTTCAGTGATCCAGATGCAAATGTTCCAATCGCAAAAATGATACACTTTGCCCACGCCTAGTTGGTAAAACTGTATCACGCACCAAACCCCTGGCGCGGCTTGCGCATTTTTGGACTCGTTTGAAATGTTGCCTGCGCAAGCCCGGCCTGCGCGTACTTGCCAGAGCGTGTGGTTGAGTGTACAGTGTTCAAGCCGCAATCGAGGCGAGTCGTCGTCCGGTGAGGTACGAGGTCTTCAGTCACGAAATGGCAGATTTGCGTTCATACTATCGTGAGTTCACAACGGAATTAATAAATTTATACAAATCTCTACCTGCACTATGGAAAATCAAATCGAAGGATTATTCAGACCGAAATAAAAAAAATTATGCCTACGAACGAATGATTAATAAAATGAAAGAGGTAATAACTTAAACAATATTTGTACATGATTTCTTTGCATAATATTGCAATTGTCAGTTATTATTGTTGTACCTATTCTTTTTAGATCGAACCTGAAGCTACGAAGGTCACAGTAAAGAAAAAATAAATTCTCTTAGAAGTTCCTATAGAAAAGAATTGAAAAAAGTGAGTGCATCCATAAGATCTGGTGCTGCCACTGAAGATATATATGAACCATCTTTATGGTATTTTCACCTGCTGGATTTTTTAAAGGATCACGAGACACCCAGATAGTCATTGTCAAACTTTGATGACAGTCTCCCAGATATAATAAAACAACTTTTTTGTTTGGTTAGTTACTTTTATTTTAGAACATGTCTAGTATGTATCAAGAACAAAATTGCGTAGTATTTCTATTACACATTCTATTCTGCCACGGCACAGTGCCTTCGTTATTAAAATAATTTAAAAATTCTTCTCTTGTCGCTTTGGCATCGTTAGAAATGTTTCTGTAATGTCCTCTCTGTAATTCCAATAAAGATGTATCTGCTCTTAAACCTAACGTTAAAGTACCTTCTATTGTATCTTCAATATCCAAGGAACAAACTGGGGTATAAGTGGTAGAGTATTTTTTTCTCAAAAAATTATGTAGCACACAACATGTCATAACCACAATGTCTATATTTTGGGAGCCAAATTTATACTAGTATGAAAAATTCTGAACCTAGATGCTAATATGCCGAAGGCGTTTTCTACAATGCGCCTAGCTCTTGACAAACGATAATTGAAAATTCTGCGCTCACTTGTTAATTCCCTTTGACTAAACGGTTTCAAAAAATTTGGGGTTAACGCAAACGCTTCATCATCTATAAAAACGTAGTAGAACTTTATTAGAATTATTTAAATGTTCTGGCTCCGGAATGTGCAATGACTGGTTATTTAATTTATCGTAGAATTTCGTCTGCTCAATTACACCTCCGTCAGAAATTCTTCCATTTATGCCAAATTCACATACGATAAATTCATAATTAGCGTTTACTACTGCCATCAAAACCATGCTGTGGAACCCTTTATAATTATAAAAATAGGAACCACTTCCTGGCGGTGGTATTATTTGTACATGCTTTCCATCTACCGCTCCCAAGCAGTGAGGGAAATTCCATTTTTGTTCGAAGTCTTGTGCTATTTGCTTCCATTCTTCTTGTGAGTTTGGTACCTGTAACATACTATAATTTTTCAGGATGAATCGAGTTCAACGTTAACTTCACCTCCTCCTCGCACTCATTCTCGGGAAGATGTACACTCAGTCAACTCTTTTGAGCCTCCATCTTCACATAGTAGTGTACCACCACCTACTCCGGATAGCCGAACTTTACCACCTCGACGAATGAAAAAAAGGGCGATGATGACAACAATATAAATGAAGCATTAATAACTAAAGTGGGAAATACACTTCTGGCCACATCTACGAGTATTGGCCCACCTTAGAGTTTAGGTTTCGATGGCCCCTACCGAAATATGATTGCTAGATTGAACAAAAACTGTTGATGCAGTTTTAAACCTGATACATTTTACCATCTTTTTCGATCGTATTGTTTTAAATTTGAATTCAGAATACCATACGACATGGAGCTACGCCTAACAAGTCGGATATGCGCCTTGTTAAAGGCAATTAATTTTTGAATAAAAACATGTTTTATCAAATAAAGGTTTAATTTAATAACGCGTGTTGCCGCCATGGGCATCTACCACAGCTCTCATACGATTAGGCATAGAGTTTATCAACCGCTCTATGAAATTTTGAGGGATCATCTCCCATTCCTCTTCTATGGCAGTTTTCCAACTCCTGCATCGTCTGGGCAACTGGCTGACGAGCCCTAACACGTCTTTTTAGCTCGTCCCACATGTGCTCAATGGGGTTCATGTCTGGGCTTCTGGCTGGCCAGTCCATAACTGTGATGTTCACATCCCGAAGATATTCCCTGACGATGCCGGCCGCATGGGCTCTTGCATTATCATGCATAAAAAGGAAATTTGGGCCCACATAGTACGCGTATGGTATCACGTGAGGTTCTAAGCACTCACGAATGTACCTTTCAGCATTTAATGTTGGCAGCCGTGGTCCTGTAACAACCTCAAGTTGAGTTTTGCCGCTCGCGGATATACCGCCCCAGACAGTCCATGAGCCACCGCCATAAGCAACCCTCTCTTCAAAGCAGCATTGTGCGAAACGCTCTCCCTTACGTCGGTAGACCTTCTTCCTTCCATCATTGCCATGTAACACAATTTTAGACTCATCAGAAAAGAGTACACGGCTCCAATCTTGCTGTGTCCAATTTAAATGACTGCGTGCGAAATGAAGGCGCGCTGTTCGGTGGGCTCGCGTTAGTTTGGGCCCATTAGCTGGCTTGTGTGGTACCATATCGCGTTCTTTTAACCTTCTCCGAACAGTTCGAGCGCTCACAGATACTCCGTGGAAGTCGCGAAGTTGGTTTTGTATCTCAATGGAGGTAAGGTGACGATTTCTCAAGCTGGTCGTCACGATGAATCGATCCTGCCTTTCAGTTGTGACCCGAGATCGTGGCCTTCCTTGGCGACGAACAAAGCCGCCAGTCTCTAGGTACCTCCGATAAACATTTCGGACCGCAGATCGACTTAAATTAAGTTGAGCACTCACGTTTCTTTGGCTGTGTCCGGCCTGAATAAGTGCCACAGCTTGGGCGGCGACTTCAGGTGAAGTATCCATAGATTATTGATAGAACCTCACCTTAATGTTAAGAATAAGTAATGTTTGTTGCAAAACCAAAGATATCAATCACTTTTTCAAGAATTAAATCCAAGTAAACCAATAAAACCAAGTTTTCTTAGTATTCGATTGTTTGATATCAACAAACAGGCTCCAAATTGTCTTTTGTTTCTTTAAATTCTGTGTTCGAAATTCAAAAAAAGACTATTGAATGAAATTGTGAATGTGCCAGGTTCAAAACTGCATAAAAACTTTTTGCTCGACCTAATATAAAATTTTAGCTAGGACCAAACGAAACTGAAAATACAAGGTGGGCCAATAGATGTGTCCAGAAGTGTAGTATTACTAAGTGGTCACAGCCAGTCTTTAGACAGACATGATAGTTTTGGCCAAAACGTTGCACATAAGTTGAGAAATATGTCAAATGAACAGCGTATTTATACAGAAAAATTAATAAATGAAGCAATTTTTGAAGGGGAATTAGGAAACTTAAATCGTCATTGTTCAATTTTCATACCATCTAATACTAATATTCCTTTACATATATCACGAATGAGTAATAATATACCACAACCTCGGAATACAGGCGGTTTTCAGACTCAAGATCAGATTTTTACACCAGATGCTGAAAATCGGATATCGGAAACACTGAATACAGGCGGTTTTCCGAATGAATATCAGATATCAGATAATTTGATTTTTAACTCTGTACCAGACGCTGAAAGTCAGCAGTCAAGTGTTGGTTCTGCCAGAAATTTTGTGTTAAAATATGTGCCATAAATATCACAAAACTCATTAATTTACCTATTAGTTGTAGGTTCTCAACTGAATTTTATTATTATTTTTAGTACCCACTTTAAATAAACATTATGAACTCACCTTCATGTATTCATTTAGTAAAACCTTGTAAATGGCTCTGCAAGTGTCCGGAATAATTTCAGATAAAGCTTGTTTAGAAATTGCTGTAGAAAATCTCAATCAAATCAATCTTCCAGTAACCAGGAACCTTAAAGTGGCGGTCAGTCGTTCGTGGGGTGATATGCTCTGTCGCATGACCGTATTTTGGCGTTGAATGAGAGGCGTAACCAAACGTAACAATTCACTGTAGGCATTTTCATCCATACGTAAATAATTTCGCCAATCGTTTGGATCATTTCTTAAATCCTTGAGTAGATTTATATGTGAATGATTTTTCTGTTCAACAGCCATTTCTTTGTCCACTTCGATCGTTTACGCTTTGACTTTTGCATTGTCTTTTTTCTCACTAGCAAACACTTAAAAAATACCAGCAGAAGAACTAGTTCTTCATTGGAAAACATTGTTTCCACACCGACGATTTTGACAAGAATGTGGCTTACGCGTACTTAACTTGCGCGTACTTGTGCCGTGTGGTAGCGACGTCCATGTTCAGTCTTTCCATGCGAGAAGCTTGCGCCAGCCAAACTGTGGTGATACTTGCACGTGTGGTAAGCGCATTACCCCGCAGGGGGTGCCCTTAGCGCTGTCACTTAGTTTGTAAGTTTGTAAATAAGTCCTGGCTGGAGGCTTTAATAAATTAAAGCCTACACAGGCAAGTCCGGTTGAGCAGACGACAGCCTCAGAGGCTGACCTGCGAGATGTCCAACAGAAAAAAAAAGCCACACATCGCTCGCTAATCGCTAATCGCGCTTTATGTAGTTGGTTTGGTTGTTCACGCCAAAATGGATTGGACAAATTACCTTGTTACGCGATTTTTACTTTTTTTTTTTACGTACGCATAACATGTACTGGTAATTAGCACATGCAATGGAAATAATAAGCCGCTGCTGCAGATAACACGTCTATCGTAAGCTATACCAAAAATATTCGTAAATGTTCGGCATATTTGATGTTCATGAACGATGTGTAGTCGGTGTATTCGTGTAATTAGGAATTCAATACGAATATAGCGAACAAAGACGAAAAAAAACGCGAACATCGATTAGCGATGTGAAGTGCCACCATCACGGTTCATGTGACAGACGGACGGACAGCGGAGTCTTAGTAATAAGGTCCCGTTTTACCCTTTGGGCAAGGAACCCTAAAAACTGGCCAAGTGCGTGTCGGATTTCACACATTATGGGTTCCGTACCAAATATTGGTATTTGTTAGTAATAATAAACATTATCACCAAATTTGTTCATAGGTCAATGTAAAATTAAAAAATTCTTCGTAACAAAATTTTGTGACAAGACAGACAGACGGACACGTGAGTGACAACAATAGGGCTCCGTTTGGACCCTTAAAAGACTCCCATTCGGGGGTCCTGGCTTACATAGCCAGCCCAGCTCCGCCGAGATTCTTCCTGGGGGCTTCACAGGCTTGATGCAGGTGCGACCTCACTGTTCCGAGAATTTGTGCACGTTGAAAAGCCACGGCCTTGCATTCCAGAATGACGTGGGTGGCTGATTCCTCGGCATCAAAGTAGCCTCTGCAGAGTGGACTGTCTATCTCTTTAAATACAACACTCTGATATATACAAATTATATATACAAATTCTGAATTATTGGTTTTTTAGTAGTAGGTACAAATTTTTGGACAAATTTGATAAAAATCAGTTTTAAATAGGGAAAACTTGAAATGAAAATTAAAACACCGTTACTACCCCACCACCCCACCAACGGCATAGTATACCTATCTCGTAAACCACAGGAACAGTAATTTTTAATTTTATGTAGTAATTTTATCTTTCTGAGTACTAATTTTCATTTAATGTCGTGGTCCTGCTGACCGAGCGCATGGGGCGTCGTCCTAATAGAACGCGACCATCGAGCGAACACACGACCGTCGCAGTCATTTACGGAAAAACCGGAAAGCGCCCTCTGTCGACGCGATAGCGCGATCAGGTTTGTCATACAAATAAACACGATGATCGCGTATTCGCGCGATGGTCGCTTTAACGGTAAAAACAAATGTTTCAGTTCTGATTTCATTACGAAATTAATCACACAGAAAGGTAATTAATTATTTATTAGTGTATTTAGAATAGCTGTAGCATGTCCCCTTTTTAGGGTTCCGAACATCCGAATGTAAAAACGGAAAGTTCTTTTAAATAAATCACTGTATGACTGTATTTCCTGTAAAACTTTTGTACTAAATTGTTTCTGTTCAATTTTTACAGATACGGTTTGTATACATTCATCAAATTGTTGTTTTAACAATGATGCTTCTTGTAACTTTTGTTTTAGTACAGTTTCTGTCCTTTTAGGATAACTTAGTTTTTTCAAATTACTTTCTATATTTTTTAATTGGTCATATAACACTCCTAGGTCATTTGCCATTACCAATAAAAAGAAATACGCACATTACCAATACTTACTCTAGATAATTACATGACAGAACATAATATGTAAAAAATAAAATAATGGATATAGTAACTAGAAATTCGTCCAATAACCGTTGCGGGAACATTTAATATTTCACTTGTTGCCCGAACACCAATCACTTCACTTATCACTGACTATCTTTGTCACTTACTGCGGTTTCTGGCCTCTGGTACCCGCTTCCTGGCGAGTCTCCTGGCGCTGCTCCTGGCGTTGCTGGCGGCACTCGTAACAGACACGAGTCTCGGTGTGTGGTCGTCGAAATGATCGTGCTAGGTTTTGAGCGAGAACCTCATTCCTTATCCAGGAATAATGACATTTTTGGTAAAGCTTGTATACTGCATATAGTCCGGCGATTCCTAATATGGTGCAGATAATGAACATCACGATACTAATGTTTGATAAATGGTACTCCTGCATAGACGCCGAATTTGAACCACCCGATGCACTTTGTGATATGATAACGTCTTCTTTTTCTATATTCGACCGGCACATTTTAACCAATATAATATTAGTCCACTTTTAAACTCAAAAAGAATGTCACTTGTACCATACTATGCGACCGCACTCGGCACCCGTCTCAGATGGCAGGGTCGCCATGTAAGGTTGTCGGTTCGGGAAGATGATTGAAACAAGTGCCTTCATTGGTGTATTGTATATTACTGCGCTTAGCGTACGTTCAGTCCTTATAATATGTATGATACTTAATATTAAGATACAGATGTGCACACACACATTAGTCTTACACACTACAACCCTTAAAGGATCACTCGTGCGTCTGTCTGTCCGTCTATCACAGCCAATTTACTCCGAATCTACTGGCCCGATTAAGTTGAAATTTGCTACACAGGTGTGTAGCAAATTTCACCTTAACACGTTCTCTGCCGCGTAGGTCATCGGTGACCTCACCTGAACTAGATCGAGACGACACGTAGGGCATCAGTGACCTCAAGATAGACCTAAGTTTGAAACTGATTTGTGAGCCGTAGGCCATTATTACCGAATATTTCTCTATAGCAGGTGACCGGAATGGCGCTGTAGACCAATCCTTCAGTATGGTTTCTGAGTAATCGTAAATTTGTTGAAAATGTGGGTGAAACTGCAAAGCAAATAAGAAAAAACAAAGGCATCCATTATGAATCGTGTTTATTTGTAATAATATTATTGAACAGTTAGCTACTACATTATTAAAAAAACCTTTACAAATAACGGTGAGATTTATTGAAGCATTGTAGGCAATAATATATTGTACCAGGACAGTTCTTACAATATGTAACTACTTTTTTAGTTTTATTCCGAGCGACTTTTGACCCATGTGTTTTAACATTTTCTTTGTAGCAACCGACGCAGAAACGTCTCAATTTAGCAACAGGTCCCTCTCTTTTCAGCAATTCGGAAGGACGACTGAGGTGTGGGGGTGACCGGAGGCGTGCCCTACCCGGCACCTCCATAACGAATATTCACTTTTAAGTATTACAGCGCCGCGTAGGTCAATTATGACCTCACGAAGTTTTTTTGAAATATCTACGGAATCCAGTTGCAGATCAAAACACTTCATATATAAAAATGTATATTTTGACCTAACGCTTATATTTTCACCAATTTAAAAAGTTTTTTTGTGTTTTTTATATTTTATACTACCGGCAGAGAACGTGTTAATGGTCTTTTGTGGAGAACATCGGAAAATTTAAAAATAAAGTTTTTCGAACTGTACCGTGCGACATATTAAATTAAAGGGCTGGTTGTGAGGATCTCAAGTATATTTTTTCTTTATTTTAAAATCAATCGTTTTAAAGTTATTTAAGAAATAAACGAAAACATACCATTCGCCTCCCCCCCCCCCCTTATCTCTGACACTACTGAGTCTAAAATTTTGAAAAAAAGTCAGGAAATAGTTCTTTACTTATAGATTACAGGAAAACCTATAAGAAGTCTATATTTTTGTAAACTTTATATTAATTTGCTTTAGTTAGTTTGGGTTTGTATTCGGTTACAAATTAGTAACCCATTTTTCAAACACTTTCTGGGGGCTTAGACAAAGTAACAATTTAAAAACGATAACGAAGTTAGAAAAGACTAAAATGTATGAGATTGACATAAACCGCGCTAAGTCACGTGGTCAGTCGACTGTCGACATCGTTATCGCAAGTTGGTAGACAATGTTATAATTCGTAACGAAACCATAAAGAAACGAATTGCTATCGTGTTTATCCCATATAAATGCGTAGACAAGCAGCGCTTTCAGAGTTCGCCTTCCTCTCGTGATCGCCAAAAAAGATAACGAAGAAACGCTAACGCTAGGAAATGTTTATCGATATCTCAGAGACGATGACGAATTTAGATATCGTTTCGCTACGAAGCGATGTTACTTTGTCTACAGGGCCTGGTCTTTGATTAAGCTAAAACTTGCATTACTTAGAAAATTAAGTACCCAATGCATTACCTAATATTATAGTATGAAGCTGGTCTGATGATAGAGCTGGAAGGTAGCCAAAGGATCTCCTCAACCAAACAAGATGATACCATCGTGTTTGGTCTCATTGAATATGTTTTGACAAGTTACGTTAGGGCCTGTGCACACCACGTTTTTTAAACGCGCCGTTGACGCGCGTTTGTAGCGATACAGACGCGATACGCACGCGAGTCAGGATAAAAGCTCCTACTCTGTAGGATAAAAGAGCGCCGTCGACGCACGTTTCTAAAACGCGCGTCAACGGCGCGTTTATAAAACGTGGTGAGCACAGGCCCTTAGACTAGGTGATGCCTAAGGTCTGATGATGGAGCCGAAAGGTGTCCATAGGATCTCTGCAACCAAAAAAGATAGCACCTTCGTATTTGGACTCATTTGATGTGTACCTACTGAAAAGTGATTTTAGGTACACTTGGTAACACCCAGGGTCTGATGATGGAGTTGGAATGTGGCTATCGGATCTCTGCAACCAAATAAGATAGCACCATCGTATTTCAGCTTATTGGATATGTATTACAAGCGATATTATATTTAGTGGTGGTGGCACCCAGGGTCTGATGATAAAACCGGAAGGTGACCATCCATAACAACTCCTCAACTAAACAAGATAACACTATTGTGTTTGGGTTTATTGAATTTGTATTGACTAGTGTTATTACACTAGGTGGTCAGGGATCTGATTATAGGATCTTCAACCATTGAACATAGCACCGTCGTGTTTAGACTCATTGGATATGTGTCTTACCTACTTTCTGACAAGTGTCTTTAATGGTTGTCCATACAACGGCTCATGCTACGGGGCACCTGTTTGGGCTGATAGGGCCACCATTGGGGTGGTACGACGTAAATTGCTACAAAGTAGCTTTGATTTTCCAATGTAAAGCATATAGGACGGTTAGCACTGAAGCCTTACCGGTACTTGCAGGTGTACTGCCAGACTTCCAGTCGATCTTGGGGTGCAGCGACGTGCTGCAATGTACCTACTATTCTGCACGAAAAATTATGGACCCAGACTTTTTACCTCAACGCGATCGTGCTAAGATTTCTAGATTACTCTCTTTGTATAGCATTTCATTTGTCACTTATTATACTTTTATTTTTGAGATTATATAAATTTAATCATATGAAATATAACTACAGGTAGGTACTTAAACCTCAAACTGACGTTTGGGAGGACCTTTTATCCAAATGGCAATGTAGGTAGAAAAGTTCCATCAAAGGTAGACACCTCCACCAATTCTTGTCATCGGTTCGCGAACGGCTGGATAGGACATTGCTAGAGGGGAATCACGGTGTTGCCCAACTTTTCACAGGTCATGGCAACTTTAAGGGTAAATTATTTTCCTTAAAGCTTGTTGCCTCGCCTTTATGTCAATGTTCTACACCTGATTGCGAATACGAACAATCCGCACATCATATCCTATGAGAGTGTACTCTTTGGCAAACTGAGCGCAGTATTATGTTGGATAGTATTCAGCCTACGTCTGGCGTTGTCTATTACACGGACCTTGTGGAAACTAGAACGAATTTCTGTGCGTTCAAGCGTTTTTGCCATAGGTACCTATTATTGGAATCAAGTGTATAACAGTTCACAATTTTAGGAACCCTTATTAGTGTTTTTAACCAGTGGTGCTTGGCAACTGGGCTGACCCCAGTTGTAAATACCCCCTTTATACCTAATGGCCTAGCTTTGTTCTGTCTCCCGCTTGATTAGGAGGGAAGTAGAAGTAGGTATGTATTTCTTACTCTTTCGTTGCGGGACCAAAGACAGTTTAATCGTTTCTCTGGGACTCGTCGAGCTTTATTGCCCCGGCATTTTTTCTGGTGGTCGCCACTGTTGATTCTGGCTTACAGAAGTGACAGTGGTTTGGGAATAGTGTGGTGGGCTTGCCCCCAAAAAGTGTCTTATATTAGGTGTGTTGACTAGTAGAGCGAGAAGGAAAGAAAGTGTCGTATTGTTTGGTTTCGTCGATTTTGTGTTGAATAAACTATAGTTCCAGGTTTAAGGTGTCAGGATAAGTATTTCAATAAAGTTGTGTGGAAATCGGTTGTCGTGGTATGGGCATGTGATGCGGAGGAATGAAGAAAATGTCGTGAGGAAAGTCTTGTGTATGGATGTGGATGGCTATAAGAGTAGAAAAAGGCCAAAGAAACGATGGTTGGACTGTGTGAAAGAGGATACCTATGGGTAAAAAGGGGGTAACTACAAAGATGACGACTAATAGAGGAGTATGGAAGAAAAAGACATGTTGCGCCGACCCCAAATAAATTGGGATAAGGGCAGGAGAATGATGATGGTGATAAGTATTTCAATAAATTCTAATTTTAAAAAGTATAAAAAAACCTAAAGTATACATAAATTAAAATCTCTCTAAAGCAAGCTTCAATTAAATAAAAACGTTATCTGAAAATGTAATAGTTGTAACTCTAACATTTCTTTAGAGCTTGAGGCGTGAACATCTCTAACATTGTTTTAAGGATAAGCCTAAAATATTATAGTAGTAGGTATCTATAGGTACGCTTATGCGTACAACTATAATACAAATACTAATTAAATTATAAATACATAAATATCTAACTTTTAATTATTATTTTTAAGTTCATGTAAAAGTTTGTACCTATCTACTAAAGAGATAAAAAATGATAAAATATGTGATTCGTTCGGAACCATTTTCGCGCGAGTCCGACTCGCACTTGGCCGGTTTTTTGTCGTTCAAGGTGGTCCTGCTGACGGGGGCGTGGCTATCTTCAAAGTCGATTTTTTTTTGTCTTACGCACACGTATGACCACTATCTCACCTGATGGTAAGCGATGATGTGGTCGAAGATGGAGCACGCTCATTGGTGTATCTAGGCCTATTTTCCAGGGGGGGGGGCCGTCCCTGAGATGCGATGACTGATGAAGCTGAGTCGACGCCCTACTGTAGTCAGTGAATACGATTAGCATCATAATTCATAAATAGCTTGACACTTCTACTAGGAGGTTGCAGCTTCCCATGCCCTCTCAATCCGTACCATGGCCTGGACCAGGGCCGGACGCAAGAGGTCGCCACCGCCGGTCGAGGCCCACGAGGACAAAGCGTTACCTCCACCATATGCTCAGTTATGTCCTCCAGGCGATCCACACAATCATGTCCGGTGCGGACCAGCGTCAGGTGGAAGGTGAAGACGCCATGGTACCTCTTCAGCCACTTCTCAAAGTGGAGACTTATGATTATCGCCGCAATCGTGGCGTGCCCAGCGCTGGGTTGCGGCAGTCGCTCACTCCATGCCGCCATGAGATCCCGCCGCTCTGACCCCCGTGCCGCGATTTCAGCGGAGTTCACCTCCTCGCGCCACTCCCAAATATGCGCGAGGACTTTTGCTTCCAGATCCCATGGCGGCAATCCGGCAAGGCTCGCCGCCTTACCGAAGACCGTGCGGTATCCCCGGGTCAGCCAGATGGCCATGACCTTCTTTTGGGACGCGTTCAGCGGCGGGCTGGTCGCCGCCTCAAGGAACGCTCACCGGTACCCCGTAATGGGCCATGGACCGCACGACATTCTGATTCATCTCTCTCTCAACTTCTACCGGAGGCGTTTGGATGAATCTAGGGGAGATTGGGCAGGAGCCGCTTGAAGACAGCCCCGGCCTGCTCCAGTCGAGGACGAATCTCAGTTACTCCAATGTCGACCCGACGCCGATGTGAACCCTTCCTACCGTTATTTGGAGGACCATGAAAACACGACCTCAGACTTATGCAGGGGCACCTCGAGTTACAATTGCCGGATCTCCGCACGTTGCTGACTCAGCCGCCACCAGGTGGGACCGGGGCCCCTGCGTCAGGACCAGCGTGTCGTCAGCGTAGCATACCACGCTGACGCCGCTATGGGAGGTCAACGCGCAGCATCCAGTCGTACCCGATGTCCCATAGAAGCAGCCCCAGAACCAATCCATGTGGGATACCACACGAGCACGACATCTCTCACCGGCTCCACTCTACCCGGTGCTGGGGTAGATGACGGTCCTATTTTCATCAGATAAGCCTCAACCACGCGACAGAGGTAGGTCGGCAACTGGTGATACCGGAGTGCCTCCCTGATGCAACTCCAGGACAAGGTATTGAAGGCATTTGCGATGTCGATAGACACCGCCAAGACGACCTCACCTCGTGTCACTGCATCCCTCGTCGTGAGGGCTCGCACGCGCATGATGGCGTCCACCGTCAAGCGACCCCTCCGGAGACCGAACTGCCTCTCCGCTAGATCAGGCCCCAGCCACACCAGCCGCTCGACGAGGCGGTCTGCAATCGCTTCTAAAAAGCTTGCCCACCTCGTCGAGCGGCACGATGGGCTGATAAGCGGACGGAGAGTCCGCAGGCTACCCCGCTTCCTAATGAGGACCAGTTTCCCCGTCTTCCAACGAAGTGGGAACTGGCCCCTCTCAAAGTATGCGCTTAGGAACCCCCTTAGTCGAGCCTCCAAGGCCAAGACTTTTTCAGGTAAGTCGTCGGATTTTGGGGCGGTATTCTTGGCATTCAACCTACATACCGCCACTCTCAGGGTGTTTTACATGTTTGAACAATGAATTGTGAACTGCCACATGAATTTCCACATTTCTCTTAAGTGTCCAGCCTTGAATTTCGAACCGGTGAGCCAACATCCTGGGGTGTTCACTAGACCATTCTGGAGTGGGCCGTGTTGCTTCGTTTTTTTGACACCGACTTCCGAAATTAAAGTTTTTTTGCACTATTTTTGTTTTTTTTTGGAAGTCGGTTCTATTTTTTTTTAACCGACTTTCGAAAAAGGAGGAGGTTCTATGTTCGACTGTATGTATGTTTTTTTTTTATGTATGTCCGGCGGTTTTTTTCGTCAGTTGTGGACCGATTTTCAAAATCTTTTTTTATCCGAAAGTATATACACCCGAGGTGGTCCCATATAAATTTTATCGAAATTGCTTCAGCGCTTTTTGAGAAACTGAACAAAAACGTTTACCTCGATGACGTTTTGGTGTTCTCCAAATGGTTAAATTCCACGTTCCACGTTATTGGGGGTTTTAGTTCTGGGGTATAACAACTAAAAAGTCAAAAATAAAAAACCTTTTTACAAAAAAAACAACCAACTTCCAAAAAAAAAAACACTAAAAAATATCTTTAATTTCGGAAGTCGGTGTCAAATAACGAAGAAGTAAAATACAAACACCGACTGCCGCAATTACAGTTATTTTTTATTTTTTAGTGTATTTTTTTTGGAAGTCGAGTTGTTTTTTTGTAAAAAAGTTTTTTCTCATAACAAGAATATTAGACATCTACCGTGACTTTGTGGTATCCCTAGAGATTTCACGAAATCCCTAGGGATACCACGAAGTCACGGTAGATTCACTCATTTCCCTGCGACATAATTATACAAGTCAAAGGGAGTTATTTGTAGTGCTATCTCAATTACAGCAGTTGAGGTGTTTCTCATGCAGCCAGTCATACAAAAAGTCATACAGATCAGTCTTCGTCTACCATACAATCCTTTCCATGTTTGTTTAAAAAAAAACAAACATTTAAAAAGAATCGAATAAATCGCATGCAGTTTACAACTTAAAGTAAATAAAATAAATATCTCATTTATGAATTTTTATTTATGCCATTTTGAGCCTTATCTTACAATTTACAATTCGTGTTTTACAATGGCGACCTAACAACGTGATACAAAAAATAAATAGCTTACGCTTCTGCGTTTTTAAGCCGCCAATGAGCCTTTTTTACAAAATAATGCTTGTCTTGCCAATTCATAAATCTTAAGGGATGAAATACAACATGATAGGTAGACATGTACAGGGAGAAATTATTTACTTACTATGTAGTATTTCGTTTTTTAGATAGAACCCAAATAATTTCTCTTGAAATTTATAAATATGTTACAGACTTTTATTATTAGAAGTTAAGTAATTTGCCCAGATTATCATTGATCACAACCCACAAATAAACAATAGGCTTGTTTCCTAAAAAAATGTAATTAGTCAGTGAGATTACTAGAAAATATTGGATACGTATTTTGTCTTTTTCACGTAAACCAAAAATTGACACGATACAGTGCGTTGACATTTCGATATACTTTGTAACGTTTAGTGACGTAACAAGCCTCCACTCCTGAACTTTGATGCGCTTTATTTTTGTCTTTTTTTATTGATTTGGTAAACCAGAAAATACGTGTCGTCCAATATTTTTTCATAATCTTGCTTAGAGACTAAATATAATTATTATTTATAAGGAAACATCCCTATTATGATATAAATCACTGGTTACATTACATGTTGCATATGTCAGTACCCAGAATAACCCAAAATACATAGGTACTAGATATTGCTTTTTAACCGACGAAAAAAAAGGAGGAGGTTCTCAATTCGACCGTATATATGTTTTTTTTTTTTTTTTTTTTTTTTTTTTTTTGTGTATGTTCAGCCCTCACTCCGTCATTTATGAACCGATTTTGATTATTCTTTTTTTGTTAGATAGGGTACACCTCAAGGGTGGTCCCATGTCAAGGAAATCAGGATCTGATAATGGAATCCTGACAAAATTGAGAGAAAACCTCGAAAATTGTGGGCACGTTTAGCGTTTCTGTATGTGTGTTCAGCCCTCACTCCGTCATTTATGAACCGATTTTGATTATTCTTTTTTTGTTAGATAGGGTACACCTCAAGGGTGGTCCCATGTCAAGGAAATCAGGATCTGATAATGGAATCCTGACAAAATTGAGAGAAAACCTCGAAAATTGTGGGCACGTTTAGCGTTTCTGTATGTGTGTTCAGCCCTCACTCCGTCATTTATGAACCGATTTTGATTATTCTTTTTTTGTTAGATAGGGTATACCTCAAGGGTGGTCCCATGTCAAGGAAATTAGGATCTGACAATGGAATCCTGACAAAATTGAGAGAAAACCTCGAAAATTGTGGGCACGTTTAGCGTTTCTGTATGTATGTTCGGCCGTCACTCCGTTATTTATGAACCGATTTTGATGATTCTTTTTTTCTTTGATAGGGTATACCTCAAGGATTGTCCCATGTCAAGGATATCAGGATTTGCTCATGGGATCCTGAAAAAATTGAGAGAGAACCTCGAAAATTGGGCACGAATATTGTTTCTGTTTACTTTTCATAACTGAATCAGGTATTTGCATTTAGGAACCATCACATCATAAAACTGAGCTGATGATGGAAACCATACCTTTCCTAAACAATAGAAGTCAGATATAAAAACTGGTTTTAGTGACAAATACCACTTAATATGCTTTGACGAAAAGACGTCTTTACAATATTGGAGGTAACCTCAACTGGTCAATATCCTGGGAACTTCATGGAAGGATTGTTATATCATCAGCTCAGTGGCAAGAGGAATGATGAAGAATTAGAAATTAGCCTCAGAGTGTTAAAAGATGATGCGAGCCACAAAAAATCATAAAATAAAAAACTTTTTAACAAAAAAATTAACCGACGAAAAAGAACTAAAAAGCAAAAAATAAATAAACCTTTTAAGTCTTGAGTAATGAGCTTATTTACCTACATAAAATATCAAATTTTATATAAACTAATTTTGAGTCGGCGCCAATTAATAAAATGATTAATTACCTACTTACAGCCCTCTTCATTTGTAAGTACTTATAAAATTTAGATATTTAATAATCAGATTGTTGTTTGGCGCCGACTCAAAATTAGTTTATATAAAATTTGATATTTTATGTAGGTAAATAAGCTCATTACTCAAGACTTAAAAGGTTTATTTATTTTTTGCTTTTTAGTTCTTTTTCGTCGGTTATAGTAATTCATTGCATTTTTAAACACAATTTAATAAACACACACACATTTTGCGAAATAAATTACATATTTCGAAACGAAGCGAATTATAACAAAAAATATGACAAGGTTCAATAAATATAGCATTCGATTTAGTTTATTGTCTGTTCAGTACATGCATAGAAGCATTTCGTCATCGATCAATTTTGAATTCATTACATTTGTACATTACTTAATTTCGTATTCGTTATTAGCTTACATTCGAGACAAAATTACAACGTAATAATAAAATTGTTAGAAATAGCTGGAAGATTTAGTTGAAAATAGAGAAATATTTCATGTTATCTTTGTAAGACAGCATATAATTTGTAACAGAATTGGCATTAACTTATACTTAATGGGCCTTAGTTATAAAAAAAAACTAACCATGTGCTAGTTCAAACACTGATTCACAGGTTCAAATTTCAACAGTTTCTACCTGAAGGAAGGGTAAATGTGGGTGTTAAAATGCTCACTAATCATTTAAGGTGAATGTTCCAGGGTCGCCCACGGTTCACTCGTGCAAAGCGATGGCGAAATAGATCGGACTGTTAAGCACAGAATTAACACTGGATGGATGAAATGGCGGCAGGTCACCGGGACTATCTGTGACTCCCGCATTCCCCTAAAACTTAAGGGGAAGATTTATAAAACAATGGTCAGACCTGCTGTCTTGTATGGTTCAGAATGTTGGGCCACAAAAGGGACGAATGAAAAGCAATTGCATGTAGCTGAGATGAGAATGCTAAGAGCGATGTGTGGTGTTACGCGCATGGATAGAATTAGGAATGAGTATATAAGAGGAAGTCTGAAAGTGGCACCGCTGACTGAAAAGTTGTGTGGAAATCGGTTGTCGTGGTATGGGCATGTGATGCGGAGGAATGAAGAAAATGTCGTGAGGAAAGTCTTGTGTATGGATGTGTATGGCTATAAGAGTAGGGGAAGGCCAAAGAAACGATGGTTGGACTGTGTGAAAGAGGATATGGGTAAAAAAGGGGTGACTACAGAGATGACGACTAATAGAGGAGTATGGAAGAAAAAGACAAGTTGCGCCGACACCAAATAAATTGGGATAAGGGCAGGAGAATGATGTTCCAGGGTGGCCCACCGAAATACAAATGTAGTAAGTTATTTAATAAGAATTATAATCATTAATACATCTCTCTCAAATGTCATGATTTCATGACATACTTACATTTGGCATCAATTCTAACTGAGAGTTGTATTGATGATTTTGACGCGTCAGGCCCCTCGCGTCGCCATAACAATAGGTTTTTAATTGTGTCTGCTAATGAGGGACTTGACGTGTTAATGATTCTATAAATACGTACTTGCTACGGCCGCGAATCATATTTTGACCAAGATACAACCTGACACTGACCTGCAAATTACAAAAAACGTAAGAAAATTTGAATTTCGCGGGCTACCCTGGAGCTTCCACCTTAAGTGCAGCCAACCGTCATACTTTTCAAACCAACGCTCCTACGTGATTACACCGTTGTAAAAAACCTTTTTTTTTTTTGAACTAATTGATTTCTTAAGCACTGTAACTAGGTTTCTATAAAAGCAAAAATTTTAAATGTGGAGAAACAAATTCAGTATTAACCTCAAAAAATCTGCTGTTTTGCACAAATTTTACCTGAACTTTGGCCGTTCCTAATGTACTCCTAAATCGTAAAAGTAAAGAAAACATCGTAATAGAAACCTTGCACATGTAATGACGATTCTAAATGACAAATATTTATTTCACACACTTGTAAGGCTTTTTTAGAAACACGTATTTCCTGGAACAGGTCTTATGAAATTTTCGAACACTGTTTTTATGAAGTTTTGTTATTATGTAGATAGGTACCTAGATGTACCTACCAACTACCTAACAAATTATTATTATCGCGTATTTGTGTAGATAGGTAGGTAAGTACCTATATCAAGGGAAACAACAAGCTTTTCGACCATGCTCACGTTGACGATAGACGGACCGGGAAGGACCCTCTTGGAGCTTTTGTCTTTATAGTTGAATTTGATGGATGAGACATGCTTTCTTGAATTTCAGTATTTAAACCAAACATGGTTAGAGAGTTATATAAATAAGGCTAAATATGAATTGGCGCTATGAATCGTTGCCTTCGTGTTATAAACATTTGTCTAGCTGATACTAATAATTGACTATACTATGTGTGCAGCGTTCTGTAACCTACTTTGGTTAAAATAACATTGAGCGTCTAACAAATATAAAACATAAAAATAAATATTCATTATTATAAAAAGACACGCCGTTCCTAACAATATTAGACTCGAACGGGCTTGTGATCATGTAAAAATAATTTGTTTTATTTCACCTGAGACCTCACTCTCAAATAATGTCTATTCCGTACAAAATAGATGTTACTAGGATATGCATTATCTCATATAAATAATCTCGTTTTAACAATTAATATTTGAGATTTTTAAACAAACAACATTTATCTCGAATTGAACTATGTACGTACTACATCAATAATGTCATTTAGGATAAAGGTCTTCGGGAATTGGAAAAAACTATTAAAAATCCTAACAAAATTAAGCTAATTTATGTGATTGTGTCCGCTTGACAATTATACTATTTTAATAGGAATATTTCATCTAGTATAAGTGCACTTGATAATAAGTAAACAATGAGGTTATTATGTTGTAAGTTAGAGCACAATGGAGTCCAAACTTGAATAGGCTAAATAATCGTAGTCGACACGAAGTCTCTAAATTAAACAAGTTTGAAAGTCGTAAGACATGCTATAATATTTAAGAATCAGTCAATAAAACTCACTGAAATCAAATAACATAGATACAATACAATCTTGTCAAAAGCTTTATTTATAATAATCTATCATCACCGACTGTTCCAACAAGCAGACACAATCATTTAGACATACGTACACCTTATTAACCGATTGTTCGCTAAATTTCACCAAAATTCGTGTGTGTAGTTTCTTTGGCATGTTTCTGTGCCTCGACGTAACCAGTTATTAACTTGTCGCAAACATTACACCGCAGTGTGAACTTGTTGACGTCGGTGAATTGTCTGGAGGACTTGGCTTCGTGTGCCAACTGCTCAGCCTCTCGGAATATCTCCATGTCTTCGGTCGGGAATATCGTTTGGATACCACCCTGTATAACAACTTGTTTGTTAATAAAATGTGTAGAGACATCTATGTCGCCACATACCAACTAAACACATAAATCCTGCATTGCGCAATCAAAGTTCTCCGCGCGATTTGAACATTTACAAAAGTCCGAAATCAACCGACAGTTGCCCAGACCAGACACAACACTCGTCTGGTCGGAGGATCCTCCCTTTTCAAAGCAGGTTTGCGAGACTTTACACCCTGTTCCGTATACCTCTGTAAATGTGACAAAATCGTCACCAATTTTTTGGAGTTTGAAATGATCACTGCGCGAAAGTGTCAGTAGGTACTAGCGACTGCATCCATTTTTTTTTTTGCCTGAAATTTCGCTTGCTAAATAAAGGTTTCCCCTATTCCTTCACATTACTCTCTCCAATGTTGTGGTTAATTATTTTTTTATGCCTTTGACGACTAAGTAAGTAGTGTTTGACCTCTTTTCGTCCCAAGAATGTATGTCATGGACTATAAAATATATTATGCCGCTAATTCCCTGTATTGGTGAATATCGTAACTAATGATATTCGCCAATTGTTGTTGCCTCTGCAGGCAACTTCATGCAGTGGATTGCTAGTGTATTGCTACTTACGACATAACTGGGCCTATTTCCTCTGAAGGACCCTTCTGCAGAAATGTATTAGTTTTACATCTGTACAAAGTTACTTTAAAGCGGCGGTTTCACCTACAAGCAAATTGCATTACATTGCCCCGTAATGTTATTCAATTTGCTCGTAGGCCTATATCATGTTTGCTGAAAGACGTCCACTGCTGGACTTGACCTTCCCCAAGCGTCGCATCTTCGGCAAATGCTGCGCTTCTCGCTTTCAGAGATGCCCGTGATCTTCACCAGGTAATCGCTCCACCTTGTGAAAAGCTTACATTACATCTTCAATTTACAAAAATTGTAAAAAAAAATTAAAACTCACATCAACCTGTTCCAAATACAATGGGTCATAATGTACACCATCGAATAATAAAAATACTCGTTGTCCATAATTCTTGTCTTCTCCAAATCTATTTATTATTGCATTCAATGTGTCTACAACAGCCATCTCAAGTCCATAGAAACGAGATAGGATTGCTACCTGGAATGAGAAAATGTTATGTAAGTAATTTATGTTCTGAATTTTCCATTTGCCCTCATGGAAAAATTATGTAGTTTTACTGCTTTATGTATGTGAAAGATGATTCATCAATTCTCATGTCCAATTTGAAAGGGTGAATCTACTGGCATTTTGCAGAAAATAGTGACGGAGTGTTGCCGACAATAGCGAATCATGGAAAATTCAACTTTAAAACACCAGTAGTATTCATTGCCTGACTCCATCATTATTTTCTGCAAAACACCAGGTGATTCACTCGAAAGCATCTTCATACAAAATATTATTCTCAATGGATAAAATGTGAATTGATGCTGATAAATGTGATTCTATCTAAAATTTCTATTAAAAATATTTCTAATGAGATTCTATTAAGATCGTAATAGAATCACATTTAGTAGGCCTTTGCCCTACAGTGGCAGAGTTTAGGTATTATTATTATGACTAGTATAAGGTAACATTAATTTTTCTATATCACAGAATTTTAATGTTTCAATGAACTGAATACCATATTATTAACAAATTTTGCAAAACTTGTTTGATCAGTACATTGGCAGCTGTAGTTCTGCTGTACGATAAGTCTCTTCATGCGCGGCTCATCTGCTGCTATGCTGCCCAGTAGTCGCTGCATACAGGGCAAAACACTTCGGACTTCCAGGTAACCTAAGCGAGATGGTCAGTAACACCAGGGTGCTGCTGGTCTTCCTCGAGGAGCTGGGGTGAATCAAATGACAATGCAGTCCCACCTGTACGCAAAATACGCGCCTTGGGCGTGGAGTTGCGGAAACCAGCCCGACTTACATACATACCAATCCTCATTATGATGTAACCGCATAGCCACCACATGAACCAAGTATATTGCCCGTTTATATCAGTGACATAATTAAAGGGTTATGACCGAGCAATACTTACTGATAATATTTAATTAAAATAAATAGGGATAAGGGTAAGAGGATTCATGACACCCAACCCAAAGAAATTATTCATCATCATAATTCCACCTCTTTGACATAGACAACTGTACATAAGGCTCCAAATTGTCACTACATCAACCAGCTCTGGGCTTTACACATAAATTTTTCTTGATTTTAATTAATTATTATTTAGTAACATTGGTTTCCTCAGTACCTCTATAGCACCACCCCATGAACTGGGCTGTTGGATCCACATGCAGTAGTCAGCATTTGGTTTGCCGAGCACAGCTTCATTGTACGTTTCTAAGTCGCTAGCTACCTCCATCGCAATTATCTCTCGCATTAGACTGTGAACACTGGTGTCTACATTGCCATTTAATACAAAACCTGGAATGTGAAAAACAAAAAAAAATAAGTAGTGTAAAATAAGTAGTATTTGATTGTTGGTAAACTTTTTATATTTCTATGGCTGCTAGGAATAATTTGGTAGGTATTTTGTAGCTTCTCTAGAATAACCAATAGGTAAGTTTTTATGAAACAATTTTTAGATATGTTAATTTTTTTATATTAATTTGAAGGTGAAAAAAACTTAAGAAGATTTTTGAGATATTTGGTAGTCTATTTTCCCTATCTACCTTCCCTAAGAAAAAGGTTGAGAGTGTACATTTAACCCATCAAGCCCCTCATTAGCAGACACAATTAAACCTATTGTCGCCTCTCCTTAAGGAGACGCGAGGGGCCTGACGGATTAAGGTATGTTCAGTTGAAGAAAAAAGCAAAACATAATTACAAAAGTTTTAAATTAAGAAGACTGCTCTGGAATCCTGTTTTCACATCAAGGTTTGATATTTGAACATAGGAATGTTATAGTAAGATCTATTATGAAAACATCAACATAGGTTTACATAAACTTGCACAGTTTATGTAAAACTAGTATAAGAGGCTGGTTGATCATTAAACTTTTATGATCCATTGTTACACCACATGACATCTAATAATGTAGTGATCATCACATAACACCGGTTAATTAGAAGCAAACAGCTATATTTAGATACCAACTGTGGTTACAATCTGAATGACCTTAAGATGTCTGATTTATTCGTTAATACCAATAATTTTAGTTAGATATGAATGCCTCCTACATAAAAATGATTGAAACAAATAAACTAAGCAATAAATAAGTACTTTGTCATTCAGAAATGTCAAGAAAACTTACCTATACTAGTAAATAAACATGAATTATCAGAAGGGACCACCTTCTTCATTAAAATTCCTGGTCTAATTGGAATTAAAGTTTCGTGTGACGCAATACCGTTTTCTTGTGGTTTAGGCTCAGGAGTCTTGGTTAGACCAGTCGTGCTTGCTGGCTTTTCCTCAACTATCAGGGTCTCGCCAGTTTTCAAACCAATGTCACTGAGATTTTGACTGTCATTGCTAATATCCAGAGGCTTCGGAGGATACCCACACAGCACCATGACTCTCTCAATGCTCACGTCCGATATACTCGATAAAAACATCTTCAATTCGCCCACGGTGCTATCAGAGGTCAAATCTTTAAGTATTTGTTGACCATTTTTACTTTTAACTTTAAACGCTAACGCAGTCATTTCAACAAATTATACGCTCCGTAAGTAATCTAATACGTGTTCAGTTAAGTTTGTCGTAATTAGGTCAAAAAGACGCTACTAAAGATGAAATAAATAAATTACTAGATTTGACTTTTTCTTTTTGAAATGACAAAACAACAAATTGACGTTTGTATAAATGTTGCCGTAGCAAAATTTTTTGGTCGTGACAGATAATACATTTGATTCTTGTTTATTCCGGCAAGAGACGGTTAATTCAACACAACACTCGGTTAGAAACCTACACTGAGTTTAGGCTTGCTTGAAGTTGCTTGTATTGCATCGTAAAAGTTACTAGCTAGATACATTTCATTGTCATTATTATTTCAGATGAAAGATGTCCACAGCTGGACACCGACCTCCCGTCGCCACATCAACCGGTCAAAGAGCTAGTAGCTCAGTTATAACAGCCGCAGCACGGATTCTTCAAGGTTAAGTAGCGCTTGCCAAGGTCGATCCTTAGATGGGTGACCATCTAATATATTTTATACAGACTCTTTCATGCCTCAGAAATCACGCTAAGCCGTTGATTATTTTTGAAGTTATACTTCTTTAGGCGCATTATGGAAAATTGATGAGAGTGAAATTTAAGATGCGCGCGCATCACTGTCACACAAAATTCACTGGTTGAAGTTAGCTAGAACCGACACCCTGAAGTTAGCTATGGTCTGTGGTTTATGAAGAATGATTGTTTTCCTTTTGTAAACTTTGTGACAGTTTGGCTGTGTCTTGTTACGCCAAAGAAGTATAACTTTTTACGTGCGTACTATGTACACACACACTTTTTTTTTGGCTGTCTCTTACTTAGCTAGGTCTTTGACAATCATTACGATAGTCAGACGCCAGAAAATAGAAAGATAAATTGGACTCCTGTGGTCTTTACAATCATTGGAATACCATATTAATTTTAGCGTTTAACAAAAGTTGTTCTGTCTGAACGATGGCATGTTGCACATTCGTATAGGATACGTATCTAGTGGTTTTTGGAGCAAATGGGCTCAGTTCAAAGTTAGCATTGTTTATAGAGTTTAGCAATTACAAGTTAGTGGTTTATGGACCCAGTTACCAACTGCCTAATTGACACACTTTGCTGCGTTTTATGTTGTAAGGTCATGTTTTTTTGCTGCTAGTGGCCAGCCGGGTCGTGATCGTGGCTGAATGGCCGCATCAGTGCGTGTCTAGCTTTGCCTGCTAACACTGCTGGTAGATGTTGCCAGAATACTGATCTACATCCAGTTATTAGTTACAGTAGGTACTGTGACGACCTTATGTTGGCAACCTTATGGTGAAGACTGGCACGTTAGAAGTTTGGAACTTTCTAGAAACTATTGGAACGCCAATTGAGAATTTAGATTAAAAGAAGATTTTAGTTTATAGGTAGACTTCTCCTAGCCCGCTCGAAGAGGGCACTTGTAATTAATTTCATTATTCAATATAACGTATTAGTGTTCCAGTTCTCTTTCTTTTATAACACATCACACATAAGCAGTCACTCTTATACACCACACTCTCGCACCGCGAGCGAGTAAGACAAACCCCCAGGAACGTAAAAGGAATCTCCAGGGACCAGCAATAAGAGAAGTGCTTCCAGGTCCCTATATGTGGTGGAGGCGCCGGGTACAAACGCCGTATGTAAGAGTGACGGCAACACTAACGGTGTGCGGTGGACAAACTGAGGACTGATGCAGTGACAGCATCAGGATAAGAGGAGTATACTCCAAGCTGAGTGGTTCCATTTTTATTTAAGTGTTAAATAATATTAAAAGAGGAAAATGCGATACTTTTCGGGACACACGTATGAAGTGTGCCTCGAAGAATTCATCGACGAGTTTGTGTCGATGGCCATTGCCAAGGGGTGGCGAAAAAGCGATTATTCGTTAATTCTTGGTGTCTGGTTAAAAGGAGCTGCGCATTATTTTTTTAAATATACGTTCCAGTATGAGATGGAATTTGACACACTGTGCGCGGAGCTTAGGAGAGAATTCCCATGCAAGTGTGTGTCTTGCAAGCAGAAAATCAATCAGTGTTTTTATAATCTTGAGAGGCCGGACGTTGTGTCCGAGGCGGATGAAAAGTCCGAGGATAATGTGAGCGAAGATAATCAAGTAATATTATTTTATAGCTCAACAATTAAAGCAAAGGAGGAGGACGATGATGACCAGAGCTGCGCTGATGCAGGCCTAGTCAATGATGTCCAGGAATATGAAGACTGCGGTCTAGGCGATGATGACCGAAGCTTTGAAAATGAAGATACAGAATCGGGTCGGTTATTTACAATTATTCCTAATAATAATATTTCAGAGAAACAAGAGATAATTGTAGTAAAAGAAACATTTGGCGAGCACGAGTCGAATGAAAATTTTATTTGTTTGGGAGTTGTTTCGGCTGATGTCGTCGACATGGAAAGCTGTGAGGTGGAAATTCCGTCGGAGACACATGGTTCTTGTAACGATGATTTTGTTCAAGTTGAGTATGTTTCTGCTGATGTTTGTGAGCAGGAGAGCTTTGAAATGGCGGTGGAGTCCAAAGAGCTGTGCGTGCCGGTGGAAGTCATGCAAAATCCTGCTATTATTGTTCCAATAGGTGATGGTCCAGCGGATATCTATCGGGATGAAAACTGCATCATAAATATCACTTCACAACATCACAACATTTCACAACAAGCGGAACAGCATTTTTCACAGAATAGGCTGGAGGAGGAGATATGGGCCCTCCCATATTGTACGAAGAAGGATAATTTCCATTTCTTTGCTAAACATAAAATTATTTTTGTATCAATTTTATTTATTCTAGCTGACATGCATAGTCATAGCAACGTGACAAACAAGTTTTCGACCATAAATATAAGGTATGGACATAGTAATTACGATGACTCAAATTTTTCGATAAAAATAAAAATAATTATGCGAAAGAGGTCAAGAATTGCTTGTAAACTATTTATTAAAGCAATATTCTGTAAGTAAATATAAGTGTTGGAAATTTAAGAAAAAAATTATAAATTGTTTGTTGAAAATTATTTTATTTTTAAAAATATTTTTAGAGAATAGACAGTGGTGTCAGATGTCATTTGACATGACAAATAATTGTCAGATATCTGGTACGTCAAAATTAGTACGATTGACAATATAGTAAAAGTTTAAATTTTAACCGACTTCAAAAGTGGGAGGTTCTCATTTGTTTTGTTTTTTATGTGATATTAATCGTTGTGTTTTTGTGTGTTTCATGTAATCGATATGATGAGCTGCACGGACGTGAATGAAGACTGATGGGAGATGTGACCACCTATCATGAACAAGGAAATATATTTGTTAGGCGATTATTAGTGGGAAATAGATATGAGTTTCTTCAGAGTGCGATTTTAATAAAGATGTTACTACGGTTAGGAGGTAGAGGGAATTGCGGTCCTCTCTCCTAGGGAAAAATGTGTCCGGGTTTTTTGTCGGTTTATACCAGCTTTGTTTATGGGGTATAATGCCTTCGCAAAGTGGGATCGAGTTGATTCTGTATGGTGTGACCGAGCCCATGACAATTTTTATGTATTATTCATTTAGAGAGTATACTTCAAGTTATATTTATGGAGCACTCTGGGGGAAGTTCGGGAACAGTGAGTAGGTGTTCAGAACAGTGGTCGTTTTTCTCCTGGTCTTCATAAACGTCCAATGGAGTTAAAATTATCATAGTTTTGAATTTTATTTTTGTAAACCCCTTCTGGGTAGATGCTAACTAGAGCATCTTAGGTCAGAAAATTTAGCAGAGCAGTGTGGCTTTTAGTGAGGTTTTACCTCACTGAAGCCATGTGCATTGCCGGGATATGTGGTGTGCCGAATGGCTCAAATTAATAAAAAGAAAGTTGACCACATCACTCGGGGTGCAGTATGGTTATCCATAGATGGACTTCTGCATCTCCATAGCCCCTCACTTAGGCAGGGAAAAACTGGATAGGGTTAGGTAGGTCTCAATCGGCTTTTCAAATATTTAATTGAATAGAAGACTTACTAGCGTCTGCGCTTCTATTCGTAGGGGCGTAGCTCATGTGACGACCTTATGTTGGCAACCTTATGGTGAAGACTGGCACGTTAGAAGTTTGGAACTTTCTAGAAACTATTGGAACGCCAATTGAGAATTTAGATTAAAAGAAGATTTTAGTTTATAGGTAGACTTCTCCTAGCCCGCTCGAAGAGGGCACTTGTAATTAATTTCATTATTCAATATAACGTATTAGTGTTCCAGTTCTCTTTCTTTTATAACACATCACACATAAGCAGTCACTCTTATACACCACACTCTCGCACCGCGAGCGAGTAAGACAAACCCCCAGGAACGTAAAAGGAATCTCCAGGGACCAGCAATAAGAGAAGTGCTTCCAGGTCCCTATAGTACCTTGGTGATAAGTAAGTAACTAAATTCTTTGTGATTCTTGGTGTGACAGTATTTTAAAATAAGGAGAAGTAATCAAACAAAGTTACATTTCATTGCATTTTAATAAAAATAACATTCCTACGTATAAATATTCATAATTAAGTTACAAAACGCTACCCTATTTTAATCTATGGCATTAACAGTAACTAAGTATCCCATTATTGGCACAATGATAACTTACAACATTGTAAACGACTTGTATTACGTACCTACATGTCACATTTATTCAATCTAACTGTGAATAAAAGAATAATCAGAAACTACATTTTACTCGTAACTGTGTTCTTATTAAGTACAAGATTAATGTAAATAAAATTAATGTAGATAATAGTTTGGGTACCTACTTGTCGGAGTTAAGAAAAAAATGTAAAAAGTCATAATTAAAAACTGTAGAAAAATAAATGTACTTATGAAAGTTTTAAATGAAAACCAATTAGCTAAAATAAAAAGATATGATTTTATATTATGTACCTAAAACTAAATAATTTCTACAAGTATTTGGTGTCATGTACTTACAATGATAATAAAACGAGTATTGGTTTCTGACTCACACTCAGTAAAATGCTTAGGTACTAGTATACATTATACAGTAAAATAATGTATTCAAACTTTGATATGAATTGAAAACCTATAATAAAATAACTTTTTACATCTTATATTAACTCTTACAATTATATATTGTCTCAAATACTATTACTAATTTATATTAGATTATATAAATGCATGTAAATGGCAAAATGATTCTATGTGCGCTTGTATAACATTTATTAGCTGATACAATTATTGAAAATACGCAGTAAAACGGGTAAATAAATTTTAAGATATCGTATTATTTTGAGTAATGAGAGCTATGAACATTTCTTTGGTAATAGGCTATTATAAGAATAATTAACATCACTTATTTGTTCTACTTACTTGTTGTTTTGTTGTACTTACTTGTTTGTTTGATTCATAGATTTCTCGTACGAGTGTTGTAATGGTAACCACTATTTTAAGTATTATATCTAAATTAGACTAGGAATATTAATTTATTTACATTTTTTATTCAGTCGTAAAAATAACATTTCAAATAGTGTCTTTATCGCAACTATTAAGAACAACTGACCGCATTTCACTACATTTATGTAACGGACATAGTGCATTAACAAAAAAATCTAATTATTTATTTCAAACCGATTAAAAAAATGTACTCAAATTGAATATTATTATGGCAACTGGAAAATCCTGAATGTCAACAGCATAACATCGACAACACTGTTCTAGATCAACGTCAGTGTTGCCAGATTACAAAAACTGAAAACCGTAAAACCGATTAGATCCGGCTATTGCGGTGCGGTCGGCGATGTCGCGGGTGTCGAGGTAGCGACCAGCGTCACGTGGGGCGACGCACAAAGCGAGGCATGGACGCCCGCAGGCCCCTCCTGCCGACTACTAAAGGGGGCATCCTCTCATCTTCTTCTTCGTCATATTCTGCGCCTTCGGAACTGTCCTCTTCACTCCACACTGGCTTGACCATCTGATATGAGGCTGAGAAGCCTTTGAAGACTAGTGAATCGTCTGTACGGAATCTAATGAGCAGGGCTTCAGATGTTGATACAATTTCAGGAGGCATCTATAACAAGGAACATACGAGTAATTAAAGTCATGCAAAATTATTGTTGTTACAAGTCCATGGCCTACTTCTTAGTAAACACAAATTCAAAAGGGGCCAATGAATCCGCTATTGGTTTCTTGCCATTTTGATAAATTAAAGAACTGACTGAATGTCTTAAAGAAATAGTATACTGTTTACATGAATGGCTTTCATAATAAATTCAATTTATTACCTTAGTCCCACAGAAAGTTCCATAGTTCCCTCCACTACCGTCCAATCCTCCAAACACTTGAACGTAGTCATAATGGCAGTTGGCCTCAGGTTCCAGTTCGAAGGTAAGGAAGGTCAGCTTTACGAAGTGGTTCCTGGGAGCCTCGATGTTCCAGTCGCAGTTGGCTCTGGATTCGTACGCATTGTCGCCGTAGCGAGCGTGAGAGT
This sequence comes from Polia nebulosa, assembly GCA_951329385.1. NCBI lineage: Eukaryota > Metazoa > Arthropoda > Insecta > Lepidoptera > Noctuidae > Polia > Polia nebulosa. The sequence continues at coordinate 6,173,394 of OX589596.1, forward strand.
ACAGGTGTTGGACGGCTTCAGTAGCCGCCAGGTAACCACCACAAGCTGAGAAAAGATTAGGGTTGTTTTGTAATGTGGCTTTGCTAAGAAAATTTTGACTTCAACCATGATATGTAAGTATGGTATTGAAAAAGCTTTTTGGCAAGCAATCAGACAGGGAGAGCCATTTTTGGCTATTCTTGTACTGATTTTTCACCTCTTATTAACTGTCTCGTACCTACTTAGATATGCAGTAATTCGAGCTTGGCTATCAATATCTACTTACCGTCCTACTGAGTTATACAATCGATAGATTGTTGAACGTAAATAATATAAACTTTGAGATTTGTTAGGGGATTCGTTCTGGAAGTACGATGCAAATCCTAAAAATCGCCAATTTAATGAGCTTAGAACGGGCAAGGCAGTTGATGGTCTAATGTCTATAAAGGACGTCACTTCAATCAATACTGATTTATAAGGAGCAATAAAATTTATCTCACCAGTAGAATGGTTAGCCAGGAAGCCGCTCCTCTGCACGGAGCCATCAGACTTGAAGACCACGTACATCTGGTTCTGCGACGCGACGATGGGGTGCGGCAGTCTGTTGCCGCAGAACAGGCCGAGGGTCTTCTCCTCTGCTGATGCTCCGTCGTATATTGTGACGTAGTCGTATGCGCATTCCTAAAGAAAGATTGACAAGAGAGATTAATTAGAGACGAAAAAACCTTACATATTCAGCATATACCCAAGCGGTCCACAATTCTTCGTCGTAACGATGATACCAAAGTTAAGTGCCAAGGTTTAATGCGTTTCGACTAAAATTCAGCCATTTTTTTCACAGTGAAGAAGACCTTATGTTATTATAACTTAGAAATGCGTCCTGATCGATGATCAATATTGACGAAATAACGAAGAAAATGATACCTTTAAAACGTCAATTGGGTAGGTAACTACCCTAACCCATTTGAAGTCCTAGAACCTATTGTTGTTTAAAGTTCTGTTTGGTTTCTGGATTAAAAGTTAGCACTGATTTCAGTGTCTAGCGGCACACCGGTGTGCCAGTGGGGAAATAAGGTTTGCCTTGCCAAAAAAATTGCTAAAAACCCGATCCACGCATTTTAAACCGCTATTATTACTATTACCCAAGATCTTTAGACGTGTGGCAAAGTTTACACACCCGGAACATGATAGGTATAGTCTGTAGTTACACGATGGCCGACTGTCAATGGGGCTTGACAGATGTTGACATTTGACGCGCGCAGGGCCTGAGGGGTAAAAATATGTGCTTACAGGATGTGGCTCCAATTCAAACTTTTGGAAGATGAGCTTGATTCGGTGTCCAGGAGTCGTGGAGAATTGCCACACGCAGTCCTTGCGCGGCGGGTATGTGGCAGGATAGTTTGGACTGTAAGAAACAAGTATTTTAGATTTTATATAATATTTTCTAGTTAGATAATATAAATTATAATTATAATAGTCCCACAAGCACAAACCCTTCTCTTTTCCGGTGGGAACCCTTCAAAAGGCGCCTGAAGTTTCGTGGAAAAGACCAAGACAGTGTGGGATTTTTACCTCAATATAACCACCCCAGTGATCACCATCAGCACGTAAAAAGGATCCCGTGACCTCCCAAGAGGCCTCTCCGGAACCCCCAAAACGCCAAAGAGCAGCATGACGAAAATGTGAAGACACTCGGTGGGGACAAGAACCAACCAAGGAACAATTGAAATTCAGGGTCTTCTGAAGCAATGGGAATGTAAGAAACAATTTCCACAAAAATATATACGCTGTGATTCAACAATAGATTACCTCAGAAGTAGGAAAGACACTTCGCTGGTTGTGCAGCGTGAAACCGTTGTAGCTCGCGCACTCGTAGCGAGCGTGTTGTTACCTGAATATAGTGCCGTGCGGCGGCCTGACGTCGTGCTTGCAGCCGCCCTCCTTGCAGTCGTGCTTGTTGGGGTGCAGCGTGAAGCCGCTGTAGCACGCGCACTCGTATCCACCCAGCGTGTTGTTACCTGAATATAGTGCCGTGCGGCTGCGTGACGTCGTGCTTGCAGCCGCCCTCCTTGCAGTCGTGCGTGTTGGGGTGCAGCGTGAAGCCACTGTAGCACGCGCACTCGTAGCCGCCCAGCGTGTTGCGGCACTCGTGCTGACAGCCGCCATTATTGTCGGCACACTCATCCACGTCGATGTAGTAAGCAGCTGCGAAGCCGGAGCGGTGGACTGAGCCGTCCGATGTGAACTGTGCAAGTAGAGGGTTGGGTAGAGTTTTTAGACGTAGAGCTATTTACTAAATATGGACGTGCTAGGCTCAGTCAAGCATTCGGGTCCTACAAGAGCTTTTTTCTATGCTCCTTGAGCATGACACTATGAAACAGTTAGGTCTAATTTTCGCGAGTGCGTTGATCTCAAGCGCAATTCTCGTAACCATTTTTCAAGAAGACTTTACCTACAATACCTGTTGGCTGAATAATTATGAAAAGAAAACAGGTTCAATTTAAAATCCCCAGTCGCAGCCCAGTCGTAACGACCCCGACTTACGAGTTATATGTCGTGGATACAAACACAAGCAGGCGCTTTACTTTGCATAATTTATTTTATCACCACTACTCACAAAACGGTGAAGAAAAACATCGTGAGGAAACCAGCATGTCCTAGAACCAAAAATTCGAAGACATGTGACATCCACCAACCCGCACTGGGTCCGTATGGTGGATTTCAACCCATTCGCCCTCATAGAGAGGAGACCTGAGACCCAACCGTGGGAACAATATAAGACTGATTATGCTGTTATGTTTATGCTAGAACTGTGAAGTTACCTGAACCCTCAGCACCGATCCGTCCGAGGTGACTGGTGGAGGCAGCGCGTTCCCGCAGAACACGCCGTGCCTCCGCAACACGTCGGCGCCCAGCTTCGAGTGCACGGTCACGCTGTCGTACTCGCATTCCTGGAAGTACATGAACTTTCCGCGGTGACTATAAGTAGTACCTTTGCTTTTGGTAGGAGGCTATTGTAGAAGACTGATTAGCTAGATTCTAGAGTCAAAGAAAGTGATGGAGGTAAAGTGATAGAAGAAAAAAGATTAAAAAAAAGAAAATATGATTGAAGAGATTGAAGAGGGAAGATTTAATCAGAAATAGTGTGTATTGATTGATTGATAAGGACTGAAAATATTAAGATTGAGTTTTGGAATAAAAAGACAAAAGATGGAGAGGAATTTTAAATAAGATGGTCCTAACCGCTACTTTTAGCAGGATATTACGTTTGTAGTGGGTTTCTTACCTGCTGATACATATTGTTTCCTTCCAAGTCGAAGAATGTGAAGTTGAGCGTAATCCTGTGTTGTGGCGGGGCTACTATCTCCCACAGGCAGTTCTTCGAAGGCGGGTACAAGTCAGGGAATGACGGCGATGTGATGGTACCGTTTGGCGCGTATAGAGAGCCACCGCAAGCATCTAGAGAATAACATGACCATTTAAACCGTTTGTTTGAATGAATCTTTTTCTAACTGTTCAGGCCATCTCAAAATGAATGTGTCTTACGTATTATTCATTTACTGTTGGTACCTAAAAGTAGGTTTGCATTTTGGGAAAATTGTAATTTCTTCTTTCTTCCCGGTCCGTCTATCGTCAAAATCACGTACGAGCGTTTGTATGAAAAGGATGACGGGTTGTCATTCACTGCTGGACATAGGTCTTCCCGCATCCAACGAGTTCCCGCAGCCTTCACCAAGTCTTTCGTCCACTTTGTGGGGTTCGCGCCAACGCTACGTCGTCCAGTATGCCGTCACCTCTGTACCTTCCAGCCAGCATCAGTTTTACCACGTTTTTTAGTCTGGATTATTTGTGACTTCATCACAGATTGGAAGACTTTAGAAAGTTCTTGTAATGATGGATGCAGCTTCTCAAAACATGACAGACTCTCTTTGCAAGAAATTCCTCTATAAAGAAATAAATGAAATGTCTACTTACTCTCACACTTCTTCCCATCAGAATGCAGCTCGTACCCAATATCGCAGGCACACTCATACCCTCCCAGGGTGTTGACACAGGAGTGACTGCATCCATGCTCTATGGAGGCACACTCGTCGAACTCCTTCATGAAGGTCGCGGAGAAACCAGCCTTCTGCACCGTGCTGTCTGACTCGAAGATGACGAGCAACTTGTTGGATGTAGACCTGGAATGATTTAAGTTGTTGTATTGGTTGAAATTGCGTAAGAGAACATTGATCTAGACCAGTCTCGTTTTTTAAGTGCGATTTTTAAGGCCTGCCGCATCTTTGGGAACCACTGAAATTTTAGAATTTTACGATGTTCAAAGACGGCCAACTAGTGAAACTACGTAGGTACTAAACTGCTCCTGCAGTGTTCTGTATTACAAATGCACTTGCCTGATATCAGGAGGTATCTTGTGCCCGCAGAACATGCCAATGAGAGGACTGTCAATGGAGTCACCGTCTCTCACCTTGACCTTGTCGTACGAACAAGTGTCATGGTTCTCCACCTCAAACGAGTGGAATCGAAGGGCTACTTGATAATCCTGGAAGAAAACCAAATAGTATTTATAGTGGGCCGCATGCTTTAATATTCGACAAAGAATTAGTGCATTGGTTTTTAGACTTTTTTTTTGTGAAAAATAAATGAAAATGAAAATTGATGTATATAAGAGCTATAATATGGTTTACCTGAGGCACAGAAAGTCTCCAGATACAAAGCTTGTTGGGCTGATAGTCATCAGGATAGTTCGGTGACTCCAGATGTCCAGTGCTGTCCACTTCGATGTCTCCACCACATACAGCTGGAAGAAAGTATTATGATGTAATGCTGAGAGCGTGAGAGATCATAAAGTTGTATGTTGATAGTGCGGTTGTGGTTGTTACGAGGTCTATCTCAAAGTACCAACCGCTTAGTTACGCGGCGCCATTCTTCTCTGACTGCTGCTTTCATTGTGCATTCGGGAATGGGGTGGTTATCTTATTTTGAAAAGCATTCCTAAAAATATATCGTCAGCTTGTACATTCGTGAGATTTCCATTTGCTTTAAAATTTCATGAAGGTCATTTACTTATATAATTAGATAAGGAATCGTAGACAGAGTACGGAATCATCGTCGAGGAGAGTACTTGTTATGTGATTAAAACCTAAATTAATCAAGCCGTTAATGAGATTCATTAGTCAAAAATTTTTGGTGACGAAAAGTAATAGGGAATTTTTTTTATTTGTTCAATTAAAGACTTATTAACTACAGTGAACAAATATGAAGGAATTTTCAAAATATCAGCGACGAAGTTATATAGCTTTAAAGCTGATAACTAGAAAGAGAAGTCCGACGTGTTCTTTGACGTCAAAGGGCATGACTCCCATACAACTGCCATAGAAAACAGCGTTTTCGAGAGAGGGACAGATATATTTGTTTAAAATTGTTATATCTCGTTTAATTTTCGATCAATTTTGATTCTGCTTCCACTGTTCGTACTTTATTTTAGTAGATATATTCATCGATAAACCGGTTAAATAATAAATATTTTCTTCCATAATGCCTTGTCTCAATTTTTTTTTAATATATTGTACAAGCACGCGTTTGACCGCTATCTCACCCGATGGTAAGCGATGATGAGGTCGAAGATGGAGCACGCTTGCCTAGAAGTAACCTATTCACTCTTAGGTGGAATGCCCACCATGTACCGGTGATTTTAGCAAAGGTTATTAAAAAATTTCAGACATGGCAACGAAAAGTCGTACTATAAACGGAAGCGCTGAAAACTCTACAATCTTTAATTTGTCAGTAACGAAGAAACAGACACAATAGAAAATCTATTGTATCTGTGCCGCGGGCGGCTTTACAGTTTAAACTAACCTTCATAGAACGCCCTGAATCCTCTATGAGGTTTGGGTCTGGGTCCGGGCTGGTACACAACCGTCAATCTTGAGCCAGTGGACCTCATCATGGGCCCTTTCCCCGAGCCACAGATCCTGCCAAGCACGGGAGCGTCTGGCATGTACCCATCCCTCACTTCAACCCATTCTGATCGGCAGTCCTCTGACTTGTGGATGTCAATTTCTGTAAGAAAATATTTTGATTATAGACAGGGTGACTGGTGGTACTGGTGAAGACTTAACTCCATAGAATTTATTTCAATTAAATGAAACCATTTACAGGCAGTGCTACTCGTAAATTGATAAGGAGTCGGTCAATCAGAAAAATTAAAGAAGAGTGAAAGAACACTATCTTTCCATTTTGTCATAGTTGCCTAAAAGATACCTACTATATATATTTTATATACATTATGTAACAAAAACCCTGTCCGATCCTGAAGGGTATTACTTGGTATCGTACTGATTACGTATATGTGTACGACATATACGTAATCATTTAATGGATACGAGATAATTATTTTTCCCAAGTGAAAAATAATTAATTAAAAAAAAAGAAAAACTTATCAAAGTCAACACCGAGTGCTCGGCAAAGTTCACCTACTGTTTCGTTTTAAAGATGCCGCCTGAGCGAGACAAAGTGCCTACAGCGCGGCTAGTGCAGGGCGGTATCGTTTGCAATCAAAATAGATAAAAATGAAAAGATTCCGCCGGCCGGTGGAGTGTTGTCAACTTATGAAAATTTGCCATATTTAGTGTTAAATTTCGCATATTTAATAAAAAAAAAAAATCTATAAGTTTTGGTTTTTATGAGTTACATTTTTTTTTACAACTTTTCTAGTACGTATTTAAACCAGGAATAATCTTTTATTGGATCGGAACGGGTTTTTGTTACATGATATATATTTTTTTTAGTATTTATGTTTCCCACTACTCTTACGCACGCCTAATTCTATTAATTTTTTTCAAACTCTTTTTTTCCAAGTATGCTGGAAGAGATTTGGCTTTAGAAATAAGCATTACCTTTGTACCTATCTTTCTGTTTCCTGTTTCAAATCTTATGTGTGTATATGAATTTTTATATAAATAAATAAATAAGATGAGCATGTTCCAAAGCGCATCTCTATATAGAAGAACGTGCAAGTAGGTAACTCCATCGGAGTTTTGTGTCAGTCCTTATGGTCATTCCTACCTAATTTTAAATGCTGGACATCAACATTCTCCTTCAATAAGAAATGAAGAGCTACAAAGCTGCTAAGATTCAATTGTCCGGACATTTTCTGCAGCGGTTGTTAATGCCCTGAATTACATGGACACGTATTTATTTCTATCGACAACTGTATCAATATAAATTGCTGGCGACTCACGACACCGAACTGTGAGATTTTGCAAAATGTGAAAAACTATGAAAACTACTGTTACGTATAAATCCTGTCAATTCCTATTAGATAAAAAGTAGTTTAAAAACTAAAACACGACTACAAAAATAATGCGCTCTGATGATAAATGTTTGGAGGATAGCCGTAGTCGTATTGCCATAAAGATTGCTTACTGTTATCAATACAAATAAATAAAATTGAAGTGTCTGTTTGTAATGTCAAACTACTAGTTTTTTTTAAGCTCATACAGTTGTTGCACGATACCTATGTCTAAAAATCAGTTTTTAAAATTTTTGTCTATCTGTCTGTCTGTTTGTTCCGGGTAATCTTCGAAACAGCTGGACCGATTCTGATAAGATTTTACTGGCAGGTGACTATATAAGGAGTAACTTAGGCTAATAAAATTCCACGCGGATGAAGCCGGCAGAAGCTAGTAATGACATTATATTGTTATGTTTTCAACCCGCTGGTAGCATATATGACCACGGCTATCTTTACCATTTCTAAGAAAATTTTCAGACGATTTGAAAAAACTTTTTTTACGTTCATTACTTTAAGTCCTCTAGAGGGCGCCATATAATAATAATAATAATAATAATTGTTTATTGATCAAAAAGGTACAGATGGTGTGAAAACAAAACTTAAACTAGTTACAAGTAAGTTATACAAAGTTATGTCACAAACATATGGTAGAACATGCTGGTGTATCTGTTGGCGATTAACGTTACCCTGTCTCTTAAACTAGGGTATGCCTGTATCTTAAGAGACAGTGGACGGCCATAAGGTTATGTTAAATATTACCTTTTTATTAAGTGAGGAGTTGTCGATCTACCCACAATTAAAGATAATTTAAATATAATTCAGTGTCACGCCTATTACCAGAAAGGACGATTACGACGCTTCTAACTATATGTCATTTGTCATAATATGTTAAGTAGTTTAGAAGTTATGAGGGGACAGATGAATATCCTTACATACAAACGGGTTAAAATACCTAAGCCTTGATGGTCATGCCTAGGAGTAGCGGATAAATTCGTAACAGAGTTACCGCTCCCCTGGGCACTCAGGCATGGAAGGAACAGGGGTCGGTTTTAGTCAGAAAGAATCTGACACGCCCTCCCGCTCCACCCAGAGCGGGTGATGTCATTGGATGATTTCCTGTGATTGATGATTTCCTACCCCACAAAAAAAGAAGCCTAGATGGTTAGGTACATAATTGCCTTTCTCCAAGCGTGGCCATATCTAATCATTTCTGCAAAAAAAAAACTCTTTTTAATTATTACACCAAGATAACATTTTAATTTAAAAAAAAGATAACATTTTACAGTACTTGTTTATGTATCTTATGCAAACTACTTACTATTACAGAAAACTACAATATGAAAATTAAATTTCCGCAGCAAACGAACAAAACAAAACACAAAAAGCTACTCGCGCGGGCTGTTTTGCGTTTTGTATGCAAAATACAAAACGCTTTTCGTGCCAAAATCGAAACTAAAGCGTGTCTGGGGACCCTCTTGCTAAAATAATAGTCTGCAAATTCGACTCACTGATTCAATTAAAACTGTATTCGTAACCAATTTATTTCTATAAATCCCGTGAATTAATGGCGTTTAGCAGAACAACCGCAATCGTAAACTTAGGTGGATGTGACCAATGGAAATTTACGATCTGCCATCCTTAACTGGCCAGTAGGTATACTTTGACCTCTCTGTCTCCCTAATTAGTTAACTTTGTTCAGGTATTTGGAGGAGGCTGCGAAGCATGAAGGTCATGTTATGTTGGAAAGCGTGTGTTGAACAGGATTCCAGGACTGGCCACTAAACGCTGCGAAGTGAAATGGAAACTTATTGCTTTCGGTGGTCTTAATCTGAAGTTGAAATTTGACTTTAGATTATTTCAAAGGACTTTTAGCAATGCCATTTTCGGGATTGTATCAGTAGATATAATTATAATAAATTATTTTCATGTCTACCTCTACCCACTGAAGTACTTTCACAAATTAGGTCTTACTGTGGTATTTTTACTTTGCTATTCATTCAAATTTCATGATGAATTTAAAAGTCATCACAGATAATGAGGAAAACAATTTGAAGACTGAAATATTAATTAAATGGTACAGGAAACGAAATATATATAAAACGATATTCACGTACTTAAAATGTCTAGTTTTTCATCTCATCTCGTTATAATAATCTTTAACGTTTTTTCCTTACACAACCTGTAAACATATTCGACCTAATTTTCAACGTGATTCAAAGACTTCAAAGTAATTCATATAATAGCTGCTCTATATTTCAGTCGATTGGGTTCCTATACAGGGATCTTTTTACGCGTGTGTTACAGATCGTTTGATGTTGCCATGTTTGACGACCCCACGAATATTAAAAGTCACAGGATATTGGGCCCGACTCTAGTTGACTTTGTAGCCATCGAAATAGAACCGTCAAATCATTTTTTTGTAGATTTATTTATTTTTAAGCGGCTGGTGTTATTAAGTCTTTTGAACTTCAGATATAAATAATTTATTAAAGATAAAAGTTTTTTTTATTACATTACCAAAAACATCAATTACATACTTTTATTGAAAAAGTACGGTCTGTGATAATTCTGAGGACCTTTGGCTCAAATCTAAATAAATATTTTGAAGACAATTAGTTTTTCAGGCTATAAAATTATAATCAAAAAAGGTTAGACTAGCCAGCCGTTTTTCGTCTAATTTATTTTGTCTCGTTTGTTCAAAGTTTAAAAAAAAACCGTAAAACAGCTTCATTTACAGAATACTAGCTTCAGCCAGGGGCTTTCCCGCATGGTAAAAAGTAGCCGATGTTTTAATCCAGGTTATAATATACTATATATATTTGCTCGCTGCACGGCAGACGTCAAAGTGAGTTTATTTAAGGCGTTCTGTCAGTCCTTCTACACGAGCCGCCTGTGGGTGTCATATACGAGCCGAGCCTACAACGTCCTGCGCGTACAATACAACAACGCTTTCAGGATGCTGTTGCGGTTGCCGCGACGTTGCAGTGCGTCGGGAATGTTTGCTGAGGCTCGTACGGATGGCTTTCACGCCATAATGCGTAAGAAAGCGGCATCGTTACTGCAACGCTTGCGTAGCACTCGGAACAGCATCCTGAAAATGATTTTTGGCAGAGTGGACTGCCCCATCCAAAGACACTGGGTGGAGATAAGTTTAGGTATAGCTTAATTGATGTAAGTACTAATAACACTAACATAGCATGTAAGCACAATCTGTTACTAACTACTAACAACTTATGGACTGTAGGTCTGAAATAAAGATATTTTTATTTTTTTATCCCATCTTAAAAATGCCCAACGTGCCTAAAGAAGTTTTCACTTCAATCCACTACGCGATACGCTACGAGTGCTACGCAGCACTCGTAGCGGGTCGGTGTCGCGTGTTTTCAATAGTTTTTTCACATCTCAAAAATACCCAACGCGCCTAAAGAAGTTTTCACTTCAAAAAAAGGATAGTATGATTGGAATTTTGGCGCCCTAAGTAGGGGTTCCGTCAATTTTCATTTGGACCGTTCTCGCTGATGAAACGAGCAATCAATCAACGCTAGTTCACCAGTTAATTGCTGGCCAAATAGTCGAAACGGAGATGTGGTTTGACTATGTAGGTATGGTTATTTAGGTACTTATGTTTGGTTACGAATTAGGCATTTCATGTAGCTACCTATTTCGGTAGAAACAGCTTTTGTTTTGAGGGTGGACTAAACCCACTCTTGTTTCTTTAGTTGCCCTTGCGTTCCAGAGCCCCGGTAACTCTTTGAAACACTCTCCCGCGACGTGTAGAAGCACTTACTATGTATCACTATAGACATGACGTGATATGAGATCATGTAAATTTCTACAAAGCAATATCGACCTTATCTCTTGTTGTAGCGTTTATTAGTAAATGGCTAAAAGTATTCTTTAAAGGAAAACCACACCAAGGGAACGATTGACCTCGAGGTTATCAAGATAAAAAATCAGTCGATGACTGTAATTTCTCACCACTAGTTCCTAATCAAAAATCTAAGCATACTCGTATTGCTGAATTTACTTGAGCGTGCTTTGCGAAGTTTCTTTCCTTAGAAATGTAAAGGAAAGCCATAAGGAAAATCTTTTCAGAATAATTATGTGTTCAGTAAAGGCTACCCAGCACTCTCACTCCTCTAACTTTGTATATCGATGGGACCTACCATATAATAACCATGACAGAAGTGAAACTCCCGCCACGAACACGTTCTAAATGCCTACAGTTTTGCAGCATATAAAAAGTTTAAAGCTTGCTTGTTTTGCCGCAGTCAAATACGATTTTTTTTGCCAACAAAACGTTTTACACCAGTGTACTGTTACTTTGGCAATTATGTTTCTCGACATTACTTTTTTGTTAACTTAAATTATCTAAAATTTCAATGGCAGGTATAACAGAATAGTATCGTTAAAAATGTCGGCTGTTTTCAGGTTTGTAAGGTCGTATTTTTTTTTAACATGATCATGTGGGGGTATCAAAATAAAGGGATTGAATAAATGATTCCAAAACTATATACGAGTAGATCACTGAAATACAGAATAAAAAAAAAAAATTAAAAACCCGACTTCAAAAACAATTATAATGTTTCAAACAAGTCACTTTTAAAGCGATCTGATGCAGTTGGCACTTACTGCACCAACTGCATCAATTGGTAATTGGTCATATAAATTTGTCTTGTACTTGGCCGAAAGAGAGCAGTGAAAATCGGTGAACGCACAAAGCAAATTTTCGATTCCATCTATGCCATTTTTTATTGTACTGATGGCTTTTACTGAAATAAATCTGTTCTATTCCCAATACGCTTTTCTGATTCCGTGGTCCAACATACCTACGGACCATTCTACCCCGCAGCCCGCTCCGTCCAATTCCAGCCACAATAAATCTCAAGTCTCGCCTTTGTTTTGCTGTATTTGTCACTTCTCTACACGTAATGGATGATGTTTTTGTGAGTCTGCCCTTGCTATATACATTTACTTTAAAATTAAGGGCTCGGAAATTAACGGAACTCCGTTAAAAGTTTATATTGACGATTATTTGATAACTTTTCTCATAAATTGTTAAACAGGTCTTCCTACTACATTCAAATTATGGCCAATTAATTATATGGACCTGCGTCTGACCTTTTCTTTTGCAAATATGTGAGGTAAGTAAGAAATCTAGTCCGAACATATGGGTCTGAATAAATCAAATCTCAGTCAATCTCAGCGACCCAACTAGCGGTTGACAAAGTAGGCATGGGTCGGACGATGTACGACACTTTTGGGCTTCTTTAATTCTGCTGCTAGTACTTGTTTGTTGGACATGGACAGCCGTTTTATATAATACGAAGCAATGAAATACTGTCCCTCTCTGGCTAAATTTTGTTTAATCTGAGTCATCATCATCATTTCAGCCGAAAGACGTCCACTGCTGGACATAGGCCTCCCCCAAGTGTCGCAACAATGACCGGTCCTGTGCGTCTCGCATCCATTGGCTACCCGCGACCCTAACCAGGTCATCGGTTCTTTAAAGGCTCAATTACACCTTCCGGTTTCAAGGGACCCAATTTAGGAAACAGGAAGGTGTAATGGCAGTTGGAGCAGTTAGTATCCGGTTTAGTGAGATTGGGAGGTCCCGATTTGACTTCCTAAATTGTGTACGATTTAGAATAGTGCAATCGCATCACTACGCCACCACACCACCTTGTGGGAGGCCTTCTAACGCTGCGTCTTTCGGTACGCGGTCACCATTCCAGAACTTTTCGGCCCCATCGACCATCTGTTCTGCGAGCAATGTGCCCTGACCACTGCCAAGCGAAAAGAATCGCCAAACTGAAGTCAGTTTGGCGATTCTTTTCGGACTATGTCGGTAACTTAAGTTCTCTTGCGGATATCATCATTCCTGATTCTATCACGCAAGGAAACGCCGAGCATTGCCATCTCCATTGCCCTTTGGGTGACTTAAAACCTTCTGATGAGGCCCATTGTGAGCGACCACGTTGTCGGTTCCATAAATCATCATTGGCAACACGCACTGGTCATAGACTTTCGTCTTGAGACACTGTGGTATGTGAGACGAGAAGATATAACTGCCAGAACGCCGCCCAGCCGAGTCGGATTCGACGGTTGACCTCTTTCTCGAAGTTAGCCCTACTTAACTGGACCGTTTGTCCCAGGTAGACGTACTCGTTTACAACTTCAAGTGTAGAGTCTCCGATCTTGGTAGGAGATAATCTGAGTATAATTCTTTAATCACCATAATTATGACCCATCATATTCTTTAGGTTGGTATCCGAAAGATGGCAACTGCTGGAAGTTGCAAATAAAATGTGAATGATTTTTTTTGCATGGTGAGCATTAGAGTTTGACTGAATTGGATATTCAAATCAAATCAAAAGTAAACAATCGTAAAAGTATTCAAACTAGTCTTAAAGCCAGCACTTTTAGAACACCAAAATTCTACTTAAAGACAGTGCCTCAAAACCGGGGCGCCCGTCACCACTACTCCCCACAAGTCCTGCTTTTTTTACCTAGGAAAACCCAGCCAAACTGTATCTCTAGTTATAAATTTATAAGCACTTCCACCACAGACTTTAACGATATATCAATATAAAATGAAATGGTAGTTCAGTGGTTTATTTCAATTAGAGCTCACAGAATTAATAATATTTGTCATGAATTCAATGTGTCTGCGACCAATGATATTTGGTATAGGTTGAATGTGGCATATTCAATCAATCAGGAGTAAATATCAGTTAATTAATTTGAAATCATGTGAGTTCACCGCCATGAATTGTGTTGGAGGTGGGATGTATTTTGCATCGGTGGATACAGTAGCATAGTTTGAATTAATGGCATCCCTGGCTTTACATGATGCGTTGTTGTGACTTTGGAAATTTCGGTAGTTGTTTTATTCCAGGTTATTATGAGGAAGGTCTCCAACAAGGTGGGCCGATGACCTGGTGAGGGTCGCGGGGAGCCGATGGATGCGAGACGCACAGGACCGGTCGTTGTGGCGACACTCGGGGGAGGCCCATAATAATAATAAATAAATTCCTCTCTCTGGAGCCCTGACCGCCGGTAGCTTGGACCCTGTTCCCGATACCGGTGGGCTATTATTTTTTATATTTTTAAATGTTTTTTATATATTCTTTTTTAAGAAATATTTAAAAATGTATTAAATATGTTAAAAAGATAAATAAACGAAATAATAATAATATAATTTTTAATTCAGACCAGAAATGATGTCCGTTTTGTTAGTAACAATGTTCTTATAGACTAGTTTTAATAATACTTAAAATTACCCACAACCAAACACATAAAAAGACAGTAAACCCATCTATCACTACTGCGCCATTCCATGACAAATGGCGCAGCAATGACCGATTTAATCACAGTCCAGCCGACTAGCGATCATGCTGAGAATGCTGTTGGCGCTGCCACGTACTCTACGCACCAGGGATGCGCATCTTTTACGCATCGTAGCGTAAAAGCAGTCTACACGATGTTCCGCAAACATCCCTGAAATGCCTATGTCCAGCAGTGGACGTCTTTCGGCTGAAATGATGATGATGATGAAGTTATTATGACCAACTACCGAAACTTAGCTAGGAAACTGCTTACCGACACGACTGTAGAATTTACTTACGAGTACGTACAAACGTGAATCTTACACCCACATCCAGGACCAACCCGCCTTGGTGAGACACAACAACTATATTCTATGTACTTATTTTGTAAAACTATATTATTAACTTGTACCACCCCAGTTTGAGTCAGTTAAGGTAAAAGTACGATTTTTATTCAATGAGGACGCCACTAAAGTGGAGGTAGCACTTTAGTGGCGTCCTCATTGAATAAAAATCGTATAGCATAGAAAATAAACCCGGCCGTGCGGAAGGCGATCAGTGGGTAGCTCGCCGTCCGATCAGCACCAGGCCCGTGAGTCGATGGCGCGTAGTATTCCACGCGCGTCTCAGAGAGATTAGTGTCAGCCACCACTGACGGGGCCCATCGTGGCCGGTGCTTGCATGCCTAGGGGTAGCGGATAAATTCTGAAAATGAGTTGCCACACCCCTGGGCACTCAGGCAGGGAAGGAACAGGGGTGGGTTTTAGTCAGTAAGAGTCTGACACGCCCTCCCGCTCCACCCAGAGCGAGAGAAGTCATTAGATGATTTCCCACCCCACCAAAAAAAAAAAGCATAGAAAATAAAGATTAAAGAATCTTGTTGCGTTTGTTATACGGTATTTTTATTACGTTGTTAGAACAGGACTCAAAATGTTTCGTATCCAAAGTAGTAAGCAAAAGTGTCAAAACGGCTTATTCAATGAGGGCGCCACTTGGCGGCTATATGAGCCTTAAGTAGGTACTACTGAAACTTATTTATTAAAGTTAGATTTCGCTGACCTCTTTGATCTTTTCCAAATATTTTTTTATCTTTTGCTTTTATTACAATAATCAGATTATCTTCATGTCTGTCCTATTTGTATACATACTCTATTTCTTGTTTTTTAATGTTTTCTGTTTGACAACCGGTCCCTTTTAACCCTTACTATTGAGTAAGTATTTCTGAATGTATTTGAACTAGAAAGTATTTGATAACGAAGATTTATTTATGATTTATCTATTTTCTGTCTGAAAACATAATCGAGTTTTAGGCATAGAGCAACACGGGCCACCGACGTACAGCTCTATGGTTTTAGGTAACTTGTATTTTTAACCGACTTTCGAAAAAGGAGGAGGGTCTATGTTCGACTGTGTTTTTTTTTTATTTATGTCCGCCGATTTCTCCGTCAGTTGTTGACCGATTTTAATATTTATTTTTTTTGGTTTGCTATTGGATTTGTTATATCTGGTTATGAGATATGTAATCTAAACACATTTTATAATGACGCGAAATTGTTTTTTTGATGGAGGTATTACTGAAGCGATTACGAAAAAACTGGCCAAGAGCGTATCGGGCTTCGCAAATTTACCCAGGGGTTGTGGATAAATTCGAAACAGAGTTACTGCGCCCCTGCAGCACTCAGGGCAGGGAAGGAACAGGGTTTTAGTCAGTAAGAGTCTGACACGCCCTCCCGCTCCACCCAGATCGGGAAAAGTCATAGGAGGATTTCTCACCCAAAAAAAAAGGTTCCGGTCCTTTTTAACCGACGAAAAAAAAGGAGAAGGTTCTCAATTCGACCGTATATATATTTTTTTTTTTTTTTTGTGTATGTTCAGCCCTCACTCCGTCATTTATGAACCGATCTTAATTATTATTTTTTTGTTAGATAGTATATACCTCAAGGGTGGTCCCATGTTATTTATATTGATTTTATATATGAGAAAAATCAATATTTTGGTGTATATTGTAATAATAAACATTATCCACCACACACACTAAATGTCAAGTTCATAGGTCAATGGGAAGTTAAAAAAAAATTCGGAACAAAATTTTGTGACA
Organism: Polia nebulosa; assembly: GCA_951329385.1. Lineage (NCBI taxonomy): Eukaryota > Metazoa > Arthropoda > Insecta > Lepidoptera > Noctuidae > Polia > Polia nebulosa. The sequence continues at coordinate 6,190,096 of OX589596.1, forward strand.
GACGATGGACTGACGAATACGTGAGTGACAGCAATAGAGCTCCGTTTGGACCCTTCGGGTAAGGAATCCTAAAAAAACCATATGTGTGCAAAATATCAACTCAATCGTTCCAGAAGATTCGGAGCAAAATTAGCTGTGACCAACGGACAGACAGACAGATACACGAGTGATCCATAGGGGTTCTGTTTTTTCATACAGATTTCGATACCCTAAAAATAGTTCGCAGATAGGAAACTACACTATTGATGAGTGCGATAGGCTACTTTTTTCCCGCAAAAATTTGTATATGGCTCCTGTGGGAATACCCAAGGGTTCAAAACCAAAGGAAAGAGCTAGTCATTAATATTAAAAGATGATTTGGTAAAATTACAAGCTGAAGAAACCTCTTGATAAACACATTGGTTGGCATCCAGCTGGTTACAGCTTATTAAACTATGTATGTTGTAACGACCAATAATTTAATTTAATCTGATGAATCATTTTTTTTTTCAGCTTTAATATATACCACGGATAGTTAGGTGACTATCCGTGGCAAAAGTAATAACAGCCGCACAAGTCGATCCATCGGTTAAGCTAGGCTTGCCGGAGTTGTGGCAGAGTGGCGGGATAGGGAGGCGGAGTGGTGGGATAGGCTTTCGCGCCCTACCGGCCTTGCTACCGTCGACGCGATCCAACCAGTGCTCGACGATTGGCTCGGGAGGAAGCACGGCTCCCTGTCGTTTCGAGCGACGCAGGTGCTCTCGGGGCATGGCTGCTTCGGGAAGTACTTGTGTTGCATAAACAGGGAGCCGGACGCTCGGTGCCATCACTGCACCGACTGTCGGGAGGACACGGCGCAGCACACACTGGCAGAGTGTGCCGCATGGGAGGAGCAGCGCCGTGCCCTCGTATCCGAAGTGGGCCCCGACTTGTCGCTGCCGGCCGTCGCTCGTTCGATGGTCGGGAGTGGTCACCGAGTCGTGGAATGCGGTGATCTCCTTCTGTGAAACCGTAATTTCGCAGAAGGAGGCTGCGGAGAGGGAGAGGAAGGCCGTGGCCACTCTCCCGATCCGCAGCAGACGTACCGGTCGTCGGCGGAGGGCGGACAACGCCCTCTTCCAGCCCCCCTAAATAGGTCCAGAGGGCCGGCGGACCCGGGGTCGTCCGCCGCCTCCCATCCAGCAGGACCCGACGCGGCAGCGCGTAGTGTTCCACGCGCGCCCCTATTAGACGTCGCGGGGAGAGGACACCTCACTCTCCCTGCGAGCCAGAGGTGGCCTGCATAGCGGGCCGGTACACCGGGTGGGACGGAACACCGGGGTGGTTTTTAGTCAGTAAGAGTCTGACAGACCCCTTCGCCTGCCCCAGGCGAAGGACATCCATGAGGATTTTCCACCCCGGCAAAAAAAAAAAAGTGCCTTGCCGGAGTTGGCTCATGGATGTGGGTGACCATCTTTACATACCGAGACTCCTTCGCGCCTCGGAAAGCAAGTTAAGCGGTTGGTCCCGGCTGTCAATCGTGGATCTTTGACAGTCGTTACGGGTCGTCAGAAGCCCGAAAGTCTGACAACCAGTCTTACCAAGGGGTATCGTATTACCCAGTAACTGGATTGTGGCGGTCAGACAGTCGCTTCGTATAAAACCGGATGAGTAAATACTCATCCGGTTAGACTGGAAGCTGACCCCAAGATAGTTGGAAAAAGACTATATAGGCAGATTGAATCACCTAACTGCTTAAGTATAGGTTTCCTCCCGTAAACAAAAATGTATTTAGAATATACATACCTAACTGTATTTTACAGAAACACAAAGAATCCGGTCCCTGGAGTCCAGCGGTGCCACCGCAAAGATTTATAGTCGCAAGTGAGCGAGCGTAGGCTACTTAAAAATAAAAGCTGGTAATAAATTCATTAATTCACCAGAATCCATTTATATTCGTAACGGACAAACGAAATGGTAAATTTATTTGCATGTATTGGACCGTATTCTACACAGACACATCCTACACCCACACACATACCCGCATTTACGGGTATACCATACCATGTGTGTGTAAACGATCCTATTTCACGGTACTTGATAAAGGACGCTTAAAAGATCTTTAAAAGGAATATTTTTTTCTATAACGTTAATTGGGTATTTAGGATCAAATACCCGTAACAAATCCCTTAAATTTTTGGACGGGAGAACCGAAAAAGGCGAATTTTGGTCGCTGCTATTTATATAATGTGTTTTCCTTTTTAAGCGTGAAGGAACTTAATATAAAAATGTCTATTAATAAGACGGAAGTAAGGCCTGAAGACGCTTCGCTCAATGTTGTGGTATTCGATACAAAGTTATTTTTAATAATGAATCAAATATTGCCCGAGCCCGATTAATGCCTAAATACTTTACGAGTATATTCATACTAACTGACCCAGGAAACGTTGTTCTGCGAAAAATGGGGGGTGGGGGAAGGAAGATGAAAAATACTACGACCTATTCTCATTATAAAAAACACCAATTATACAAAAAAAAAAACATTAATATCGGTGAAGCCGTGTCGGAGGAGTGCAACCATACAAACACCGTGACACGAGATTTTTATATATTAGATTTGTAAGATATTTAGTCATTGATGAAACGTGCTGGCCTGTATACTCGTAAATTCAATCTAGGATATCTCAGTCTCAGTTAAAGTCAGATTGAATAATATTATAGTTTAAAAAAACTGGCCAAGAGCGAGTCGGACTCACGTGCAAAGTGTTCCGAACAAATCACAATTTTCAGGTTTTAACTACATATAGGTAAGTACCTATATGTAGTTAGAACGCGCGGCTCTATTCTGCGGCGGATCTCTATTTCGACAGAACATAACTTCGACTTAATAGGGAACGTGCACGGCGTAGTCTGTGCCATCTAGTGGAGTAAATTCGAAACTTTTACCCTTTAAAAACTTGTCACTGACATTTCCGTGTCATATATGACCCCTTACCTCGGAAACCAAAATTTAGAAAAGTCCAAAATTAAAAAAAAAATACAGAATGTAGTTCTTTACTTACAGATTACAGGAAAATGTATGAGTTCCAAAGAAATCACAATTTTTCAGGTTTTAACTACATATAGCTAAAATTAAATTAATTATTTAAATTAATTTTGGACTTTTCTAAATTTTGGTTTCCGAGGTAAGGCGGAGGAGAATGGTCATTTTTCATCTAATTTCTCAAATAACTTAAAAACTATACGTTTTGGAATTATTAAAAAAATATATTTGAAGTTCTTACAATAAGCCCTTTCATTTGATATGTACGAGTAGCACATTAAAGATTATAAAACTTTTTTTTTTTTAATTTTCTGATTTGCACCTCTAAAGTGACCTCCATATTCCAAATTCATTTTTACACTGGTAGACTAATTAATGTCATTACTAAATGTTAAAGATCGAAACTAAGCTAAAATGATTTTAAGGTATAAATAATTGTAACAATGGATCAATAAAAAAAATATTTTTTATTTATGTTACACGTTCGTGTTTGGGTCACAAATATTCATGTGTGTACCAAACAACTCAATCGGTCAGGTAGATTCGGAGTAAATTGGATGTGACAGACGGAAGGACAGACAGACAGACAGACGCACGAGTGATCCTATAAGGGTTCCGTATTTACATTCGAATGTTCGGCACCCTATAAACATAGAAAACACTCTTTTGAGTGACGTCATTTTGTGATTCGCATATTTCTCAGCAAATCCTTTCATTTGATACAGATATCATGAGAATGCATAAAAAATAACTAAACCGATTTCTTAAAAAAATTCTAAGAATTTTTGACATAGTAACAGATGAAGCTATGTATAGGGAGCGTGCAGGAACTATAGATGGCGCCACATAAATGTCAATGTCAAGTATTTCTACAGTACAAGTTGCGGATTTCATTCAATAGATGGCAGTCTACGTTACGCGTGTTGCATGTGTGTATGATACGTGTGTGTATACATATACTCGTATGACACGGAAATTTCAATGACAAGTTTTTAAAGGGTAAAAGTTTCGAATTTACTCCACTAGATGGCACAGACTACGCCGTGCACGTTCCCTATTATGTCGAAGTTATGTTCCGTCGAAATAGAGATCCGCCGAACAAGTGCATATCGAAGAAGGGTTCTGTCAAAGTAGTGTTCTTCGAGGGTGTGTGTTGTCGAAGTACGAGTATGTTCTGTCGGAGTAATGCTAGTCGAATATACGTGTTCTGTCGAAGCAATGAGTAGTCTAGTATTCGAAATTCGAACCGTGTCGAAATAATTGATTGTCGAAATTCAGGATGACACTCAATAAAATCGTGTTAAAAAAACGAAAATACAGACTTTTTTTACCAAGGAATCAATCAATTAATTAATTTCAATTTTTAAGTCCACAAATGCTGACCACAACATAAAATTAAAAAGAAAACGAACGTCACCATAATTCGTAATTAAGTTGTCCCAATCATTCAGATAAATTTCTTAAGCTGATTTATTTTAATTAGACCAATTACTGAGCCCATTTTTAAGAAACGGGTGTCAAGTTGAATGAGTTATACTTTCTTTGGGTAGTCATTCTTCATTATGTTGAAAAACAGCTTACAAAAGGTGGATTCTGGTTCTTTGAAAATAGTCTTGAGGATTGTGTTGTGTGAAATAATTATTTAGTAAAGAAAGTTAAGGCATTCTACGTAAAATACACTTCTGGACACATCTATTGGCCCACCTTAGAGTTTAGGTATTGATGGCCCCTACCGAAATATGATTGCTAGATTGAACAAAAACTGTTGATGCAGTTTTAAACCTGATACATTTTACCATCTTTTTCGATCGTATTGTTTTAAATTTGAATTCAGAATACCATACGACATGGAGCTACGCCTAACAAGTCGGATATGCGCCTTGTTAAATGCAATTGATTTTTGAATAAAAAACATGTTTTATCAAATAAAGGTTTAATTTAATAAGGCGTGTTGCCTCCATGGGCATCTACCACAGCTCTCATACGATTAGGCATAGAGTTTATCAACCGCTCTATGAAATTTTGAGGAATCATCTCCCATTCCTCTTCTATGGCAGTTTTCAACTCCTGCATCGTCTGGGCAACTGGCTGACGAGCCCTAACACGTCTTTTTAGCTCGTCCCACATGTGTTCAATGGGGTTCATGTCTGGGCTTCTGGCTGGCCAGTCCATAACTGTGATGTTCACATCCCGAAGATATTCCCTGACGATGCCGGCCGCATGGGCTCTTGCATTATCATGCATAAAAAGGAAATTTGGGCCCACATAGTCCGCGTATGGTATCATGTGAGGTTCTAAGCACTCACGAATGTACCTTTCAGCATTTAATGTTGGCAGCCGTGGTCCAGTAACAACCTCAAGTTGAGTTTTGCCGCTCGCGGATATACCGCCCCAGACAGTCCATGAGCCACCGCCATAAGCAACCATCTCTTCAAAGCAGCATTGTGCGAAACGCTCTCCCTTACTTCGGTAGACCTTCTTCCTTCCATCATTGCCATGTAACACAATTTTAGACTCATCAGAAAAGAGTACACGGCTCCAATCTTGCTGTGTCCAATTTAAATGACTGCGTGCGAAATGAAGGCGCGCTGTTCGGTGGGCTCGCGTTAGTTTGGGCCCATTAGCTGGCTTGTGTGGTACCATATCGCGTTCTTTTAACCTTCTCCGAACAGTTCCAGCGCTCACAGATACTCCGTGGAAGTCGCGAAGTTGGTTTTGTATCTCAATGGAGGTAAGGTGACGATTTCTCAAGCTGGTCGTCACGATGAATCGATCCTGCCTTTCAGTTGTGACCCGAGATCGTGGCCTTCCTTGGCGACGAACAAAGCCGCCAGTCTCTAGGTACCTCCGATAAACATTTCGGACCGCAGATCGACTGAAATTAAGTTGAGCACTCACTTTCTTTGGCTGTGTCCGGCCTGAATAAGTGCCACAGCTTGGGCGGCGACTTCAGGTGAAGTATCCATAGATTATTGATAGAACCTCACCTTAATGTTAAGAATAAGTAATGTTTGTTGCAAAACCAAAGATATCAATCCCTTTTTTAAAGAATTAAATCCAAGTAAACCAATAAAACCAAGTTTTGTTAGTATTCGATTGTTTGATATCAACAAACAGGCTCCAAATTGTCTTTTGTTTCTTTAAATTCTGTGTTCGAAATTCTAAAAAAGACTTTTGAATGAAATTGTGAATGTGCCAGGTTCAAAACTGCATAAAAACTTTTTGCTCGACCTAATATAAAATTTTAGCTAGGACCAAACGAAACTGAAAATACAAGGTGGGCCAATAGATGTGTCCAGAAGTGTAGAATTATATTATTATATAAAATTAGCGGAGCGGGATGTGAAAGCGTTTTTATTGTAAGTTTTTTCAAAAACCAGTACCATTTTTATTTTGTGAGTCGTTAGATGTTGATGATTTGCGTGCAAGTCCGACCCGCTCTTGGCCAGTTTTCATTAACTGATGTTGAAACAACATCCTTGATTGCAATGGTCGCACTTTTACTGCCCATAGAGGTGATTCGTTTTATCCTAGTCTGGCTGCCTGGCCTATGCGTCCATGGCACATTATATGCCATAGAGTAGCAAACGAGGAAGGTTTAATAACGTTCCCGTTAAAAAAAACAGTCTGTATGCTACCTCGGTATGGTATTAGAAAATAACTTTCCATTTATTGAGCATGTAAAAACAGTAGGTGAAAAAGCTATAAAGAACTTCTATGCGTTGACGAGGATTTCCAAGGCTACTTGGGAGGCCAAGTAGCCTTGGAAATCATTCCTAACGTTAAAAACGATCTATGAGGCTACTTACCTGGGTTATATGTGCTACGGGGCACCTGTTTGGGCTAATAGGGCCACCATTGGGGCGGTACGACGTAAATTGCTACAAAGTCAACGTTTAGCTTTGATTTTCCTATGTAAAGCGTATAGGACGGTTAGCACTGAAGCCTTACCGGTACTTGCAGGTGTACTTCCAGTCGATCTTGAGGTGCAGCGACGTGCTGCAATGTACTATTCTGCACGAAAGACTACGGACCCAGACTTTTTACCTAAACGTGATCGTGCCAAGATTTCTAGATTACTTAAACCTCAAACTGAAGTTTGGGAGAACCTTTTATCCGAATGGCAATGTAGGTGGGAAAGTTCCATCAAAGGCAGACACCTCCACTAGTTCTTCCCATCGGTTCACGAACGGCTGGATAGGACATGGCTGGAGGTGGATCACTGTGTTGCCCAATTTATCGCAGGTCATGGCAACTTTAAGAGTAAATTATTTTCCTTCAAGCTTGTTGCCTCACCTTTATGTCAATGTTCTACACCTGATTGCGAATACGAACAATCCGCACATCATATCCTGTGGGAGTGTACTCTTTGGCAAACTGAGCGCCGCTGATGTTGGATAGTATTCAGCCTACGTCTGGAGTTGTCTATTACACGGACCTTGTGGAAACTAGAACGAATTTCCGTGCGTTCAAGCGTTTTTGCCATCCCTATTATTGGAATCAAGTGTAGTGTGATTTTAAGACCCATTAATATTAGTGTTTTTAACCAGTGGTGCTTGGCAACTGGGCTTACCTCAGTTGTAAAAACCCCCTTGTGCCTAATGGCCTAGTTTTTTTCTGTCTCCCGCTTGATTAGTAAGGAAAATTCGTGGTTTAACTGATTTAGAGACAGCTCGTTTAGTATACTTTAGTTATTTTCATAGTGTGATGTCGTACGGCATTCTGTTGTGGGGAAATGCCGCCGATATTCAGACAATTTTTGTTTTACAGAAAAGGGCTATTCGTGCAATTTATAAATTAAGTCCCAGACACTCCCTCAGAGACAAATTTAAAGAGATTAATATTATGACTGTTCCCTCTCAATATATTTATGAGAATCTCATGTATGCACATAAAAATATTAATCTGTTTAAAAGATACAGTGATATCCATAGCATAAATACTAGGAACAAACACAAATTTATTGTACCAAAAACCAGGCTCAAGAAAAAAATAGGTGGTTCGTTTAGATGTCAATGTATACGTTTCTATAATAAACTTCCTAGCCAAATTCAAGAACTAAGCATAAATAAATTTAAATCATTTATTAAACGTAAGCTATGCCAGAAAGCTTTTTACACAATTAATGACTTTCTTGAGGACAAAAAGGCGTGGGATTGAGCTGCTTCAATGATATACATGAGCCATTGTTTTCATATGTACTACTTACTGATAAAAAAAAAAAAATTATATATATATTTTTTTTTTAATATTCGTTTTTGACATGAATACTTGTATAGTATTGTATTATATTTTTTATTTTATTTTTTTATTGACATTTTATAATTATTTTTTTTTTTTTTGACTTGAATACTTTGTTAAGTATTATATTTATTTTTATTTTTTGATTGACATATTATGATTACTATTTTGTTTGACACAAATATTTACTTTGTAAAGTATTATATATTTTTTTTTTTTTTGATTACTTAATTATTGTAAATGTGAGGACTATGTGGGTTATTATTATTATTTTCTCCTCCTTTTTACAGTAATTTTCAACGTTGTCTGACAGTTTGAGTACTTTTGCGGCCTACCCAAATGTCTTTTCTTTGGTATTGTTCGTCATGTCATTGAGCTCCTTAGTGGTTTTTAAGTTGAGCTATTCGACTATTGACAAATGCTTGCACTGACTGGACAGGTCCACTCAAATATGTTTGGTTCTTTCTTCAAAAGACCACTACAGACATTAAGCTGCATGGTCCTCATATAGAATAATGTGAATGCGAGAACTATATATGTCGTTATATTCATGTAGATTTTATGATTGTCTGGCAGTTTGAGTATTTTTTGCGGCCTACTCAAATGTCCTTACTTTGGTATTGTTCGTCGGTTCGTTGAGCACCTCAGAGTTCTGAGTTGAGCTTCGCGATGACTGACAAATGCTTGCACTGTCTGGACAGGTCCACTCGAATTCGTGTGTTGCTTTCTTCATAAAGCTCATCCCAGACATAAACGTACATGGTTCTCATAGGATCTAACCAGTCCACATTGTATGGATTTGAACACTAAAAGAGACTTTGACCTCTGAGTTTGTTTCGGTGTTTCTTCTCAGGGTAGTCAGCTAGGAAACACCGGCCTCATCTAGCTTAAACTGACAAAAAGACATTGACGTGTAAAAGTGTTCCTTGTAACCTATTTACTGAATAAACATCATTTATCATTTATCATTTATCATTTAGGAGGGAAGTGGAAATTATGTTTTTCTTACTCGTCCGCTGTCTTTTCTGATTAACGCGTTAGGCCCCGCGCGTCGACATAACAATAGGTTTTTAATTGTGTCTGCTAATGAGGGACTTGACGCGTTAATTTCGTTCCGGGACCCAAGACAGTTTAATCGTTTCTCAGGGACTCGTCGAGCTTCATTACCGCGGCGTTTTTTCTGGTGGTCGCCACTGTTGATTCTGGCTTACAGAAGTTACAGTGGTTTGGGAATAGTGTGGCGGGCTTGTCACAAATTAAAAAAAAAGAGTAGCAAACGAACAGGCGGTCCACCTGCAGGTAAGTGGTCACCGCCGGCTATGTACGTACATAAATTTGCAACACCAGGGGTACTACAAGTGCCTCATAGGTCCTGTGGTTGCAAGAGCGTCTGCTGAGCGTGAAAATTTGAATTCGATTAGCGGGTCGGCTAAAAAGTGCTATTGAGTTTTTCCATTAGGAATTACAATGTAGCAGCTCGGAATTTGGAAGTTGGTGGTAAGACACCCCTGTGCCTCGCAAAAAAACGTCAAGCCGTTGGTTCTGTGCCTGATCTCTCCCTGGTCGTGTCGGATTGCCATCCCATCGGACTATGGCAGTAAAGGAACAAAGAGTGCACCTGTATTTGCGCACACGCTTGTCTCTCGTGCGTACTTACTATCCTTCGTTGAAATTGGCCTCCGTGCTCGAAATTCGGTTGGGGATGATATCTACTACAAGTGCACTACCTAGACCGCTATCCGATTTATAGACAGTGTAACCCGCTATTCCCCCGCTCTCCACCTAACCAAACCCTTGTTCATTACAAACCTGTCTACCAGTTCCTCACAAAAAATATAACTTCCTTTGAAAGGAGCTTACTAACAATGCAAACTAGATTATAACCGCTTGTCCAAACAATATAAACTGGATTATGACCGCTTGTCCAAACACCCATTTGTCTGCTAGATGAAGCTTAACGAGATCCGGCTGTCAAAGTATTCCTGCCTACTAGTTGTAGGTATGACAATGAGGGATTATTTTTGAGGAGACAAAATTTATCGACGAATAAGAGATCGAATAAATGAAAATACTGGTACTACATAGTAGTGATGGGAGGAGTATAATTGTTAAGCTGAATAGCCGAGTAGCTGTTGCGTTTAAAGACATAAAGTTGTCCTGAATCAATTATTGATTCAGGTGCAAAGTGTGCAAATGTTGCGGGTACCTTACCAGCAACAATTGCACACTACAAATGAAATTTTGTGCACGTCTGTAATTGACATAAACACTAGTACAGGACCTTCCAAATTGTGTGTCAATGATTGTGGTTATGTTGCTGATGTGCCAATTATTAAATAAATAAACATTTTTACTAATTAATATATTTTTTCTACGAAGAGATTAAGGGAAAGGTCATGCTAAAACGAAATAGCTTTATCTGTTGACTGAACTATTGGAATAATAAGATTGAATTTTTGTAAACAGATTTGGAACGTCTAAAAATGTCTAAATTATTGTCATAATGAAGGAAGATTGCCTTGCAACGTGGAAATGCCACCAGCGATGCGGAGGAATTTTTTAAAGTCACATTTTTTTTTTGTTTGTTTAAGTTTAGGTATATGTAGTCGCAAAATGACTTGGTGCCATGGCGTCTCAGTGAGGCACATCCCTTAATAGGTGGTTTCGTTAGTTAAGTATTTTAAGAATATTTGTATTTCATACAGATACAATTTGTATATAGTTTGGAAGATTGTGTTTTTTATTGCAAGGAAGTTAAGGTTTTCGCAAGGATCGAACTTCTGTGAGTGGTTTGAGTTAGTGGATGTTGTAACAAGTCAAACGGAAATTATGGACCGAATGTAATGGTTCATCGAATCGTGGGAAATGCTAAGATGTTAGGCCTGGCTTTGAATATTTTCGGGATTCAGGTTTATGATGTATTTCGGTGTTTGGTTTTATAGAGCGTTAAAATTCACGGTAAATTGGTTTCCATGTTTATGTATGAAAGATGTGACGCAAAATATGATAGGTTATTGTTTATATGCTCGGTTACAAGATGATTTCTTCTCCTGGTGAGGTCCGCTGTATGATGGATGGGGAAAGCACAGGGTCGATGAAGGTCAGTCGGGCCTATGTCTAGCTGTGGCCCGATGATGATGATGAAGTTTCTTTCTGTCTTGAGTATATCACTAATTCAACTTTTAAAATAAATATGATTGTCATATAGATTGAGAACGGCTGTCAAGCAGATTTGAAAAAATAACTTTATAATATTATAATTATGAAGTATTGCCGTCCCGTGTTCCCTTTCTTATACACCGAAACCATAAGACCAATCTCAAGAAGTACCATACACCATTGAGATACACTACGCCTCCAGTTACTATAGTATTTACACATTTCAATAAGCAAAGACGCTTAACTACCTCCCAAATACCGAATTCTTTAAATCAACCAAAGATTAGTCGTAATTTGGTACACACCAAAATAGTTCTGACTATCATTAAGCTCTCAGTTCAACCATGACGACTTATAGCGTCCATTTGCGTGCATTTATAAAAATTAGCGATTCGCTTACTGCCGAGGGTTGTCTCGAGTGGGCTCTCCAACGAAATTGGGCTCCAAGGCTCTTTGCAAAACACTTGACGGCCTTCCTGGAAAGAGCTCCTTTATATGTATTGAGGAGGTAGTACTGTATGAATTTTTGGATACAATACCGAGACAATAGGAAGGTGGGGCTGGGATGTTCGAGTGGTGTCTCGGATGTCTTCCGTATAAGACACTGCAGTGACTTGTCCCGGCTTTGTACGGAATTTAGATGTAAGTATTATGTAAAATCTAATGCGAACACTCAATAACGGTTTGCTAGTCCTCATTTAAGTTCGTTTTGTTTTTTAATAAAATTGCCAATTTATTATTTTATTCGTAAATTAATGAATAATTTAAATTACAGTATTTTTATCCTGTATATATATTTAATTTTTTTAAGGTTTTCATGAAATAAAGAGCCTTTTTTATTTTTGTTTATTATTATGTAAAATACAAATATTTCGAAAATGTTTTTTCTGGTTTATTTCACATATTTTGTCGCGTGACTTTTAGTCAGTGCTAAACATAATTTTTTCTTTCTTTTGCTTCTTAATCCATGGGAAATTTCTAGAGATTCAGAAACTTATGGCGTAAACTGTATATATTCTTATAGAAACTGAAATAACCTACACGGAAAAATTGACTTGGTTTTTTACAAATTTTATTTAAATGTTCGTATGTTTGTAAGTTGCCCGTCGTTTACAAACCATTTTTCAACCATTTGTTGGTATCCAATTGAGTTCAAATTTTGCACACACCTTTAGTTCCGGTGACAATGCATTTATATGATAAGCATGACCTGAATCAACATAAGAGTTCCTTTATCTGGAGCTCTTCAACGCTCAACAGCACGGACACGAAATTTTGTGTATAAATATAGTTAACATAGCTACAATCTTGGAGACTTTAAGTCAAGAGTGAATAGGTTACTTCTAGGCAAGCGTGCTCCATCTTCGACCACATCATCGCTTACCATCAGGTGAGATGGTGGTCAAACGCGTGACTATCAACAATTAAAAAGTTTGCAGGTATAAAAGCTTCCTTTTTTTTTTGTTTTTAATATACGAGTAAACTTATTCCATAAATAAGTAAGTCTTAAGAGAACATATCAGTATGTGAGTAGCAAATCGTTACATAATACGAGGTTTGTTTCTAGAGGCACCAATATAGAATCTTTCACCTTATAAATCTGGAACGAAGCCAGTCCTGACAATATAAGAGTGCCAGTAAATTGTTTAATTGAAATAAATGCTCTGACTTTGTCTTTCTTTGAAAATGAAATTATTCTCGGAGTGCGGAAAACTGAGTCCAACAATATAACAGTTCTAACTTAATATTAATCCTGTCTTTGGCAGACTCGGGGTCTACATTAGTATTCCGTTCATAGGTAGGTATCTACTTCTTGGGAGAATAAATTGTTCAGGTTTGTAAAATTTTAAATTAATTTTATGGTTTTACATGACTTGAACCGAGTCTTGTGTATGGATGTGGATGGATATAAGAGTAGAGGAAGGCCAAAGAAACGATGGTTAGACTGTGTGAAATAGGATATGGGTAAAAAAGGGATAACTACAGAGATGACGACTAATAGAGAAGTATGGAAGAAAAAGACATGTTGCGCCGACCCCAAATAAATTGGGATAAGGGCAGGAGAATGATGATGACATGGCCGAATCGAAACCGAATGTTTATTTTAGAGCTGAGCTTGTAGGCTGTAGTTTAATTAAATAACAAAATATATTTTAGAATTATTTTTTTAGAGCTAAATAATGTTCTATAGGTGTAAGTTAATCTGTGGGAGTGATTTCGTGAAATGGGACGGAAGCGTCTAACAGGAAGCCTGAGAAGCGCGCGCTATTTGATTTGATTAATGAGCGCGCGCGGTAGTAAAGTTGGCCGTCAGATGGTAGAGCGCACGCACGACAAGTCGAAATCGGAACTGCCCCCTTAGCCAAAATACATTTCTGTTAACGTTAACGCTAACGCTTCGTGCAAAATGTACGTGAGATGTCAAATGTTACACATAATTTGCGACTACTGTAAGGCTCGCTCGTTTTTGTATGCCAAAGTATCGCAAAGAAGCAGGTGGCCAACCTAATGGTAAGTACTGTAACTATCAAAGCCACCAAGAAACATCTACCAGGGGTACCAGTAGGCGTATTCGCTAACTCAGTTGACATCAATTTGATAGGAACTTTGCAGTACATTGCTGCTTTGATGTATAGGAAAACAAAAATGTACCACGTAGCGCCCATTATAGTCGATGTCCACCGAGCAATGTACTGCAAAGTGCCTATAAAGTTGATGTCAACTAAGTTAGCGAATACAACTGCAGGGGTAAGTACCAGGTGTACCAGGGGTATAGTCGCGTAAGTGTTTGAAAGTAAACGCCAAAAGCAACTGAAAGAACAAGAGTGGGTTTTAGTCAGTAAGAGTCTGACACGTCCCGCTCCACTCAGAGAGAGAGAGTGGTCATCTGATGATTTACCACCCCCCTAAAAAAGTACCACATAACCTAACTGAATTATATTTTTTGGACACTGAAAAACACATTATCTTCTTCTTCATTCTTTATTTTTTTTTTGGGACAAGCCCTCCACACTATCCCAAACCACTGTAACTTCTGTAAGCCAGAATCAACAGGGGCGACCACCAGAAAAAACGCCGAGGCAATGAAGCTCGACGAGTCCCAGAGAAAGGATTAAACTGTCTTGGGTCCCGCAACGAAATTAATCAGAAAAGACAGCGGAGGAGTAAGAAAAACATAATTTCCACTCTTTATTTATTTAAAAACATTGTCCCACACCCAAGTGTAATGACGTAGTAGTAGTAGTAGTAGTTTAGTGTGTGTAGTGTAATTCCTATATTATTCCTGTATAGTGGGTGCGTTCACAAACATGTAAAGTCACATATACAAGACACCCAGACCCAGAACAACTATCTGTAGGCCATACAAATATTTGTTCCGTGCGGGGATCGAACACACGACACGCAGCGCAGCAGCCGAACGCTCAACCAGTGCGCCAACCGTGCCGTCAAAATCTGAATAGGTGCCTACCTCTACACAGTTATATTTAAAAGTGTATTTAGCAATGCAGACGAAGCAAACACATTTAAAAGTCAAAGGTGAGAATATGCAATTTCCACTTGGAAATGAATTCAATCAATTAGAATTTAGCGAAGTACGTCCCGATGAGATGGAAGGTGATTTGCGTAAGTGGATGAACACTTGACATTTAAAGCCGAGGAGACCAGTGTATTACACAATATATTGACACACTTCCAACAGTATTTGATTTAAATGTCCTGGATGTTAGATACTTATAAGCATAGGTATAGTATTCGTCAAACTTAATGACGTGTATGAAGTTGGTTGCGAATGCAACTGCGCGCAGGTACAGTTAAATCGACAATACTTTAGGCCATTTACTGATTTTTATAACTGTGGAAGCTTAGTGAATATTTTTGGGAGTGTATGGTACCTACTTATTTGTCAGTTTGGAAATTGGTGGTATTCCCACATGCCATTAAGTTTGACGAGTACGTCGATAAGACATTAATTTTATGTCTCATCGAAATAAAATTAAAACTTATCGTAAGTGAGATCAGCAGCCCTACCATGACGTCTTACAACCATCATCTTTTCGGTGTGAGAGAGAGACGTCGTTATACAGGACGAATAGCACTATCCCTTTCTCTCACCGAAAAGATGATGGTTTTAAGACGTCATGGTAGGGCTGCAGTGGTGACCTAGTGGTAATGGCCGCGACTTACAAGTTATAGGTTGTGGGTTTAAGCCCAGGCACAGTGGTGATGAAATAATTTACTTTGTGTACATTATTTCATCACCACTTCTCTCAAAACGGTGAAGGAAAACATCGTGAGGAAACCGGCATATCCTAGAACCAAATATTCGAACACAATACATGTGACATCATAATTTTTACAATATTTCTAATTACATTAATCAAATCAATTTCATTTAAATTAATTTTTTTTAATCATTAATACGTTACCTTGCTTGTTCTTATTTTATTTAAAATCAAATGTAAAAATGTTACAATGTAAATTTATGTTCAGTATAATTTAAAATTTAAAGCAATATCAAAAGTGTTTTAGTTGTGTACATCTGTAAGTGACATATTTACACAGAACATAGTGCAATGTACACTTTTTACGTAAAATCCTTTGTAAACATATGTAGTTGGTATTCCTCAATAAATTAAATTAAATCTTTCAACCCGTATTTGGCCCGCGTGGTGGATTACGGGCCACTCCCTCTCACCGAGAGGAGGCCTGTGTCCAGCAGTGGGAACATTATAGGCTGATTATGGTATGCTAAGGCAGTAGCACAGAAATGTATGTTATGGAGAATCATCCATTCAAAAAAATTAATATTTTCAAAAAATTCAACTGTTTAAATCAAAAGTTCCAAATGTAACACTTAAAAATTGAATAAATTTAATTCGTGGAATGAAGCGTTATTTTGCAAGTTGACAGATTGTCGTTTGACGTTTGTTTTTCCAGCTTGATCTGTAGCGAGTCTGCCTATTAAATTTTATTTATTGGAAAAAACTTCTTAAAAGCACCTAATGATGTCTCGAGGTGTAAAAGGGACCAGAGTCAAGATCAAATGCTGTAAGCATAAGAATGTAGGACAATGTAAGTACTCTTATTGGGATTTTCTGTAGCAACGCTAAGTCTTAAGCATGGCATTTATGATTCTCATCAAATGTCCTCTTGTTGGCAGGGTTCCTACTTTACGTTTAATAATATAAGAATAAAACTTTATAAAATGGTCGGATCAAAGACTTCACTTTGATTTTGGAAGAACAATGCGGTCTCAGCAAAGGGTTCCGAACACCAACGTCCACGTGTCCAGAGATGACCATGATTAGATGACCACGGCTTAGATACTGCTTGTGGACCTTTAATCTTTGATCTTCGAACGATAGGGTAAAAGTGATTCATTATAAATTGTAAGTTCAACATACAATTTTCTGTGTACTGAGTGCTATCTGGTGTGATGCAGTGTTGACAATAAATGTTATATATGTGAGGACCAAATCAAAGGACTCTTATTTACTACAGACAAATCACAGTCATGCAATGTACCCGAAGATAGGTAAATAGGGTCTCATGCCATAAATTATCTTTGACGTTAGCCGGTGGAAGAAAAATTTCTTTACACAAACAAGTCACTTTACAAGCAGTCTGATGCTGTTGGTAGCAGTTATTTTAGTTTAATTAGATATAGATTTCACGCCAACAACTGCATCAGACTGCTTGAAAAGTGGCTTGTTTGGAACTTTTTAGTGGATTCTTACAGTAGAGTTTTTTAATTTTTAATTTTTTTATCTTCATTTTATTGAATTATATTTTCGGAATGGCCTCCTTGAGCCCATTGTTCTGATACCCCACATAATCACGTCAAAAAAAATACTTAGTAATATTGGGTTTAATAATTGCCTGAAATAAATGATATTTAATTTAATAAATTTAATTTAATTTAGTAACCTATTGGCGGCAGTCACTTTCTTTTTTTAAATTTTTTAGCATAGTCATTTCGGCAGTGAAACCCAGTCATAATGATACCTTATTAGTTGAAATCCATCCAGCTGTTTAGTCTACAGCGCGTGCCAAATAAATAGACATACACACATACATACGTAATCTCGAAAAACATTACCCGCCATCTGGGTCCAGTCAGGTAAAAAGAGGTTATCAAACATCATTTAGACGAATAACATTTTCTACTATAGCGTAACATAGGGCCTCGTTCGTCAAAAAAAGTAATCTCAGAACTTTATGGATGGTTATAATATATAAGTTGTGGGTGACACCCTATATACTTATTTAGGTAATTTTTTTACCGTCGATTGTCAATAAAACTAATGTTAGAACTTACCAGTTATATTCAGGACGACTCTTTCGCCATGCGTGGCCACGATCCTCCACTCACATCGGTCCGGGGTCGTTGGGGGTGTCTCACTACCCCACCCGGGGGAGTTGAACCACCCCGAGTTACCCAGCAACGTCCTTCCGCATTCTGTTTACAATATTAAATCATCATTATTACATTTATTACCTATAAACACCGATATAAGGTAATTTAGTACGGTCACTGCATCTCTAAATGGGGAATAAATTCTCGTAATCAAATCCTCCGTTAGTTTAACGGTCGGTTAGGGATTTTGAAACAGAACGGTTGTTGAAACAGCAGTTCTGAGAATTGATTGAATTTGATTTTAGAAATGTCCGTCAGCTTTATCTTATTGATTTAAGATATTAGATTTTCTGGAGGCACAATTCAATTACTCAGTTTGGATATACTTAATGTAAACTTTATATAGATGTAAACATAATATATTAGTAAATGAAATGCTAAACGGGTTTTTGATTTCATTATATTTGTTGGAAACCGAAACCGGGACTATCTGCGACTCTCGCATAAATATATAATAAATAATAAAACAATGGTCAGACCTGCTGTCTTGTATGGTTCAGAATGTTGGGCCACAAAAGGGATGAATGAAAAGCAATTGGATGCAGCTCAGATGAGAATGCTAGGAGCGATGTGTAGTGTTACGTGCATGGATAGAATTATGAATGAGTATATAAGAGGAAGTCTGAAAGAGGTAACGCTGACTGAAAAGTTGTAAGGAAATCAGTTGTCGTGGTACATGTGACACGGAGAAATGAAGAAAATGTCGTGAGGAAAGTGTTTGGGTGTGGATGGCTAAAAGAGCGATGGATGGACTGTGTGAAAGAGGATATGGTTAAAAAGGGCGTGACTACAGAGATGACGACTAATAGAGAAGTATGGAAGAAAAAGCCATGTTGCGCCGACCCCAAATAAATTGGGATAAGAGCAGGAGAGTGATGATATATTTGCTGGAGACCACTGAAAACCAGCGCTGGGTGTTCGAAGCCCAGCAGATACTGAGATTGTGACCATTTTGGTACGGGCACGCTCAGCGGAATATTATTGTATCTTTGTGTACTACTCTCTTCTTTTACCTTGTGTTTGTTGCTGTTATGTTGTGTCTGTGTCGAGTATTATTTTGTATTCTATTAAATAAAAAGCGGTTTGTAGTTGTAGACTTAAGACAAAGGCAAGATACAGAGTGACTTTCCATCAGTAACAGATTGTCAAAAACTTGCCAAAAATATAGAACCGACTAAAAATGCAAAATAACTACGAAATTAAAGTTATTTTGCACTTTTTTTGTTTTCCTTTGGAAGTCGGTTCTATTTTTTTGTAAAAAAGTTTTTATTTTTCACTTTTTAGTTGTTATTTCCCATTAAATTGTGTTAACAATGTATATTTATGCGATAGCAGCAATCGCGGTTGTTTTTCTGTAATTTTTTGAAGAGTTCCGTTGTCTGTCTTCGGAACTCAGCCTCAGATCTATATGAAATTTAAATGGGACCATTTCGGAATGAACCCCTTTCGAACAAAAAAAGAATTTTGCAAATCCATCTATTTAAGACGAAGTTATGCTCGAAAATACACAAAAAAAATATAAACATCCGAATTGAAAACCTCCTCCTTTATGAAGTTGGTTAAAAAACAAAGATGTAGGGTATGCTATAGAAATGTGAGTTGGTTAATTCGTAATATTTTGGCATTTAGACAGCCGCTATTATCGATAAAATGACAACAGTGACATTGAGAAAGGTCCACTGAGCCCAAGATACTGGAAGATGCTCAATCGTCGTTGATCAAAGTCATCAGCCGCTCAGATCGATACAGTCCGATTCATCATTCGATCATGGATCGCGGGAGTGTTATGACTGAAGGAA
This sequence comes from Polia nebulosa, assembly GCA_951329385.1. Classification (NCBI taxonomy): domain Eukaryota; kingdom Metazoa; phylum Arthropoda; class Insecta; order Lepidoptera; family Noctuidae; genus Polia; species Polia nebulosa. The sequence continues at coordinate 6,209,714 of OX589596.1, forward strand.
GACGGCTGAGTTTTAGTCAGTAAGAGTCTAACACGCCTTCCCTGTCCACCCAGAGCGGCAGAAGTTATTTGATGATTTCCCACACCAGAAAAAGGGTGTTGGGAGGATGTCAATATAGAGTGTAAAGAGACAGTTTCTGAAGCCGAAAGACAACATATTCTACCCATTATTTGGATCATTTTTTTCGACAAGATCATACCTGGGAATCCACTGGTTCTGGAGATATTGAAGGTAAAGTAGCAATTTTTTTCTTTTACATTTTTACGAAAATGTGTTCCAAGTGTTGTTATTAAACTTTTTTCCAAACAAACATTACCTGAATTTTCGTTTTTTTTTGAAATTACGAATTTTGAGTTACTAAAACGCAATGAATATACCTACGTGGCTTAGAGTGAAGAGGCGGGGTTTAACTCCATTTACCTGGGTTCGCGTTACATTGCGCGCAGTAAAAATAGTTTTTTTTCATACCTAAAAATAAAAGTCGTTTCCCAGCAATAATTTTTGCGCAAAACTAGACTTTGTTAGACGTACAGTATGCGTAGTTAACGACTTTGTGATGTGTCTTTTTACACTCTTTATAATATCAACCGTAATCTGCACGTTTCTATAGTTAAGTAAAATAAAAAATCAGTCTTACTTGCACACTTATACAGCAGATTAGTCTGTGCGATATCACTGGCACTTAACCGCACTCGCTGTCCGATCTCCGGCCTCTTCTTCCCATGGACCTCCAGAGGTAGTATGGTGTCCAGGTAAGTGCCCTTACTGAAAGTGTTCCTCGCATAGTGCATGATGGAGTCGTAGTCATACGTCTGTCCGAGGGAGTTCACTTCTTCGTCTGTTAGTTTGTTGAAGTTGTATTCTTGACCTGTGGAAGAATAAGAGTTGGATAAGGAATTCTTATTTTAGTGTCTGAGTGGTGTGACAGTACATTTCAAGTTTTCACGGAAATATATTTAGGTACCCAAGAGCAGCACTGATTGAGGCACCTTTTTTCTTTTTTTTTGCGTAATTATAAAACATGGTGGTACTGAATTAAATTTTGTGTACTGATTAATTCACTTGCATATGGCAGAGGAGCTCGTGGCTAAAGTAATAACAGCCGCACGAGTCGATCCATCAGGTTAAGCTATACTTGCCGGGGTTGGTCCATGGATGAGTAACCATCTTTACATACCGACACTCCTCCGAGTCTCGGAAAGCATGTTAAACCGTTTGTCCCGGCTGTCGATTGTGGATCTTTGACTGTCGTTACGGGTCGTCAGAAGCCCGAAAGTCTGACAACCAGTCTTACCAAGGCGTATCGTATTACCCAGTAACTGGGTTGTGCAGGACAGATGGGCAGTCGCTCCATGTAAAATACTGGTATTCAACTGCATGCGGTTAGACTGGAAGCCGACCTTGGGGTCGGCTTCCAGTCTAGATAGTTGGGAAAAGGCTAGGCAGATTAATTATACTGAATAATTCAGTTGCCTAAGGCAGACTGACCAGACCTGTAGAACATAGAGCACACAGATGCGAACTGTTCAGGGGAGGGGGAAGCGGGTAAACAAGAAAACAAATATTTTGCCCCTACAGACAAATCTACGCGTAGGCGTATATATTATACCTTCCTGCCCTAATGTCATGTTACTTGGGGTCGGCGCAACACGGTATTTTCTTCCATTCTGTCCTATCTACTGTTACGCTATCTCTAACTCCCTTTTCTTTCATATCACTCCGCACACAATCCATCCATGTTTTCTTTGGCCTCCCTCTCCCACTCCATCCATCTACATGGCTTTTGGCATCTACAGGCGTATGTGACAGTCATATATATAAAAAAATACAATAAAAATCATAAAAAATACTCATAACTTCGTAAGTATGTAAATAACAATGACAATCAAACACGTCTACAACTTGTAATCAAGAAACATGTCTTGAAAAGTCAGAAGAACTTCAGCAAAGGATTATTATGAGCTACACAAGTATCAGATATTAAGTCTGTCGTGTCAAATTATACGTCGACTGAAGAAGAAATTGGAAATTTTTGATGAATTTTCGTACAACTTTTACAATATGATTATTCAAGTTTTGTTTAAGATATTTGAAATCGTGTTTATTTATTTTTAACCAAATGCGCGACCCAATGGAGGGTAATATTTTTTTGGTGTTACAGTCTTTTTTATTTTAAGCCGCTTTCGACTTCGACTTCTGACTAACTCAGGTGTAAGTTAGTTAACCTTTGATCAAAACTGGCCAGTTTTGAGTTTTCCGCTATTAGGTAAAGTCAGGAAAATATTTATCACTAATTAAGATAACGACGGCCAGCAAAACAAAATAACACTATGTTTAAATATTTAAATGATCCGACAAGTAGGTAAAGTCAGGAAAATATTTTTGACATATTTGACAACAACTCCCAGCAAACCAAAATTACACTAGGTTTAAATTATCTGTAAGGGCCGACAAGTAGGTCATCATCATCATCATCATCATCAGCCTTTTAATGTCTATAACTTATCATCATCATTATCAGCCTTTTAATATCCCCACTGCTGGGGCACAGGCCTCCTCTCTTTGAGAGCGTGTGGGCCGTAATCCACCACGCGGGCCCAATGCGGATTGGTGGATGTCACAAGTCATCGAATTTTTGGTTCTAGGACATGCCGGTTTCCTCACGATGATTTCCTTCACCGTTTTGAGAGCAGTGATGATGAAATAATTTACACAAAGTAAAGCGCATGCCTGGGTTTGAACTCACGACCTACAACTTGTAAGTCGCGGCCAATACCACTGGGCCACCACTTCTCCAAGTAGGTAAAGTCAGGGACATCACTGCTACAAGTAGGTAAAGTCAGGAAAATATTTTTGACCACTTTTGAGAACGCCTTTCAGCAAATCAAAATTACACTAGGTTTAAATTATCTGTAAGGACCGACAAGTAGGTAACCAGGAAATATTTTTGACCGCTTTTGAGAACGCCTCTCAGCAAATCAAAATTACACTAGGTTTAAATTATCTGTAAGTACCGACAAGTAGGTAAACAGGAAATATTTTTGACCGCTTTTGAGAACGCCTCTCAGAAAATCAAAATTACACTTTAGGTTTAAATTATCTGTAGGGGCCGATCCCGCTCGGAGAAGAAAGCACCGAGGTGACAATCATATGCACGCCTAACACGCGAAAACCGCTCCTGCATCATTTAATGCAGGCAGGACTTCGAATCTCTGATGCTCAGATTGCGAACTCTGATTGTACCTACACCGTTTGATTCCAGGGAATACGATGGCACTGTGATCACGTGCTGCCGTGCATAGTGAAGAGACCCCTTGACAGTTTCCTCAGGGATGTGCTCTAACAGAGGTCCCACACAGGGTGTTTTATAGTCTCACAGTGAAACACCATGCCATAGCGTCAACATGTCACTCTTGGCCTTTGCAGAATATCAGCGCTGTTGATTTTCGGTCTGTCTGAAGCCACAGCATTTCGCTGAGCAATGACCATTTTTGTACAGATGCGACGCACAGTTTCATTATATTATGTAATATTTCTTGTCTTTACGTTTGTATTATTATACGTTTCGTTTTGTTTGTTGTGTGTCGTGATCTCCTAATGTCATTGATCAAGGCGTCATAGACCTATGTTTCGTCAATGGCGTGTAGTGGTGCACCACACCCTAGACATGTATTGTATATGGCTGTCTGTGGGGTGACCATAAAAATTAGATCACTAGGCAATTTCGTTTAGTTTTATTTTATTTTTTGTATTTTTGCTTGGCTTTTGTAAATTAATGTGCGTTTGTAATCTGTGCAAAATATAATAATAATAATAATAACATAATCTTCGACCACATCATCACTTACCATCAGGTGAGATAATGGTCCAACGCGTGCCTATCAACAATAATAAAAAATATTTTTTTTTTCTTTCTTTCTTTCTTTCAGGGATTTCCGTTTAAGAGGTAACCCCATCTGTGCTGATGGTGATTACCAGGTTTTTATTTATCATTTATCAGTTAGAATCCCACAGTCCCTGGCTTTTCCACGAAAACAAGGCGCCAGTTTTCCCCCAGAAACCAAAAAAAAAAGATACGAAAGGCAAGGAAAAAAAAAATATCTCAAGGTTTTTATTCATCAGGTAAGTAATAGATAACAGCCTAGTTAGTAAATTTTCTTTCAGGCAAACTTTTATTCTTTGTTACGCTAAAAAATAAGTCCCCCAACAAGCAACATTTTTTCAAGACAAGATATTTTTAGAAGCAATCATTCAACTTCGAATTTGTGTCAAGATTCGTAATAACACTAAACGGTCCAATACCTTTTATAGGTTTCAGAAAAATATGTTTTCTGACGGGCAGTTTATTTCAGTGAGTGTTTTTACTTAGAAATACTTTTTATTTTTACTGAAAGACGACAGGTTGCTATAAATCACGGATTGATAGAATCTTCACTTACGGTTACCTCAAGGACTTATTCTATCTTCGGATGACTTTTAGTTACGAAAGATTCGTGGAGCGGAGAGAGAAAGCGGAAACGCGGATGAGAAGACTCAAACTTGCAAGTTGTGTGTTGAAAAACGTTGTCCGACATTAAAATATAGAATAAAAAAAGAAAGAAAGAAAGAAAAACTATTTATTCTCGTGAAAGTGACGCACATACATAAATAAATTTGTTACAAAACAGAAGCCTAAAATAACGAAATATGCATCACTACCACGCGAAACGGCTAACGCTCAGCATAATGCAGCAGCCCGTGCACATGCCTCTAACTGTTGATAATAGACATTCTGAGCATAGCCATGCACATTTTTATCCAGTAAAGTAATTGCGATTTTAATCTAAACTTATCCTAGCACACGCCTAGCACAAATGAATAACATTTCCTTAACATTCTGTGTGTTATATGTGTTTGTATATTATCTGCAATCGTCTCCATCATCATCATTATCATTATTCTCCTATCCTTATCCCAATTTATTTGGGGTCGTCGCAACATGTCTTTTGTCTTCCATACTTCTCTATTAGTCGTCATTTCTGTAGTCTCTCCCTTTTTAACCGACTTCAAAAAAAGGAGGAGGGTCTTCTGGAGGCTTCAGTTAAATAACGAAGAAACCAAACTAGAAACACCGACTTCCGAAATTAAAGTTATTTTGCATTTTTTAGTTTTATTTATGGAAGTCGGTTGTATTTTTTTTGTAAAAAGTTTTCTATTTTTTTACCCATATCCCCTTTCATACAGTCCATCCATCGTTTCTTTGGCTTTCCCCTAATTTACTCTTATTAGCCATACACAAGACTTTCTTCACGACATTTTCTTCATACTACGTCAACGAGAAAAATATTTCTTTTCTGAAACCTGCTTTCCGCTTCGCTCCATGCTCTCACTAAGCTCCTATCCTTAAATCTTGTGCGTGTTGCTAGCAAATCAATCAATGACATTGAGTGACGATCCTCAGGTCATCGTAGAATCTATTTACATGAAACGGTCTGTTCCTAATTAAATATCAATGGTTCTAATGTTGATAAGGCGTAACAAAAACAATGATTCAGATAAGTTGTTTGTGGCTGTTTGTACAAATAAGGAAGTTGTGTATAGTAAGATACACGAAGTCACGTGATACTGATAGTGTTACATTAGGTAACCTACTTAGCGAAATCATCTAAAAAAACTTGAGAGGTGTCAAGGGACACCCGGATGGAACGAAGTTCCGTTCGATTAATTAGTGAAGGAATTGCAATATAATTTTATTTTTTTTAATTTATAATATTTTTTTATTATTAACTACGCACACACGCACGCACGTAAGAAGTTATACTTCATCATCTCATCTCATCTCATCGCAGCTCAGCTCAGCTCAGCTAAGCTCAGCTCAGCTCAGCTCAGCTCAGCTCAGCTCAGTTCAGCTCAGCTCAGCTCAGCTCAGCTCAGCTCAGCTCAGTTCAGCTCAGCTCAGCTCAGCTCAACTCAACTCAACTCAACTCTTTAGCTATATCTGGCTTGCTTTCTATAAGAGAGAGAGAGACAGACAGAGAAACATGCGACGCCGCACAGCTTACAATAGCTTACTATAGCAAAAAGTGTCGTGACAACTTTTTTCGTAAGAATTTTTTCCGTCTAGCCCCCTTTCACAACGCGCGATAAGGAACTTTGTTCCAAAAGTCAATGTCTAGTCCTTTGTCTCATTGTGTATGGTTAACTACTTCTGCCTGCGGCTTCGTCCGCGTCTAATTAGTACTTACCCCGATATAAACTTTCAACAACCATTTCTCCCACTCAAAAAAAAGGCTTTCTTAGTCAATACCTTTTTTTTTTGTGGGCTGGGAAACCATCCAATGACATCTCACGCTCTGGGTGGAGCGGAGGGGCATGTCAGACTCTTACTGACTAAAACCCACCCCTGTTCCTTCCCTGCCCTGAGTGCCCAGGGACGCGGTAACTCTGTTTCGAATTTATCAACAACCCCTAAAAACCCCTGGGCAGTAGTAGTAACACACCCTCCAAATTTAATGTCTTTAGGACCAGCGGTTTAGGCTGCGCGTTGATATATCAGTCAGTCAGTCAGAACTTTGAATATTATTTATACAGATAAAATAATGATACGGGTAATTTTTTGTCAAGTTATTAAAATATAAAATTATTTAATCATGACAATCTTCTACAATATTCATCATCATCAGCCGTCCCGTCAAGCCTCTCATTAGCAGACATAATTAAAAACCTATTGTCTGTACTATTGTGTGTACTGGGGCACAGGCCTCCTCTCTGTGAGAGGGTGTGGGCCGTCATCCACCACGCGGGCCCAGTGCGGGTTGTTGGATGTCACATGTCTTCGAATTTTTGGTTCTAGCACATGCCGGTTTCCTCACGATGTATTGCTTCACCATTTTGAGAGCAGTGGTGATGAAATAACTTACAAAAAGTTGCCTGGGTTTGAACTCGACCTACAACTTGTAAGTCGCGGCTGTTACCACTGGGCCACCACTGCTCTACAATATTAAGAAATCAAAAATGAAATGTAGTTCTTTCTATCTTTATAAGTATTGTAGAATTTATTATGATGGAAATAAAATTATTTAACTCGAAACTTTTAGGTACCTAACTGGATTTCTCAAAACAATAGGTGTAGTGTGCAAACCTAAACTTTTAAACTAGCATAATAATAAAACATAGCTTAATCAGCCTATAAATGTCCTCAGTACCGGAACACAGTCCTCTTCTCTATGAGAGGGTGTGAGCCGTAATCCACCACGGGGGTCCAATGGGAATTGGTGGAACTTTTAAATAATAGATTGAAATTGTTTTGTCTGGAAGAGTCTGCCTTAATTTAGAACCGACTTCGAAAAAGGAGGATGTTCGACTGTATGTATGTTTTTTTTATACATATATGTCCACCGATTTCTCTGTCAGTTGTGGAACGATTTTCAAAATTCATTTTTTATCCAAAAGAATATACTCCCGAAGTTGTCCTATATAAATTTTATCAAAATTACTTCAGCGCTTTTTGAAAAACTGAACAAAAAGATAATTACGTATACATAGACGACGTTTTGGTTTTCTCCAATTAAGAGTATGTTTAAATTCCACGTTCCATTTCATTAGGGTTTTTAGTTCTGGGGTATAACAACTAAAAAGTGAAAATTAAAAATTTATTTTACAAAAAAAAAAAACAACCGACTTCCAAAAAAGAAAGTACACTAAAAATTAAAAAAATAACTTTAATTTCGGAAGTCGGTGTCAAATACGAAGAAATAAAATACAAAATTTTATTTCTTCTAAATCCAAATTTTTGTAAAACAATTTTTTTTTGTCTAAAATTTATTTAAGTACCTTTTTTATAGAAAACTACACAATCGCTGTGTGCCTTAATAGACTACATTTAACCCGAAAAACGTACAGTTCCTTGATAGGTAATAGGATAAGTTCCTCTACTAAATCGATCTCGATGCCATGAAGCTTTTAGTCAAAATTAGATACTGGTCATCGCCTCATAATGTTATTAGAGACCGTGTGACTATACGTCTTATCGTCTAATAATCTTAGTAGCTAGACGTGAAACCTGCTCAGAATAGAGGGCGTAATTCCAAAGACATGGCCACTTCAAAGATGAAACTACGAGTGATGCTAATGTTCAATTTTAAACACAAAATACAAGGTGAAGAAGACAATGCAAAAATGAATGAAAGCATTGGCAATATTCATCATTATGAACAACTTTTAATATGTATATAACGCTGAAATCGCGAATATTTTTGTATTGCCGTCTACACCTTGTATAACCTCTCATATTGTACCCCCCGCATGACGTCACTGTGCATAATCTGCACACCATCGCGCCCGGTAATTTTGCGATTTCCCCGCATTCACTAAATCATCGTAGATTTATTGAATGCGGGGAAATCGCAGAAATTACGCATCGTAGCTCTAAAAACTATGTATCTATTGAAATTGCTATGAAATAAGCTATCGGATTATAAGGCTTTAGTACAGTTTTACCTTGTAATTTATTGTTAATTCGACGTTGACAGTAGAGCGACTTTTTTCCCAGTTTGTCGTACAAAAGTCGTCATATTTATACAATAAAAGCAATTTTTCCAAAAGTAATTGTTTCATGTTTGAACAATAATCAATGAAAACAATACACACTCCCATACATTTTTTGCACACGAACAAGCTTACATTAATACTGTAATGGACCCGCTAATTAAGGCGCAGTTAAACGACTTTTTATTATTTTTATTTCTTTGAAAAAAATGTATGTTACTTTAGAAAATTTTCTTCGTAATTTGATATTGTGAATATTTGAAATTATATTTTTGTAGCATAGTGTAATTAATTTATAAATTTATGTTTAACGCGGATAATATATTGAGACTCACGCAAAAACTACAAAGCGTATTTTTATGAAACCTTCACCATTTTTAAGATCATTTAATTATTTATATTTTAGTAAGCGTGTCAGAATATAATACTTGTTGTTTCATGTATAATAAATTAATAATACGTCTAATTTGGGACAGCGCGCCTTGATGGGCGAGTCCTATTACTGGGTGGACGTACGACGCGTTACGTAAGCTCAGCACAGAACACGCAAGCTATAACCACTCAAGGTCGTTTGCAATTATTAGCGCCTTATCATACTCCTGCCAGGGTTGCAGGAGAGATAGAAAGAGTCACCGCGGTCATGGCCTAGGCAACTGGAAGGAACAGGGGTGGGTTTTAGTCAGTAAGAGCCTGACACGCCCTCCCACTCCCTCCCTTGTTAAGTTATATGATGACTTCCCACCCTATAAAACAAGGCAAATTAACATGTCAAAGAAAATAGCTTGTTAAATGCATACTCTAAACGTAGCATAACGTCATTGTGTTAGACGGTACAGTTGGCACAGTGGTTGAGCGATTGGCTGCCGCGCTGCGTGTCGTGGGTTCGACTCCCTATCTGACCTCCACAACCCAGTTAATGGGTAATACGATACCCCTTGGTAAGCTTCTGACGGCGCGTAACGACTGTCAAAAATCCACGATTGACAGCCAGGACCAACGACTTAACGTGCTTTCCGAGGCACGGAGGAGTCTCGGTATGTAAAGATGGTCATCCATCCATGGACCAACCCCGGCAAGCGTAGCTTAACCTGATGGATCGACCCGTACGGCTGTTATTACTTTAGCAACAAATATTTGTATGGCCTACAAATAGTTGTTCCGGGTCTGGGTGTCTTGTGTCTGTGAGTTTACATGTTTGTGAACGCACCCACGATACTAATAAAACTCGTTAGCTGTTGCGACAAGACTATTTTATTTTTATCTAGTTGCAAGTCATAGACTAGCTAGACCATAGACTACATTACTAAAAGGTATATCTTAGCTGATATGGAACTTGTAATATTTAATTAACTATTTTGATAATATACGTTTTAATTAAAAAACGAAAAAAAGAACTGAAAATTGTACGTGTCATTAGAAAAATTGTGGTACCGCCTCACAAAAGCCTCTAGGGCTCGGAAATCAAGAGTCTGAGTTCAAATCATACACCTAAAAACACTGTCAAAAGAAAATACAAGTGAGTGAGATGTATTTGTGCCTCTATTTATGATTTCAGAAGTTGAAGCCCTATTGCTATACAATGTGTAAAAGAATTGTATGGTCAAATATTAAATACTGCTTTTGCCCTTAGAAATGAATATCTTTCTCCAAGGATGCCACAGAAAATTCTCAAAAACAAATTGTCTTTCCGTAGAAAGGCATCATCAGCTGGAATGAAGCTGAAATTAGAATGGGAGGTACTACTGTTTTATTTTTTTCCGAATGGATAAATTATGACACAAGGTTCAAACAGAGCCCTATAGCTGTCACTCACGTATCCGTCTGTCTCTCCATCATCTGTCACACAGGTTTTACAGGCAAATGGATGCAGTTACCGTCTTCTCACAGTATAAGCATTTTGTTGACCCAAAGCCATAAAAATAGTCAAAAATTGCTACACGCACTTAATAAATAAGGTCTAAGTGTTTTTTTAATAATTAAATAGAACATTAATTCCTCTTCTTCATCACATCTTCCTTCTTCCCTTTAGCTAGTCTGAGGCAAGCTTTGACAGCAAACGTCAAAAGCACGACGAGCAGTCCTAGGAAAGCAAGCACGACATCGAGCATCCAACACTCGTATTATGGAATATGAATGATATTTTTTTATTTGTTCAATTGAAGACTTATTAAGTATAGTGAACAAATATGAAGGAATTTTCAAAATATCATCATCAGCGACGAAGTTATAAAGCTTTAAAGTTGATAATTAGAAAGAGAACTCCGACATGTTCTTTAACGTCAAAGGACATGACGCCCATACAACTGCCATAGAAAACAGCGTTTTCGAGATATCTCGTTTAATTTTCGATCAATTTTGATTCTGATTTCTCTGTTCGTACTCTATTTTAGTATATTCATCGATAAACCGGTTCGATAACAAATATTTTTTTAACCGACTTCGAAAAAGGAGGAGGTTATCAATTCGGATGTTTGAATTTTTTTTTTTTTTTTTTATGTATGTTCGGGCATAACTCCGTCATTTATAGACGGATTTGCAAAATTCTTTTTTTGTTCGAAAGGGGTTTGTTCCGGAATGGTCCCTTTTAAATTTCGTATAAATCTGATGATGGGTTTAGGAGACAGACAACGGAACTCTTCAAAAATTGACAGCAAATCAACCGCGACTGTTGCTATCGTAAGTCTCTGAATTGTTAACACAGTCCTGTTAAACCCTGCGACTCACTGGTGAGTCGGACAAAAAAAAAAATATTAAAGAGAAAAAAAAAATCGGCTGTCAACCCGGGTTGTCGTCGGGGTTCAATTTGACAATCCGGATTTGGCCGCGGGGGTTGAAGGGTTTGGCAAATCACTATTAAAAAGTGAAAAATAAAAAACTTTTTTACAAAAATTAGAACCGACTTCCAAAAAAAGTGCAAAATAACTTTGATTTCGGAAGTAGGTGTTCCTGGTTTTATGTCTTCGTTTTTTGACACCGACTTCCGAAATTATAGTTATTTTGCACTGTTTTTGGAAGTCGGTTCTATTTTTTGTAAAAAAGGTTTTTTTTTCATTTGGTAGGTAGTGCTCAACTAGCCGATACCCTGATTACCCAGCAGTGCCATGAGGAATAAATTTGTTGGCCCAACATTGTTAGAGAATACTATTCAAGCAGCTATCGCAAAGCACGCCAGCGATTCACTTCGAATTTAAGACAGAACAACTAAAACTATCTGAGCAGCCTTAAACAGAACCGCTCATTTAAAATAAGACTCTACAGCCTTAACTTTAAAGTGCAATTTTGTATAACTTGAAGATGTTTGCTTGCCAAATTGAATCTAAACTTTACTTAGTTGTTTTAAAGTTGAATTTTGATTGTAACAATTTATTAAGTTTGGGGCAGAATGTCTGAGATTTTGGCACGCTCTCTTGGTATTTTAGTTGTCTTCGCTTTAGTTCTGTTGGTATAAGGAGCTAATTTATCAGGCGCTAACGTTTCTTTAAGATAGTATGAAGACTTCTATTATGTAGAAAGTTGGGTTATTCATCGTCTAGTTAAAGGCATTTGAGTGGAAATAACACCATATTGTAGTTTTGTAAGTTTAATAGCTCTCAGATTAACAAAAGACAAGGAAGTTTGCGTGTTAACAAGTTTGGCTCAGGGCAATAGGAAAGTGATGCTCTGTCAATTTTTAATGTGACAACTTATGTAACCGCATTGAGCGATTATTGATAGGGGCAAAACTTATGGGTTCGCGTCACCGACATGCTCGTGATGTGCTATGCCAGACTGGTGACGAGCAGCGGCCGGTGAACTATTCCAAAGTTCCCACTTCTGTCAGCAGTCACCATGACTGCCTATTTTTAACCAACTTCCAAAAAAAGGAGGAGGTTCTCAATTCGTATGTATGGTATTTTTTTTGTTTGTTTGTTACGCGATTTCGCCGCCACTTGAGAATAGATATTGATGATTCGTTTTTTTTAGGTTGTTCATACTTTAGAGGTGGTCCCATATATTTTTTATCAAAATTGATTTAGCACTTTTTGAAAAAATTAACTTAAGCAAAAAATATTTATACACAGATGACGTTTTTTTTACTAGTCTGAAGGTGGTTTTACACCGAGGCGTGGATGGTATGGGCGAGAATTGAAATATTTGTTAGTACAATATTGAACCTTGTTAGTCTAAGAATAGAGTATTTATTTACTTTGGCATCGACCATCGAGGACCCGCACGGTCTCCGCTGGACATCGCGAGACATCTTTCGGTGTAAAAGGTAAGCGGATTTCAATTCTCGCTCATCCCATCCACGCCTCGCCTCGCCGGTGTAAAACCACCTTGACACCCGGTTTTCAGTAGCTAACATTTTTTTGACAGCAGAAACCCGGCCTTAACATCGGCAAAATAACTAAGTATACAGGATGTAACGGAAATGTGAGGTTATATTTTGAGAACCGGTTCTGCCCATGGAAATGAACAACTATCACTAAAAAAAAATTGAAAATTCCCAAAAAAAAAAAAATGGACTTTGCATACAAAGTGATCATCAGCTGATTAATATTTGTATGGTGGTAAAATTTTTTTCCAGAATTTACTCAGGTTTTCTTGAATAAAGTTGTTCATATCGATGGGCAGATGCAGTTCTTAAAATATGACCACACCTTACCGTTACACCCTGTATATCCTCAATTCAATTCAAAGCATTTATTTCAAATAAACCATTTACAGGCACTTTTGTTTGTTAATAAGTCGGTCAGTTAGAAAGATGAAGCACATTCCAAGGCTCTAATCTCTATGGAGAAGAACCTGCAAGAAACTCCGTGGACACTCTTTTAAACCATGTTATGTATTACAAAAATCCTGGTTACATATTATGTCTTGTTGCTTATAATAAATGAGATCAATCAATCACTTTTGTTTCCTAAGAGCATCAACAATAAATGCTATTAGTGTTAAAATCTGCCCTGCTCAGGGGTTGTGGATAAATTTGAAACAGAGTTACCGCGCCCCTGGGCACTCAGGGCAAGGAATAAACAGGGGTGAGTTTTAGTCAAAAAGTCTGACACGCTCCCGCTCCACCCAGAGTGGGAGATGTCATTGGATGATTTCCCACCTCCAAAAAAAAAGAGTAAAATCTGTAGGTCTGTACTATATATTACTATAACTAAAATATAGATAGTGTAAATATCGTTTAAACGTAAACAATGACTTTGGACTCCACACGCATCCATTTGTTCACACTTAGGACCTCTTCTGAGGTTATCTATTCAAGTCACAGGCTAAATATAAGTCCTATTAATGTAAGTACAAAGACAATAATAATAACTAGGAACAATAGAAATCAGCTATTTGATACAGACAAAGCACTGACCAGAACTTAAAAGGCCTACGTCATACCGTAATTTTTGCATTAATTGGCCCACTTTGGCGTTCTTGTTCAGAGAAACTGAAAGACTTTGATACCTTTGGCTTATTGAATGGTGGAAAATATTTATTTGGAGGTATTTCTCGTAGTGACCTCGCTTTTCACAGTTTTGTAATTTTCTTAACTCAAAATTAACCATAAATCCTTCATCATCAACATCATCAGCCTTTAATGTCCCCACTGCTGGGGCACAGGCCACCTCTCTGTGAGAGGGTGTGGGCCGTAATCCACCACGCTGGCCCAATAATAAAAGATTGACGGATGTCACATGTTTTCGAATTTTTGGTTCTAGGTCATGCCGGGCCTAGAACCAAACTTAAACTTCCTTCACCGTTTTGAAAGCAGTGGTGATGAAATAACTTACATAAAGTAAAGCGCCTGCCTGGGTTTGAACTCACGACCTACAACTTGTAAGTAGCGGCTGTTACTACTGGGCCACCACTGCTCACTCTGGATCAAGACTGCTCAAGTCTCATAAATAATTAAATAAATGTAACTATCACGATCGAACTTCGAATGAACGAAAGAATTTGGGGTTACAGTAAACCCCAACAAGTGTCAGGCGATCATCATTGGGAGTCCTCGAAACATCGTTAAAGTGGACGGTGGTACTTTGCCACCAGGCCCTGCAGTCTCGACATAGTTAACGATCGCTATGTCCTAACGATCGGTCGCTACGTCAGAAAACTATTGATTTTCTTGAAATATGTACAGAGACAGCGTAATTTTAACTTGCAAGCACTATTTTTCATGAAAACTGATCAACTGATCTGCTGGTTTATGTCCATATTTCAAGAAAATCAATTATTTTTCCGACATAGCGACCGATCGTTAGGACATAGCGATCGTTAACTATGTCGAGACTGCAGGGCCAGTTCGGTTCGATGGTACGATCGTTCCATTAATTGACGTTAAGGATCTAGGCTTGCGCATTGACAGTACCCTGAATGGGCGTACTCAAATGGCTAGTATCATTCAGAAGGTTACTGGAACGCTGCGGGCTCTGTATCGGTTGAAGAACCTATTCCCATCGAACACGAAGACAATGCTTGTGCAGACCCTAATTTTTCCTATCATCGATTTTGACTGTGGTCTTGTGTGCATGTAGTATTAGGTAAATAAAGAACGCAATTCTGTTATAGCGCCCTTAACACACTGCATGACCATCATTCCAGCCGAAAGACGTCCACTGCTGGATATAGGCCTCTCCCAAGCGTCGCCACATCACCTGGTCTTATGCTTTTCGAATTCAGCAGACTCTCACGGCCCTCACCAGGTCATCGGTCCACTGTGTGGGGACACTTTATAGGGTTCCGTACCCGAAGGGCAACCAACGGGACCTTATTACTATGCCTCCGGTGTGCATCCGTCTGTCAGCGGGCTGTATCTCACGATCCGTAATAGCTACACAATTGATCCGTCTGTCAGTGGGCTGTATCTCACGATCCGTAATAGCTACACAATTGAAATTTTCACATGTGTATATCTGTTACCGCTATAACAACAAATAATAAAAATAAATTAAAAATGTAAGGGGACTCCCCAGGTCCCCTTAATTTTTATTTTATTTTTATTATTTGTTGTTATAGCGGTTATAGAAATACACGCTGTGTAAAAATTTCAAGTGTCTACCTATTACAGATCATGAGATACAGCCCAAAAAAAAAACACGTTTCTGGAAACGTGTTTTTTTGTTTTTTTTTTTTTTCAATTTATGGTACGGAACCCTTCGTGTGGGAGTCCAATTCGCACATGGCCGGTTTTTTTTCTTATTGATAGGCTCGCATTGGATTACAAAAAAAAAATAATAATAATCAACGATGGAGCACGCTTACTAAGAAATAAACTGTTCACTCTTGACTTAAAGATAACGGATATTATGCTAGTAACACATTAATTTATAATTGGCACACCGGAGGATCTTCCCATAACCCTGCATATTCGCGAAGCAGGGCACACAGCTAAGATTAATATAATTGTGTAATGACCATAACACGGTCGGGTTATACCGTGATAGCCCAGTTGATAACGCGATTACCCCGCCATTTCGAATTGTGAAATTGGACAAACGACCTATATTAAGCGGTCTTAATAGTTTAAACGATTATGGACCTTATTTTGTAATTGACTTGGTTATGTTTTCAACAGGGAAAGAGGAAGTGGATAATGGATACAAGTAGCACTTTCTAACAATAGTTTTGTTGAAGTTAATCCGGAATAATGGCAGAATTTATTTAGTCGTGTTAAATTAATTTCAGCAATTTGGGTACAAAATTCCCTAACCATTTTGTTATAGGTTTGAAATATCTGACACAAACGGGAATCGAACCTATGATCAGTGGCATACTATGCCATTGCTGTAGTAAGCTACTGTGAATTAGTAGGTATTTCACACACACACACACATTCGTCTTGTGACCGAGTACAGTGTGGACGTGTTGTTGCTTGCTGGTTGTGATAATTTTGTGATTGGCTAATTGGTGTAAAATCCATTTCTCACTCACTCCTTAAGTGTCTTCATAGACTGTTACCGCCCAGGGGGCTGTCCTAGAAGGAGACAAATGGATTTGCGCTGACTGGCTTCAATTTGGTCCCTCCCGGATTCGAACCCGCGACGCTCGATTTGCAGTTGGCCTCCCTACCTCCGCGCCATCAAGGTTAGTCACCACGCATTGAAATAAGCGACCGCGCAGAGCGCCCCACCTCTGAGTTGTTACGTCACTGCACCGCCGCCGCACCGCATCTTTGCCGTAGCGCCTAATCCTTAGTTACGAGCAATTGCAAGCTTGCACTGTTTGTTGCTACAACTCATTACGTAGCACATAATGTTTGGTACGAATCGTACGCCGCCAAAACCTACGCTACGATCGGAACAATCGATCTCAGAGCCTGACCTTGCTAAACATCTGTCTCAGGAAAGTGGGGTGAACACCATAATGCGAAAACGTAAGCAGCCCGAGTGTGAACACACCACGCAACTTGCAAATATGCATACTGATCTAAAAAATACCCTAAGCGAATGGAAGACTAGTTTGGATGCCAGCTTGACGGTTATTAATGATAATGTAAAATCCATAAGGAGTGACCTCGAGAACTTCATGCAAGAGTCAAAGAAGGAATTTAACTATCTTCGTACGGAAAATATCTCAATTAAAAAATCTGTTTCTGGATTATCTGAGGAAGTTGCTGAAATTAAAAACACAGCTCAATTCATCTCGGATAAATACGACGACCACCTTATAAGACTTAATAGCCTGGAGGAGCGGATCTTGAAGCAAAATGTTATAAAGGCCCTTGAAGAGAAAATAGATAACTTGGAGCAGCAAGCCCGGTTGTGTAACCTGGAAATATCCAACGTTCCTGAACGGCGTGATGAGAACCTTTTTACTGTTATAGAGGACATCGGGAAAAAAATTAATTTTGTCATACCACGAGCTGATATTATCACCGTTCACCGTGTCCCTCATGCTGCTTCCAACGAAAGGCCCAAAAATATAATTGCTAAGCTCCAAACTCGCTGCCTAAGAGACAATATTCTCAGCGCATACCGCCTGAAAAAAGGCCTAACCTCCTCCGACATAGGCATCTTAGGAGCACCTAGGACCATTTATGTCAATGAACACCTTACCCTCCAGAAGAAGCAGCTGTTACGTGAAACCCGTGAACTGGCGAAGAAGTACGAGTACAAATTCGTTTGGATAAAGCATGCTACCATTCTCGTAAAGCGTTCGGAAAATGCCTCCACTATAGCCATAAAATCCTCAAACGATTTATGTAAAATTAGATCACTCAATAATATTTAAATCAAAACATTGACCTTTTTTCCTTTTCATTTTTTTTTTTGTAACATTATACACTCAAACTCACAATATGGCTAACATTGGGAACGATCTTAGTATCTACTATCAAAATTGTAGAGGTCTACGCACAAAACTAAATACCGTTTATATGAATATTCTCTCTAATTGTTACGATATCATAGTTTTAACGGAGACTTGGTTAATCCCTGCTATTAGTAATAGTGAACTTATTGATGATCGTTATGTTGTGTTTCGATGCGATCGTAATAGATCTGCAACTGACAAATTGGACGGGGGTGGTGTGCTGGTTGCTGTGTTACGGGAGTACAACCCTGTTTGTATTCGTCAACCTACGCAGAGTACATCTGAAAAACACTATGAACATATAGTAGTCGCAATTCCTAGCAGCAACAAGACTTCACTAAGTATCGTTAGTGCTGCCTACATACCTAATAATTCACCACTTGGGGTTTACAACCTGCATTTCGAGAACATGGAGTATATTATAAACTCCACAAATGTTGATGGTTTGCTGCTGTTAGGAGATTATAACATTCCTATGGCCCAGTGGACAAAAATCGATCCTTGTCTGGAATCCTTAAGTTGCCTGGGCATGTCTTCTATATGTCAACGGTTAAGAGACTTCCAGACTGTTCACGAATTGAAGCAATTTAATCACCTTACTAACTCAAATGGGCGCATACTTGACCTACTCCTCTCTAATAATGATTGCAGTGTTTACAAACCCAACCAGGACCTGCTTCAAGCTGATAATCATCATCCTCCATTTTTTACCTTGCTTTCATTCAATATAAACGTCAACTTATTACCCAAACAACATACTATAAGGTATAATTTTCGTAAGGCCGACTATCAGCTTATTAAACAAGATCTTGATGAAATTGACTGGGAAACGGTCTTGGATAGCCAGTCTGCTGAGGCAAGTGTTGATGTCTTCTATAACTACTTATACGGTATAATAAAAACTCGTGTTCCTCTTTCAAAGCATAAAAACTCTAAATTCCCCGTTTGGTTCTCGAAATCTCTCATTCGGTTATTCAATTATAAAAAGAAAGCCTGGTGTAAGTGGAAAAAATACGAAAATTTATCCGACTACGAAGTATTTTCTTCTTACAGAGCTCGTTTCAAAGTCGAATGCAACAAATGTTACCTTACTTACATGAAAAGTGTCGAGGACAGTATTCCAATTAACGCTAAATACTTTTGGACATATATAGCGAATCGCCGAGGCAAGACAGGTGTCCCAAGTCGCATGTTTTACAAAGGTGATATTTCTAGTGACCCGTATAAAATATGTAACCTTTTTTCTGAATATTTTCAATCTGTTTACGAACCGACTAGTCTAACACCCGGCTGGTGCCCGACACCTGATCAATCTGTCTCTAACCACAACTCCCTTCACAGCTTACATTTCAGCGACCCTTTGGTTCGCAAACAGTTACAGCTGTTGGACATTACTAAAGGCCCGGGACCTGATGGGATACCTCCATGCTTTCTAAAGTGGACTTCAGATACCATTTCTAAGCCCGTAACGATTATTTTTAACAAATGTATTCAGAGTGGTATATTTCCCTCAGTCTGGAAAAGAGCAAATTTAGTTCCTGTCTACAAAAGTGGCTCTAGGCAAAATGTTGAAAATTATAGACCTATTTCCCTACTTTGCGCTTTAGCTAAACTATTCGAAAAACTTGTCCACCTCAAAATTTACCCTTTCATTCATCAACAATTGGTTCCTCAGCAACACGGTTTTGTCAAAAAAAGATCTACTGTTACTAACCTAATGATATTTACGAATCATCTGTTTAAAAATATGGATGTTAGAGCTCAAACAGACGCTGTTTATACAGATTTTAAAAAAGCTTTCGATAGAGTTGACCATGAAATACTTCTGAACAAGATTGCATTTAATGGCATTAGAGGCAATTTGTTGCGCTGGTTTCAGTCTTATATCAGTAACCGCAATCAAACTGTTGTGAGTAATGGATATCATTCTGACAGCTTTCTTGCTACCTCCGGGGTCCCTCAGGGATCGATTCTTGGTCCCTTATTATTTTTGCTTTATATAAACGACATCGGATACTGCTTTCGAAATAGTGACTTCTTGCTGTATGCTGACGACCTCAAAATTTTTAGGAAAATTTTAACGATCGATGATTGTTATCTCTTACAGGATGACCTCAATAGGTTATCTGACTATTGTAAAATAAATAAGCTAAAATTGAGTGTAGCTAAGTGTAGGTACATGAATTTCACTAAGAAAAAAAACATTGTTAGTTTTAATTATTCGCTTTGCAACGAACTACTTCTTAGAGAGACTCAGATCGGTGACCTGGGTATCTTACTGGACTGTAAACTACACCTTAATCTACACATTGATAAGATTATTGCCAAGGCATTTCAAATGTATCATCTTGTATTGAGATCATCGCTAGATTTCAAGCGACCAGCCACTTTCCTGTATCTATTTAATTCTATAATCCGACCACAAATTGAGTATGCCTGTATTATATGGGACCCTTATTATGATAAATATAATCTCGCCTTAGAAAAAGTACAGCGCAAGTTTTTAAGAGCAATGCAGTTTAGATGCCATTTGGAACGTAGCTCATACATTGAGTCCCTGAATAGGTTTAATCTTCTCACGTTGGAATCAAGGCGCCTCTTGCTTCGTACCATGATGCTTCATGATCTGTTGCACAATAGAATTGATTGTTCCGATATAGTCAATAATTTATTTTATGTTGTACCCAGAACAGTAATACGGCGAGAGGCGCGCGTCTACCCGCTCTTTGCTACGACACCTTGTCGTACACATGCGGGTGAACGGGCGCCTCTCCATAGAATGGTCAAAACCTATAACGAACATTTTGTTAACATGGACATTTTTGCTTTTGACCGCCTAAAATTTAAGAAACTGTTAGTGGATAGTCTGCATTCGTGTAACTCATAATGTTTGTGTTGCCTTCTTGTGTTTGTTTTGTATAAAGCAGATACCATTAGCCATAAGTTAAGTAATGTACGATCATTAATTAGCTTCTTGTCTCTTCCTGTCGTTGTTTTATTATTATTGTCTTCGTATTCATATTGTTGTAATTTAAATTTTTGTGTCTACACTGTATCCTTAACCTAAGTAATCTGTGGAAACGTCGTGGATTGTACATTCGCCCACTTTTAATTTGTTGTAATATTCACTGTAACACTCATTGTACAATTGTTTGTTTTCCCCAAATAAATATATAAATAAATAAATAAATTTCCTAATCGTGAATGCAACGCTTTTCACTTAGCAAAGATAGTAAGAAATTATTTCACTTTAATAACAATAATAATTTATTCACCATAACCCAGTTTTACAATTTAAACATAGACACAATTAAATACAAAATTAAAATAAATTGGTTAAAGGCCTAAAAACTGGTCATCTTTAAATTCTCTGACTCCTAAACTAGGTGTAAGTTCCTGCGTACGAACAAAGCCAATCAATATTATGTCAGACATTTTACAATAAATAATGGATAACAGAAAAAACCTAATGGAATTAGAATTATAAAACCAATGTATATCTAATAAACAATTCAATATATAAAGCACATGACAAGTACATTTGTGTGTGATCTGTGTAAGTGTAGGAGGTTTTGTATGTATCACTGTAAGTTACTGTATGTTATCCAGCAGAAGATCCTCAGTGTTATTACAAGAAAGTGTTTGAAGGTAATCCTTTAAAATCATCATCATTTCAGCCGAAAGACGTCCACTGCTGGACATAGGCCTCCACTAATTGTCGCCACAATGATCAGCCCTGTGCGTCTCGCATCCATCGACCACCCGCGACTCTCACTAGGTCATCGGTTCTTTAAAGGCTCAACACCTTCCGATTTCAAAGGACCCAATTTAGGAAACAGGAAGGTGTAATAGCAGTTAGAGCAGTTAGTATCCGACTTAGTGAGATTGGGAGGTCCCGATTTGACTTCCTAAATTGTGTGCGATTTAGGATAGTGCAATCTCATCACTACGATTTAGAACTAAGTGTTGCCAATTTAGCGACTTTATCGCTACAAATAGGCAATTAGTATTTTTATATGTGTTTAAAATAAAATAAAATTTCCCATAGTCCCTTTCCCAGAAAAAAAATCTGAGTCCGCTCTTTTTCTATTTTGGTCCGCTCCTGGTAGAATCAGTTTTAGAAATCTAGCGACTTTTGATATTCTGTCTAGGGGCTTGAATTTGTAAGAGTTGGAAACACTGCCGATCTAGGATTTCGATTTAGGAGTCCAATTTAGGATAGTGCTCACCAGCTTCCTACTTCCTAGTTAGAATGTGCCTAAATTGGGTCCCTTGAAATCGGAAGGTGTAATTGAGCCTTAAAATAAATCGACCCAACGTTACAAAGTCAAACCAATATCTCCCCTACAACTGAGAACATCTCACCAACAAAACTTTCCTCCAAATACATTGACCTCATTATCTTAAGAAATAAATCAATCCTCCTAACAGATAATATAATACACAGGAAAGAGGATCATGTTTTGGTTCCGGAGCGACTGATTATGCGTCAGATGTGCGATGACGTGCCGCGCTCAATGTGGGACGTGCGCGTCACTGTCAGTGTCATGAGGCCCCCTGTCACACCGAAGCGTAACCGTGTTACAGATGAAGGAAGGAATTAGTGAGTGTTGATTGTTTGTGCTTTGTTCGGTGAGAGCGATAGGAAGTCTTTGGGTTAAGGGATTTGAATGATGACATTTTAGTTCTTTGTTCGGAATCAACTTGAAAGATGTCGAGTCACTGATAAGGGTGGCAGTGTCAGCAAGGTGAAGTGTTAGTGAGCGGGCTAGACGCAACTTCCTGGCTAGAACGACGAACTAAATAGCAACCAGTGTATACAAGATGCGGATGATGTTGGAAAGGTATCCAGCAGTAGATTGCTATTAGACAGTAAGAAAAAACAAAGAACAATGGGCAGAACAGGCCCAGCCTTGTAGCACTTTCTTACCTATCTTAAAATGAAGAGACGAATGATCTCAATATTTTATTCTATAGCAGCATTACTCTAGTGAATCAAATAAAAAAGTTACAGCGGTTTCAAAAGTCCAATAACTACCATTACAAATGCTAATATTATGACCTAATGATGCCCGTACATGTTATTATACATTTACATTGTTTTAATAAATTATTAATAGCATATATAAACTATTAGAAAGCCATAAAAAAGGACAACTCAGGATTGAGAAGGACAGAACACGCACTCGTATTGTTGAAAACCGGTCAGTAGTTGAGCAAAACGTAAACCGACAGCGAGCGTCGTTTGTAACATTGTCAAATGAATCAATAAATGTGTTCTCAATACTCACAGTCACAAATGAAGACATTATTCTTTTCAGTTTGGGAACATACCATTTAAGTATGGCACGTTCGTACGTCAGCAAAAACGCGTTTACAACATACAGGCGTGTAACTCTTGGGAGGTTCCTGTTCAGGATAAGGTGGAAGGAAACGCCCGGGTGTCACTATTGTGTGGATCGCCCGGAGGACACGGTGGAGGTCTGTCCCGCTTGGGCGGGGCACCGCCGTATCCTCGTGGAGGCGATCGGCGGTTGCGACCTTCGCGTCCGGCTCTAGTCCAGGCCATGGTAAGGAGCGAGAGGCAATGGGAGGCTGTCAACTCCTTCTTCGAAACAGTAATGCCCGTGAAGGAGGCGCCCTCACGCCCCTAGCAGCCGTCGCAATAGACATAATAATAATAATAATAATAATGTTTTATTGATATAAAAAAAAGGTTATACATTTTCGTTTGAAACCCTGACTCCTGAGCTAGGTGAGACCTGTGTTACAGTAGTCAGTGTCTTCTCCCGTTCTTTAGAATTAACAATTTATACAATAATTCGAACAAATAAATCACTTAAAACTAAATTTAATGCAAGCCTGCTATTGCGTGGTGTGTATTTTGCGCGTGTATGAGTGTGTGTGAGTGTGTGTGTGTGTGCATGTGTGTGTGTGTGTGCGTACGTGTGTATAGGTGCGTATGTCGACGACGCCCTGGGCGTCGGGAGTCGCAAGCCAATTCCCGGCCTCCGTAGGCGCGGGCTTGATGACGGCGAGTAGTGGGTAGCTCGCCGTCCGATAAGGATCAGGCTCGAGTGGACGGCGCGTAGTGTCCAACACGTGCCTCAAAGAGATGTCAGGAAAAACTGACGGGGCCCACTAGGACCGATGGTGATAGTATAGTGATCGATGACCGGTCTGGGTCGCGAATAAATTCAAGAGCTACCGCGGAACAGGGGTGGGTTTTAGTCAGTAAAAGTCTGACACGCCCACCTGCTCCACTCAGAGTGGGAGAAGCTATTGGATGATTTCCCACCCAAAAAAAAAACAGGTGTGTGTAACTCCAAGTCCAAAGTATGGATTAGCAACGGACAACAGCACGCTAGTGAGAGGTTATATTTTATCACGAAATAAGTCAAATACAACATATTATACCTATATATTGATCAACTCCGATGGTCAGGGCATTTACGCTATCCAGGCATCTTATTGCTCATGTATAACAGGAATGAGGACTGTCTGTCATGTCGTCAGTATTTTATGATACTTCGGTATTGGAAGGCATTTAGAGAACTTTGTCGGTCCCGCAAGTGAGATAGTGGTCAAACGCGTGGCTATCAACAACAAAAAAATAAAAATAAAGTGCCTGGAACGACAGTATTATTAACAGCGACAATACTCATTAAGACAATTCTTTAGTATACTCGTAGTTTAGTAAGTTAACCTTTTTATTCTGAGAAGGGGCTCGTACCCAGCAGTGGAACAATTATCAGCTGATTATGAATTATTCAGTTATAGTTTTTTAAATAAAGATGTTTCATTTTCAAAGGTATTTTTACAAACATATCCCAATACCGAAATAAAGAAAATAGTTACACTACTTATTCATTTAAAACTAAAGTTTTCAAGTCCAAGGCGACACATAAAATAGAAAAATGCATTCCGAATGCATTATGTAGATACAATTTAGGTATGCGCACCATAAGGCGATAATATTAGCATTTTCAACGGTAATCACTGATTATTTGGAACAGCTGTAACTTTTTTTTCATGTCATTAGATCTATGCTGAGTAAACTGTTGAGATTATTCGGATCTTCATTTTAAGGTAGGTAAGAAAGCGCTACAACACTGGGCCCACTATCCATATAAAGTAGCCCATTGTTCTTTATCTATATAAATTTAAAATTAAATGTGTTGCTGGGGGTTGAGGATAAATCTGCCCGGGGGTTGAGGATAATTTCGAAACAGTTACCTCGCCCCTGGGCATTCAGAGCAGGGAGGAACAGGGGTGGATTTTAGTCAGTAAGAGTCTGACACGCCCTTCAGCTCCACCCTAGAGCGGGAGAAGTCATTGGACGATTTTCCACCCCCCAAAAAAAAAAAGCGCAAACCTCGAGAACGGTTGGACCACCTTATATGAACTTTTTTAAACTATTTGTTGAAGTCTCAGCAAGATTCTTATGAAAAGAAAAAATGTATAATTATACGAGCTAGTTTCAAACAAATAATTACAGGCCCTTTTGAATTGACAAGGAGTTTGTAAGTCAGAATGGTGAAGCTAGCGGGTAGCAGGAATAGAAAAGAACGGGTAAGAAACTGCATTGACACTCTTCGAAATCAACGTGTGTTACTAAGAGGAGCTCTTATACAGGGTGTAAAAAGACACATCAAATAGCCGTTAACTACGCATACTGTACGTCTAACAAAGTAGTTTTACGCAAAAAATATTGCTGGGAAACGACTTTTACTTTTAGGTATGAAAAATAAAAACGTTTTTTTATTTCGCGGAATTTAACGCGAACACAGGCAAGTAGAGTTAAACCCCGCCCCTTCGCTCTAAGCCACGTAGGTACTAGTCGGAAATGTTTGATATTCATTGTCGTTTTCGTAACTGCAAATTAGTAAATTCGAAATTTTGAAAAAAAAAAAATCGAAAATTCAGGTAATGTTTGTTAGCTTTTTTCATATGATCTAGTGGAAAAAAATGATCATGAATATATGGCTTTCGGCTTCAAAAACTGTCTTTTTACACCCGATATTTCAACCAAAACCTGAAGTTCCAAAATCTTTGAATTTCGATTTCTGTGCAACATTAACGTTAGCGTCAAATTGCAATATTCTAGCCGAGAAACTTATCTATTTCACAGAAGGTATTAAATTGCAAGCTTGAATCCATAATTTGGCGCTCGCTTCGTTCGAATACAATTCCTGAATGGCTGCGATTCGATCTGCTCTAGCCCCAATTTGCAGCAGAAAATGGAGCAATGATATTGTACAGCTTTATTGCTTTGCGAAGAATTTATTTTCCACTTTATTTTAGGTGTACCTAAGGTTTTGTTACTAGATATAATTTCTTTCTTTTATTCCCTGGACAAACAGTCTCGATTTTCCATCACTTGAATTTCGAATGATAAATAGATTTTTTTTAAAAATATTTTGCTTTATAAATGTCTGCAGTTATTTTTCATTGACGGCAATTTATCTTCTTTTTATAAAGGTATACACCATTTATATTATAACACGTCAATAACTTCTTTCATAAACTTATTTTGACATCAAATTTACTTTGAGAAAAAATGCTGATGGTTTGAAATATTACATTTCGCGATCTAATACTTTGAAAACTGTTTATCAAGATCCAATCACACGAAAAAAATGTTTTTCTGCCTATGAAAATTGCTAAATTAAATATAATGTAATATGATTTCGGGTTTGTGCAGCCTTTTAAGTGAAAATCTTTAAAGTGGGCGTTTGGTAATCACTGAGGCGTCAGTTGTAAACAAAATAAGTCCGAGGTCTCAAAAACGTGGGCATGCATAATTTGAATTTGATGTGTTTAACGTACAAAACAGCTAAGTATATAAATTAATAAGCCTAAACTATATTTATTATTAAGTAAAAACGAAAGCTCACTCTTTCACGTAAGAAAAGAAAAACTATTTATGACCTTTAGAATGGATCAACATAAAAATCACATAGCTTGTCTTTCACATCATATCTTTGCTTTTTGTTGAAAAAGCAAACTTTTTGTTGACTTTACGAAATAACTCGTTTAGAAAAAAAAAATATAATTACTTTTTGATTAAACGAGATTGCTAGCAAATTTTTTGATCAGTAGTTGATTCATTAAAATATATTTACATAAAACAAAAATATACCTAAATATATACTCTTGTTAAAAAAAAAAAACTTTTAACTAACTAAAACTAAAAAATAAATAAAAATATGGCGTCGAAAAATTCCTCCCCATCGCCTAGACGAGGCGTTCATAACTCCAGGTATTTTTTTTACAAATTACAACAACGGTGTGACAGCGACACCTCGTAAAGATTCGAGGGAAGATGCTCGCAATGTATTCGGGTCAAGTATTCGTACACTGCGTAGTCTCCGTACTCTAAGTGCGTACTGTGAGTGCGTATTGTGAGTGCGTATTGTCCATGGTTACGCACTCGTAAAGTACTTAAGAGCTCATAGCGGATTATAACCAGAAACGTGGATGTTATTGAAAGGGAGTCGTTAATTAAGTTTTGTTTTGTGTCACGAAATATTTGGGTCAATTTTTGTTGCTTTGTGAAGTTTTATTATTTGTTTTGACTTTGATCTTTTGTTACAGTTTGTAGATACTAAAGGGCCAATTTGCGTTAGACAGTGGTTTTCGTCTGTTGTTAGGTAATGGTAAGAGTTCTTTTTAACCGACTTCGACAAAGGACAAGGTTTTATGTTCGAATGTATGTATGTTTTTTTTTTATGTATGTCCACCGATTTCTCTGTCAGTTGTGGACCGATTTTCAAAATTATTTTTTATCCGAAAGAATATACTCCCGAGGTGGTCCCATATAAATTTTATCGAAATTGCTTGAGCGCTTTTTGAAAAACTGAAGAAAAACGAAAAATATGTATACCTAGATGACGTTTTGGTTTGCCCAATTACGAATATGTTTAAATTCCACGTTCCATGTTATTGGGGTTTTGAGTTCTGGGGTGTGTAAACTAAAAAGAGAAAAATAAAAAACTTTTTTACAAAAAAAAAACAACCGACTTCCAAAAAATAAACAACACTAAAAAAATAAAAACAACTTTAATTTCGGACGTCGCTGTCAAATAACGAAGAAATAAAATACAAACACCGACTTCATAAATTAAAGTTATTTTTAAATTTTTAGTGTATCTTCTTTTTTGGAAGTCGGTTTCTTTTTTAAAAGGTTGTTTTTACACCCAGAACGTAAAAGTATGTGCCTTCTAATCGGTTACCTAGAAATGCTAAATGAAAAGCGTTCACGTACCTACACTTTGTTACTTGAAACTAGATAAATTGAAGTAGAAGATGCTTTATCCAGATTCTATTCAATAATAGTAATGATACTCGTAGATCCCAACTGTTTCGGTTAAGCAACAGATGTAACCGGCATTATGGCAATTTAACTTGCTCATGCATTTTGAACCAGTTCGAGAGCTAGAACTTCTCAAGAAACAGAGAAGGCGTAAGCAAATATTATCATCATCATCATTTCAGCCGAAAGACGTCCACTGCTGGGCATAGGCCTTCCCCAAGCGTCACCACAATGACCGGTCCTGTTCGTCTCGCATCCTTGAAATTCCCGTGACCCTCACTAGGTCATCGGTCCATCTTGTCATCAACGCTGCCTCTTCCGGTACGCGGTCTCCTTTCCAGAACTTTTCGGCCTCATCGACTATCTGTCCTGCGAGCAATATCTGTTGAGCAATAGCAATATCTGTTCGGCTGTCCACTGCCACTTAAGTTTGGCAATTCTTTGAGCTATGTCGGACATGTTATTTATCTAACAATGCTGAATAAAAGCAAGTAGCTAGTCATCTGCCTGCCCTTATCCCATATTACTTACGGTCGGCGCAACACGTTTTTTTCTTCCATTCTGTCCTGTCCGCCGTCACGCTATCACTAACTACCTTTTCTTTCATATCACTCCTCACACAATCCATCCATCTTTTCTTTGGGCTCTCTCTCCGTGTCCATCCATCCACATTTATATTCATAACTCTTTTTAACCGACTTCGAAAAAGGAGGAGGTTATCAATTCGGATGTTTGTATTTTTTTTTTTTTTTTTATGTATGTTCGGGCATAACTCCGTCATATATTGACGGATTTGCAAAATTCTTTTTTTGTTCGAAAGGGGTTTATTCCGAAATGGTCCCATTTAAATTTAAAAAAGATCTGACGATGGGTTTCGGAGACAGACAACGGAACTCTTCAAAAATTGACAGCAAATCAACCGCGATTGCTGCTATCGTATGTCTATGAATTGTTAAAACAGTTTAATGGGGAACCACAACTAAAAAGTGAAAAATAAAAATCTTTTTTACAAAAAAATAGAACCGACTAGAAAAAGTTTTTTAGTTACATGTGTTTCATCCCTCCTCTTCACATGACCATACCAAGATAAGCGGTTCCCTTTCCACTTTTCTGTGACTGCCCCTTTTAAACTACCTCTAATATAGGTACTCATTTCTCACTTTATCCATTTTCGTTACTCCACACATCCATCTCAACATTCTCATCTCCGCCACATCAAATCTTTTTTCATCCGTCTTTTTCACAGCCCAACATTCTGATCCATACAGTACGACAGGTCTAATCACGGACGGCATGGGTTTCCGTCGGTCGCAAGTTGTTCCAGTGACCTGTCGCCATTCCATCCATCCTGAGTTGATCCTGTGCGTTACGTCTCGGTCTATATCGCCATCCCCGTGAACAAGCGACCCGAGGTACCGAAAGTCAGAGCAGATCGGTATAGGCTTTCCGTTGAGAGCTACACGCATAGGACTGCTGCTGCATAGAAAAGCTAGTAGCTAGTAATATTATAAATTCGAAAGTTTCGATGGGTGGATAGATGTTTGTTACTCCATCACGCCAGAACGGCTTAACGGATCTGGATGAAATTTGACACAGAGATAGATTATAGTCTGAAATAGCACATAGTGTAAGTACTAATTCCACGCGGGCGAGAAGATTGTACTGCATAAATCTTCCCCGCAACTATTCACTTCGTTGGGTTTAGCGGTCACAGCGCAGATCAACCACAGTTGGACAAGCAACCGTGACATTGCCACATGTGTAACGACCCTGTTTTGGTCTGA
Organism: Polia nebulosa; assembly: GCA_951329385.1. Classification (NCBI taxonomy): domain Eukaryota; kingdom Metazoa; phylum Arthropoda; class Insecta; order Lepidoptera; family Noctuidae; genus Polia; species Polia nebulosa. The sequence continues at coordinate 6,239,627 of OX589596.1, forward strand.
TACCCTCGTGAACCTGAGTAGACACTCAGGTCAACTTGACAGACAAGTTGACAGAGTATGACTTCAAAATTATTTATTGTTTGACAGAATTCCAAATGAAAAAATAATTTCTTGGGATTAAGCGCGTGGTCGAGGCTCTCGGAATATTCCACCTTATATCTTTCCATAGTTTGAAAAACCGGCCAAGTGCGAGTCGGACTCGCGCATGAGGGGTTCCGTATTATCGTAAAAGATTATACGCGTCTACGTGTTGCCATTATTAAGATCAAGAAAAAAAAAGCAAAAAAAAAACACGTTTCGAGTAGGGAGCCCCCTTTAATTTTGAATTTATTTTTATTATTTGTTGTTATAGCGGCAATAGAAATACAGATTCTGTGAAAATTTAAACTGTCTACCTATTACGGATCATGAGATACAGCCCGCTGTCTGACAGACGGACGGAAGTACAGCGGTGGCTTAGTAAAAAAAAAAAAAAAAACAGTAAATAATTAATAAATAAAACTAAAATATAAAAAAAATAATATTTTTTTTAATTATATAATTTTACATTGTAATTCTAATGTGTATTTTTACTTTCTGATTGTACGTGTGTTGTTGTTACCTGATTGTAATGTTTTTAATTATGGACTCTGGTCTGAAATAAATTTATTTATTTTATTTATTTAGTTAATAGGGTCCCAGTGGTTACCCTTCGGGTACGGAACCTGTATGGATTGAAAATGCAAAAAAGAGAATGGGCAAAAGTAATCTCTGAGACAACACTGCAGACCACTGCAATCATGAACCATTAGGTAGAACAAACTTGGTAGTTTTGGAACCAAGATCCTTAACGCGGCTTGCGGTAGGTGTGATTCGGGAGTGGAATATCATGTTAGATTTTTTCATTGTACGTCCTAAATACGCCTTTCTCTTTCTCTGAGTGTATCATTCGCTGAACGTGAAAAATATGTGAGGAACTTCGTTCTTGCCGGGGGTCCTCTGACCACACACGTTCTTTTTCCGTGGTGTGTTTTTTTTTTCGATAATTTCGTAACATCATTGAGCTTCTCCTTCCTTCTTTTCATGACGTGTTACGTTTATTATGATTATACTGTTTGGGCCCAGTAAGTAGCTGTTTATAGCGGCGTTTGAGGTTTTGTTCAGACCATCGAGGGTGCAGATGAAAAAACTTTTTTGCAAGTGCAAAATAACTTTAATTTCGGCAGTCGGTGTTTCTGGTTTTGTTTCTTCGTTTTTTAACACCGACTGCCGAAATTAAAGTTATTTTGCACTTTTTTGTTTTTTTTTGGAAGTCGGTTCTATTTTTTTGTAAAAAAGTTTTTATTTTTCACTTTTTAGTTGTTTTTCTCTATTGAATTGTGTTAACAATGGATATCTAGGCGATAGCAGCAATCGCGGTTGATTTGCTGTCATTTTTTGAAGAGTTCCGTTGTCTGTCTCCGAAACGCATCATCAGATCTATATGAAATTTAAATGGGACAAAATTTCGAACAAAAAAAGAATTTTGGAAATCCGTCCATGAATGACGGAGTTATGCCCGAACAAACATAAAAAAAAAAAAAAAAACATCCGAATTGATAACCTCCTCCTTTTGGAAGTCGGTTAAAAACACATTTGGAATACTCCAGTAGATGAAACATAGTTTGTTCAGTAACACCGCACTCGCATCGTGTATGCGATGTATCGATGATTTTATCATTGAGCTAAATCAGATGATATTTTGTGTAACTTGGTCAAAACATTATTTCGATCGACCACCAATAATAAGGCAGGGTGTTCGAACACCAAAGGTTAGAATGAGGCGTCAATTACACGCTTATACAAGCGTCAGTCAATTCCAAAAGTCATGACTGATTCAAACATTAAAGTATGTTATTATCTTCATTCAACCATCAGTCAGGGTTCTAGACGATCAGTTATCCGTCAGTCACAACCTTGACTGTGACAAAACTGACAGCAAGACTGTCAAAACTGACAGCAAGACGCCATAGGATTATTCAAAAAGACTTACCGAGCATAATGTTGTCCCTGATGATCTGCACGTGGCGGTCCCTGTCGGGCCTGGTGTGCTCGTGCCAGAAGCCGACCACGTGCCCCAGCTCGTGGACCACAATGCCGAACTTGTCGCAGTTCTTTCCGATGGAGATCGCTTGAGCACCACTGCCGCGCTTACCGACGAAGGAACAGCAACTGTGACGGAGGAAAGAGGTTATTAGTTGTTCGAACCTTATACTGATTCATAGATACGTAGGTATACTGTTCCTGACTAGAAAAAAAAAATTGTGCGTGGAGTCCCTCCGCGCGGAAGAAGTGAAATTTAAGGGGGGAGAGGGGGGGGGGGGTTAAGGGTTAAGTTAGCAAAATCATATTGTTGTGTATGTCGTTAATTTGTGGCAAATAAATTCTTTTTCTTTCTTTCTTTCTAATGTGGAAATGAAAATAGGAAGGGGTAGAAATTGATTTTTAGTGAAATCATATTGTTTCTTTAAGACAAACTTTATTAACATTGCTTACAATTCACAATTGATCGTATCTTTTAATTATCATTTTCGAGTGGAGAAATATTCAAATCTACAACATTTACAATGGGATTATGATAACTAAAGTAAGATACGAAATGTTTGAGTTCTATTTTTTAAATATTTCTTGCAAAAACTGCATCAATGGTGTGCAGTTCCCCCTTTGGTTGTTGGATCATTCCTACCATTTATCATTTCCAATCTAATAACGCTCGCGCTGGCCTGTAACAGGTATACCTACTACGCGCATGCGTTCGAGTGCCACGCATTCACTCTCGCTCTGTCTCTTTCTATTCAACCTCCCCAGGAGCGTTGAACGTTTAACGCAACAGTGCTTTCAAACCCCCTCCATGGTAGCTTTAAACGTTTAACGCCGTTCTTCTTTCTTTTTTTCGTCTTTTAGAAAAACGTTCGGTTACGACTACTATGAAAAAAACCGGCAAAGTGCGAGTTGGACTCTCGAATTAAAAAAAAAAAGGGTACCAAAAGAATTTTTTAACGTGTAATTGTAAAACCAAAAACTTCTCAAAAGTTTTTTCTGTAATCTATAAATAAAGGACTTCTTTCTGTATTTTATTTCAATATTTTAGAGTCAGTAGTTTTAGAGGGATGGGGTTCCAGGGGAGGAACGGTCAGTTTTCATCTATTTTCGTTAAATAAATTTAAAACAATGAATTTTAAAATAATTTAAAAAAAAATTGAGACTTTCACAATAAGCCCTTTTCTTTTGTTTGATTTGATCTCTCGCACGGTACACGATACAGTTGAGAAAACTTTTTTCAATTTTCTAATTTGTCTCCCAAAAGTTACCCGATATTCAGAATTTATTTATTTACGTTACGCATCCTTGTTTGAGTTACAAAATTTCATATGTGTACCAATTTTCGAATGAATTGGTCTAGTAGATTGGGAATAAATTGGCTGTGACAGTCAGACACACGAGTGAACATATTATGGTTTCGATTTTTCATTCGGACGTTCAGAACACTAAAAACACTTTAATACACTAGACCATCATGGGGGCCGTCTTTAGCCTATTGGAAGCCCTGGGCACATTATGATAATGGGTCTTCTATGACTTTGACAGGGGACTATTTTGGTAAAGCAGTAAGAGTAGATTAGCATCATCCACTTTAAAAAAATACACTAGTTCACTGATCTACACAAAATTACTTATGAGAATGTACTCTTTGGAAATCTGAACCCAATATTATGTTAGACAGTGTTCAGATTACGTCTGGAATTGTCAACTACACGGACCTTGTGAAAACTAGAACAAATTTCCATGCGTTCAAGCGTTTTTGCTATATTTAATAAAAATGCATATCAAAGGTAACAGCTCACAATTTAGGATCTACTAATATTTGTGTTTTAATCCTTGTTGCTTGGCAACTGGGATTACCCCAGTTGTAAATGTTCCTTGGTCCTATTCGACTAGCTTGCAAGCAAGTACGTATCCTAGTCAGTAATTTTATCGTTTCATTTTCTCAACATATCTGCATATAGTTATCGTTAATGAATATCGGTTATCGGTAGGTGACCCAGCAGGGGGGCGGGGCATCGATCCCAGAGCCTTGGGCACTTGCCCAGAGTGCCCTGTGAGAAAGAGGGGGAACGACACATTTTTAGTAGTTTGCATAATTTTAGTAGCTTGTAACAAATACAGAACTCAAGTTTTTTTACTTGAAAATGTGAATGATCCATAATCACAGTGATTATGTCAGACAACGTAGTTACTAATAATTTAAAGATGTATTCTACATGCAAAATGTAGTAAGTACATTAGGTGTAGTAGTATTTGCTTACTAAAAGGACACACCTCACAGTTACACGCTAGTTCTGACATCATGAAACTATGATGCCATGTGCCATTTATTTTTATCAAGTAAATAAATCCTGCTTGTATCCTCATTCGTAATACGGATTACAATGACTTGGTGACAACACAGGATCTGTGATCATCACCAGTCATGACCAGAAATATCATGTTATTATCAAAACTAAATGGGTAATGGTGCCGATTCTCTTGTTCAATAACTAAACTTAAATGAGAGAATCGCTATCTTTTACTAAAAGGCAGTGCGAGAAAAGGACGGCTATAGCTATGAACTAAGTTAGAGATGTCAAACTAGTTTACGCCTGGCTGTTAATCGACATGTTTTTACGTGTACCCTTAATTTTTATGGAAATATTAGTTCAACAAAGACAGGTTTTATTTACGTCCGTCTCTTTCTTATATTATTAGAGAGAAAAAGATAGGAATAGCATAGATTAAGTTTGGTTGGTGCACAAAAGAATCCGCACCAATGTTGGTTTTCCCAGTAGCTATACCATTTTAACCGACTTCGAAAAAGGAGAAGGGTCTATGTTCGACTGTATGTATGTTTTTTTTCGATCGAAATTGCTTTACCGCTTTTTGAAAAACTGTACAAAAACGAAAAATACGTATACATAGATGACGTTTTGGTTTTCTCCAATTACGAATATGTTTAAATTCCACGTTCCATGTTATTGGGGTTTTTAGTTCTAGGGTAGGTATAACAATTAAAAAGTGAAAAATAAAAAAACTTTTTTACAAAAGAAACAACCGACTTCAAAAAAAGAAAATACACTAAAAATTAAAAAATAACTTTAATTTCGGAAGTCAGTGTCAAATAACGAAGATATAAAATACAAACACCGACTTCCGAAATTACTTAAAAATTTACAAAAAAAAAACATCCGACTTTCAAAAAAGAAAATACATTCTTTTTTGGAAGTCGGATGTTTTATTTTTGTAATTTTTTTTAACATTGAGTGTTGAAATGGTAGAGCTACTGGGAGTTCTTAGCATTTTCTGGCCCAATTCAGGGGCCCACCCGTTAAGATCCAGAAGATATTAGAAATAAAAAGAATAAAACAGGGCTTGTAAACTTTTTCCTGAAATCCTTATCCTAACTGGTATTAAAAATACGAAAGTAAGTGTTCGGTTGCTTGGACCGAACACTTACTTTCGTATTCTGTTTCCCTAACGCAGCAGTTTCCAACAATCATTGTATTTGTATCTAAGTGAAAAGTTTATTAATACTAACAGACCACTGCATCTAAAAAATTTAACATAACATTTTACTTTAAGACATTTTTTTTTTGTGGTGTGGGAAATAGTCCAATATCATCGCCCGCTCTAGGCTGGAGCGGAAGGGCGTGTCAGACTCTTACTGACTAAAACCCACCCTTGTTCCTTCCCTGCCCTGAATGCCCAAGGGCGAAGTAACTCTTTTGAATTTATCCTCAACCCCCGGGCAGGCATCGGCCATGACGGGCCCCGTCATGTTTGCTGACAACTCTATGAGGCGCGCGTGGAACACTACGCGCCGTCCGCAGGCCCAGGTACTCCCCTGAACGCCCGACGGCATGCCCGCATGCCGACCAGATTACGCGGCTTTATTAAATAACTAAAGATCTTATATCCTGTGGCATGGTTCACATGCATTCTTAGGTAGTTATTACATAGTGTTAGAAAAAAAACGCAACACAAAACGCAACGCAAACGCAGAAACTCAATTTTAAAAAGCCGTTATTTTGTTTTGATTTCGCAATTTGAAGTTTGAGTGTGAATAATAGGAAAATATGATATCGGACTCTACAATAAAAACACTGTTCTTAGATTACTTGTCTATTCATAGTGCAACATGCAAAATGTCATGTAATTTGATACAGTGGTTTTAACAACTACCCACACACACACACACACACACACACACTATTCCCGACAAATCGTTGATAACAGAATTTGATTAAAATTCAACTCTCGAATTACAAGTATTGTTTACATGTTATTCTAAGGTCTGTTTATTCAACAACCCAAAAAAGTTTACTTTAAGTGCCTCGCTCCAATAGAAACCTCAGCAAGTTGTTTTTTATGAGCCCGGTCGTAAATATGTCAAACTGCGATAAGAGGCTCGGCCGTTCACAGGTTAAGACATTTTACATTACACTTGAACAACCTATAATAAACTCTTTAAAACCAAATCCAATCAGTGCTGTAATATTACCTACGACCTTGACCCCAAACAGAAAGTTTGTTTGTTTCCTTTTCACTCAAAAACCACTGAACTTATCATCACGAAAGCTTTTAAGGCATAGTTATAGACTTCTAATGATTTTTAATTGAACATCACGTCTAAACGACTAGTCTTATTTCTTTGAAAAAAAAAAAAATATGTTACTCTAGACAATAGTTTTCGTAATTTACTATGTGAATATTTGAAATCATATTTTTATAACATAGTGTAATTAATTTGTAAAGTTATGTTTAATACAGACAATAAAATTAGAATCACGCAAAAACAATAAAAATATTTTTATGAAACCTTCACCATTTTAAATATCATTTAATTATTTATATTTTAGTATACGTGTTTTACTAGAATAAATGTTGTTTTATTTATAATAAATTATTATAATGCGTCTAATTTCGGACAGCGCTCTTTGATGGGCGAATCCTATTACAGGGTGGACGTACAATGCGTTACGTGAGCTCAGCACAGAACACGCAAGCTAACCGCTCAAGGTCGTTGGCAGTTAATAGCGCCTTAAGTATTATACGTCATATTTTCAGGGATACAGAAAAGGACAACCACCTTTCAGCCAGAAAGAAGTATTGTTCTCGAGGGAAAGATAACATAATAAAAAAACTTACAACGGTCACAATTGCTTTAGGATGCTAGATGGTCTTTCGATTCATTTTGCCCGCGTGCGAAGCCGGGGTGCGTTGCTAGTTATTGATATGCTCACGTTTGGCCAATAAGACACTGGGTTGGTTTGTATAAAGACATGAAACATTTTGACTTTACCAGATGTACAATTAACACATAAACTCACCCACAAGGCCTCTCAGTAAACACAATATAATCCTTATGCAGATCTGCGTCCCTCTCCACGAACTTGACGCAAGTGAAATTCTCCCAGTGCCGCATGGCTTGCTTGAACAAGGACTTGTGTGCCCCGCTGAAGTTCCCGTCGATCTCGTAGGGAATCACCCCGTTTTCCCAGATTCGTTCCTTCCTGTTCGTCGCTGCTCTTATTGAGCGGTGACGCTTTTTTGCCTGAAAAAGGATGTGACATAAGGTTGTTTATTGACGGGTTTCGGGTTCATTGGTAGTATTTTGTCATACTATGGTTTGATGATTGGATCATAAAGATTTATGTAAATGAAGGTAGGGTGTATTTAAACATATTTTTATGTGTATAATACAAGGTTAAATTAAATTAACTAGCGAAACTCCACAGAAGTGATGCTATAACAATCTATATACATAAAAATGAATCCCTATTTCCCTTGGTCACGCGTGAACGGCTGGATCAATTTCGCTAATTCATTTTTTGTTATGTTTGTTATTGTCAGGAGAAGGTTCATATGAAAGGAAAAATTAAGAAAATAGAGCAGAAAATTGGAAAATTTCAGAAAACTTAACGACTATTGAATCTACGAGAGCTCGACATTTCACGCGTCAGAACAACGTCTGTCGGGCCAGCTAGTTAAATATAGACTTTCAAGCAACTACAGTTGATTTCCGCTGCTGGTAGTATAGTTAGTTGAAAGTCGATTCAAATGACCACAAATCAAATACAGCACTCAATAATCATAATTTTGTCTCTCAGTTCGACATTCAGTGAACTAGAGCATTTTCTCAATATTTCAAAAACCAAATCAAAGAAGACGTAGGTACTCGTAATTCCCCCGCTACCATTAAACTCCAAAATATAATTAAACTGCATGTAGATGACAAAGATATTCCGATTCTGTCTGTTACCGCGTTGTCAGCGATTAAATCAATTACCAGCCATTATGGTAATCCCGTAATTGGAGCCCTAGCTTAAAGGCATTCTCATTGAAGCCATCTGCATGGTAACGGATTATAGAATTACCTAAATGAGGGTTTTGCGTAATTTCGGACAGGATTTAGCTGATTAGATCGTATTTGATGAAGTAGACGATGATTTACTAAAAGATAATGAATAGAATAAAGATAAAAATATAACCTTTGAATACCGAAATATTTCAAGAACAACGAAAACCTTAATCATACCTAACTTGATGTAATAATGAAGTATGAAATTCTAATAAAGTTATAATGGAAGGGTCTATTAATACATTTTCAACGCGATATTCAAGCTTATTTACCGCGCTGTATTTAGATCGTCCCACGTCGTTAGTGAAGGTATATTTATAAATGTTTAATTAAACTATTTGTAGTCAGTTACCTCCTCATGAGATACTCTAATTGACGCAGATGTTTGGTAGAAAATAGACTAATGGGCTTTATCTGTCTTTTGGTAGACATTAATACCTTCGTAACTAGTTGTAAGTCTTGAGTTAGGCAAAATTTTCATACCCCGATAGATGCCTCGACCATAATTCAGGTTAAAACATACCTACGCTGCTTGATAGCTCAACGAGCTTGAGAGTATTTTTAGAAACTCCCAGAAAGTTGGATCAGAATCTGTATTTAATTTATCCAAAACTTAATATACAAAGTGAAATTTAAAATCACTTACCTCAGTATTATTAAAAGAACTAGTTTCAGCGGCTTCTAGATCTTCCATGTCGTCACGAAAATTCCAGTTATCAAAATTTTGGGTTTGTGTCTTATTTAAGTTTTTTGGCGGTGGTTTGGCTTCGAATCTTTCTTCGAATTCATGTACAGGTATTTCGAATTTCTTCTCTGTTCTATGTTCTCCACTGTTGTGCTTCTTGTGGTGACGAAAAAACTTCTTTCGAACGAATTGGGAGACTGTTTTGTTTTCTGCGGTATTCAGGGTATTCTGGCTTGCTCTTTCACCAGAATGTATGTTCCTGAGCCTAAAAAGAAAGGTCATTTAAAAAAAACGTTTATATATAGGAGTTGTAGAGGCATTTTCCCAGCAGAGAGACCAAAAAGGCTTATTGAAATAAAAGAGTAGATTTGTTCACGGTTCTTCTTCCAGAATTTTTATTTTAAAATCAAGACAGGAAAGAAACCACAATGCACTACCAGCTAATTAAAGTTCATTAGAAAAAAAAGGTAAATAGCTGAGCAAAGTTCTTCGAAAGTCTAGTCGAGTCTAGTTTAAATAAAGTTAATGAATGGACTCATTAAAGCTATGTAGATTACAAATCTAAATGCACTGCATATCTAAGTGTGCCATTTGTATTTTTAAGGTACCTTTACTATAAAAAGTCTTGTCGAATTGTTGGTGGTAAAAAGATTGTAGCAACATTTTTTTGTGAAATGTAATTTTTTTTTCCGTTATTTATGCTGGCGTCCTACTGTCCTTGTCCATGTTACATGGGTTCTGGGTAATAAGTTTTATTCTTCTATTCTCCCCTGTCTACCGTTACACTGTTATTCACTTTTCTTTCTTATCATTCCTCTAACAATTAATCCATTTTTAGGGACCGTACCCGACGGGTAACCAACGGGACCCTATTACTATGCCTCCGCTGTCCGTCCATCTGTCAGCGGGCGGTATCTCACGATCCGTAATAGCTACACAGTTGAAATTTTCACAGAATGTGTGTCATGAAAAACAGCAAAAAAAAACTCCGCTGTCCGTTTAGGGAGCCAGCCACCTTTAATTTTTAATATTTTTTTTATTATTTGTTGTTATAGCGGCAACAGAAATACACATTCTGTGAATATTTCAACTGTGTAGCTATTAAGGATCATGAGATACAGCCCAAAAAAAAACCCAAAAAAAAACGTTTCTAGAAACTGTTTTTTTTTTAAATACAATACAACAAACATAATATGGTTTAGATTCATTAGGTAGACCAAATTGACTCAATCCACAAACGTCCAAAGTAAAACTTCAGAGACGCAAATCCTAAAAAAACGCTTAAAAAGAACATTTTAAATTCCAGTATAACTCTAAGATTCAAAATTCATAGCAAAGGAAGGAGTCGCAGTCGCAATTACGGTACGAGGCTTATTCACAGAATTCAATAGAGCTGATCCTTTGGTCCACGGTGAAGTAAAAAGTGCGCAGTGAACAGACACTAATGAGACTTTATTAGAACACCAGTATTGGTTCGAGATGAAGAAAGTTGGTTCGAAAGTTTGAACGATTTGGGTTTTGGTAAGACTTTTGCTTGTAATGTGAATATTTGGAATCAAGACGATGAGACGGTTGCTGATGATGATGAAAATGACAAACAGTCTAACAAGCCTCATCTGCCCCTGTAGACAAAGTAACATCGCTTCGTAGCGAAACGATATCTAAATTCGTCATCGTCTCTGAGATATCGATAAACATTTCCTAGCGTTAGCGTTCCTTCGTTATCTTTTTTGGCGATCACGATCGAGGCGAAGGCGAACTCTGAAAGAGCTGCTTGTCTACGCATTTGTATGGGATAAACACGATAGCAATTCGTTTCTTTATGGTTTCGTTACGAATTATAACATTGTCTACCAACTTGCGATAACGATGTCGACAGTCGACTGACCACGTGACTCAGCGCGGTTTATGTCAATCTCATACATTTTAGTCTTTTCTAACTTCGTTATCGTTTTTAAATTGTTACTTTGTCTAAGCCCCCTGGTGAGATGTTGCAGATGGCGATAGAAAAATTAGAAATTTTATCGCTATTCATAGTGGCCCGATAAGCTTGCTATTTTGATGTAAATGTCTTCGTTGGCATCAAAATAAGGACACGTAAAAAATAAAATGGTAAATATTTTATTGATGTCATCTAAGCGCTTTGTTGAGGAAATAGAATACTGTTTGTGATACCCAGAAGAAAGAAAATTAGATCAAATCGAACTGTATCATGATTTGATTGATTTAAACCGAAGTATTTTTCCTTTGTAGGGTATAATGCGACTAAATGTTTGATAATAAGGAGGTAGAACTTTGCTCATTAAAATAAAACTCGATAGGGAAAACGAAACGCTCTTGTTAAGGAAACCCAGTTATAAAATTCATACGAGCATATTGAGAGTATATGCAAAATTTTGACGATTGATTCGGATCGGTAACGTATATAAAAATAATGTTTTTATGGTTGTCCTTTAGGCGTTCCTAAGCCATTGATCAGATTGAGATGCAAATTTAGTAGGGTCTTCTTTTTCTCAAAAAATCTATAAGTACAAATAAAAAAAACCAAACACTTTTTACTTTACGTGGCATTACAACGCGTGCCGGGGTACAGCTACTTAAAACTAAAAAAGTGTGTGTGTAGTTATGTACGCACGTAAGAAGTTATAGTTCTTTGGCGTAACAAGATAAAACTGTCACAAAGTTTACAAAAGGAAAACAATCATTCTTCATGAACCACAGACCATAGCTAACTTCAGGGTGGTCGGTTCTAGCTAACTTCAACCTGTGAATTTTGTGTGACAGTGATGCACGCGCGTCTTAAAATTTCACTGTCATCATTTTTTCATAACGCGCCTAAAGAAGTATAACTTCAAAAATTCATATCGATTTTGTGTAATACATATTTCGATAGATTAAAACTTTTAAAAGCCAAGTTTAAAACTGCTTGAAGTATCGTAAATTTTTACAACTAATTAAAAAAAAATTCAAACAGCAGTAAATAAAACTCAATATGGAGTCAGTAAATAAGTTTAATTCTGCCTTGTAGTTTGAATACGATTACTTCACTGATCTCTAATGCAATACAGCCGTCGACTTGAGAACTCGTTCAAAATGAATTTAATCATATCCGTTTCATAAAGAAGAATTTTATTTTTCTCTTATAATTCTCTCATCTCGCTGCACTAAACAATAAAAAAAAACGCTACCATGATACTGGAGGTTTATAATTCTGTATTTTATTCATAAACGTTTGCAGGATATTAATATTAAAACTTAAAGCGTTTATTAAAGGGAGGCGATAAATATGTGGGAGTATAATATTATCTCTTATTTTAGAAAGGCTTAGCTTATTATTTATTCATTTGGTTTTATTCTAATGTTCTTTGCCTCGGTGAAGCGACATTCTACTTTCTGGTGAAGAAACAGTAATATTCAATTTTTAACCGACTTCGAAAAAGGAGGAGGTTATCAATTCGGATGTTTGTATTTTTTTTTTTTGTTTTTTTTTTATGTATGTTCGGGCATAACTCCGTCATATGTTGACGGATTTGCAAAATTCTTTTTTTGTTCGAAAGGGGTTTATTCCGAAATGGTCCCATTTAAATTTCAAAAAGATCTGATGATGGGTTTCGGAGACAGACAACGGAACTCTTCAAAAATTGACAGCAAATCAACCGCGATTGCTGCTATCGTATGTCTATGAATTGTTAACACAGTTTAATGGGGAACCACAACTAAAAAGTGCAAAATAACTTTAATTTCGGAAGTCGGTGTTCCTGTTTTGTCTTCGTTTTTTGACACCGACTTCCGAAATTAAAGTTATTTTGCACTTTTTGTGGAAGTCGGTTCTATTTTTTTGTAAAAAAGTTTTTTTGAAAAAAACAGGTAGGTTTGAACGTACATATTCGTTAGACTGTTGTTAAGTAAGTGGAAGGTAGAAAAGTACTTGTGAGTAGAATAAGTTTTAAAAGAACTAAAACGAAGTTTTTACAGCAAGGTATAGGGAAAGATAGGAAAGTCAAAGCCATACCGTCTTCCATTACCGTGTCTCCGTCTTCTTCGCCTGTTTCTCCTTCCACCAGTCTCATCCATCAGATTCTGAAGACTCTCCGTTGGCCGCAGCAGGTTAGGTTCAGATAACTTGTCATCTACATCCAAGTCTGTCTTGTTGATAACTTTTTCTTCCTCTTGCTCGTTTGAAGGCAAAACACCATTAGTTGGAGCAGGAGCTACAGTTATATTATCAGGAATACCCTTAAATTTTAGGTTATTTTTAGAATCTCCAGTTATCTCCCTGCTATTACTCTGAATTTTGTTAGTGATCTCATCCATTTTATTAGAAACATTAGTGATTTGTATATGAGGGTAAAACTCTTCTAAATTGAGTATGTGGTTCGTTGATACGTTTACTACTAGTACTCCGTCTTGTTCTAAACTCTCTGATTCGGTCAGGTTATCCTGTACCGTAGTTTGATTCAAGTGGTCCGTTTTAGTTTGATTGGCTGCATTAGTGTAATTGTCTAATGTTTCATCCGGAGGCAATTTGCCGTTTTTTAACAACAGCGATTTGTCTAAACCTGAAGGTAGAATCTGGAATGGAAAATGTTTTGTTAATTTAAGTAATTCAATAAGATCTTTGTTTACGATATTAAATAAATTGTTGTTTGAACAGTGAAAAACAAATTACCGCCCGTTAACAGCAGACTACTTCAAAGCAGTAACTAAATTGTGAACATGAAAAAAAATTATCGTATTTTCGGCATACCCATACTTCACGACATATTAGAATTTCTTATCAATTTCGTTCGCAACAGGTGGTAATTCGAGTTCTTGGCTGTGAAAGACAGGCGATTGCTTTCTTAATGTTTTTCGTCGGCATAAACTTCAGAGGATCTATCAAAAATATTTGATGGCGCGCTAAAGTTTTATAAGTAGGTTTATTAAGTCCCTTTAATCTTAATGTACCTACTGCTCCTATGTAAAGCACATGTTATTTTAATTATACGAGTATCTTCAACAGATTAATTTTATATCGCAATTTCAACTTTACATTCAACAGCAAGTACATATCTCTGCATAGTATGTTATAAAACAAAGTCGTTTAAATGATAGATGAAGGGTAAATGCTGTTTATTTATTAAATAGGTTACAAGGAACACTTTTACACGTCAATGTTTTTTGTTAGTTTACGCTAGATGAGGCTGGTGTTTCCTAGCTGACTACCCTGAGAATAAACACCGTAACAAACTCAGAGGTCAAAGTCTCTTTTAAAATGTTCAAATCCATACAATATGTACTGGTCAAATCATATGAGAACCATGTACGTTAATGTCTGAAATGAGCTCCAGTCAGTCCAGACAGTGCAAACATTTGTCAGTTATCGTATAGCTCAACTCAGAACTTTAAGGAGCTCAACTTTTCCGTGTCTGTCTTTCTTTCCCATTACATTTACACGGTTTTTTATGCGATTTTCACTTAGGGAAAGAGTGATAAACGAGGAAGGTTTGTGTTTAAGTTACGGCTAAAACACGAAATGTGGCTACATCTAGTTTTAACCGTTTGTGTGTTTGTGTGGCTACAACTAGTTGTGGCCTGTAGCAGTTGGTGGGGTTGGATAGATCCGTATCGTTAGGCAGAGAGTTTAGGGGTAAAAGGGGCTAAATCTGGTAGTGGTAGTGTCACTGATTATAACGATACCACTTTTATTTAAAGGTAATGCATATTTTACAAGAACAAAATAAAAAATGTTTCAACCCTCAAATCAGATAAAAAGCAAGCGGCGCGAGCTCAGGACTTGTGATCCCGACTCGTGATTATTTTTTTATAATACCGGTTCACCTAGTTTTAGCCGTGGATTAATAGGCTATACCTAAGTTTAACCAACTGCTACCGGCCTCACCTAGTTCAAGCCGGCGAAAACTTGGTGTAGCCGAAGTTCGGGTTTTAGGCGTAACGTATGTACAGGTAGAATTAAATTTTATGGCGGCTTGGAACGCTTCGCGAGTCGCTGCGCAGTAGCAGACTCGCATGCCGTTGAGTTGATCGCGTTCGTCGCGTTCGCAGCGTCGCGTCGCGTCGAGTTCGTCGCTCACGCAGGACACCGCGTTATATGACATCGCGGCGCTGTGCAGTAACGAGCGAAACGCGAACTTAACGACCTAGGTATATATAACTTGACTTTGATGGTGACGCAGAATCGGAATCGTAGATCAAGCGTACTGATGAGCTTCTTTTTATATTTTAAACTAAATTCAGGGAACCTTAGTAAAAGGATAGTTATCTCATACTACAATTAATTGAAAAATGATTATATTTGGTGGATTTGACACAGGACCTAATTTTAACTATTTTATTAGGTACATATAATTAGAAATCACTAAAAAATATGTTTTTCATTTGTAATTGGAATCCCTACGGAGATGGTAATTCATATTTACATGAAAAATCAACATCCGCCAAGATACGCTGACGTCATTATTATAAAATATATAATCAACCGTTGCTAAGGGATTTTCTTAGGAACGTTTTCATTTACTATAACGTTGACATCATGGCACCGATAGTAATCTTTACCTGCATTAATATGACCGGCCTCGTCAGTTTGTCAGTTCACGAAAAGATTATTTTTCCATTCAAGTTTTGAGGTTTTCTAAGTCTCACAAAGATACAATCGGATTTTTACGTCTAATAGGAAATTAATATCAATTTAAGATCTATTTAAAAAAATGGGTCAACTAGCCTATAATTTCTTACCTTCGACATCAGCACAGCATCATTGTATTTCTTGGGCTTATCTTGCGATAACGGCAGCGGTTGTTTAGTCCTCTTCCTCAGTATATCTGGCAGTCCCTCTTCTTCCACTTGCAGTCCTTCTAATAGCACCTCTTTCTTCAGCCTTTCCACCTCTTCCTGGAGAGATTTGTTTATTTTGTTGACTGGGGCACTCGTTGGTGGCTTGAAGTAGTCCACGTTTGGTATCGCGATGTCGCCTTGGAAGTTTTCTGTAGGTAAAGAAACGACAACTTTAATATGGACTATATTAATAAAGAATTCTTATATCTAAGGACAGGAAAAAATCGGCGGCATGGTTGGCGCAGTGGTTGAGCATTCGGCTGCTGCGCTGCGTGACGTGGGTTCGATTCCCGCTCGGAACAAATGTTTGTATGACCTACAGATAGTTGTTCCGGGTCTGGGTGTCTTGTGTATATGAGTTCACATGTTTTTGAACGCACCCAGTACTGTGGGGCAACGTTATATTAAAAAAAAAAATGCAACTTGTTCATGCACGATCATCAACAGGACTGGTAAATGTGGCAAGGATTGGAGAAGGCCTATTTCCAGCAGTGGAAGTCGTTCAGCTGAAATGATGATGATGTTAATTCAACTTTCTGTATCTAAGTTATTTAGGTACAATTATTTTTGCGTAGTCTAGGTGGATAAAAACACGATGTTGATATTAGTTGTATATGTATGCGCTTTTACGTGTAGGTTCCGTACCAAAATGGTAAACAGGAACCCTTATGGTGCGACTCAGTCTGTCTGTCTGTCCGTCTGTCACAGCTGGATAGCTCAAGAACTACTTGAAATTTGGAATAGTTTTAAATGTATTAAGTGCTTGTCATACTTAATGAGGATAAAATCTTTTTTACATAAACAATACACAAGTGGCATGACTTATGAGTCATAACTATGTTTAATGAAGACGAGTAATAAGACCAAGGTTATAAAAATATACTAGTTATTGATAAACAAATGAGATTTCGACGAAACGATTATTCTGAGAAAGAAACATTATCGATAACTTCATAATTACAAGAAGTTATCTATAGACAGTATTTTAATTGGGTTACAAAATGTTACATCAAGGTCTATGAAACTGACCTCCTAGAAATTAATAATTTGTGAACAAGTAATATTTACACAATTAGGAGCATGTATAAACTGGGATAGTAGTAGTTCACACAATGCTTACGGCTACAAGAACATAACTACAAAAACTAATTATGAGCCTACCTCCTAATAAGTGGCGCCCTCATTGAATAAAAAATCGTATCTTAGTATAGAAAATAAAGATTAAAGAATCCTATGTTGCGTTTGTTACAAATAGGATAAGGTAAGGTATTGTTAAAACATGTAGTAAAAATGTATCGAAAGTAGTAAGCAAAAGTGTTAGAAAAGGCTGTTTTTGACACTTTTGCTTACTACGAGTACTTTGGATACGAAACATTTTGAGTCCTGTTTTAACAACGTAAAATACCTTATCCCCTTTGTAAGTGAGAACTGGAACGGTATGGTTGGAGGTATAATTACTTAATCAGTTGTCAGCTGTAGTCTTTACTTTTTACTCTGCATTTTTTACCTGTGACACTGTGTGTTCTATAATCTATGGTTCCTCTCCAGTAGAGCTATTCTGTAAAATCTCACCGTGAAAACTTAGGTGAAGTGACCGTGAAGTGGGCTGTCAATCCATACAATCAAGGTGGAATGACAGTTCACTTCACGCTCACTCCACCTAATTTTTCACGGTGAGCTGTGAACGGAATCGACCGGCAGTATTGGAAGGCATAGAATAAGGTGTGCTTCAATAGTAATTAAACAAAGTATTTAATATACCGAGTTTTATTAATATATTTTATAAAAGCTACGATTTTTAATTCAATGAGGGCGCCACTTGACGGCTATATACGCCTTAATGAAAACCTAAACTTGCTGGGACAGACAATTTTGCCACGATCCACAGTTGCAGCTCCGTATTTTATTGTGACTAGATTTTCTCGAGTAGTCGGTGAAGTGTTTAAAAGAGTCACCGCAGCTCTGGCATAGGCAACTGAAGGAACAGGGGTGGGTTTTAGTCAGTAAGAGTCTGACACGCCCTCCCACTCCACCCAGAGCGCGAGAAGTTATTTTATGATTTCCCACCCTAAAAAAAGACTATCTCGAGCAAAACGATCATATCACAACACATCATCAGCTTTTTAATGTCCCCACTGCTGGGGCACAGGCCTCCTCTCTGTGAGAGGGTGTGGGCCCTAATCCACCACGCGGGCCCAATGCAGGTTGGTGGATGTCACATGCCTTCGAATGTTTGGTTCTAGGACGTGGCGGTTTCCCCAAGATGTTTTCCTTCACCGTTTTAATGAAAGCACAGCTCCTGCCTGGGTTTAAAATCACGACCTACAAAAAACGATACAGTCATCTGTATAATATACATGCACATATGTTATCAGAATCTTACACGTACATATATCTAAGTAGACCACCTATCTAGGTTTCCATCAACCTACAACAATAATATACCCTCTATAACTGAACTATTCTACAACAACATCACA
Source organism: Polia nebulosa (assembly GCA_951329385.1). Classification (NCBI taxonomy): domain Eukaryota; kingdom Metazoa; phylum Arthropoda; class Insecta; order Lepidoptera; family Noctuidae; genus Polia; species Polia nebulosa. Next base: position 6,258,039 of record OX589596.1, read on the forward strand.
AATATCTCACTTCCCAATAAGCACAAGATAGCATTATCGTCGATAACAATCAATTTAATCTAACCGGAATGTGACGGCTATTAAGGGCCGATTTCACCAATTCTAAGCGCCCAGTTTTCGACGTTTAAGCTCGCTTGAACGCGTTTAGCGGCTGTCATAAAGCTGAAGAGTTTGTTTGTTTGGTTGGTTGAACGCGCTAATCTCAGGAACTTCTAAATCGAATTGAAAAATGATTCTTGTGTTAAATACTCGTAGTCCATTTATTGACGAAGGCTATAGGCTATATAACATTACGCTACGACCAACAGAAACGAAGCATCAATGGAAAATGTGGCAAAAACTGGCAAAAAAAATCCTATTGAGAGTTTCAGTTGTGTGAGGTTATAGAACTTGAATTTTCAGATTTACTTAGATACAAAAGTACTAAATCGAGATGTCAAAATTACGAATATAAACACTGCAAACATGTGGAATTACGCAAAAATTGTGTATGACGGAATTGTTCGCGAACATTTAAAGTTCTAAAAGAAAATCTTCGACAGCATACGTCTATCTTTTAAGGTTAACTCACTATAATCTTTTTCAAGGTTTTTATTTTTAACGCTAAGCTTAATTCAGTTAAACTTAGTTTATAAACTGAATGGTGAAATCGGCCCTAAGTTAGGTCATTACTTGCACCGCAGTGCGCCGCTGTTGTCGTCCAATTACTGAGAACTATCGGCCCAGTTGTCTGCATAATCTACATAGTTTTATTAGTAAGGGTTTTTTTACAAATGTAATGCTGGCAAAGTTTGACATGTTTTCAGGCTAAACTAGACTTTAACAATAGGGTAATTGACTTAATTTATAAAACAATGGTTAGACCTGCTGTCTTGTATGGTTCAGAATGTTGGGCCACAAAAGGGATGAATGAAAACCAATTGCATGCAGCTGAGATGAGAATGCTAAGAGCGCTGTGTGGTGTTATGCGCTTGAATAGAATTAGGAATGAGTATATAAGAGGAAGTCTGAAAGTGGCACCGCTGACTGTGTGTGCTGCTTGTGTGGAAATCGGTTGTCGTGGTATGGGCATGTGTTGCGGAGGAATGAGAAAATGTCGTGAGGAAAGTCTTGTGTATGGATGTGGATGGCTATAAGAGCAAAGGAAGGCCAAAGAAACGATGGATGGACTTTGTGAAAGAGGACATGGGTAAAAAGGGGGTGACTACAGAGATGACGACTAATAGAGGAGTATAGAAGAAAAAGACATGTTGCGCCGACCCCAAATAAATTGGGATAAGGGCAGGAGAATGATGAATTGACTCAATTTATTTATTATTTTTATCATAAATAACTTTATCCAAAATTGAAAACAGATTAATTTTTCAAAACCGTTAAAAATTAGGTTAGTTATAAATCTTTCAAATCTGGTGGAAGGGGGAACTGTCAAGTCACAGAAAAAGGATACACACACTGACATAATTTGGTGGAAGGGGGAACTGTTAAGTCACAGAAAAAGGATACACACACTGACATATGACGTTACCATTAGGCTATGCGCGTACAAAAGAGATAGCGAGATGTCCCCAGTTCCCCACCACGCCATTCTTCGTTATAGCAATATTTTAAATGCTAATTACTGCTTTATTTAATAACCAATGTTGATGCTGCTTCAGATAAATGTTTTTTTTTTGTGTAATTAGTTGTTTCTATAAAACATTTTAGAATAATGAACACAGGAGAATAACCTGTTACGTTAAATTAATCTTTTAGAAACTCCGGGTTAATGTGAGGTTCAAAATATTAAAATCATGGTCTGTTGTATTTGAACGTAGATACATTTTTTACTACGCGGAATAAAAATCGAAAAAAATGCTATAAAAATACCGAACACATGGAGGTAAGCATACCAAACTTGTATATATGCTTATTTTGTTAAAGAGTCATTTCTACCTAGATAATCTAATAAAAAAAATATAATCCTTACAATGACCGAAGTAAGCTGTCATGGTTCCCACCAAAATTGCGCAAACTTGACATAAATCAATATTGACGCCACAGATTATAAAATAAAAACATAAATGTGCTTCAAACATCTTTTGTAAAAACACTTAAATCCTCCTTTCAAATCTCAGAACACAAAACCACGCTGCATTCAAATTCCGTTCCAAATTCGAAATTTACCGAAACGCGTCACCGATTGCAAGCGGCCATTAACAACACCGTACATCTGCTGCGATCATAAAATTTAATCGCCAACCCGTGTCTATGTCGCAGATGCTGCCTAACGCTGGCTGGCAATTAATTAATTGCGTATGTATGCTTACACGGCGCGTATTGGACATGACGGTTTACGATAGTACGGACGCATGAATATTCATGTGCGGTCCTGTTTGAGGATTGAATTTGATTATGGTACGGGGCTCGCGTAGGTTGTTCAAATCAGCTGTTAATTTAATTAACGTTTGTCACGGATTTAATGTTATTTTAATTGTGGTTATTGAGTTTGAGGGTTGTTTGATTCAGTTTTGTGTTGGTTAGTGAATGTAGTTGGTAAAACGAACACGCTTTTAACATACTCCTATGGCACATTGGGATGAGCAAAATTCAAAACTCAGAAATTGTTAGATATATGCTTGACAATTAATAAAACACAAATAATCTTGTAGATGAAGAATGTGTCTGAAGATAGGAAGAGAATGAAAAATAATAAAACACCAATGGAAAAAATAAGTTAATTCCATTTTTTGTACCAAAGTATTTTAAATAATATTCAGACAGGCATGAAAACATTGGCTTCATACAAAACAAACTTCCACCAACCGACATTTTGCGCTCCATCATAAAATCATGCTACAGCAAACCGCTACGCAAACATTTCGTAGCACGTGTAGGGCGCTACGAGTCTACGATGTAATACTACGCGCGTAACCAGCAGGTTATACCGAATATTACTAACGCTATATTCTGTCAGCGGATTCGCTCGCGTGACAAACGTACTCCCGGGATAAAAAGTATCCTATGTCCTGCTCCAAGATCCAATTTATCTTTATCCCAAAATTCATCATAATTAGTTCAGTAGTAAAAGCGTATCCGGGCCTACGGACGGCGAGTAATTATTATTATTATTTATCCTTTATTTCAGGCAACTATAGCCCATAAAACACAATACATATATAAGTATAAAACAATAATTACTATAAACTAATACATATTTTATACAATAAACAAAAACTACTGTACACGAAGTGACGGCGTCGTGTTACGCTGCGAGGTGTCGCGTAGGTGGCCGCGGCAACGCCGATACAGCACACATTTCGGCCAAAACTCTTCCTTGAGGAAGGTCATCAAACGGTGAGTCGGAACGCGCACCACGAACGACTTGAAATTGGTGTTATGGCGCGCCTCCAACTTCTCCACCCTCAAGGTCCAGTTGGTCTTCACCAGAATGTACTCTACGATGTCCTCAGTCTTCGTGGAGTGGTGCAAACGGGACACGGACAGCTGCGTCGTCGGTAATGCAGGACGTAACAGCATGTTGGATCCTGCCGGCGCTGTCCCACACTGGTTTCGATAAGTAGGCTTCCTCTTCTTTCTCTCCACCTTGATGAAACCGTCCTCATCGCATGTGTGTGTGTAATGGGTAGCTCGCCGTCCGATCAGCACCAGGCCCGAGAGTCGACGGTGCGTAGTGTTCCACGCGCGCCTCAAATAGTTTTCAGCATTTCATGATGGGGCCCGTCATGGCCGATGCCTGCCCGGGGGTTGAGCATAAATTCGAAAGAGTTACCTCGCTCCTGGGCATTCAGGGCAGGGAAGGAACAGGGGTGGGTTTTAGTCAGTAAGCCCTCCCGCTCCACCCTAGAGCGGGCGATGTCATTGGATGATTGCCCACCTCCCCCCCCCCAAATAAAAATAAAAAGTTGTAAAAGCGTGAGAGGTATACAAACAGAAAGACAGAGTTGCTTTCAGATTTATCATTGTATGTACTGTAGTTAATACAATAGACAGACACTGTAATTGTGTGTTATGTACAGAAATTGAAACCTGATGTCTTGTCTAACTCTGGAATTACTTGTATTCAAAGTTTAGAATCGAATCTGATCCAATTATAAACGTAATCTGGCGAGGGTTTAGAGTTTAGGAATAGGTAAGTATCTGATTGATTATATGTAGATACCTTCTGAAAACTAGCACAATATTTAATCAAGTATTAATAGGTACCTATTACAATACTAAATGTAATGAGGTCTGGCCGTGTTTGGTACTTTTGCTTACTATTTTGAGTCCGGTTTTAACAACGTAAAAATACTTTATCCTCTTTGAAATAAACGTGACGTAGGATAATCTTTAATATTTATTTTCTATGCTATGCTATGATTTTTTATTCAATTTAGCCACTGGGCCTTTAGACCATTTTTTATTTTTATTTTTTGGGGTTTTGGGAAATCATCCAATGAGTTCGCCCGCATATCAACAACAACAATCCGAAATTAACCATCGGGCAATTGCCTGTACCAGACAACAACCGTCTGGTCGTCGAAGGATCCTTTTCAATGAAGGTTAGCGAGACTTTACACCCTGTTCAGCATACCAATAAACATTTATTTTATCAAGACCTTTATCATCCACATGGCACTATGTTTGTTGTCGGGCCTTGGGTGGGCGATCATCCATTACAGATTGAGACTCTTCCATAGCTCGTACAGCACGTTAAGCCGTTGGTTCAGGCTGTTATTTATAGATCTTTGACAGTCCTTGCGGATCGTCAAAAGTCAGATAATCTGACTCTTGCCATGGGGTATCATGTTACCCAGTAAAATATTGGCATTAGTCTGTGTTTCCTGATAGCTACAACCTGGGAGTCTTTAAGTCGAGAGTGAATAGGTTACTTCTAGGCAAGCGTGCTCCATCTGCGACCTCATCATCGCTTACCATCAGATGAGATAGTGGTCAAATGCGTGCCTATCAACAATAAAAAAAAAAATATCAGCTGCATCTGGTTAGACTGGCAGCCGATCCCAACATAATACGGAATATGCATGAAAAATATATTTCTTATCTAACCGGTTTATCGATAAATATACTAAAATAGAGTACGAATAGTGAAAGTCGAATCAAAATTGATCGAAAATTAAACGAGATATAATAATTTTAAACAAATATATCTGTCCCTCTTTCGAAAACGCTGTTTTCTGTGGCAGTTGTATGGGCGTCATGTCTTTTGTCTTCTCTTTCTAATCAACTTTAAAGCTTTATAACTTCGTCGCTGATGATAATATTTTGAAAATTTCTTCATATTTGTTCACTATAGTTAATAAATCTTCAATTGAATAAATAAAAAAATATCATGTATATTCCCTATCGAAGAAAGGCAGGGCAGACTGATGGGACTATGATAAATGTCATAATAAACATTCAGTATTGAAAAAAAAACTTTCCGTCCGACTTCCGAAATTAAAGTTATTTTGCACTTTTTTTGGAAGTCGGTTCTATTTTTTTGTAAAAAAGTTTTTTATTGTTACTTTTTAGTTGTGCTTCCCCATTAAACTGTGTTAACAATTCATAGACATACGATAGCAGCAATCGCGGTTGATTTTCTGTCAATGTTTGAAGAGTTCCGTTGTCTGTCTCCGAAACCCATCATCAGATCTTTTCAAAATCTAAATGGGACCATTTCGGAATTAACCCCTTTCGAACAAAAAAAGAATTTTGCAAATCCGTCAATATATGACGGAGTTATGCCCGAAAATACATAAAAAAAAAAGAAAAAAAAGAAAAAAAAACATCCGAATTGATAACCTCCTCCTTTTTCGAAGTCGGTTAAAAACCGGCCAAGAGAGAGTTGGACTCGCGCGCAAAAGGTTCCGAATAAATCAAATTTTTTTTCAGGTTTTTTTTAAACTGCCTCCACCTTAAAGGTTTTCCTGAAATCTATGAGTAAAGAAGTTCTGTGTTTTTTTTTTTCAAAATTTTAGGCCCAGTGGTTTCGGAGATAAGGGGGTGGGAATGGTCATTTTTCATCTATTTTCTTAAATAACTTCAAAATTATATATTTTAAAATTATGAAAAAAATACATTTTAGACTCTCTCAATGTCCCCTTTCATTTGATATGTCAGAGGACACAGTTTGAAAACTTTGATTTTTAATTTGCCGATTTTCACCCCAAAAATGACCCCCATATTTTAAATTAATTTATTTAGAGTAAAGGTCCGTGTTTGGGTCATAGTGTACCAAATTTCAACTCTATCGGTCCAGCAGATTCGGAGCAAATTGGCTGTGACAGACGGTATAGACCCTATTAGGGTTCCGTATTTTCATTCGGACTTTCGGAACCCTAAAAACTGTGTGAACACTTTATTAACGCACAGAATAATATTCAAGTGGACACACAGACGCTTGGACGTAAGTGTCGGACATTTGTGCCTTGCAATTTGTGTCGTATTCTAAAATGTCACAGTTAAAAGCCATTTCATTGTGCTAGCCGGGGCTGTTAATGTCCGTTTACACTAACCGAGTCATCGGCATGCGGGTTCCCTCTGATTTGTGAACAAGTTGCCTTGTGACAAGCAGGGGGTTCTAATTGCCGTCAGGTGTGACTCGTAATTTACTATTTTGCATGCGAAATGATGGATTGCAAACGAGAGCCATTGAGGCTGATTGCAATGAAGGGTTTGCACAAACAGTGATTTTTCTTAAAAAAAAAAAAAAACGGAACTATTAAAGTATCACTCGTGTGTCAGTCCATCTATCACAGCCAATTTGCTTCAAATCTACTGGACTTGTGTTGAAAATTATGGTACACACATGAATATCTGTGATCCAAATACGGACGAAAATGTGAAAAAAATAATTTGAAGTTCTGAGGTCACTTTTAGGGTGCAAATTGGAAAATTAAAAAAAAAATTAAAGTAGCCAAGTATGTATCGGGTTTCGCACATTAAGGGTTCCGTACCAAATATTGGTATTTTTTAATAAAGTATACGTAATAATAAACATTATAACCAAATTTCAAGTTCATAGGTCAATGGGAAGTTAAAAAAATGCTTTGTAACAAAGTTTTGTGACAGACGGCGGACGGACAGACAGACAGACGGACACATGAGTGAGTGGCAACAATAGGGCTCCGTTCGGACCCCTCGGGTAAAAAATTTTTCAGACTGTACCGTACGACATCAAATGTAAGGGCACATTGTGTGGGTCTCAAATGCATTTTTAACATAATTTTCATATAGCTGAAGTTACGAGTACAAAGCATAACGTAAAGCGAGTCTAAGGGCCTAAGCACACCACGTTTTTTAAGCGCGCCGTCGACGCGCGTTTTGGGAACGCGCGTCGCCGGCGCGTTTTTATCCTGCAGAGCAGTTTGTTGTCGTTTGTATCGATACAAACGCGCGGCACCGGCGCGTCTAGCGCGCGCGCCTTCCCTACGGACGGGGTTTCCCCCGCAACGAGGGAAAGGGAAGTGTGAATCTACGCTAGTAGCAATCGAGCGATTTGGTGCACCGCACGTCTTTGGAACAAAAAAATGGAGCCTTTCGACACAGAAAACTTCATAACTAAAATTCAAAACCGGCCAATATTGTGGAATTCACGATTGCCGGATTATTCGAATAAAGTGCTAAAGAAAAATACCTGGGAACAAATATGTAGTCTATTTTGTGAGAATTTTGAGGAAAAAACAAATAAAGAAAAAAATCTTTTCGGCAAGTTATTCAAAGGATTTATTGAAGTGTTGAAATGCTTATATGCAGCCTTTTTACATAATATTTCGTTTGCATCGCGTCTGTATCGCTACACACGCGCATTTGCATCGCGTCTGTATCGCTACACACGCGCGTTTGCATCGCGTCTGTATCGCTACACACGCGCGTCTGTATTTATACAGGTGTGCAAAGGTCTACAGGCTGCGTCTGACTTGCGTGCGTATCGCGTCTGTATCGCTACAAACGCGCGTCGACGGCGCGTTTAAAAAACGTGGTGTGCATAGGCCCTAAGAGAGTTTATTTCAGACAGAAGAGAAGAAAAGTTAGATAGAGGTACCTATAAAACATCAAAATTCCGCCAGTTATGTTACAAAAGTGTGTTGTTTAGCTAAAATTACATTCGTTGACAGTTCACAGTTGATTGAAGAAAACTGGTCCCAAAACTATTTATTTATTTATTAAACTTAATGCACAAGTAAGAATTACTGTACAATGGCGGACTTAATGCCTTAGGCATTTTCTACCAGTCGACCTTAGGGATCCTCTTAGAGGAACTATCTTATAATGACTTCGTTCGACTAACACTCATTAATGTACACCCATAAACTGTGTATTCAAATTAATCACCACCTAAACGTCCTTAACACGGACCACATTTGCACATCGAAAACCCGCATGGGCTGTATTTCCAAAACCATCGCCACAACGCATTCCACAAGCACACGCAGCCGTATCGCGGCCCAATGTAAAGGGGCCGTAATGCTTTGTATAATTTAATCGGGACGCCGCATTGCATGCAATCTGAATGCAATCGATTGCGTTCGCTACATGTTCCTGTATTGTTCCGATTAAGGGAAATTGAGTGGGATTGATATGGGTTACAATAAAGGACTTTTGGAGTACAAAGTTTGTTAATTTTGATGAATATGAAGTTCTTTGTTTGGCTTTGTACGAGGAGCTAGATAAGTAACTCTCTCTTAATAATAACGGATTTACAAGATCATGCCACTCCCAGCCATTCACAGCCCTTTGATAGTTTCTATCTTTGTTCTTGTAAGCAGGCACACCAGTTTCTTTAATTTGGTTTAGTGTTTATGCTTGAGTTTGTTTTTAATGGCATGATTGAGTGTGCTAGCTGGCAAGTGGCGGATTATTTAATTTTATGATTATATTTTAGACGACATATATTTATTTTTTTGTTTTACATAATGTTAAGATTGTTGCATATAATTATATAAATTCAAGATCTTAAAATTCAACAGACAGATGTGTTGCTGGGGAGTTTGTTGACCACTTCTTCACAGCTAAAACACTAGGAAGTGGTGACGGGCGGGCGTTTTTTGGGGGACTGTCTTTATGTAGAACTTTGACGTTCAAAAAGTGCTGGTTCTCAGCCTAGTTTGAATAAATGACTTTTGATTTTTGATTTTTTTTGATTTTTCATAACAGACATGGCAAGGTAAATTTTATATTATATTATAAAATATTGGGACATAAAACAGTTACACATTATAGTAATTTAAGTGTGACAGAATTAAATTAAAAACTAGGTAAACGTGTAACCCACACCAATGTCCGTGAAATAATGGTTTATGGATACGAGTACATTTGTAATGCGTGCGTTATTTTACAGAAAAGTAAAAAAAAAGCGTACGTTTTTTGGAAAATTAGGCTATTTTTAACCGACTTCGAAAAAGGAGGAGGTTATCAATTCGGATGTTTGTATTTTTTTATTTTTATTTTTATGTATGTTCGGGCATAACTGCGTCATATATTGACGGATTTGCAAAATTCTTCTTTTGTTCGAAAGGGGTCTATTCCGAAATGGTCCCATTTGAATTTCAAAAAGATCTGATGATGGGTTTCGGAGACAGACAACGGAACTCTTCAATAATTGACAGCAAATCAACCGCGACTGCTGCTATCATACGAGTATGTCTATGAATTGTTAACACAATTTAATGGGGAACCACAACTAAAAAGTGAAAAATAAAAAACTTTTTTACAAAAAAATAGAACCGACTTCCAAAAAAAGTGCAAAATAACTTTAATTTCGGAAGTCGGTGTCAAAAAATGAAGACACAAACAGGAACACCGACTTCCGAAATTAAAGTTATTTTGCACTTTTTTTGGAAGTCGGTTCTATTTTTTTGTAAAAAAGTTTTTAATAAAACATCGTCAAGTTATTCGTTCTATTGGACATCTAAAATGTTTTTGTTTGAGGGTGGGAAACCATCAGACGACTTCTACCGCTCTGGGTGGAGCGAGAGGGAGTATCAGATTCTTCCTGCTGCGGGGATGTAAATGTTTTTTACTCTTTCACGCAATAACTACTGATCGGAATTGGATGAAACTTTACAACAATATAGCTTATACATTAGAATAATATATAAGCTATAATTTATAGGGTGGGAAGTACTGATGTCACGCGGGCGAAGCCACTGGTTTAAGCTAGTACTGACTAAGACCCGCCCGTATTCCTTGTTTTTTTTGTTGAGTGGAAAATCATCCAATTACATCTCCCGCTCTTGTGTCAGACTCTTACTGACTAAAACCCACCCCCGTTCTTTCCCTGCCCTGAGTGCCCAGGGGCGAGGTAACTCTGTTTCGAATTTATCTTTAACCCCCGGGCATCCTTTTTTTTTTTTTTTTTGGGGGGTGGGAAATCATCCTATGACTTCTTCCGCTCTAGGGTGGAGCGGAAGGGTGTGTCAGACTCTTACTGACTAAAACCCACCCCTGTTCCTCCCTGCCTCGAGTGCCCGGGGGCGAGGTAACTCTTTCGAATTTATCCTCCACCCCCGGGCAGGCATCGGCCGTGGCAGGCCCCTTCACTTGGCTGACAACTCTTTGAGGCGCGCGTGGAACACTACGCGCCGTCGACTCTCGGGCCTGGTGCTGATCGGACGGCGAGTTACCCACTACTCGCCGTCCGCAGGACCCCTGGGCATCCTTCAGTTGCCCTTTTCGTTCAAGGACCGCGGCACCTCACAAGATCTAAAACTATTGTGTGAGATAATCAATACGATTTACAAAACAGACCGATAAACTTGTAACTATTCTCAAGAGATTTGAAATAAACTCTTTTATAAAACACAGTTCACACAACTCAATAAAACCTGATACTTAATCGCACTCTTTTCCATACTTCCTAGATGCTACACCTGTGTGAAATACAGGAGGCTGCAATGTAAACCGCCACTATATTTTTCATATTTCATTTTAAAATATTTCAATATGACGTATATTTATTCCGAATAGCCAGCGATCGGTGCGCGATCCTTGGTGGTTACAGGGCTGACACATATCGGAAATATTTTTGTGGTTGTTTTTTCACAGTGGTTAATAAAAGGCATTTTTCTAGTTAGGCTATATATGGCTTAGCTAGGACAAAATACGAACAGATTTGTGTCAAAACTGAAATATGAAGCCTTTAGTTTGTTTAGTTTCGTAACGACAATGGTTTAAATTAGTAACGAATACAAAGCGTTTTTCTTGAAAAAAATAATTAGGAAAAAAATTAGTTAAATTGGAATAATAGATAAAATTTTGTCATATTTTAAATGTTTTTTTTTGATAAATTGTGTTCTACGCGACAAAAGGTACGTAAGTAGATACTGTAAATAATTTAGTGTCCATGTCTCTTCCAAGAAAACATTTTACGAGACATTATTCTACTAGTTGGAGGTTTTAAAATAAGTAGCCAAGTTATATTTTCATTTTATCCAAAAAAAACAACCAATTTTTGAAAAAATTGTTGTTATATTTTGGCAGCCCTAGTCACGTTTCACCATTCATGAAGGTGGCAAGCCAGCCGATCCCCGTCCCGGCACCGCCGGGTCGCAGCCTCGCAGGTGATATATCGAAGAAATGATGCCAATTTTTAAACGTATACACCGCAAAATATATTTTATTCGATATTCTGAATAAGGCATATTTTTGATGTGAAAATTAGAAGACGGTAATTGATGGATGAGATGATGCTTTGTTTTTAGTCCCTGAGTAGCTTCTTTTCTTTCGTCTCCTGGGATCAATGAAGTAGGTACCCCTGATTCCTTTCTTATGTTTATAGATTCCTGTATACATACGACTTCGACTTGGTCTCTGTCACCTCTGACCTAGACTAGAGTCAAGAGCAAACTCATTTAAAATAAATAAAAAAATACAATATTATTTAAGTACTTCGGACCATCATCGTAAAAATAATTACTGTTCCTGAAGTTTTCTTTAGTTACCTTGTCACGTTGCGGGGGTGGAGGTAGTGTAGTGGTGACACGTAGAGGAGGTCGTAGAGGACGAGAAGTTGGATGAAGAATAACACACGACGAGTTCAGACATATATTTTATTATGAACAGTAGGCTTGATTATAATTATGAAGCACTCATTAATCGTACGTACACCATACACTGAGACAAGGTAAAAGGTAACTGTCAGTTATTGAACAGAAGGAAAATGAAAATAATAGATAGGAGCTTAGTCTAGCTTGGTAGCAGAATTAGAACTGATTTTTAATATAAAAACAGAGGCTTGACAGAGAAAACAAGTAATATTTGAATTTTAAATTAAAAAAGGTGGGAAAGAAAGTAGTTTGGAATAGAGGTCAAAAAATAAACAAGGCTTTAACACTGCCTTGTTACAACCTATTTACCAAGGCAGAGTGTAGACAAAACTTAGATTAGAGTGGTCTAAAAAAGTAATGTGAAGAGGGACAATGGGACAGAACACACGCTTTTAAGATCAACAAAAGTTAATCGAAAACTAAACCTAAACTTTGGCTACGGAGTTTCAAAATAAAACGAACAATGCAAAATGTAGGTGAAGCTAAAATCGGGCTCTTTTATAAGTAGATAAGTCTCACATTATTCAAATCTCGTTAACTACGAACCGCCTGCACCAGTTTGAGCCGGTTTAATCCGGTATTATCCGCTTATAACTGGTAATGTGCATCTAAGTGGTGACCAGGTTTTGTGTAAGGTTTTCCTGGCGTTACGATTTCGGGGTCTGTCTCAAAGGATTCTCGAAAGTTAATAATAAATCAGTTAATGTTGGTTAGGAGATAACATGTGCAAATTTGGGGCAATGGCTGAGAATAATTTTAATTACAAAAAATAGGTCTGTTTAGAGCTCCTTTTGTAAAAATATGATTTCCGATTCCTTTCTAACAAGACGTCTAAAAATTACCAATTTTATTTCAATTCCAGTGTAGTACCTAAAACTGCACCATCATCATCTGCCTTTTCTTTTTTGGGGAGGGGGTGGGGGGTGGAAAGTCATTGCATAATTTCCCATTTCCAGGTTCATTTATCGATATTGTACATACCTTAGGATGGGCGATCAAGTCGCGCAGTGTGCTCGGAAGCGGAATAGAGCCGGAAAAGTGTCGATAAATCTTTTGAGGTTGGTAGATATATATTTTTAATGGTTATGTAACAAACGAATAAGAGAAAATATGCTAATAAAACGATAGAAACAATGCAAGCAAGGATCAAATAAAACCGTTGATTGATTTTGTTCTTGTTTCAATTTTACTTGATTCGTAATGTTCGAGCTACGCGAGTGTTGGAAAAATTAAGGTTTACGAAGATTAATATTGCAATAGGTAAGTAATTGGATTTTTTTTTTGTGGGTTGGGAAATCATCCAATGACTTCTCCCGTTCTAGGGTGGAGCGGCAGGGCGTGTCAGACTCTTACTGACTAAAAACCCACCCCTGTTCCTTCCTTGCCTGAGTGCCCAGGGGTGCGGTAACTCATTTTCAGAATTTATCCGCTAACCCTAGGCATATCATCATCTGCCTAGCCTTTTCCAAACTATCTTGGGGTCGGCTTCCAGTCTAACCGGATGCAGCTGAATACCAGTATTTTACATAGAGCGACTGCCTATCTGACCTCCACAACCCAGTTACTGGGTAATGCGATACCCCTTGGTAAGACTGGTTGTCAGACTTTCGGTCTTCTGACGACCCGTAACGACTGTCAAACCTCGATCCTAAAACTGTTCCGTGAATATGAATAATCCCAGCTATTTACATACGTCCTTTCATGTTTAAAATACACAGTATATCTACAAGTAGCTAGATCTACAAAACCTCCTTCCTTTAAACTAACCTCCCGACCACATAGCTACATACTTGACGCTAGTAGAAACTGCAAAGCTAACTGTGAGCTATCCCGGCATTCATCAAGCAGCATGTAATAGCTTTGTTTCAACGGAACTCCGCGCACAAAGCATAGGAACACGTCTTTTCAACGCAGAGATGCGCCTGAAAATGAGTACTGCTTTGCGTGAATAAGTATTGAGGTTGCCTCGAGGCTTTATTCTTAGATTTAAAGATTGTGTGTGAAATGGGATAATGTGATTTTAAAAAGTGCATGATGTAACGTGCATTGTTGAGTACATCACTCTATTTGTGCAAGCCTTTGAATGTTTCAGGAAAGTTACAGTTTCTAAAACCTCAGATTTTAAAGGCTATCTGAAACCGTCCAAAAGTTGACGAGGTTTCGTCCAATGACATCTCCCGCTCTGAGTGGAGCGGGAGGGCGTGTCAGACTCTTACAGACTAAAACCCACCCCTGTTCCTTCCCTGCCCTGAATGCCCATGGGCGCGGTAACTCTATTTCGAATTCATCCACAACCCCTGGGCAGGCATCGGCCATGACGGGCCCCGTCATGGTTTGCTGTCAACTCTTTGAGGCGCGCGTGGAACAAAACGCGCCGTCGACTCTCGGGCCTGGTGATGATCGGACGGCAAGCTACCCACTACTCGCCGTCCGCAGGCACGGGTCTACGGTGGCCAGAGATCGTCTCGCAACGTCCTCCGCCCAGGGCGTCTCCAGCGGCGGCTGCTGCTGAGGGCGCGAGGGCGACTCTGTTGTTGAGCCTCCCTCACCTGTTCCGCCTCCTCCATCGCGAGCATTACTGCTTCGCAGAAGGAGGAGACTGCTTCCCATTCCCTCTCGCTCCGTACCATGGCCTGAACCAGGGCCGGGCGCGAGAGGTCGCTGCCACCGATCGCTTCCATGAGGACACGGCGGGGCTCCGCCCAAGCGGGGCAGTTTTCTACCGTATGCTCCACCGTGTATCTGGGCGATCTTCACAGTGGGGACACCCCGGCGTTAAATTGAAATATTTAAAATTGAAATAAACCTGGGTTTCTGTTCACACCTTTGTCAATAGAAGACATTTGAGTTTTGATGGTACAGATATTCAGAAAATAATATTATTATTTAGTTCCATGCAATATCTACATCGTATGAACACCATTGTGCGACCTGAACAAAGCTTAAAGCTTAGAACGTAAGTTCCTGAAAGTTGGCCAGCCTGTAGGCGTCCCTAAAGGCTACCCAACTTTTGGACTGTTGTAATGAACGCTCTGTTTTACAACATATAACATAACACTACGTCTATAACCACCGAGGGAGTAGGCAGAAGTGTTTTGTTGGAAATTCTCATTTGGTTATGATTGTGTTAGCAAGTCATCTAATTAATATTATATTATTATTATTATTAAATTGGGGGCCGGTACCAAGGGATGAGATTTGCCGATGGGGTTCAAATTCAGAATCCAGGCTGATAAATTCCTGATAAAAAAATCAATCTTATTAAATTCTTAATTTTGTTCCTTCATTATGTAACGAAAAAGAAGATTATGAAGTAAGAAAGAATTTTCGATAACTTCATTTGCTAAAGGGTTTAATAGGGATAAAAGCTTGAATTAATGTTCGTCAATTTTGGCAAGGTATATTGCCAATTTATACTGCCAGCTAAGGTATACTGCCGAGGTACAAGTTTATAAAATATTTACAAATAAAACGATGCAACTGGTGCTGGTGTCTGGTGCTTAGTGCAGTGGTGTTATTAACATAGGTTTAAGCCTTATTTACTAACACTTTCTGTTAATGATATGTAAGTATACTTAGGTTAAGGTATTTATATGTGGGTGCAACCCGAAATAAATAAATAATTATTATTTAATGTCTCGTTTATTTATCTTTCTTACATATTAAATACATTTTTAAATATTTGTTAAAAAAAGTATTGAAAAACATTTAAAATTAAAAAAAAACTAGCTGTGCCCGTGGTTTCACCCGCGTTTCTGTATCTTTCGTAAAAAAAAAAAATCTTCTTAAAAAGTATCCTATGTTACTTCTAATACCTCCAAGACTATGTGTACAAAGTTTCATGATGATCGGTTAAGTTGTTTTCGTGTGAAAGCGTAACAAACAAACTTACATTCACATTATAAAATATTAGTAGAATGATAGTAGCCCACTGGTATCGGGAACAGGGTCCAAGCTACCAGCGGTAAGGGCTCCGGAGAAAGAAACAGCCTAACAATGCGAGCCGTGTCCAGAAGCTTTCTGAATCAAGCCTTTGATCCAGCCGACCAACGAGAGCCTCCTGAGATGTTGGTGACTATTAAGCCATTGGCTGACACGACTATCGGTACAATGATCGCTGAGTCCACATCCCACATATCGGCAACCTCGCGAGCCAAGTCAATATATTTATTTACTATTATTATTAAGGTCACACAAAATGAAGTCCCAAATCAACAAGAGAATAAAGAAACAAATTGTCGACCAGAACTTGTTCTCAGCATTTTCTCGCATGTAAAACTTGGTCTATAACTTGTCGTGGAGTGCATTACTTACGGAGCTATGGTACTTGGCAGCTCCATGAATTGCTAGCACAGTTTCTGACTAGTTTAAACGCTTTTCTTGAGTCGGATAATGCTTCTTTTGCGTGTATTTTTATGTTGTAGTGGTGCATATTTAAAACTCGTTTATGTGTAAGATGAATAATCTGCCTAGCTTTTTCTATGTACGTAAGACTAACATTAATCAGAAAAGTCCCTTTGTAAATACTGGCTAGCACGAGTATTTATACTTAGCTACTGGCTTGTATTCACGCCAACGGCCTAGAGTGGTTAGCTTGCGTGTTCTGTGCTGAGCTCACGCAGCGTGTCGTACGTCCACCCAGTAATAGGACTCGCCCATCAAGGAGCGCTGTCCCAAATTAGGCGCATTTTTAATTTATTATAATAAAAATAATACATATTTTTTAAAAGTAATTAAACCAAATTATTTTCCTTTGTATTGCAAAGCAGCTACATATAGTTTTTATACACTATTGGTAAAAAATGAAGGAGTAAAATGGTTTCATCTAAACGATTTGGAGGTAATTTGGTGGGTTTTTTTAGGGTTCCGTACCTAAAGGGTAAAATGGGACCCTATTATATTACTAAGACTCCGCTGTCCGTCCGTCTGTCTCTCTGTCCGTCCGACCGTGATAGTTAGACAGTTGAAAATTTTCACAGATGATGTATTTCTGTTGCCACTATAATAAAAAATACTAAAAAACAGAATAAAATAAATATTTAAGGGGGCCCCCATACAACAGGCATGATTTTTTTGCTGTTTTTCTAAATATTGGTACGGAACCCTTGTTATTTCTTATTATGAGATAGAAACATTATGGCTAAACCAAAGTACGTTTCATAGCATGTAGATTACTACTTTTCAGATGTAATCTCTCTGTAAGTACCGACGAAAAGCTGCTTCATCTGCTCGTTTTTTTCGAGAGATCAGCCTTAACATAAACTTTGTGTTTCACTGTATTGCAACCTCCTTTTCGCATGTTCCTCATTACGATTCCCCCGACGTTAAGTTGTTCTCTTTACGATGCTTCGCCACCTGGCCTATCTCAGTCATTGTGAAACGCTTCGTGGGATTTTGTGTCCAGGGATGAGCTAATTTGGTCCGACAATCGAAGTGGACTGCGACTTCTCGGACGCTTGTCATCAACTTTGCCAGATAACATAAGTTGTTCTAGTCCATCTTCATCATCGTCATCTTATGTCCATCTTTACTCGCAATGTGACTGAAAAACCAGAACCATTACTGCAATCAGACAGCGATTATCTAGTTTTGAATTTAATAAATATTTACGTTAACGCAATCGAGTAAGTTTAAAAGAAGACACGGTTGGCGCAGTAGTTGAGCGTTCGGCTGCTGCGCTGCCCATCACAGGTTCGATTCTCGCACGGAACAAATATTTGTATGGAATCCAGATAGTTTTTCCGGGTCTGGATGTCTTGTGTATGTGAGTTTTCATGTTTGTGAACGCACCCACACTACATGAGTAATTCCTAGTGTAGATAAGTTAAAAAAAAACTCGCTAGGTCTTCAGGCCTATTGCTTGATGTGGAGGAGGGAAGTGTAATATTTTTTTATTTCTCCACTTCTTTTCTCTGATAAATTTCGCTGCTTCGGTGGTGTTGATTCTGGCTTTCAAGAGTTGCAGTAGTTGGGAAAAGTATGGCGGGCTTGTTGCACAAAAAAGTAAAAAATCAGTTCGATGTTTGAAGGTGCGTCTTTGTTGTTAAATTTCAAAGCAAGGTACACCATGAAAATGTCAGAAACTTGCGCGAAAATCGCACCGTCCATGTTGACAGGATAAAGCATGTTGCACACAAAGGCAACGCGACACAAACCATGGACATGGACGAGGCACGGGCGCTTGTCCATTCCACGGTTATAAATTGCGCTGAGCACACAAAAGCTATGGGACCTGAATCGACGCCAACGTTCACGCTTCTAGGTAGGTATTTGAAAAACTAACAAAGCGTTATGGTATGTATGTACTTATTATAGTTATCTTTCTCTATGTAAGTAGAAGGGTGATGACTGGGGAGTTAGTAAAATGATAGTTACTCGTACGTACGTATAACAAAGTTGGGTTCCTTGCACCATTTATAGTAAGTAGTAGAAAATTGTAGTTATTGTAACCAATAATGTATATCTTAAAAGAATATGTAATATTATTTTATTGGATTTCAATGATTTTATTCTATTTAATTTTAATGATAAATTTTATTGATTTTTTTATTAATTTTATTGTATTGACATTTTTGATTTGAACGAAATTGATTTATTTATTAGGTTTATGTGATTTGTAATGCTATGGGTGAAATAACCTTAAATAAAAGAGTTATTATTATTATTAATAACTCAAGAACGGCTGGTTTAACCTATGATTTCTAGGATTTGTCTCCGCCCCGAATGGCAGAATAAATATTAAAACATCGGCAACATTAAAACAAATATATAAAAAAATAAAACATTTTACAGGGAACGGAAAAAAAAAATGAAAAAGTGTTTATTCACAATAATACAGCAACCCTTGAATTTTTACCTCTGCCAAACTGCACAGCAGTTTGTTGGCAGATGTAGCTCCTTTTCTGGTCTTTTCTTTTTGATGATATCTCTAGAAAGGATCGATTGATTTCCATGAGTTTTTGTCACCAAAAAACTAGATTTAATTCAGCTAATAAGTTACACAACATTATTTTATTAATAGACTTTGACGTTCATAGTGCTGGCTCTCAGCCTAACTTGATTTTGATTATGAGGCGATACGAAGTTTGCCGGTCAGCTAGTAATATTTAAATGAGTGTTATAAACAGGTGAAATGGTTTATTTGTAGCAGATAATCATTGTTAGACTGCTCTACTATCGCCGAGTTTAACACTCACGTTTGACACATTTTATTTCAAGGAAATGCACGGTTCTTTTTGGGATAGGCCTCGGGATTGAAACTAGGGATGTTACGAAGCTTCGATTCCGATTCCAATAAGACGGAACTTCCGATTGAAATTACACTTCCGATTCCGACACTTTTAAATCGGATGTTCAAATAGGTGGTCGAAGCTCACGGGCGCCGCGGCCAGCCGCTGCCAGTGCGTGCTATCAAGTTTATGCTTTTGGCCCGGGGAATCCCGATTACTATTTCACTAGGTTGGTTTCGCATTTTGTGCATTCGTGATTCAATAAAACTTAACCGAGATTTAAATTAGTGATAATTAATTAAAACACATCTCTATTCTGTCTTCGGCTCCGCCTCCGACTTCGATTCGGGTTCCGATTTCGATAAACTCCGATTTTGATTTCGGTTCCGGTAAACCCATCTCCGTTACATCCCTAATTGAAACTACTAAAACAAGTTATACCTACCTCCTTAATATTTATAGTTTCATTCACTAGATTCAATTTACCTGCATAATTATCCAAAAAAGTATATAAAAGTAGTAGTGAGTATATAAAAGGAAGTCTGAAAGTGGCACCGCTGACTGAAAAGTTGTGTGGAAATCGGTTGTCGTGGTATGTGCGTGTGATGCGGAGGAATGAAGAAAAAATGTCGTGAGGAAAGTCTTGTGTAGAAGCTATAAGAGTAGGCGAAGGCCAAAGAAACGAGGGATGGACTGTGTATAAGAGGGTATGGGTAAAAAGGGGATGACTACAGAGATGACGACTAATAGAGGAGTATGGAAGAAAAAGACATTTTACGCCGAACCCAAGTAAATTGCGATAAGGGCAGGAGATAATGACTTGTCAACAAAAGTCTTAGTTACAAGATCAAAATGAAAATCCTATCACACGTTTGTTCTGCGACTTTACGCGGCTAAACCTTTTTGTGACATGTTTCGTATACCTTTCTCTATTTTCTTAACAAATATTTAGAGAGTACTTTCATATAGAAAATATCTGTCGCGAAATAAACGGCGCCAGTATAAGTAGAGCTGCCTGCTTCCCCATTTCCATTTAGATCGCGAATAAAGGGGAGGAATGTCGTTCTGTGGTTGAGGTCTTAGTGAATTGGATGTTATTTTCGTCACAAAGATGGCTATGATTGGAGATTCTTTTGTGACTTAGGCGTATTTGTATTGACACAGAATATCGTAGACGGTCCTACAAAATAAATGTGGTGCTATTCACTTGTGTGTCGTGTATCAAACGTAAGTGGTTCGGGGACTACAATAAAGTACTATAGGTAAAGTATCTAAGTTTGTAGCATCGCTTTAACTTTAAATTATGCCCGCGTTATCATAATGTTATCATTGGACATAGTTTAATGAGTTAATAACTTTGTTTGAAGTGCTCAAGCGGTCTTAGCCCTATATCTATATACCTGTAGGTACATAGGTACCTATTACCCTAAAGCCGCAAAATTTTGAATTACTTGTCAATCTTTCAGGGAGTCAATCTGACCAACTTTCTACTTTTTAGGAGTCTTTAAGTCAAGAGTGAATAAGTTACTTCTAGGCATGCCTGCTCCATCTTCGACCTCATCATCGCTTACCATCAGGTGAGATAGTGGTCAGGCGCGTGCCTATCAAGAATAATAAAAAAAAAAAAAACATTTACTAAGGAATCAACTCTGAAATAACGAATGAAAGGAAAAAACAGACTGCAGAAAACAATTAAAAAGTTCAAAACAAGTTAATTTTAAAGCAGTCTGATGCTGTTAGTGTTATTTGTTTAAGTTCAATCGTAAATATAATTTAAAGTTGAACTACTCCACTATTGACAAATGCTTGCACTGATTGGACAGGTTCACTCAAATATGTGTGGTTCTTTCTTCGAGAGACACTAAGCTGCATGGTCTTCATATAGCATAATGTGAATGCGAGAACTATATAGGTTTATATTCACGTAGATTTTATGATTGTCTGGCAGTTTGAGCACTTTTGCGGCCTACCCAAATGTCCTTACTTTGGTATTGTTCGTCGGTTCGTTGAGCTCCTCAAAGTTCTGAGTTGAGCTTCACGATAACTGACAAATGCTTGCACTGTCTGGTCTACTCAAATCTGCGTGTTGCTTGCCTCAAAAGCTCATCCTAGACATTAACGTACATGGTCCTCCAAGAGATTTGACCAGTACATATTATATAGATTTGAACACTTTAAAAGAGACTTTGACCTCTGAGTTTGTTTTGGTGTTTTTTCTGAGGGTAGTCACCTAGGAAACACCGGCCTCATCTAGCTGAAACTGATTTAAAAAAAATGTTGAGGTGTAAAGTGTTGTGAATACATAAATAAAATCATATATAATTTAATGCCACAAACTGTATCACTGCTTGAAAAGTAACTTGCTTGGGACTTTTTCTTTTGTTTTGCAGTCGGGTTTTTTTAATTTTTTTATTTCCTACATTTTAGCGAGTTATATTTTTGAATTCACCTCCTCATTTCGCCCTTTATTTTGATAACCCACATGACCATGACGCAAAAAAAAACGACCACACTTGGTTAGTGGCGGCCGCAATTTTTTTTTTTTTTACAAATGTCATAGGTGTAGACAGTGTCACTTTGGCTGTCATAACCAATCTACTAAAACCAGCTTGATGCACTTGAAGCAATTGAGAGACGCGCCAAGAGGATCATCGGCAATGATAAGCTCATCGAGTCAAAGCTCCAAAGTCTTGAGCATCGACGCCGAGTTGCTAGCTTGTCGGTTTTCTATTGGTTGCATTTTGGTGAGTGTGCAACGGAATGGCATAATTTAATTCCGCCAAGCCCGTTCCATCATCGGACCACAAGACGTACGGCGATGCGCCACCGGTACATGGTGGTCATCCCACCCACACGCATAAAACGTTTTAACGTTGACGGCACGGTTGGCGCAGTGGTTGAGCGTTCGGCTGCTGCGCTGCGTGTCGCGGGTTCGATCCCCGCACGGAACAAATATTTGTTTGACCTGCAGATAGTTGTTCCGGGTCTGGGTGTCTTGTGTATGTGAATTTACATGTTTGTGAACGCACCCACGATACAGGAATATTCCTAGTGTGGGGCAAAGTTTAAAAAAAAAAAAAAAAAAAACTGTCTTGAAGTCGGCTTCCAGTCTAACCGGATGCAGCTGAATACCAGTATTTTACATGTAGCGACTACCTATCTGACCTCCACAATCCAGTTACTGGGTAATACGATACCCTTTGGTAAGACTGGTTGTCAAACTTTCGGGCTTCTGACGACTCGTAACGACTGTCAAAGATCCACGATTGACAGCCGAGACCAACGGCTTAACGTGCTTTCGAGGCTCAGACTAGTCTCGATACGTGAAGATGATCACCCATCCATGGACGAACCCCGGCAAGCGGAGCTTAAGGCGCATTTATACGACTTTCAATGGTTTTTAACTGAACATCACGTCTAAACGACTAGTCTTATTTGGTTGTAAAAAAAAATATTTTACTCTAGACTATTTCCGTCGTAATTTGATCTGAGAATATTTGAAATTATATATTTAAAATATTGTGTAATTAATTTGTAAAGTTATGTCTAACGCAAACAAAAATTTGAGAATCACGCAAAAACTATAAAGCGTATTTTTATGAAACCTTCACCATTTTAAAGATCATTTAATTATTTATAATTTAGTCTCAGTGTTTTAGTTTAATACTTGTTGTTCTATGTGTAATAAATTAATAATACGTCTAATTTCGGACAACGCTCCTTGATGGGCGAGTCCTATTGCTGGGTGGACATACGACGCGTTATGTGAGCTCAGCGCAGAACATGCAAGCTAACTACTCAAGGTCGTTGGCAGCTAATAGCGCCTTAATCTGATGGATCGACCCGTGCGGCTGTTATTGCTTTAGCCACGACCTCCGCCTATAATGCGGACTTCATAATAGAAATTTTAAATTAATGAAGGCTTCTTTTCACACATTTCAGGCACAACGCTAATTAAAGTTTAATATTTAATTATGTTGACATTATGAAGCCGTTACTGCGTTCCGGAGATCACAGTAAATAATTGAATACAGTCGAATTTAACTTTTTATGTTAATTCGGTCTTTGTCCTGCAAAGTAAAATTTCCCTTTGATAACGATATAAGTATTAAAACTGAGGCAACTAAATGTTTCATGCATAATTTCGATACGCGTCAGGCCCCTCGCGTTACCATAAGGTAACGCAACAATAGGTTTTTAATTGTGTCTGCTAATGAGGGGCTTGACGCGTTAATAATGCTGTTATTTCATATGGAAAAGGTTGTTGACATATCGAAATTATGCATGTTTGTTATAATTTCGCTTTCCGTGTCTGTCTGTTTTCCGCTAACTCCTTCTAAACTACGCAACGTACGGCGGCGGCGGAGTGCGGCTTTCACTAAAAAAAATTTTCTTCGTTATTTGACACCGACTTCTGAAATTTAAGTTATTTTGCATTTTTTGGTACCTATTATGTATAAGTTGGTTGTATTTTTTTTTGTAAAAAGTTTTTTATTTTTAACTTTTTAGTTGTTGTACCCCAATAAAAAACAAAATTAATAGTAAAGTTATGCCCGAATTGATAGCCCCAAAAATAGGGAATTTGAACATAGTTGGTGAAATTAGGGTGTATCAGGGTGAACTGTACGAATCTGTATACCCCTTTAGCGTGTATCAGCGTGATGTAATGTGAAGTGGTGAAAACAATATACATACATGACACAATAACAAGACAAAACTGGCCACGTGCGTGTCGGATTTCGCTTATTAAGGGTTCCGTACTAAATATTGGTATTTGTTATTTGGTCGTCTCTAAAGCCGCTTCAGTAACTAGAATACATTTACTGAAAATAATAAAGTGGTCATTGGTGCCTATTCTGTCTTGCACAAACTAAACTTTATTTAAACTTACCTCACCCCCCCCCCCCCTCTCCTTACTTCTTACTTCTTTTTCTATCTTTTACTCTGTAATAAAACAAGAAAGAGACGGACGTAAATTAGAACTGTCAAATTTAGTTGAACTAATATTTCCATACAAATTAAGGGTACACGTAAAAACATGTCGACTAAAAACACGGTAAAGCGCAAAGCGTAAACTAGTTTGACTTCTCTAAATTAGTTCTTAGATATAACCATACTTTTCTCGCACTGCCTTTTAGTAAAAGATAGCGATTCTCTAATTTTAGTTTAGTTATTGAACAAGAGAATCCGCACCATTGTCTTTAAAACTAAACTTAACAATGTTTAATAGAAACTAAAATCTAAATCTAAATTGTAGCAAAACAAAGTTGTATACATCCGATTTGACCACCCCATATTTTATCGAGCTATGCGAACATTTAATAAATGTACTGCATCATAAAAGTTGTTCGTCAATTCATAGTTGAACTCACAGTAAAATTGGATTACATTGCCCATGAATATAAACCAATTTTGCACCCCCAGAGATTACCAATGAATTAAAAGTCAACTGTGTACTTCCTAGATTCCTAGATGTACGTAGGAGTCATACAAAGGCATACGGCTAGCTGTAAGCCCTCCTTTGTTCCCGTCACTTCAATATTCAGAGTGACTTCAATGCTGATTATTATTCTATAGAACTTCAGTGCGATATGCGATGTTTGTGTAATGCTGCCAAAATGTTTGTTGAGAGATAAGTCTTGTGTAAAAACTTAGCTGCGAAGTTACCTGACAGTTCTGACGTCTTCTTTATCCGACAATACTTTTTTCTGTGACGACCTCAAATACGAGTAAATAAGGATAAGGTCAAGAGATAGGTGATAATGATAATCTCTTACATTTGAAGTTATAAACATTGGACAATTAGTGTTGAACATGTTTTCCTTTAAGGCGCTATTAAACGCCAACGACGTTGAGTGGCTAGCTCGCATGTTCTGTGCTGAGCTCACATAACACGTCGGTCGTACGCCCATCCAGTAATAGGACTCGCCCATCAAGGAGCGCTGTCCAAAGTTAGATGCATTATTAATTTATTCTACACAAAGCAACAAGTACAATTAGACTAAAACACGTATACTAAAATATAAATAATTAAATGATCTTTAAAATGCTGAAAATTTCATAAAAAGACACTTAATAGTTTTTGCGTGATTCTCAATTTTTTATCCGCGTTAGACATAACTTCACAAATTAATTACACTATGTTATAAAAATAAAATTTCAAATATTCACATATCAAATTACGATGGAATTTATCTAAACTAACATATATTTTTTTCAAAGAAATAAGACTTGCTGTTTAGACGTGATGTTCAATTAAAAGTCATTAGAAGTCGTATAACTGCGCCTTAAGAAAATTCTTTGTGTCGTTTTTGTCTAGCTTGGTGTCACTCGGTCTTTTCTCCTGTTTCTTGAAAACGTTTTCTAATTAATTTAATATTCACAAATAGAATTCAAAAGCAAGGTGAATGGGAGATTAATTATTATGTATTATGAACTATTATTAGCTTTGGTGCTGGCAGGTACTCACTAGTAAAGGGGAATGCAAAAAATGCCTGAAATGGACAGAAAATACTTATAGTCCTTAATTCTATTTAGAATAAAATAGGTATAATGAAATAATTCTTAAGTTTGTTTAACTAGGGTAAACATATAACGATCACTAAATATATTTCACTTGAAATCCGCTTATATGGAGGTCGTGTTTATTTGACGTGAGTGAATCGTCAAATAATCCTTATTAAACTATTTTATGCAACTAATGCACAGTTATAATTAATTAAGTATAATTTGACCTGTAGGTACCATAAATCTAATTATAAAAATATACAAAAAAAAACAAGAAATTCAGTAATGTCTAACTGTCACTAAAGCAAAAGACATGCGATTCATACAGCCTGGATACGTTTTCTATTTAAAAAATAATTGATTTGAATTAATATTGACAATCATACTATTATTTTTATTAGACTTACGCTACATATAAGTCGTATAATACTAAATTAATGATAACTGTGCACTAAATGTATAAAATAGTTCCATATGGATTATTTGATGATTCGTCTTTGGCTGAATGCCACTTACTCATGTCAAATAAACAGGACCTCTGTAAAGATATAGGTGAATATCAAGTTAAATATATTTAGTGATCGTTATATTTTTACCCTAGTTAAACAAACTCAAGAATAATTTCACTATACATGTTTTATTCTAAATAGAATTAAGGACTATTAGTAGTTTCTGTCCATTCCGGGCATTTTTTTGTATGGCAGATGGGCATTTCCCTTTATCGTGTTTGTTTTCTTACTCCTGTTAGAAAATAAGATTATACGAAACCATTTTGGAACGAGGCGTGATGAGTTGGTACGGTTCACACGATAGTTCCCCAAGCTGTAAAATATGGATTTATGCTAAACTCCCCCACACATAACCAACAAATCTGAGCTTACAGCTATGGATAGATAGCTGAATTTGAATGAAGATTATTACGTGGTAAGATTTAATTGTGGTTACGTAAGTATGCTGTATGTTGGCCCGTAGGTTCGCCCGTTGTACTGCGCGAGTTAAAGTAACGCTTTTTAAAGCCTTCTGCCAATCTTTTTACACGTGCAGCCTGTGGGTGAACTTCACGCAGAAGGCATATAGCGACCTGCGCATCCAATATAACAACGCTTTCCGGGTGTTGTTGGGGCTGCCGCGTTTTTGCAGCGCGTCCGGTATGTTTTGCGACGCAAATGTTGACAGCTTTTCAACCGTCATGCGCAAGAGATGCGCATCGCTATTATATCGGTTTCGCGCCAGCCCCAACACTATCCTGAGGACGTTGGCAGACCGCTGGGACTCTCCGATTCTAGGACGCTGGATACGACTCCATGCGGTGAAGTAGATTGGGATGGGAAAGTCTCTAGCGGGTGTACTTAGTTTAAAATTTATATAATTACCCGTTCGCTTAGTTTATTTACTAACACTAGATATAAGGCATGTTATACTGGTACTAACAAACTATGGAACTTGATTCTGAAATAAATGTTTATTATTATTATTATGATGTTTTTAAACTTCGTTTTTCTCAGGTTAAAACCTGGTATTTGCTAGAATCTCACGGGTGTGAACCAAGGTGAGATCCTAGTTATTTCTTTCAGATGGTAAATTGCTTTGTACTGCAGTGACATTGTTATCTAAATCTAGTTGTAAAAAATTTCTAACTATTCGGCAAGTGTTTATTATTATTATTATTAACCCCAAAAATATTGGGATAAAGGTAAGAGAATTTTAAGTATGAATTGCATTTAACGCTATTTCATTGCTGTTATGTTTTAATCCTACAGTCTTGCTAAGCTGTGTCTCTGTATCGCCCTCTCTATCTTTCTAAACACACACTTCACAGTTGAAGCGTAAACTGTATCAGATAGATGGTTAGAATAGTCTTTACCATGATAAGTTGTACCAATCCGCATTGGGCCGGCGTGGTGGATTACGGCCCACACCCTCTCACAGAGAGGAGGCCTGTGCCCCAGCAGTGGGGATATTAAAAGGCTGATGATGATGATGATAAGTTGTAGACGTAGAAAGTATTTAATGTGGCATAGTATGCTGTTTCTTATTGCTTGATGCGCTATTTTAAAGACAAGCTTTGGATGAATTTAAAAAGGAGAGGAAACACAATACTGCAGGTAGTCTTTGGTTTAGGTACTGTTATTTTTTATGGATTGATATGGCACCGGATAATTATTGCAAAAACCATTCGTTTCTAAAAAAACTTTTTTACAAAAAAAAAAAAACAATCGGCTACCAAAAAAGAAAATACCTACACTAAAAATTAAAAAAATAACTTTTATTTCGGAAGTCGGTGTTTGTATTTTATTTCTTCATTTTTTGACACCGACTTCCGAAACTAAAGTTATTTTTTAATTTGTAGTGTATTTTCTTTTTTGGAAGTCGGTTGTTTTTTTATAAAAAACTTTTTTTTTATTTTTCACTTTTTAGTTGTTATACCCCAGAACTAAAAACCGCAATAAAATTAAACGTGGAATTTAAACATACTCGTAATTGGAGAAAATGAAAACGTCTAAGTATGTGTATTTTTCGTTTTTGTTCAGTTTTTCATAAAGCGCTGAAGCAATTTCGATAAAATTTATATGGGACGACCTCGGGAGTATATTCTTTCAGATAAAAAAAAGAATTTTGTAAATCAGTTCACAACTGGCGGAGAAATCGGTGGACATACATAGAAAGAAAATACATACAGTCGAACATAGAACCTCCTCCTTTTTCGAAGTCGTTTAAAAATGCGAGAAATAGTAAAGTATTTATTTTCAAAAAGAGTCGAAGACATTGTGATTCATTGAATTTTGATGAGATTCATTTTAATTGAAATAATATATTCATAATATATTGTAGCACGTGTGCACTTAGCACACACACGGCACATATGGATCGGGCACTGCTGGCAGCTTGTAATATTTGAAGAGTAAAGGATGATTCACGTTACACCGTGTCGCCACCGGGCCGTGCCCGGTCATAGATTGTTGCATACATTTTGTATGCAGTAATTCATGTTAGACCGTGCCCCGGCCCAGGCACGGCGTCGAAGTGTCGGTGGCAATTGTTTCCCGGCCGGGGCACGGCCCGGTGGCGACACGGTGTAACATGAACGCGTGCACAGGGCCCGGACGTGCCCCGGCCGGGAAACAATTGCCGGTCAAACAATTGCATGGTCAAATATCTACCTATAGTATACTTTTTGTATGAAATGATCCATGCTTGGCCGTGCCCCGGACGTGCGACACGGTGTAACGTGAATCATCCTTTATTCGAATGATTAATTAAGAATTGTTTTTTATAATGATATCTGGTTGGAGAGCCAGTTCAGCTTAGCCCGTGGAAGTGGGCACATGTGTTAGTTTTATTTAAAAATAAATAATAGCTGACACTTTCGCAGCCAGCGAGTAAGACAGCTCCCCAAGCTACAGAAGTACCCCTGGAGCCCTAAAGGCTCTACAATATCGAGAGTTTACACTCTGAACCACCTTACTGTTTTTTATAATTATCCGGTGAAAGAAAGAAAGAAAGAATAAAATTTTTATCAACAGTACACGAAACACGCACGGTACACAGAAATAACAATGAAGAAAAATACATACTTAAAACAAACAAAGTGTGTGCCTCACGATTGCACTAAAAAGACATATAAGTATACATATCAGTGACCTAATTTATCATTTCAGCAAGATAAATAAATTAGATAGTTGAGCATCAGTACTGTACTTTTCGATTATGGTCCTCCTTACAAGGCACTAGCACAAGAACACTTACACTTTTTAACCGACTTCAAAAAAGAGCAGGTTCTCAATTCGTCTGTATGTTTTTTTTTTTTTGTATGTTTGTTACGCGATATATTTGCCATTTTTTTTTTTTTTTTTTTTTTGGGGGTGGGAAATCATTCTATGACTTCTTCCGCTCTAGGGTGGAGCGGAAGGGTGTGTCAGACTCTTACTGACTAAAACCCACCCCTGTTCCTCCCTGCCTCGAGTGCCCGGGGGCGAGGTAACTCTTTCGAATTTATCCTCCACCCCCGGGCAGATATCTTTGCCATTTATGAATCGATTTTGATGATTCTCTTTTTGTTTGGTAGGTCATACTTCAGAAGTGGTCTCATATCATTTCATCGAAATTGATTAAGCTCTTTTTGAAAAAATCAACATAAACAAAAAATATGTATACACAGATGACGTTTTGGTTGTCTCCAAATGTTCAAATTACATGTTATTAGGGTTATCCATTCGGGTATAACTATAATATTTAGTTTTACTTCTGGGGCATAACAACTAAAAAGTGAAAAAAAAACTTTTTTACAAAAAATACAACCGACTTCTAAAAATTGTGTGACAAAGAAGTCGGTGTCAAATAACGAAGAAACAAAAAAATACAAACACCGACTTCCGAAACTAAAGTTATTTTGCAATTTTTAGAAGTCGATTGTATTTTTTGAAAAAAGATTTTTTTCTTGCAGCTTTTATACAAAATCAGATAAATTCAACTCAATGGTATTGAAGAGAAAAATATATAGCAAGAAAGGCCTATTAGTTGGATATAGAGTGGGACGTGTGTAATGTGCTGAAACGACGATAGAGCACGATGCCGCGCGACATAAACTATCGATGAGACGCGGATACATTGACCACACTAGCCATTTGTTCTCTTGTTAATGTCACTAGAGAACGTAGATAGATAAGACGATTTCTCTCCATTTCTGATGTAGAAATCGTCGTCGTTACTGTTTTCATTCGTTTCCAGTGATTTAAATAAAAATCTAAATTATGCAATACTAGCTGCACCCCGCGGTTTCACCCGCGTAGATCGAGATAAAAAAGTAGCCTATATGTTAATCCGGGGTATAAGCTATCTATATACCAAATTTCATCCAAATCTTTTGAGTGTGAAGAAGTAACAAACATACAAACACACACACTCACAAACTTTCGCCTATAAAATTTTATAGTTTAGTAAGTGTGATGCATAAGGAAGCTGTTGTGTTAAGGGAATTGATTATTCGATAATAACTGACAATGGTCTTCAGAAATCAGTGTAAACTGAAGAAAAAAACAGATTTGAACTGGCAATATGTTAACGTACTCTATGATATTTTGAATATTTTTTTTTATTTGAAAGCTGTTGCTTCACATGTGGTGCCATTTTAATTTGGTGAAGATCTGATAAAGAACTTCGGAGATACACAACGGAACTCTTCAATAAATGATAGCAAAACCTTCCAGAATTACTGAAATCGCATATCTGTATATTCTTTTCACCACTTCACAACATAACATTACGCTGATACGCTCTGAAGGGGTATACAGATTTGTAGAGTTCACCCTGATACACCCTAATTTCACCAACTATGTTCTAATTCCCTATTTTTGGGGCTATCAATTCGGGCATAACTTTGCTATTAATTTAGTTTTAGAATGGGGTACAACTACTAAAAAGTGAAAAATAAAAATACAACCGACTTCCATAAATAATACAAAAAAATGCAAAATAACTTTAATTTCAGAAGTCAGTGTCAAGTAACGAAGAAACCAAACTAGAAACACCGACTTCCGAATTTAAAGTTATTTTGCATTTTTTTGTATTATTTATGGAAGTCGGTTGTATTTTTTTTGTCTGTCTGATAGCTACAATCTGGGAGTCTTTAAAAAGAAGGAACGTATATTTCTAGGCAAGCATGCTCCATCTTCGATCACATCACCGCTTACCACCAGGTGAGATAGTGGTCAAGCGTGAACCTATCATTGATAAAAAATATTTCATTGAAAGCCAATGTTATAGGACTCAATTCGGAGTTATTAAGGCGGCGATTCCCAAAAACGGTCATAAAGGTGGATTTTTAAAGCAGTGTATCTCTTAAACCGTAAATTATTTTGACAAATAAAAAAATATGATATTTCCAAGTCCTATTTACATACAGTGATGGAATTCTACACATAATTTAACAAACTTTAATCCATCAAAAAATAATTCTAACATAGGTACCTCTTAATTATCTTTAAAAGCAGTTTATCCCTTCATTAACAATAAAAATAAACCATAAAATTTCAAATACTAAACTGCATCCAGTGATATATAGATAAATTGATAAAACACTTCATATTTTGCAATGAATTGCGAGCATTTTGTCGTAGCGCATCTCTTTCTTTTCTATGCAGTCCGAGGGTGACCGCGCTTTATAAGTAAAGATCATGTCTCCTAGAATATTTCCGCAAAATATTCTTTATTACCATAATTCACTTTCGTCCAAATAACCTCCCCACAGCCGTCACTTTGATGCTAATTGACGCAAAATGCTCCCCCCATTGAGAAGTTAATCCGGTTTCATCCGGATCAAATAATAATTGGTATCAATTTGTCAGCTGTTATCAATAAATACGGCTTTTGATCAAAATATTTTTGGCGTTCTTAATTTCAGTGGGAACCAACCTTTTTTTTATTTATTTTTTTAGCTTTAAAGTATAGGATTATGCCTTTATCATACAGGGTGTAACAGAAATGTGTGTTCATATTTATGATACCGGTTCTGCCCATGGAAATAAATAACTTTCTCCAAGTAAGACATTACCAAAAATATACATAGATTATTACCAAAAAAAAAAAAAATAGACTTACCGTACAACAATAAAAAACCGGCCAAGTGCGTGTCGGACTTCGCACAATTAGGGTTCCGTATCGTACGTACGTATTTTTGACTTTGTATGGCTTTTTTTTTTTTGGGGTTGTGGGAAATCATCCTATGACTCTTCCGCTCTAGGGTGGAGCGGAAGGGCGTGTCAGACTCTTACTGACTAAAACCCACCCCTGTTCCTCCCAGCCTTGAGTGCCCAGGGGCGAGGTAACTCTTTCGAATTTAGCCTCAACCCCCGGGCAGGCATCGGCCACGATAGGCCCCATCGTGTTTGCTGACAACTCTTTGAGGCGCGCGTGGAACACTACGCGCCGTCGACTGTCGGGCCTGGTGCTGATCGGATGGCGATTTACTCACTACTCGCCGTCCGCAGGCCCGGGTCTACGGTGGCCGGAGATCGTCTCGCGGCGCCCGAAGCCCCTGGCGTCTCCTGCGGCGGCTGCTGCTGAGGTCGTTTGGCTGTAAAACCTGTGTGACAGACGACGGATAGACAGACAGACGGACAAACGAACACGTGAGTGACAGCAATAGGGTTCCGTTTGGACCCTTCGGGTACGGAACCCTAAGAAAGATGGCCACGCATTTCCATTACACTCTGCATTTATAATATACGCGATTATTTATTGCATTTCTAATCGAACTGAACATTAGAATTTGGATTTATTATGCATGGTAAAATGAAACCTCTTTGGACGGCCTGTGGTCTGTGTCAATATACCAGTTTGCCTGTCTGTATAGTTACACGGTTGTTTTTGAGTAGTTACCATCAACAAGTTTTGTCATTATTATGAAGGTCGAACTCACAATTGCCGAACGTTCATGTTCGACCCTTTGTTCTGGCAGTTCATCGAAGTTCATGGAGCTTCGAACAGCCATGAAAGTGCCTTTTCCCAACTATCTTTGGGTCGGCTTCCAGTCTAACTGGATAATACAATACCCCTTGGTTAGACTGATTGTCAGACTGTCGGGCTTCTGACGACCCGTAACGACTGTCAAAGATCCATGACTGACAGCTGGGACCAACGGCTTAACGTGCTTTCCGAGGCACGGAGGAGTCTCGGTTTGTAAAAAATTTCACCCATCCATGGACCAACCCCGGCAAGCGTAGCTTAATCTGATGGATCGACCCATGCAGCTGTTATTACTTTAGCCACTAGCTGCGAACAGAAATCGTAGAGGCAAAAAGTTCACCTTTACAGGCAAGGGTCCAATAATCCTTTTGGGGATAGCACGACAAAAATTTATAGGTACAAAGGTATTCGATATATAGATGTGATATTATGTTGTGACCATTGAAGTGAGAAACCTCGCCATTCCTCTTATTAGAGTAATAATAGGTGCTTGACAAAGGGGACGTCGACCCCGACCCGCCGCGATTCAGTTTGATGAATGAATGAAATCGTACAATACAGGTAACGTGAACAGTTCACTTAACTACGTAAGTGGGATAATGTGATTCTGATATGTAACTTATAATAGTGAGTTATACCTTCTACACATACTCTCTGCCAGGGTTGCGGTAGTCTGCCCAGGGGTCGCGGATAAATTGGAAACAGAGTTACCGCGGCCCTGGTACAGGTATCTGAAGGAACACGGGATGGTTTTAGTCAGTAAGAGTCTGACACGCCCTCCCGCGGTGAAGATATTGCTACTTTTTGCTGCTAAGTGTAACATGTTGGCGCATCCTACTGTCAGACTTTTTACACGGGCAGCCTATGGGTTAACTATACACGGAAGGCGCTAAACGTGCTGCGGATGCAATATAATAATGCTTTCAGGGTGCTGTTGGGGTTGCCGCGTTATTGTAGTGCATCTACAATGTTCGCGGAAGCGAGAATAGAGTAGATGACTTTTACGCCATAAGAAGGAAAAGAACCGCTTCACTTCTGACAAGAGTGCGTGGCAGTTCCAATACCATTCTGAAAGCCCTGCGTGAACAGCTGGATTCTCCCCTGCTGAGAAATTTTGTGAGTGTACTGGTGCGACAAGGGCAACCTTGTCGCTCATAATGTGTTTGTATTGTTTATGTCAGGTGGTATGTTGTGTAGGTTAAGTTACTAACCCGTAGATTAAGTTTTTTACTAAAAATTGGGCCTGTGTTGCCAAATTTTGGTAAATAAATTATTATTTATTATTATTTGATGATCTCCCACAAAAAAAAAATTCTTATATCTATTTTTCTACCTATGTGTATTGTGAATTGATACCAATCAAGTCAATAAATGGAAGCTGCACGCGAGTGCACAACCGCAGTGCATCAACACTTTGAAAATTGATGAATGGCGCGCACGCGATTTCTTCGAATCACAGCCCGTTGATAGTTTCTATCTTTGTTCTTGTAAGCAGGCACACCAGTTATGTATGGAGGCTTCTTTAATTTGGTTTAGTGTTTATGCTAGAGTTTGTTTTTAATGGCATGATTGAGTGTGCTAGCTGGCAAGTGGCGGATTATTTAATTTTATGATTATATTTTAGACGACATATATTTATTTTTCTGTTTTACATAATGTTAAGATTGTTGCATAAAATTATATAGATTCAAGTTCTTAAAACTTAACAGACAGATGTGTTGCTGGGGAGTTTGTTGGCCACTTCTTCTTCACAGCTAAAACACTAGGAAGTGGTGACGGGCGGGCGTTTTTTGGGGGACTGTCTTTATGTAGAACTTTGACGTTCAAAAAGTGCTGGTTCTCAGCCTAGTTTGAATAAATGACTTTTGATTTTGATTTTGATTTTGCACCTTCGATTGATTTGCAAGGTACACGTGCGTACAGAGGTGTTCACCGTGTGCTAGTCAAATTATTAAGGACTATAGTAATTTTGTTTTAAACTTGCATAGACCTCCTAAACTTATAAAATTCCTGCAAATATTGCAGGATTTGCATAATTTTAAGTCAGTTTTTCATATTTTACTATCATTAATTATTATTATTATTATTCTTTATTGTACACATAAAACATATACAGAAAAACAATGGGACAGTTAATTACAAAGGCGAGCTTAACCCATCGTTTGGTTTTTCTTACAGCAAACCACAAGGTGAAAAATACATAATTGCTTAGGATTATCATAAGTGCACAACAAAACTCAAAATCTAATATTGTTGCTTAAATAAACTAAACAAATATGTGATACACAAACATAATATATACCTATAATATAAACAAAGAACCTCTCCTGAACACCTCCAACGAAGGGCTATCCCTTAGAGTGTGTGGAAGAGAGTTCCAAAGGCGTACAACACGAACAGTAAAGGATCCACCGTAACGACTAGAAGAGTGGGAAGGAAACCGAAGGAGCGGAGGATGAGCGGCAAGGTTTTCCTCTTGGAACAAGATACTCAAAGCGTTCCCGGAGATACAAGGGGGAGTTGGGATTGTGAAGAACTGAAAAGAGTAAGGCAAGAATGTGGGTATCCCGACATTAATTGATTGAAATCGGCCATTGTTTTTTTTTGTACCTAAATGTTTATTTACAGAATTGTTTTAATAATAGATTTAGGGTCAACCTTCTCACGGGTGCAAATTATTTATATACAAACCTTTCTTGTTTGTAAAAGTCCGTTGCGTGGTTTAGAAGAAGTAATCTTAGAAACAGGCAGAGGCAAACAACAACTTCGTTTCACAATAGTTAGCTTTGTTTTATTTACTTACTCCTACATACATACACACAGAACAGTATCTCCCTAATATATGTAAATTATACCTCAACATCTCTCCCGTAAACACAGCCCGGCTGGAGCGTTTGACATTGAAATTCCAAATTCCTGAATTGTTTTGCAATCCGAGTCGACGTGCCTGCCTAATGCCGCCAAACATCACTGCTAGCAGTGCTAACTGAATACACGAACGTCTGACTGACAGTTATTGTGTTTTCATAATCTGTGGATATGGAGAGTAGTTTTAGTTTTCATTGGCGTTTCAATAATTATGTGTTGTTAAGGTGAAAGCTCCAGAGTAGCTCGCGAAATTCAAATTTTCGTACGTTTTTTGCAATTTGCAGGTCAGTATCAGGTTGTATGTTGGTCAAAATATGATTCGCAGCCGTAGCAAGTGTGTATTTACATAACTGTAATCATTAAAATCATCAATACAACTCTGTCAGTTAGTATTGATGTCAAATATCATGATTTCATGAAATACTTACATTTGACATCAATTCTAACTGAAAGAGTTGTATTGTTGTAATTTGGAATGTAGGGGACACCTATTTTTTTTGGAAACGGGTCACTTTTGGGGTGCTAATCTAAAATTAAAAAAAAGGTTTTTAAACTGTAGGTACCATGCTACACATCAAATGAAAGGGCTTACTATAAGGGTTTCAAATTTTTTTTTTCAAATAAACCTTTTTTTAAGTTATTAAGAAAAATAGATGAAAAACGATCATTGGGCCTTATCTCCGAAACCACCGAGCCTAAAATTATGAAAAAAAGTAGTTCTTTAGTCGTAGATTACAGAAAAACCTATAAGAATTATATAGTTTCAAAAGGGAGTTAGTGATAGCGTGACGGCTGAAAGGACAGAATGGAAGAAAAAAACGTGTTGCGCCGACCCCAAGTAACATGGGATAAGGGCAGGAAGATGATGAAAAGGACCTGAAAGAAAAACATGATTTGTTCGGAACCCTTTGCGTGCGAGTCCTACTAGCTCTTGGCCGGTTCTTATAACTTGGACCTTCCTATATTTACAAAATGTAATGCATTAATCTTTAAGTTAACCCCTGAACGGCCACGGGCATACTAGTATGCCGATCCAGATTACTCGGCTTAAACCTCTATTATTAAATAACTAAAGATCTTATATCCTGTGGCATGGTGCACATACATTCTTAGATAGTTATTACATAGTGTTAGAAAAAAAACGCAACACAAAACGCAACGCAAACGCAGAAACGCAATTTTAAAAAGCCGTTATGTTGTTTTGATTTCGTAATTTGAAGTTTTGAATGTGAATAATAGGAAAATATGATATCGGACTCTACAACTCCAACACAACAACTCTATTACTTGTCTATTCATAGTGCAACATGCAAAATTTCATGTAAATTGATACAGTGGTTTTAACAACTACCCACACACACACACACACACTATTCCCGACAAATCGTTGATAATAGAATTTGAATAAAATTCAACTCTTGAATTACATTACGTATTGTTAATTCAACAACCCAAAAAAGTTTACTTTAAGTGCCTCGCTCCAATAGAAACCTCAGCAAGTTGTTTTTTATGAGCCCGGTCGTAAATATGTCAAACTGCGTTAAGAGGCGCGGCCGTCGAAGTCTAACCTTCAAGCTGCACCACAACACCTGGTTCCTCATCTAGTCTGTTCTATTTATTTCTTTTTGAAGTGAAAACTTCTTTAAGCGCGTTGGGCAGTTTTGAGATGGGAAAAAACAATTAACCTCTTAAGATCCGCGGACAAACCCGGGTTGTCGAATTGAAGCCCGACGACAACCTGGGCTGTCAGCCGATTCACGCTTTTTTTTTTCACTTATTTAATTTTTTTTTTCAAACAGGTGAGTTTCGGATCCTAAAAGGTCTCGCGCGCCACCAACACTGCTACGCGATTCGCTACGAGAGTGCTACGACGCGTATTGTCGTAGCACTCGTAGCGGATCGCGAAGTGCGTTGGGCATTTTGTTCAAGTTTTTTGTTTGCACTTCTGACGGTACTCCCGGAGTGCCAGGTTTTTTTATACTTTATTGTACATCTATAAACGAGCACAGGACAAACATAACCTTTCCATACATGGAGTAAAAACGTATTAATTAATAGGTGCAAAACGCGTTACAATTGAATAAACTCTGACACTTGAGTAAAAAAAATCAAAGGCTTTAGGTTAGATTTGGTCAGGTGAGATTTCTCCAGGAACACAAAATACCGTCGCGTAAATGGTTAATTGTAGGGTACTTATGTTAAACCACGTTAAACTAGAATTGGATGTGAGAGCTCAGGTTATTTATAAAAATCATCTCTTGATAAATAGGGTGTAACGGAAAGGTGTGGTCAAATTTTTTTTGAACCGGTTCTGCCCATGGAAATGAACAACTTTCACTAAGAAAAATAAAAAAAATACCAAAAAAACATTGGACTTTCTATATTTATTTATTATATACTTTATTGTACACCAAAAAAAAAATACACACATTAAGGAAAACTTATACTAAAAAACATACAATTGGCGGCCTTATCGCATTCCGCGATCTCTTCCAGGCAACCTGGAATGGACAGAGATTGCCTGGACACAAAATGGGGCTGCACTTGGTGCAAATATAAAGAATACAACACAATACAATACAATTATAGATACATAAATACATACATACTAAAAATATATACAATGTTATACAAAGTTATCATCAGTTGATCAATATTTATAAGGAGGGTGAATTTTTTTTGAGAATTTCCTCAGATTTTCTTGAATAAAGTTTTTCATACCGATGGGCAGATGCAGTTCTTAAAATATGACCACACCTTTCCATTACATCCTGTTAATAGGTACTCAGAATATAACTCATTATTCCCTGTCATACAAGCTTAGAGGAACATAATGTTTAGTAGATGACGTCACCATTTACCTGCGCCCTGACATCATTGTCCTGACACGTAATGGCTTATACATGCTTACTAAATAACCCCTGAGATATATACATTGCCCACGTCAGAGCTTACAGCACGTTTCGGTACACGGAGCCTCATAGCTGCATCACCACAATGGGCTAAGCGACAGTGCAGCGACTGTGTAATTGCTGTAGTTACATAAACACAGTGGACGTCCTAAGGGTGTTTTATACTGAAGCGGAGCTGAGCGTAGACGTGCAAAATCACAGACGAGATGAGTAACGCGATGAGGATTTAAACCATTGTGATTGGTCGATTCCTCCACGTCTCTGCTGCGCTCAGCTCCGCTTCAGAGGAATCGCACCCGAAATGTAGGTCCCCGCTGCTTTGCGTCTATGGTCTATCCCATAGGAACCGTTCACTTTCCGGTATAAAATAGTTTATGGCATTAAGTACCTAAAACTGTTGCTGAGTGAAATCTAGTATTTTCAGAGACTTTGTCCCACAATCAAAAAAATAATTTTACGTCTTTTTAATAAGTATCAGTTCTGGTATCTTCATACGTTTTGTTCCAAACCGAGATGCTGTTATTTATTTCTGAAACGCGACTGCACTTTTTCCTCACACAAAAGAAAATTTTAGGGCATGATGGGACTGTCAAAGTCCCTGATTAAAAGAAAAAAAAAGAAGAAAATTACGAGTCAATTATTGATTCCAAAACACTTTAGCGCACGACTGCCCCACGATATCCAAATACATTTTGTTATATGATGCCAGCGTTATTTCAGAGCTGCCATTACAAAAGACGTAGTGCGCGACAGTACTCCACATACATTTCTATAAATAAGAAAACATGCTGCCATATTCCCACACTGCCCAAGTCACGTACAGTTAGTGGTCACGGTTGTACTACGAAAACAGTCCTTATTACTTCAACACAAAGTCACTATCAAAGTCAAACTGATACCATGCGTGTGCAGTCGACTGTACATTAGCGGACAGTTGCACTGATCGTAAAATGCCACTCGCTTCCGGCTTCAGTAGAGTTGTTATTACATCGATATTATTTTATGACTTTTGTTAATTGAATACGTAAATGACCCGTGAAGATTGTACTGTATTTAATCGGATGGCGACTATAAGGTCGACTATACAGCATGTTTTTTTATTGGTAATAATTATAACACCATCAGAAACTTCCACAGGTGTTAGGTATGCAGGGGTTTTTTTTTTTTTTTGGGGTTGGGAAATCATCTTATGACTTCTTCCGCTCTAGGGTGGAGCGGAAGGGCGTGTCAGACTCTTACTGACTAAAACCCACCCCTGTTCCTCTCTGCCCTACGTGCCCAGGGGCGAGGTACCTCTTTCGAATTTATCCTCAACCCCCGGGCAGGCATTGGCCGTGGCAGGCCCCGTCCTTTTGCTGACAACTCTTTGAGGCACGCGTGGAACACTACGCGCCGTCGACTCTCGGGCCTGGTGCTGATCGGACGGAGGTATGCAGGGGTTGAGGCTGCCTAGGGGTTGAGGATAAATTCGAAAGAGTTACCTCGCCCCGGGGCATTCAGGGCAGGGAGGAACAGGGGTGGGTTTAGTCAGTAAGAGTCTGACACGCCCTTCTGCTCCACCCAAGAGCGGGAGAAGTCATTGGATGATTTCCCAGCCCCCAAAAAAAAAAATAAAGGTATCAAACCGATGAAAACCCGATGGATGCAAGACGCACTGAACCCGGTCGTTGTGGTTAACCTTGGGGAGGCCTATGTCCAGCAGTGGACGTCTTTCGGCTGAAATTATGATGGTGATGAGTACCTATCAAACATGGATACGAATTACCTAACAATCAACTCTTAAAAATATATCGATGATTCTCATGATCATAATTTCATCTAGGATTTTTTCTCATTATTTCTGATCTCTTTACCATTTTCCACAAAAATAAAGACATTTCAATGGGAATAATATCTCTTAACCTCAATCAGTTTGGAATGTGACTGTTATTGACAATTTAATAAAACGCCGTCGACAGACTAAATTAAATTATTGTCAGACAAATTGATTGATCTCAAATTGAGTCCAATCCGCTTTCAAGCAATATTTACCAAATAATGTCGTTATGTAGCTTTCGAAAAACCAAAAAAAAAAATCAGAAGTCAACATCCAATTACTTACCTATTACCATAATAATATTAATCTTCGTAAATCTTAATTTGCCAACACTCGCGTAGCTCGAACATTACGAATCAAGTAAAATTGAAACAAGAACAAAATCAATCAATCATTTTATTTGATCCTTGCTTGCCTTGTCTCTATCGATTTATTACCATATTTTCTCTTATTCGTTCGTTACATAACCATCAAAAATATATATCTACCAAACTCAAAAGATTTATCGACACTTTTCCGGCTCTATTCCTCTTCCGAGCACACTGCGCGACATGATCGCCCATCCTAAGGTAGGTACAATATCGATAAATGAGGTACAGCTTTGCGTGGCCATGTCCACATTTGATGCTATTGTGTCTCGACACAACTTTTACAATGCGTTCTATAGCACATTTATTGCTACGACATAAAGTTCAATATAGCTCAAATCATTTCGATTTTGTTTTGGTATGTTGAACTGAGGAGCAATTTTTACTTTGCAGTCAGTGTAGACTTTATTTCTATTCGTGTAAGTTTCTATTTCGATTGCTTATTGTGTGTATGGCGTGTCCATGACAGCTTGAGTTGGCTTCTGCGTTTCGAGTATGTCAATAGACTTTAGAGCACTTCAAGATCTTTGTTCAAGTATCCATTTCAGATGTATTACAGAATAGCTCTGTTTTCTGTCTAGGAGTGCCCGACATTTTAATTTTCTTTGCAGGAAACATCTTTTACCGTCTCATTTTTACAACAAAAATTTCTAGGAAAAAGGTAACGCAATAAACGTAAAGTCCTTAGATCTCTAACAACCACATCAAAGCAAGTTGAAAGAAGGTTCTTTATAAAAATCTCAACACTTTAATTTGAGTACGAAATTTTAAAATTCTACCTATTTGATGACCGCCCGCAACCTTTTAGAAGATCGCTACGAACATGGACCCGACGTCCTTTGTTACCTACTTGTTCCCATTTTAAAACCTTTGAGATTTGATAATCATATCAAATGTCAAAGGTTTTAAAAAGGGAAAGCCGCTTTAACGGCCAGTTTGATCGAAAATATCCACTCTATCCAATTTTAGCTTGTCCTTTGAGCAATGACAGTGTTAAATCGGTAGTGTGATAGTTAAAAATAAATAACTGGCCAAATGGGAGTCGAACTCACGCTATAAGGGTTTTTTTTTTTTTTTTTTGGGGTGGGTCATCCTATGACTTCTCCCGCTCTTCGTGTCAGAATCTTACTGACTAAAACCCACTCCTGTTCCTTCCTGCCTTTGAGTGCCCGGGGGGAGGTAACTCTGTTTCGAATTTATCCTCAACCCCCGGGCAGGCATCGGCCATGACGGGCCCCGTCTCTTGCTGACAACTCTTTGAGGCGCGCGTGGAACACTACGCGCCGTCGACTCTCGGGCCTGTTGCTGATCGGACGGCGAGCTACCCATTACTCGCCATCCGCAGGCCCGGGTCTACGGTGGACGGAGATCGTCTCGCGGCGCTGGAAGTCCCAGGCGTCTCCTGAGGCGGCTGCTGCTGAGAGCGTGAGGGCGACTCCGTTGTTGAGTCTCCCTCACGCGTCCCGCCTCCGCCTTCGCGAGCATTACTGCTTCGCAGAAGGAGGAGACCTCTTCCCATTCCCTCTCGCTCCGTACCATGGCCTGAACCAGGGCAGGGCGTGAGAGGTACGCTATAAGGGTTTAGTTTGGTGTTGGTAACACGTTGTGTATAGAAGGATAACGTATCCAGTTTGTATGTCTATAGACAGACAGACTTTAATAGTGTCTCGTTGGCATTCTTCGCAGCTTTATGCGCAGAACCCTTTTTTTTGAGACTGGGAAATCAGATTAGATTGTAAATTAAATTGTAAAATACATTGTAAATTAAATTATAAAATACATTGTAAATTAAATTATAAATTAAATTGTAAATTATATTATAAATTAAATTAAGTTTTAAATTATGTTATAAATTAAATTAAGTTTTAAATTATATTATAAATTAAATTAAGTTTTAAATTATAAATTAAATTATATTGTATCTAATCACATGGGCCTTTGTGTCTGTTATTAAAAGATTTGAATTTTTTTATAAATCATCAGATAACTTCTCCAGCTCTGGGTGGAGCTAGGGCGTGCCAGACTCTTACTGACTAAAACCCACCCGAGTTCCTTCAGTTGCCTATGCCAGGGCCGCATTGACTCTTTTAAATGCTTCCGCGGCGTATACAGAACCCAAAAAGTCAGATTTACATACATAGTTGCTTCCCTATGTAGTGACAGTTTGAATAAAAATATTTAAATATTGTTGTCCGTGGATTTGTTTAATGATCACACGTGTAATCCTCAAAGAATTTAGCAGGGGTGTTGAACACGAGGCCGGTCATGTTTGATAAAAGTCAAAACAAAAGTGTCACTTCAAAGCGCTTTGACGCTTTGGTACAGTGATATTTGACGTGTAAAATTCCAGAGCAATTTAGTCGTTAGATTTATTAGCTCGTTTTATTTAGGCGTACTGCAATTTGCGGTTTTAAAGTTTAAGGTTGCAGCCAAAATAATATAAATCAGGAAAATATTAGGTTTAATTTTTTTCCAAACTAAGTAATAAAAAACCGGCTAAGTGCGAGTCGCATTCGCGCACGAAGGGTTCCGTACCATTATCTATAAAAACTGCATAAAAATCATGTCTGTTGTATGGGAGCCCCACTTAAATATTTTTTTATTCTGTTTTTTTTTTAGTATTTGTTGTTAGCGGCAACAGAAATACATCATCTGTGAAAATTTCAACTGTCTTACTATCACGGTTCATGAGATACAGCTTGGTGGCAGACTGATAGACGGACGGACAGCGAAGTCTTAGTAATAGGGTCCCTTTTTACCCTTTAGGTACGGAACCCTAAAAACTAGCGTACGTCCTAATAAGACAATGAAAAATGAAAAATCTTATTAGGTATGTCATTCGATATGAGATCGGATTCGTTAATTATTCAAATTACTCTGTTGTCTCTTATTGGATATTCGATTTTATAATAGGTGAATTGGTGTGAAGAAGCACAGTTTAGAAAAAAGTGGAAAGTTTGGAGGGACGCTCTTGCCCCGCAATGGGACTGTTCAGGTTAACTTTAAATAATAATTGGTATATGAGCAAAAAGGTATAGGGTTGAAATCAGATAAAAAGCACACAACTCCAATAATTCAAGTCTTGTACCCACCAAACCGAATTGGTAGTTTAGAAAGCAAACTATTTACAATCAAACTTAAGATTCAAGACAGGTTGAAAACATCTAATAATTTAGTCTGGAAG
Source organism: Polia nebulosa (assembly GCA_951329385.1). Classification (NCBI taxonomy): domain Eukaryota; kingdom Metazoa; phylum Arthropoda; class Insecta; order Lepidoptera; family Noctuidae; genus Polia; species Polia nebulosa. The sequence goes on from OX589596.1 coordinate 6,302,413, forward strand.
TGCTCCTCAATGGATAGGGGAAAAAGGTTGGCGATATCTGAACTGCGATCAAAGTTATAGCTGACCCTACTGGAGCGCTTGAAGAAATTCGTTCGAAGATTGTTGACGTTTTTTGTGCAAGCTTTGTAAGTTGTAACTTAGTTACAAGTTAAGGTGTATATAGCCGCCAAGTGGCGCCCTCATTGAATAAAAAATCGTAGCAAAGCGTAGAAAATAAAGATCAAAGAATCCTATGTTGCGTTTGTTACTAATAGAATAAGGTATTTTTATGTTGTTAAAACAGGACTCAAAATGTTTCGTATCCAAAATACCTGGCAAAAGTGTCAAAAACGGCCCTTTTTGGTACTTTTGCTTACTACTTTGGATATGAAACATTTTGAGTCCGGTTTTAACAACGTAAAAATACTTTATCTTCTTAGTAACAAACGCAACATAGGATTCTTTAATCTTTATTTTCCTTGCAAAGATACGATTTTTTATTCAATGAGGGCGCCACTTATGCGGAGGCCCTTAAGAGGCCTCTTACAGTCCACTAGCGCCGCCAATCGAAAAAATGTCATAACTCGTAAATAGAATCAAAAATACAAAATATGTTCTATTATTAGGACTTTAATTATTGTAGTTATCCTTCACCAAATTGTAGCATCACACAACTTTTAGCGGGTATAAAATCAAAGTTAAGATATTTCAATATGAATGATTATTGTATAATTGTACTGGGGGAGACTGACATCAGAACCAGCGAGAACCTTATTAACTTGGTTAAAGTGATTAATTAATGTTTAATTAATGTAACACACAAACATAATAGTATGCACACCCACATATATCCGGGGGGCACTCATTTATAATTATAAGGTAGAAATATTTAATAACTTACTCTATAGGGATATCCAAAATAATAACTATGCATATTTTTTTGACTCCAACTATGGATTAACACTTGACATGTTTTCGAATATATCAGGGAAATTAAATAAAGATGGAATACGTTGTATATTTAGAGACATTAATAATACAATTAAAATTGACTTAGAATTATTCCCTTATGACTCAGCTAATGACACCGGTGGACAAAACTCACGGTTTTTTCGTGTATAATAGTATATATATTCTGCATCAAAATATAAATGGGCTTTTGAGCAAACAGGACATCTTTATGGTTTCGTTGGATGCCCTAGCTTGTGGTGGGAAAAATGCTGATGTACTATGCTTTTCTGAACATAATATGATTAGTTCTGATCTTGATCTTCTACGTATGCATAATTATACTCTGGCTGCTTACTTCACCCGTAAGTCTCGACGCGGTGGCACATGCATTTTAATAAGAAATGGACTAAAATTTAAATCTATTGGTGAAGTTGCCAAACACAGTATATCAAACATAATTGAATGTTGTGCTGTGGAACTGACCGAACATAAAATTGTGATAATATGCATCTATAGGATCCCGAACAGTACAGAAGTAAAAAGTAGGTTCGATACGTTTATTAGAATTTTAAATAACATACTCCAACTGCATTCATTTAATTCAAACAAAAAATTGATTTTATGTGGTGATTTTAACATAGATCTTTTAAAAAAAACTAAATATTCAGAACAATTTAAGCGTTTCTTAACAGGGTTTAATCTTAAAATTCAAATGAATGTTCCCACGCGTTTAAGAAGTGGTACCTGTATTGATAATATCATACACAATGTAAGGGGGTGTCAGGGTGAAATTGTAGAACTTGCAGTATCAGACCACACAGCACAGTTGCTAAAATGCCCTGTTAAGAGGTCATGCCTAAGTAGTTACTGGTTTTGCACACGACGTGATTATTCGAACGAAAATGTATCTAAATTTATTGACTGCATAAAAAGTTTGAGCTTCTTAGAAATCTACGAAGAAAATGAACCTAATATTGCTTTTAACAAGTTTTATGAGTTATTCAGACTGTTCTACGACTTGTGTTTCCCAGTTATAAAACTAAAAATATCTACTAAAAAGCGGCCTAAGTGGATAAGTCGTGGAATAAAGATATGCAGTAAAAGGAAAAGAGAGTTACTGTGGAAATATAGGTTGGCACCGACAAAGAAAAATAAATATAATTTTAAAAGATTTTCCTCTAGATTTAAGAAGATCACCCAACTTACTCAGAAATCGCAAAATAATAATTGCATTAACCAAGCACAAAATAAGTCTAAGGCGATATGTCATGTTATAAACAAAGGTAAAGACAGGGTACCGACTGAAAACATAATGCGAATAAATGTAAATAACAAAATACTAACAGATCCATCTCAAATTGCCCAAGCTTTTAATAATTTTTATACTGACTGGGTTCAACCTACTGCCTCGGCAAATACTGGTTGCAGATCAGCATTGCCCAGTGAATGTTCTTCCATGTTTATATGTCCAACAACTCCTTAAGACATACATAATATTATTATGAACTTAAAAAACACGTCTAGTACTGGCTATGATAACATTTGTACCAAAGTATTAAAATCTGTTTCTACTTATATTGCGCATGTATTAAGTCATCTTGTAAATATGTGCATATCAAACGGCACATTTCCTGATAAATTAAAAATTACAGTCATAAAGCCTATTTTCAAAAAAGATAACATTGAGGATATGGCGTGTTACCGGCCAATAGCACTGGTGCCAGTATTATCCAAAGTTTTTGAGAAGGTGGTCTATAATGCTATAAATCAATACTTTGAGAAAAATAACTTATACACTGATAAGCAAAAAGGTTTTAGGAAAGACAAGTCCATTAATATGGCCATCTATGATTTTTTGAACATAGTCACCTCTAGAGTAGATAAAAGGTTGCCAGTACTGGCTCTATACATGGACATGTCAAAGGCATTTGACTGCGTAGACCATAAAATTCTGCTTCAAAAGTTAAACTCGTATGGCATAAGAGGTAATGTCTATAGCTTTCTGGAATCCTATCTTAAAGACAGAAAACAGTTTACAATTATTAATAGAGTATGCGATAAGACTAAAAATGAAATTTACTATGAATCTAGTGTCAGAAGCGTGGCGTATGGAATACCTCAAGGGAGTGTCCTTGGACCTCCATTGTTCATTATTTATATTAACGACTTGCCTACAGCATCTAATTATCCCATGACAATGTTTGCAGATGATAGTACTGTAATTTTTGACAGTAATAATACTGATAAACTAGAATCTGACATAAACAAAAATATTGAATCCATAATTAATTGGTTAGAGAATAATAATTTGAGAATTAATTTAAGTAAAACCGTAATTATGAAATTTCAACAGAGAACAAATAATAAATTGAACTTTAATATTAATCATAATGGTGTAAGTATCAATGAAACAAACACCACAAAATTTCTAGGAATACATATAGAGAATACATTGACGTGGGGCGTTCAAATCAAAAAAATATGTAATAAGCTGAACCAATTTTCATATGCATTGTACATGTTGAGGACAACTGTAGGTAAATCAACATTACTAACCGCATATCATGGACTAGTTGCATCATGTTTAAGATATGGCATAATTTTTTGGGGTAATGCAACTGGAAAAGAAACTGCATTTATCGCACAGAAACGATGTATCCGAGCCATCTGTAATCTACAAAAAACTGACAGCTGTAAACCGCATTTTAAAAACTTAAAAATATTAACTTTACCGTCCATGTACATTTACGAAACTGCTCTTTTTGTCAGGTGCAACCTGTCTAAGTTTTCACAAGTAGCTAGCCTGCGCAGAGCCGGTATGCTACATTCGGTGCGAAACGACACTGCAATGTTTCGGAAGAGCATATTCGTAATGGCTCCAAAAGTTTATAACAAACTGCCAAAGTATATTAAATCAGCAGACAATATTAATGTATTTAAAAAGAAGTTATTTCTATTTCTGATTGAGAAGACATATTACTCTATTGAGGAATTCCTTAATGACCGAATATAATCTTTTTATGTGTAAGTGGTTGTAAAGTATTGCTTGCTTGTTATAAGAATGGGACTATTATCTATATGTTGACTGATATTTCTGATTATGTTATCTACTGCTTTTATCTGACATTTCCTGTAATTTTAATTGTAATCTGATCAATTATTGATATTATTATTTGTACACCATCAAGTGGTAGGACATAGAGATCATAATGTACTTGACTGTAACACCTATTGTAACCTATGTTCACAAATAAATAAATTGAATTGAATTGAATTGAATTTAATTGAATTGAATTTATTAGTGTGGAAAACGCAATAACGTAATTGTATAACACCTTATCAACACTTGAAATATAGCTGTTTAGCTAAATCGTGCATTCAAAACATAAACGGCCGTTTTTGTTACAAATGCACGATTTAGCTAAACAGCTATATTTCAAGTGTTGACAATGTGTTATAAAATTACGTTATTGCCTTTTCTACACTAATAATAGACCACATTTTGTATTTTTGATTCTATTTACGAGTTATGACATTTTTTCGATTGGCGGCGCTAGTGGACTGTAAAAGGCCCCTTAAGGCACTCACATTGTCGCTCGTATTTATTTGTGTGTTGAAGGCATTTTAATTTTTTTAATAAGTAATCTCTTTTTTTTTGCAGAAAGTAAAACATTTGCTCAGCTGTTAAATAGCAAAAACGGCTCGACGAAAAAAACAGTCAAGTGCGAGTCGGACTCGCACTTGACTCGGTTTTGAACAAATTTTGAAAATTACGCGCCATAAAAATAATTTTAAAACCTATTTGAGCTTCTGCTAATAAAGCCCTTTCTACGATACCTACCCCACAAGAAACGGTCACCTCACTTTAGACCCGTTTTTTGGCTAATGTATTTACTGTTTTTCAATTTTTCCCTTAACTTGGTTATAAGAAATTGCTTCTCGCTAAATTTCATGATTGTAGGTCTACGGGAAGTACCCTAAATACCATAGGTTTTAATGCCCTTGCGAATGTCAAAATATGCTGCAATATGTGGCATTACCAGCTATATCTTTTGATTGCGTTAACTTAGAAGTTTTTAATTTTTTTTCACAGCTACAAGGGACTGCAGACCTGATTTTACCAGATATTAGACTAGATATTAGATTTTAATTTCAACTGGATATCACCAAGCGTTCCTGAGAAAAAGGGTCTTGATAGACGGACAGAAGGTCAACAGTTCCTTTTTTCCTTTTCAGGTTCCTTACGGAACCTTAAAATTTATTGTCTGTATTTAATCAAACCTACTTTATAAATTACCCAGATGCTGAACTCTAACAGATTGATAAAAAAATGGTGAATGAAGCATTTCCAACGACTGATCAATACTATCATAGTGCGTCTTAACAAAATTATCCAATTGAAATATAAACTGTATAACAGCTCATTAAAAATAATGTAATTAAGTTAAATATAATTTATTCCCAGAGAAACGATTAAACTGTCTTGGGTCCTGCACCGAAATTAATCAGAAAAGACAGCGGAGGAGTAAGAAAAATAAGATGGATCACTCTCTTTTTTTTTATTGGGACAAGCCCGCCACACTATTCCCAAACCACTGTAACTTCTGTAAGCCAGAATCAACAGTGGCGACCACCAGAAAAAACGCAGAGGTAATGAAGCTCGACGAGTCCCAGAGAAACGATTAAACTGTCTTGGGTTCCGCAACGAAATTAATCAGAAAAAACAGCGGAGGAGTAAGAAAAACATAATTTCCACTTCCCTCCTAATCAAGCGGGAGACAGAACAAAACTAGGCCATTAGGCACAAAGGGGGTTTTTACAACTGGGGTAAGCCCAGTTGCCAAGCACCACTGGTTAAAAACACTAATATTAATGGGTCCTAAAATTGTGAGCTGTTACACTTGATTCCAATAATAGGTATGGCAAAAACGCTTGAACGCACGGAAATTCGTTCAAGTTTGCAAGCAATTGCAAATACGAACAATCCGCACATCATATCCTATGGGAGTGTACTCTTTGGCAAACTGAACGCAATATTATGTTGGATGGTATTCAGCCTACGTCTGAAGTTGTCTATTACACGTACCTTATGGATCACTCCTGCCCGGAATCTACACTACAAACACACTTATACCTATTAACTCTTGACATAAAGAATCAGAAAAAAACAGGTTCCGGCAGGAAATTCCACTCCTTAGCTGTACGCATAATCATTGGAACGGGCTTGTGGAAATTAAACTATGCAATGCCGACGCAATTTTGTTTTTATATTTCATTAGCAAGCCGCACCAGCATCGCACGGGTACAAATTATACACCTGAACCTTCTTCATGAATTTCTCTATCAATTGGTGAAAAACGCATGAAAATCCGTTCAGCAGTTTTTGAGTTTATCATGTACAGACCCAGTGGGGGATTTTGTTTTATAACATGTAGTGAAGAAAATTTACTTCTAAAAGGAACCTAATAAATTCTAAGTACCTACTGATTTGCAATAATAATGTGAGATATTTTACACTGAGTCTCAGCATCCAATAAATCGACATGAACATTTATTAAAGGAGACATAGAACCAAATATCTTGCGTGGCCAATCGCAAACAAACACTTATACAGTGAGCACACAGCCTTACAGCTACCCTTATCAAGTGTCACACATATTAAATAGCGAACAAGAATAAATCGAAATAAATAAAAACAACATACGCACTCAAACAAAGCTCTGTAATTTCATTAAAAAGTGTTGTTCTCTCAAAATATTTCGGAACACATTGACTGAGCTAGCACTCTGCTTTGCGTTATTCCTTTGATTTTTTGCGCTGGCAATGAAATATGACGGCGGTGTTGCAATATTTTTTGCTTAGCTCTAATTGGTTGGTGGTGCAGTAATGAATTGCTGGCTGCGTTTGAGTTCTGACCCGTTTAAGCCCTAGCCTGGATGTGAGCGCTGCCAGGACGCTAAGTACACTCGCAGTGTGTGAATGATTGTTTTGACGTGCATTTTGCTGCTTTGCTTGCTTGTTTATAGTAAGAGCTACGTAGCAACGTGTTACTTAGTGTGACGCTGTGAGCTAAGTTGGTTAGTTACCGAAAGTTATGTGACGCAAATTGTGTTGTTTGCGTTGCAGTTACGACTTATTGATAAGCATTTCTACTCACTTCCTAGCTAGCAAATAGGAATAGCTTTTTACTGAGAAACGTCTGTTTAATACAGCTGCAAGAGATTTTTTATAATAACGTAAGTTAGGATTTTTCGTAAAAAAAACCCTGCATATTGAAATCAGTCATGCATTTGCCCATGAACAGCATGTACTCAACGAATGTCTGGAAAAATACCGGGAAGTAGAATTATAAAGCGTAGATAAAAATATTTCTGATTTTTTGTTCAACTACGTCAATAAAACGCTTGTTACCAGCTGCGACAATCTTCGATAAAACATCAATGCAACTACATTAACATAATAAAGTAATTTATCAACGACAAAAACAAGCTAATTAACAATAACTGAGAGATAGCGTTTTATAAATAAATTGTTTTACATTCAAAATGGCAGTCACGCGATATGCGCAACTAACAGTTACATTAAGAGACGTAATTATCAAAAAAAATATGAAAAAGTGTTTATTCACAGTAACACACTTAATAACAATATAATTATTACCTCTGCCAAACTGCAAAACAGTTTGTTGGCAAATGTAGCTCCTTTGATTTTGCAAAACCACATGACTGAACATGAAATAACCCATTTTTTTTGTGGGGTGGGAAATCATCCAATGAGATCTCCTGCTCTAAGGTGGAGCGAGAGGGCGTGTCAAACTCTTACTGACTAAAACCCACGCCTGTTCCTTCCCTACCCTGAGCACCCCAGGGGCGAGGTAACTGTGTTTCGAATTTATCCTCAACCCCTGGGCAGGCATCGGCCATGACGGGCCCCGTTATTATTGCTGACAACTCTTTGAGGCGCGCGTGGAACACAACGCGCCGTCGACTCACGGGCCTGGTGCTAATCGGACGGCGAGCTACCCATTACTCGCCATCCGCAGGCCCGGGTCTACGGTGACCGGAGATCGTCTCGCGGCGCGGGAAGCCCGTGGCTTCTCCTGCGGCGGCTGCCTCTGAGGGCGTGAGGGCGACTCTGTTGTTGAGCCTCCCTCACCCGTTCCGCCTCCTCCTTCGCAAGCATTACTGTTTCGCAGAAGGAGGAGACTGCTTCCCATTCCCTTTTGCTCCGTACCATGACCTGGACCAGGGCCGGGCGCGAGAGGTCGCTGCCGCCGATCGCCTCTCTGAAATAACCCATAGAATTGCCAAATTTATGTGGAAGTGGGCAGGGCACATTGCTCGCAGAACGGATGGTCGATGGGGCCGAAAGGTTCTGGGGTGGCGACCGCAGTAGAGGAAGAAGCAGCAATGGAAGACCTCACACAAATCGAGCAGTGCACCTGGTAAGGGCCACGGGAGTCCGTTGGAAGCGAGACGCACAGGGACGATTGTTGTAGGGCGTCGCGTCGCTTGAGGGAGACCTATTTCCAGCAATGTATGATTTATAGCTAGATATTTAAATTATAATCATATATTAATTTTCACGTATTTTTCTAATGTTCCACTAATGTTTTGTACTCAACCTAAAAGCAGCTTAAAACAATGTGTTTAAAATTCTGAACTGTTGTAGTTTGTTAGTTTTACGAGTATGTTCGTTTAAATCGCATACAATGCAAAGATCATATATTAGTATTCTGTGAAAAATGTTGCTGGTTACACATTAGATCACATTTTATTGTATTGTTTTCTGTAATGTGGAATGTGTCACTGTTTGTTTTGCCTCATAAATAAAATAAAATAAAATAAAAATAGCAAAAATGATGTCTTTTTTAAAGGCTGCATTGTAGAGTGTGAAGAACTTCTAGCCACGCTGCTTTTCGAGAAGTACATTTCTGAAAGATAGGTTGATATTACGGTGACAAAAGATAAACGATTTGTCTGTTTTTGCAATCAATATACATTCTTATTAGCTACCTACTAATTATTATAATGGACTTCATACGTAAGCATGAAATAGGTATAAATTATTATAATGTGCCTAAAAAAAAAAAAAAAAACCACGTAAACATTGACCTATTTAAAAAATAACCGGTCATGTGCGTGTCGGACTTGCAAATTTTTCCAAAAAAAATCAGATTTAGCACTACATTGGTATTTGTTAGTAAAATATACGTAGGTAATAATAATTCATAGGTCATTGTTTGATTTAATTTTCATTGATGATTGAGATTGTTATTGTCACCAAATCCTGTCCGATTGTCTGTCTGAATCCTGTCTTGTCCTTTCGGTATGGGCACGCTCAGCACAATTTTATTGTACCTTTTCGTACCTACTACTATTTTCTTTACCTTTTGTTTGTTGCTGTTGTGTTGTGTCTGTGTCTTCTTTTTCAAGTTCATAGGTCAATGGGAAGTTAAAAAATTCTTTGGAACAAATTTTGTGACAGACAATGGACAGACAGACAGACGGGCACGTGAGTGACAGCAATAGAGCCGTTTGGGCCCTACGGCTACGGAACCCTAATAAAACATTCAACTGCTTCAACAAGACTACTTAATCTTAAACTTCCAAAAGTGCCAACGGAGCTGTCAATTAAAATATTAGCCCGTCACCAGACAAACGCGAGTTAAAATGAAATGGAGTGTTAAGGCGCTATTAACTGCCAATGACCTTGAGTAGTTAGCTTGCGTGTTTTATGCTGAGATCACGTAAAGCGTCGTACGTCCACCCAGTAATAGGACTCGCCCATCAAGGAGCGCTGTCCGAAATTAGACGCATTATTAATTTATAATATTCATTAAACCACACGTGTTATACTAAAACACGTATACTAAATTATAAATAATTAAATGATCTTTAAAATGGTGAAAAGTTCATAAAAATACGCTTTATAGTTTTTGCGTGATTCTCAATTTTTCATCTGCATTAAACATAACTTTACAAACTAATTACACAATTGTTATAAAAATATAATTTCAAATATTCACATTTCAAAGTACGAAAAAATTTACTAGAGTAACATATCTTTTTTTTAAAGAAATAAGACTAGTCGTTTAGACGTAATGTTCAATTAAAAATCATTAGAAGTCGTATATGCAGCGCCTTAAGTATGGCCGTTTATCATGCACTTCGGGCGAGGTCAGAGTCAGACGGAGGAAGGCTTAACAAATGACCCACACCAATCAGGCTTAACAGAACCCGGCTTTTAACCCTAGTTATGGAGTGCTCATGAAACTTTTTTTTTAATCAACTCCTTTTTTCTACGGATAGATTACAAAGTATCAGGTCTTGTTGGGTTTTATTGTATTCAAAATTTTCTCATTCTTCGGAGTTAACAATTATCCGGTATATAAATAAAGACCTTTTACTATTACTAATAGTACATAGAGGACTTATTTACTTCCTGGAAATAGATATGCGATAGGTATCATATCTATATGCCGTGAGGAAAGTCTTGTGTATGGATGTAGATGGCATAAGAGTAGAGGAAGGCCAAAGAAACGATGGATGGACTGTGTTAAAGAGGATATGGGTAAACAGGGGGTGGCCACAGAGATGACGACTAATATGTAAGTATGGAAGAAAAAGACATGTTGCGCCGACCCCAAATAAATTGGGATAAAGGCAGGAGAAGGATGATGAAACTGATATGTCATAAGATACATAAAAAAACGTTAGCACCATTTTCAAGTAAATTAACAGAGCTATCTTGGTGGCTACATTCTGGTCGGACACAATTTGAATCAACCCGATACGAAAAGAAGTAAATTTTGAAAACCAAATATCTACAATACACAATCTATCTCAGATGTGGTTCTTTAAAAGTCTTTTAAGACCACCATGAAATATGGAAGTAACGTTTGTGTCGAGTTCGACAAATTGTTTCCTCAGCTTTTGGATTATAAATAAAACATTTCCACCATTCATTCTTGTAGCAGGAAAATCATAAAAGAAATATACAAAAACACATCAAATAAAGGCAACACATAACGCCATCACCTTTTCCTTAATATATTCACGCTCATATATAAATGTTATAAGCAGTAAATCACGACACACGTCTCGGCCGGGACTGCCAGCCAAAAATTTGCGCGTTCAAACTGTCACCCGTAGGTGCTTGTCATGACGTCTGTTTAGCATTTTTTCTTTGTAATAAAAAAAATACATACCGGCACTAAGAAAGGCTAGCCTTATTTTTAGATATTATTAAAATGGCTTCATTTTAGTGTCTTTATTGGTGATATTCAAATGTACGTTCGTCATCCCTGACTAATCTGTTTTGATAATTGTATTGTACTGTGATAGTGTACTATATCGTCTTCCTGGAAGTGGAACGCGAGGCCGTGGCTACTTAAGGCGCTATTAACTGCCAACGACCTTGAGTGGTTAGCTTGCGTGTTCTGTGCTGAGGTCACGTAATGAGTCTTACTTCCACCCAGTAATATGACTCACCCATCAAGGAGCGCTGTCCGAAATTAGATGCATTATTAATTTATTATACATAAAACAACAAGTATTATACCAAAACACGTATAATAAAATATAAATAAATAAATGATCTTTAAAATGGTAAAGTTTTCATAAAAATAAGCTTTATAGTTTTTGGGTGATTTTCAATTTTTTATCTGCATTAGACATAACTTTACAAATTAATTACTCTAGGTTATAAAAATAAAATTTCAAATATTCACTAATCAAATTACGAAAAAAATGGTTTAAATTAACATATATTTTGTTCAAAGAAATAACTCGAGTTATTTAGACGTGATGTTCAATTTAAAATCATTAGAAGTCGTCCAACTGTGCCTTAACGTACACAAATCCTCGGAACAGTGGGGTCGCTCCGGGAAGCCTGTGGAGCTCCCAGGAAGCTTCTGTGCTTCTGGACAAAGTTAGGTTGGCTATGTTAGCCAGAACCCCCACGCTCAATGGACCAAAGGGCAGTCTAAGTGCGGACAACAGAGTCCCTGTATTATACTGTACTTCTGGAAACCACTATCCATTCCATTGCTGGTTTTTTTTACAGTATTACTTAAATAATAATAATAATATTTAAAAAAAAAATATATCAAGTAATATTATATTAAACCGAATTAATAAGTAAACACCAGCTGTTACTAAAGTAGAAGAATGAATTAATGCAGATACTGGGGTAAGAGCTGCTATAGCAGCAGGTAATCAAGAACTAAAAGGAATTTGAGCACTTTTTGTTATAGCTGCTATAATAATTAATGTACCAATTATATTTATTTCTCAATCATTATTTATAAACTCTAAAGTAAGAGAGATGAAGAAAATAATTAATGTATAATTTTCTTGTTTTCTTTTAAATTAGCTTTTACCCGTTTTTTTTTTTTTTTTTTTTGGGGGGTGGGAAATCATCCAATGACTTCTTCCGCTCTAGGGTGGAGCGGAAGGGTGTGTCAGACTCTTACTGACTAAAACCCACCCCTGTTCCTCCCTGCCTCGAGTGCCCGGGGGCGAGGTAACTCTTTCGAATTTATCCTCCACCCCCGGGCAGGCACCGGCCGTGGCAGGCCCCTTCCTTTGGCTGACAACTCTTTGAAGCGCGCGTGGAACACTAAGCGCCGTCGACTCTCGGGCCTGGTGCTGATCGGACGGCGAGTTACCCACTACTCGCCGTCCGCAGGCCCGGGTCTATGGTGGCCGGAGATCGTCTCGCGGCCCCTGGCGTCTCCTGCGGCGGTCGCGGCTGGGGGCGCTAGGGCGACTCGGCCGTTGCTGAGCCTCCCTAACGTGTGCCGCCTCCCTCTTCGCGAGCATTACTGCTTCGCAGAAGGAGGAGACGGCCTCCCATTCCCTCTCGCTCCGTACCATGGCCTGAACCAGGGCACGGCGCGAGAGGTCGCTGTCGCCTATCGCATCCACGAGGACACGGCGGTGCTCTGCCCAAGCGGGGCAAACCTCCACCGTATGCTCCACCGTGTCCTCTGGGCGATCCTCGCAGTGGAAACACTCAGGGGTCACCTCCGCCCTGATCCGACACAGGTACCTCCCGAAACAGCCGTGTCCGGTGAGCACCTGCGTCAGGCGGAAGGTGAGGGCGCCGTGACGCCTCTCCAGCCACTCCTCAAAGAGGGGCACTACCGCCTCGATGGTGGCGTGCCCAGAGCTTTTACCCGTAACTTAGCATTCGTGAACCATAACAGAAACTGTTTTTGTTTTAATATGTATTAATGAAAGGATATTTCAAATCGAATTGTAATTTCCAGAGATTACCTTTTCAAACATAACAAACTAAGCTAACAAACCAAAATTTTAACTTTTCATAATGTTAGTTTAAATTAATTGTGTAGGTAACGAAATTCTTAGTATCTCTAAAGGGTAACACTTAAACTTGCCATCGTTAACAAAACTAATTGGTAACTGTTAGTTTTTGATTGTGTAGCTAATATAGGTTTAATAACTGTTTGCGCTAATAAAAACGTAATATAAAAACAAAATTATAGAAATAAAAACACTTAAACCAATTAGAAAGTTTGAAAACCGAGATGAAATCAATTTAGATTCGATTGCCACTTGAAACTTTTAAGTGAAAATTAAAATAAGATGAAGCATTGGGAAAAAGCTGGTTTATAAAAGCAAATAAACATACCAATGCTGATTTGGCTACAAGGTGAATTTTATATACCTATTATTGGAATCAAGTGTTATGGAGATCAAATAGGCAGTCGCTCCATGTAAAATACTAGTATTCAGCTGCATGCGGTTAATCTGGAAGCCGACCCCAAGGTAGTTTGGAAAAGGCTAGGCAGATTTTTATTGGAATCAAGTGTAACAGTTCACAATTTTGGGACCCATTAATATTATTGTTTTTAACCAGTGGTGCTTGGCAACTGGGTTTACCCCAGTTGTAAATACCCCCTTTGTGCCTATAATGGCCTAGCTTTGTTCTGTCTCCCGCTTGATTAGGAGGGAAGTGGTAATTATGTTTTTTTTACTCCTCCGCTGTCTTTTCTGATTAATTTCGTTGCGGTACCCAAGACAGTTTAATCGTTTCTCTGGGACTTGTCGAGCTTCATTGCCTCGGCGTTTTATTCTGGTGGTCGCCACTGTTGATTCTGGCTTACAGAAGTTACAGTGGTTTGGGAATAGTGTGGCGGGTTTGTCAAAATTTAAAAAAAAGGTGAATATTGTTATTAACCATATAGATTAATTACCGCTTTTAAAGAGAAATGACGATGCATTTTCAAAAGTAAGTAATACTCGTACATAGCATCATGCCTGTAGTCCATGAAGGATTAAGCAGAGGTGTACCTTTCTTTCGAAAAAAGGAGGAGGTTCTATGTTCGACTATATGTATTGTTTATGTATGTTCAACGATTTCGCTGTCGATTGTGGACCCAGTTACAAAATTCTTTTTTTATTCAAAAGAGGTGGTCCCATATAAATTGTATCGAAATTGATTCAGTGCGTTTTGAAAAAATCAACAAAAACAAAAAATATGGGTACACTGACGACGAAGTTTTTTTTTCAGTAGGAAACCTTGAAAAGGTGTCCGGGCTTTGGAGATAAGACCTGGGAGTGTGGGATTTTTACATGACCTACCCCAGTGATCAACATCAGCCCATGGAAGAGGTCCAGTCACCATTTAAAAGACCATTCCAGAACCCCATCTATGCAACGCCAGTTAGGGCACATCCCTAAGGAGATTGTAAGGGGGTCTCCCCTGAGCCTCGCTGTGCATAGCAGCACGTCATCACTCATCCCTGGAATCACTCGATGGGCGAACAGGGTCCCTACTCTGAGCACTCCTATTCCAAATACGCGACGGCACGGTTGGCGCAGTGGTTGAGCGTTCGGCTGCTGCGCTGCGTGTCGCGGGTTCGATCTCCGCACGGAACAAATATTTATATGGCCTACAGATACTTGTTCCGGGTCTGGGTGTCTTGTGTATGTGAGTTTACATGTTTGTGAACGCATCCACGATACAGGAATAATTCCTAGTGTGGTGCAACGTTTTTTTAATAAAAAAAAAATAAAAAAATCAGAGATGTACCTGTCCCATTTTATAGAGAGAGAACTCAGGGATCAACGAGGCACAAATCCTCAGGCTGCTTTTGAGAAATTCCAGATGACACTTGGCCTAGACGCGAATTTTGCCCGGGAGGCCCAGGACATCGTGCTCAGCTATATCGCGTCCACTAGACCAACGAGGCAGTACTAACGCAATACCTACTTAATTATGCGGCAAATACGTATACAGACTAGTTCCTTTTTATTTTTATTTCTTTCCTTGCACTCAAAGGTTGTCTGGTGGACATCGCTGAGAGTTAGTTAATTCTCAAGTGATCATATCAGTCAAAGATAAGGTTTTCCTTAAAAATCGATTAGCATTGATGTCTAGAATGCATAAATAGATTGGTACTGGACTAAAACGACGTAATGGCACATACATGATCATAACCCTGCATTACTTGACCCTGCATCCCATTTTCTTCATTCTAAGAGGGAATGCATCAATGGGCTCTTCATCCTACTCAAACTACGTAACGTGTCCACCTTTTTTTGTGGTGGTGGGAAATCATCCAATGACTTCTCCCGCTCTAGGTAGAGCGGAAGGAAGGTCAGACTTTTACTGAGTAAAACCCACCCCTGTTCCTTCAGTTGCCTGAGTGCCCAGGAGCGCGGTAACTCTGTTTCGAATTTATCCACGACCCTTGAGCAGGCATCGGCCATGACGGGACCCGTCATGAATTACTGAAATCTCTTGGAGGCACGCGTGGAACACTACGCGCCGTCGACTCTCGGGCCTGATTCTGATCGGACGGCTAGTAACCCACTACTCGACGTCCGCAGGCCCGCGCACCCTGCACTTTACCTGGAACTATAGTTTTAGTCAACATAAAATCGACGAGACCAAACAATACGGCATTTTCTTGTTTAGTATCTATGGTACCCCTCTACTAGTCACCACATAGTTTAATGACACTTGTCACTTGTAATAATAAGTTATAATAATAAGTTTATTTGTAGGTACATAAAAAAAACAACAACACAATACATAGCATATGGAAAAAGAGGTAATAACACTAGTCAATACAGATTCAATAAACCCAAACACAATAGTGTTATCTTGTTTAGTTGAGAAGTTGCTATGGATGGTCACCTTCCGGTTTTAACATCAGACCCTTGGTACCAACTACCACCACCACTAAATGTAATATCGCTTGTCAACACATAACCAATAAGCTGAAACACGATGGTGCTATCTTATTTGGTTGCGGAGATTCAATGGTCACATTCCGACTCCATCACCAGACCCTGGGTACTACCAAGAGTAAAAACACTTTTCAATACACATCAAATGAGTCAAAATACGATGGTGCCCACCCCTGTTCCTTCAGTTGCCTGAGTGCCCAGGGGCACGGTAACTCTGTTTCGAATTTATCCGCGACCCGTGGGTGACGTGTCCACCTCAAACTGCAAGTATGTTTACAAACATAAGTGTGACTCTCCTAAAGATAGACTGCCACCACCCGGTCCAACAACTCGGTGTGTCTAGATTAATTTGATTACACGAGTACTCCGCAGACTGCGTGTCGCCAAGACGCACGTCCTCGCATATCAAGTTACTTTCCGTTAACACCAGTTTACGAGTATGCAATGTACTAAGTAGAGTATACACACAAGATTAAATTAAAAGGAAATATCTTGTTGCACCGGAAGTCTCAGTTAGAACGACATACGCAAAAAGACAGTATACCAGGCAATCCGCTTCCATCTACAACAAGTTAAATAAACTTTTAAATATTTTCCCCATGACTTATCGGGATTGTAAAAAATCTCTGATAGAATGGCTAAAAAGCAAAAGCTATGTCGACATCGAAACTCTTTTACAAACTAGCGTGTGATAAATCTGGTGATAAGTAACGCACACGCACACACACCTCCATATACACAGGCACACTCTTTACATACACACACACACTGACACAACACTCATCTACCCACACCCACACACACCCATACACACACATGTTTTAAGCTAATCATTTTTGTTTGTTTACCTTTCTTTTCTTTCATTAGTTTATAAGTTATTCAAATTGGTAAAGTTCATGTAAGCACACTCCTACATACTTTTGTACTAGTTTTAGAAGAGCGGGGCCTCCTAGCACAGGTATTTCTCATACTTAAAAGGAGACCCCTATGTAAGATATATTGTAGAAGTTGTAAAGTTACTGAAATAAATATTTATTATATTTATTATTATTATTAAATTAAACAAGGTAATACTATAAAACATTTCTGTCCAGGAGGTCAAATGGACCAGGGCCACAAAGAGTAAGCTAGGCCCTGAAACGCAAAGGGAAAATGAAGGAGCACAGAAGGGTTAAAGTCAGTAAGAGTCTGACACTCCCTCTCGCTCTACCTATAGCGAGAGACCCTCAAAAAAAGAAAAGGACGGAAGAATTATTTCTCCGTGAAATAAACGGAGAAAGAATTCTTTAATGGTTTACAACACCTACCTAAACTACCAAAGCGACGTCTAGGTACGTATCAAACTGCCGAACCTTTGTATTAGAAATGTATTTTTAATGATAATATTCGAATTTTTAGCTCAAAAGGGTCAAGAACAAGAAAAATAATTGGGGGCAGACCTTATTATAATAATTTTATCTGCCTAGGACACTGTTATGATAACCAAGTGCCAAAGCCTACAATATTTCCTTTAACTCCTCCTGATAATTGCCGGAATACTAACTGCTGCAAAATCAACAATACCTATAGGGAATCAACAATACCAGTTGTGGGAACATCGTAATGTTCCCACAACTGGGACACAGGCCTCCTCACTGTGAGAGGAACTGGGCCGTAATAAACGCCCACGCGGGCATATGTCTTCGAATTGGTGCTAGGACATGTCGGTTTCCTCACCGTTTTAAGAGACTGGAAAACTTATTTGGCAAATAACTTTGGTTGATACCTACACTATCTGGAATGTGTGAATCAAGTCTGGACAAAAGGTTTTGTCCGATATCACTCAATCCTTATCGTTCCAATATTTTAGTATTTATTCGCCAGTCTGCCCGTCCGTGTGTTAGGCATTTATCTGTCATTTGAAAGAGCTCATATCCTGAGCGGCGTGCCTCGTGTCATTCGCTCCGAAATGATACGGTGATAAGAGATGTTATTACTTTTAAACATTCCGCCCTTATGAGTAGTAGGTACCTACGTATTGGACAGTACTGGGTGTGGGGATAAAAAATGGAATTCCATGTCCGAGTTAATAGTAGAATATAATAGTTGCTATTTTTATAAGCTACTGGTCGGTTTGAACGAAATATTTTGAGCAATGATTGGTCAAAAGCGATTTTGTCTCTATTGTGGTCAACTAACGAGGGTAGGTCAAGTCATGTTTTCTGAAATTTTCACCGATTTAAATTACCAACAGCCGTTCTGATTTGTTCTGCGGGCATAAAGCTACAATGAGCTCTTGTCTATCTGGCTAAAATTGGACGCACTCCATTATCAAAAGTTTACTTCATGTTCTGCCGTGAAGCTCAACATGAATGTCATACATTTTCTCTAAAAACCTATTTGTTATAAACGTATTCAAAACTTATCAATTTGTAAATTGAACACCAAGTTTAAATTGTGAGGGAAAGCGGCTCGAAGTTTTCATAATAAAAGTTGTTCGTTCACGCGAAAGATGACAGACAACGCCATCCATCACGACCGGCATTGTTGTAGGTTGGACAGGCAGGGAGTTGGCATGTTGTTAATAGTTACCTGTGCCCACATAGTACACAGGTAGATCACGCGACTATCAACATGAGGTTGCTTTAGTTTGTAATCAATAATCGTCTTAAGGCGCAGTTAAACGACTTGATTTAATGGTTTTTAATTGAACATCACGTCTAAATGACTAGTTTTATTCCTTTGAAAAAAATATATGTTACACTAAACTATTTTTATCTGAGAAAATTTAAAAATATATTTTTATAACATTATGTAATTAATTTGTAAAGTTATGTATAACGCGGATAATAAATTGAGAATCACGCAAAAACTTTATAGCGTATTTTTATGAAACCTTCACCAGTTTAAAGATCATTTAATTATTTATAATTTAATATCAGTGTTTTAGTTTCATACTTGTTGTTTTAAGTGTAATAAATTAATAATGCGTCTAATTTCGGACAGCGCTCCTTGATGGGCGAGTCCTTGCACTGGGTGGACATACGACGCGTTACGTGAGCTCAGCACAGAACGTGCAAGCTAACCACTCAAGATCGTTGGCAGTTAATAGCGCCTTAAGTAAAAGGTCACTTAGATTTAGATTGGAGAAATGCTTCGATATACCCCATTAGACATATTGGGGACTATGTACGATTGTACGACCTCGCCTCTTAATAAGTATTTTTCTTTTTTTTTTAAACGGTGCCTCACTTACAGGAATTACTCCTGTATCGTGGGTGTATTCGCAAACATGAAATCCATATAAACAGATTTTTGCTCCGGGTCTGGGTCTCTAGACCCGGAACAAAAATCTGTAGGCCATACAAATATGTATCAGTTCTGTGCGGGAATCGAAATCGCGACACGCAGCGCAGCAGCCAATCGCTCAACCACTGCGCCAACCGTGCCTTTTCTTTATTAGTTGTTAGATTATTTAATTCATTCTTGAATAATATAAATCGGATTGAGAAACAGAGAACGTAGGAGCCGCGGCGGCCGCTGGTAGAGGCGGCCTTTTGTACAACAAAGAACATAGACGCGAGACGGTCACTGGTAGAGACAGCGTTTTGAACAACACAGAACATAGACGCGCGGCGGTCACTGGTAGAGGTGGCCTTTTGTACAACAAAGAACATTGATGCGAGACGGTCACTGGTAGAGACGGCGTTTTAAACAACAGAGAACATAGCCTCGCGGCGGTCACTGGTAGAGGTGGCCTTTTGAACAACAAGAGAAAGTAGACGAGGGGCGGTCACTGGTAGAGGTGGCCTTTTGAACAATAAGAGAAAATAGACGAGCGGTGGTCACTGGTAGAGGTGGCCTTTTGAACAACAGAGAACATAGTCGCGCGGCGGTCACTGGTAGCGACGGCGTTTTGAACAACACAGAACATAGGCGCGCAGCGGTCACTGGTAGAGGTGGCGTTTTGAATAACAGAGAACATAGACGCGCGGCGGCCACTGGTGGAGGTGGCCTTTTGAACAACAGATAACATAGACACACGGCGGTCACTGGTAGAGACGGCGTTTTAAACAACACACAACATACACGCGCGGCGGTTACTGGGAGAGGTGGCCTTTTGAACAACAGAGAATATAGACGCGCGGCGGTCACTGGTAGAGACGGCGTTTTGAACAACACAGAACATAGACGAGCGCCGGTCACTGGTAGAGGTGGCCTTTTGAACAACAGAGAACACAGACGCGCGGCGGTCACTAGTAGAGACGGCATTTTGAACAACACAGAACATAGGCGCGCGGTGGTCACTGGTAGAGGTGGCGTTTTGAATAACAGAGAACATAAACGCGCGGCGGTCACTAGTAGAGGTGGCCTTTTGAACAACAGAGAACATAGACGGCCACCGCGCGTCTATGCTCTCTGTTGTTCAAAACGCCGTTTCTACTTCAGACTAGAGCACAGCTCTATGCTCTTTGAATAAAAATTTTCTTGTAAGTGGTCAAACTTGAAATTTCAAGTAAAATAACGTAAACTGCAGAACACCAAAAAGATAAACACAAGAAAATTATGTAACTTTGACAACTTCTAACAGCGAACTTGTAAAGAATTTCAACGTCGTGAATTTTTTTTATTAATACCTCTTGAGAAGCTCGATTTTCTCATAAATTAGCTAAAGTACAAGTGCTACGGACTTGATGGAAACTATTTAACGAAGTTAGCATATTTGTGCGCGATAATCTTCGGAACTACTGACCCGGTTTTAATTAAACTTCTGACAAGTTTATAATTGTTAAGTTGCGTGTATCTAACTATGTGTGGAAGCTTTCGCTGTTCAAGAAATTATTGGGTGGTGTTTCTTGATGATGATTATGTTTGCTAAGCGATTTTAACAAGTAATTAGATAACGGGTTTCGCAGGTATTTAATGAGCGTGCAATGCGGTTATCGGTTTGGTTCAATTTTACTGTTTTAGTTATGGCCAATCGCTTGTTTTGTTTTCAGTGTTCATTAAGCAATGCACCGACCAATTGTGTTTTTGTTTCGTTCTCAATGTTGGTAGTAAATTTTAGAAATATGGCCGCTTCGTTTTTTATCTATGCTATATTTTTGTCTACTTATACAAAATATTTTGCATCGGTGCTTCTATGTGCCTCTCTTTAGGCACCCGAACCCGAATTTTTCGTACCCGAAGGGTCCAAACGGAGCCCTAAGTATTGCTGTCACTCACGTGTCACAGACGGACAGACTGACAGCAATGATGTAAAATATTTTATGTTAAAATTTTATTATATTAATTCTCTAATTTTAATTTTAAAACAGTAGCAACTAACAATTAAATCACAAAAATTCGTTAACAACAATTAAAGGATGATTCACGTTACACCGTGTCGCCACCGGGCCGTGGCCGTGCCCCGGCCGGGGCACGGCCGGAGCACGGTCACAGATTGTTGCATACATTTTTTATGAAGTGATTCATGCTACACCGGAGCACGGCCAGGGCTCGGCCCGGTGGCGACACGGTGTAACATGAACGTGTTAAACAATACAAACCCCGGGAAACAATTGCCGGTCAAACAATTGCACGGTCAAATATCTATAGTATACTTTTTGCATGAAATGATCTATGCTTGTCCGTGTCCCGGACGTGCCCCGGACGTGCCCCGGCCGTGCCCCGGCCGGGGCCCGGTGGCGGCACGGTGACAGCCCGGTGTAGCATGAATGACTAGCCCGGTGGACGAGCCCCGGCCGTGGCACGGTGGCGACCCGGTGTAACGTGAATCATCCTTTAGAAGGCGTTGCATTCACATTGAATGACAATCACAGAACATTATTTAAGTCAATTTGACAGACGACATAAACCGGTAAATTTGGAAAAACCCGGCTGTCACAACTTATGAAGGGATTGGGTAACATTTTATTGGTAGTTCCTAATAATAGTGAAACGAAATACGCTCCGGATATGTTCACTCCTGCTTCTTTTAGGTTTTTAGCTTTGACACGGTAGATAGGTTAAATATAAACAAATGAAAGCCACATAATTTCATAAGATAAATAGTTTAAAAAGTTAAAATTAAGTGTGACAGCTGCTGTATAAATAGATAATAATAAATTCGGCGTCTATCGTAACTGTTATGTTTATTGTACTTTTGTTACAAAGTGTTCATTTAAATAACCTTCTTTAGCTTCTGTCTAATGCGTACACGTAATGTGAATAGAGAATTACCTACCTACCTACTAAAAATTACATTTTCGCCAGAATTTTTACCTGTATAGGTAATTTAGTTTGTTTCGTGAACAGTAACCTACATCAAAGCAAGCAGCTCCCGAACTGAAAATTTTCGAGATAAAAGATAGAACATGCCTCAATATTGCATAATACCTATAAACTTTTGAATGTTGGCACTTTGAATATTAAGCGGAGTTCCGATCTATTGAAAATTACAGGCCTTGTTTAGTATGGCAGGTTTGAAAGTCAACATTTTTCAAGTAATATAAAAGGGGGGTTAAAGAAGCTGTTTTTAAAACCGTGGCGTAGCTTACCTAAGCTACGCCACGGAGGCCACAAAGCAACTAGGTATGTTTTATAATAATCTCCTAAGCTAAGATGTTACTTGTACCCGGGCCTGCGGATGGCGAGTAGTGGGTAACTCGCCGTCCGATCAGCACCAGGCCCGAGAGTCGACGTCGCGTAGTGTTCCACGCGCGCCTCAAAGAGTTGTCAGCAAAACATGACAGGGCCCGTCATGGCCGATGCCGGCACAGGGGTTGAAGATAAATTCGAAACAGAGTTACTTCGCCCCTGGGCATTCAGAGCAGGGAAGGACCAAGGGTGGGATTTAGTCAGTAAGAGTCTGACACGTCCTCCCGCTCCACGCTAGAGCGAGAGATGTCATTGGATGATTTCTCACCCCACAAAAAAAAAGATGTTACTTGTCGGTGTTTATCTAGTTTAAGAATTCTGTTCAAACGATAGATAAAATAATATTGTGGAAATAGTGGCGCGATACCAAGACGATTGTTTTGTCGCCACGCAGCGTGAACATAACACCCACGCCGAGAGCACGTGACGTGAGACGCATAAGTTTTCACTAAACGGAATAATTATTAAAGAATCAACAAATAATTGTGTACCATAATCCTAATATCTATAATCTGAAATAGTATTTTGGGGGGGGGGGGCAATCATCCAATGACTTTTCCCGCTCTGGGTGGAGCGGTAGGGCGTGTCACACTCTTACTGACTCAAACCCACCCCTGTTCCTTCCCTGCCTGAGTGCCCAGGGGTGCGGTAACTCATTTTCAGAATTTATCTGCTACCCCTAGGCATGCAGGCACCGGCGACGACGGGCTCCGCCAGCGGTGGCCGACAACATCTCTTTGAGGCACGCGTGGAACACTACGCGCCGTCGACTTTCGGGCCTGGTGCTTATCGGACGGCGAGTTACACACTACTCGCCGTCCGCAGGCCCGGGTCTATGGTGGCCGGAGATCGTCTCGCTTCGCCGGAAGCCCCTGGCGTCTCCTGCGGTGGCTGCTGCTGTGGGCGTGAGGGCGACTCTGTTGTTGAGTCTCCCTCACCCATGCCGCCGCCCTCTTCGTGAGCATTACTGCTTCGCAGAAGGAGGCGACAGCTTTCCATTCCCTCTCGCTCCGTACCATGGCCTGAACCAGGGCCGGGGTGATCATCTTTACATACCGAGACTCCTTCGTGCCTCGGAAATCACGTTAAGCCGTTGGTCCCGGCTGTCAATCGTGAATCTTTGACAGTCGTTACGGGCCGTCAGAAGCTCGAAAGTCTGATATCCAGTCTTACCAAGGGGTTATCGTATTACCCAGTAACTGGGTTGTGGAGGTTAGATAGGCAGTCGCTTCATGTAAAATACTGGTATTCATCTGCATCCGGTTACACTGGAAGCCAACCCCAAGATAGTTGGGAAAAGGCTAGGCAGATTTTCACATAGAGAGAGAAAACATAAGAAATCCAAACTGCTTTTGGCATTTCAATCTTCAGAATGACAACAGTTGATTTACATAAAAATAGTACTCAGAATGTGACCAAAGAAACATTCCAGCGCCAAAGGCTGAAAAGCCCGCAATACATATTCCGAAAACCGAGTAATTTCTCGAGCAGGGACAAATTCTAACCCCAAAATATTTTAAGTATACCTACCCTTGTACTTAGGGACATAAAAAGCTAGTCGTAACCGACAAAGATTAATTTGTTCTTATATGTTACAAGCGGACGTAAATGTTTGGGTTATTTTTATTGCTAACAATACGTGCCTGTGGCTTCTAAAAGTTTTTTAGATCTGTGGGTTCTATGTAGACATTGTTTGATTTTTAAATAAGTTGTTAAAGCAATTGTGCTGTCATTTTCTTTATAAGATTAACATAACAAAACTAATTACTGTTTCTTCAATATTTAGATTTGTTTTTGGCATGATTTTACGGAATAGTTGTTGCTCTTGGTAAAAGAATGTGTCGACAGACCAACAACCTTGCGTGGATAACAACAAGAACCTGGTTAAGGTCTTCTCTGCAAAGCATGGCACATGAGGCCTAGCAGTGAGTGGCCAATAATTATGATGTAGAAATACAGGTAGAAAATTTAAACTGACTGACTGTCCGCATGCAAATTTCAGATGAATTTAGTGAGTCTCAATGAGAAAGTACCTTTGAATCCTCCTAAACCAAAAATCCCTTGTTAATACAAACACAGCATGAAAAAATATTCTTTCTTGTTTTTTTTAGGGTTCCGTACCGGAAGGGTAACCAACGGGAGCCTATTACTATTTTCTTATTTATTTACACTTCATTGCTTATGCCTTAGGCATTCTCTACCAATCAACCACAAGCATGAAAAAACAAACAAACTAAGTAATAATAAGTAGAATCAATAAAAAAAAACGGGCACGAAAATAACAACAACAAATAATAACAACTATGCCTCCGCTGTCCGTCCGTCTGTCAGCGGGCTGTATCTCACGATCCGTAATATCTACACAGTTGATATTTTCACAGAATGTGTATTATTGTTGCCGCTATAACAACAAATAATAAAAAAAATAATTAAAGGGTCTCCTTTAATAACGGCTATAGAAATACACCCTGTGTGAAAATGTCAACTGTCTACCTATTACGGATCACGAGATACAGCCCAAAAAAAAACCCCAAAAAACACGTTTCTAGAAACGTGTTTTTTTTGTTTTTTTTTATCAGTTTATGGTACCCTGCAAGTGCAAGTCCGACTCGCACTTGGCCGAATTTTATGCTACCCCACAAAGTAAAACCTCCACGTAGTGAAATCTCCACACATGTACCTTCCACACAGTGTATGTAGGTAGGTGCACCGCCATCCATATCAACCGTGAGGGATGTCTTTCAGTATGGGTGTCACGGGGCGGGCAAGCAAATGAGCGACGTGACGAAGGTTATTTATTATTTCCACAAACCAATTGCAGTATATGCACTCATATATTCTAATTGGTGACAAATCGTATCACTATACCATTTGTGTTACCACGACGACCGGTTCTGGGCGTTTCGCATCCAACGTATTCCCGAGAATTGGCAGAGACTTATCGTCCGTCGTCGAACGTCCAACAGTGGACGTCTATCGGCTGAAATGTTTGAGATGAATATATAAATTAATTCATACACTAAGAAGCATGAAATTTTGCACAATTCATAAACATCAAACACGAGCTTAAATGAAGGATTTTTTAAAATTGCCATGAGGGTGTTAAATAGGGACATAATATCCTACAATAAGTCAGAAAAAAAACAAAAATATTCATTCGCATTCCTGCCCAGAAGGTGCAGCTTGACTTGCACTCCTAGTTTAGGAGGTAGGGTCTCAAATAATTAAACAACCTTTTAAAAATAAATTTAAGTACCTACTAATGTAAGTCTTTTTAGTGGGCACTTGTCCCACCGCCAGCGATGAGCGAGTAGCGAGTAGAGCTTCAAAATAAAAACGAGTTGGCGAGCAGCGAGTAGCGAGTGTGTAGTTCCGATAGTTTTGTCGCTAGGCTTTAAGACGCTATTAGCTGCCAACGACCTTGAGTGGTTAGCTAGCGTGTGCTGCGCTGAGCTCACGTAACGCGTCGTATGTCCACCCAGTAATAGGACTCGCCCATCAAGGAGCGCTGTCCGAAATTAGACGCATTATTAATTTATTACACATAAAACACTGAGACTAAATTATAAATAATTAAATGATCTTTAAAATGGTGAAGGTTTCATAAAAATACGCTTTATAGTTTTTGCGTGATTCTCAATTTTTTTTCCGAGTTAGACATAACCTTACAAATTAATTACATTAAGTTATAAAAATATAATTTCACATATTCATCTGCCGATCCTTTACCCAACTATCTTGGGGTCGGCTTCCAGTCTAACCAGATGCAGCTGAATACCAGTATTTTACACAGAGGGACTGCCTATCTGACCTCCACAATCCAGTTATTGGGTAATACGATACGATATAAATTCAAATATTCTGAGATCAAATTACGAAAAAAATTGTCTACAGTAACATATATTTTTTCAAAGAAATAAGACAAGTCTTTAGACGTGATGTTCAATTAAAAACCATTAAAAGTCGTTTAACTGCGCTTTAAGCGAGTGTTTGAGAGTACGGGCGATTACTCGCACCACTCACTCGGCTAGGTCTCCCGGCGTGAGTTCTAACCGCCAAACGAGCATCGCTGAGCGCCTGTCGCTAAGTGAGTAAGCTTTGATAGATCTCGTCGCTCAGCGACAAACTTGTGGAGCGAGTCTTCGCCGGCAGTATAGACAGTATCAGCAATCAACTATTAATATATACATGTCTTTTGTTTACACGGAATTTGAATCTATTGTACGTTTCTTAAGCGTCAAAAGGGCCGATAGTTAGTCGCTTCCTCGTGGGTGGGACAACCACCTAAGTTTTCTTGTATCAATTAAATTATTGTTATTAACTCTGCCTATCTTTGCTGAATACTAACCAAATATTCTACAAGATCTTGAAATAAATATAAAAACACAACGTCTTCCTCCTACGTAAAACTAAATGCTTGTTGAAAACTTCTCTCCAATGGAACTCAAACTTCAACAATACGGAACTTAAGTGGTAAATCCAGTACCTATTAATTGTGCCAGGGTCTGCTCGCGAACGATATCATTAAATATTGTGGAGAATGGTTTCGTGAGTCGCCCACAAGTAAGTGCCTTAAATTGTATTGTGGTGCCTAATTAGTGTGTGGTATGGATGTTAAAATCAGTTGTTATTTCCAAATGAATTATGACAGTTACAGTGGTTATTAATGAACTGGTTTCTAAATGAAACATTTATGTGGGTACTAATAATGAGGTATTTTACTACAAAAATTTAATTAATCCGTCAGTTAAATAACCAAAAAATATTGGAAACGTATTTTCTGCTTTATCAAACCAATAAAAAATGACAAAGATAAAACGCATCAAATTTCAGGAGTGTGGGCTCGTTACGTCACTTTGGTGGGGAAAAGTGTCGCGCCGCTTGAAGTCACGCGATATTTCAGCGCACTGTATCGCCCTCATTTTTAACCGACTTCAAAAAGAAGGAGGTTGTCAATACAGATGTTCGTATCCTTTTTTTATGTTTGTTCGGGCATAACGCCGTCATTTACAGACGGATTTGCAAAATTCTTTTTTTGTTCGAAAAGGGTTTGATCCGAAATGGTTCCATTTAAATTTCATTTAGATCTGATGATGAGTTTCGGAGACAGACAACGGAACTCTTCAAAAAATGACAGCAAATCAACGGCGATTGCTGGGATCTAATGTATATGTATTGTTAACACAATGTAATGCGGAACTACAACTAAAAAGTTAAAAATAAAAAACTTTTTTAACAAAAAAATAGAACCGAATTCCAAAAAAAGTGCGAAATATTTAATATTTTTTGGTTATTTCACTGACGGACTAATTCGTTTTTTTTTAGTAAAATAACCTATTTTCATATTTTATGACACTAACTTATGTATGTACTAGCTTTTGCCCGCGACTTCGTTCGCGTGGAATAGTGACTTCCGGCAGATTTTTGGTTTTACCCACATAGTTCCCGATCTCGCGGGATCTCTTCAAAAATGAAATGTGGAAGATATTCTAGGGAACTTCAAAAATCAACATAATTGATGCCGAGTCTTGACCAATAGATGGCGCTGTATGTCCGGAATAAATTTTATTTTTTATTTTATTTTTAGTAATAAAAACTATCCTATGTCCTTTCTCAAGTTCCAAACTATGTCTGTACCAAATTTCACACAAATCGGTTCAGTAGTTTAGGCGTGAAGCAAAGACAGACAGACAGATAGACAGACAGAGTTACTTTCGCAGTTATAATATTAGTTTGGATGAATATCAGGTTTGCAAATCAGCCAAATCAGACGTAGAAAAAAGTAGGTATAAATATATTGTAAATTATCAA
Source organism: Polia nebulosa (assembly GCA_951329385.1). Lineage (NCBI taxonomy): Eukaryota > Metazoa > Arthropoda > Insecta > Lepidoptera > Noctuidae > Polia > Polia nebulosa. The sequence continues at coordinate 6,330,996 of OX589596.1, forward strand.
CTTTCTCAAATAAACAATGTGTTTAAACGACAAGATTACTGTATGTTTCTGAGATTGTTTTTTTAAAATTGCCAAGCGACATGAAAGTGAAGCTACGCGGCGCTACGGCGACGTGCTACGAGTTTTAATCGCGTAGCAGTTCAAGCGTAGCGAGCGTAGCACCGACATCTACGAAGAGATTCTTTGACTTACATTTATTTTTCCACTTCATCAACTTTATGTAAAACAGTCATTTAAATAAAATGTCTAATCTCATTTCGATGCTGTTTTGGGACTATAAAATTTTAAAATCTGACACTACTTTTTTATACATTTTTCAGCACAGGTTTTCATTGTCTAAAAAACCGAATGAAAATATTGTCAGTTCCATTGGATTTCACTTATATCCCTTTTCGGAAAAAATATTAAATATTTCCCACACATCCTGCGGCAGCGTTGCAGCCGACAAACAATCAAAAACATGAAAAAAATGTAAAAGAAAACAATTTCATCGCTGGTCGTGGTGACGGGTGTAAAAACCGGCATTCCACCGATTTTTACGGTTCACTTGATGAGGGACCGCTTTATTGACATTAAAGGTTTATAGAGTGCCAGATTCCAATTTAGTGCCGTGCGGCCGTTTCGTGCCGATAAACTTTGACGGTTTTTCCATCATCTGGGTGGGGATGCGTTAATTGTTTATTTTATTTTAAAACTCCAACGGGCAGCCCTATTTATTTGCTCGCCAGATGGGGTGGGTTTCGATTTTAAAATGTTTATTGTTGGCACTGGCTGATACGACTCGGTGAAATTCCAAAGGCTTTTTTTATTGTATTCTTTTCTAAACTAATATTATAAAGAGGTAAAGTTTGTAAGTTTGTAGGAAGTAATCTCTGGAACTACTGAACCGATTTTGAAAATTCTTTCACCAGTAGAAAGCTACATTATTTTTGAAGTCATAGGCTATATTTAATTGTGATTAAGGACGCTAGCAGTGGTGGCCCAGTGGTATTGACCGCGACTAACAAGTTGTAGGTCGTGAGTTCAAACCCAGGCAGGCGCTTCACTTTTTGTAAATTATTTCATTACCACCGCTCTCAAAACGATGAATAAAAACATCGTGAGGAAACCGGCATGTCCTAGAACCAAAAATTCGAAGACATGTGACATCCACCAATCTACATTGGGCCCGCGTAGTGGATTATGACCCACACCCTCTCACAGAGAGGAGGCCTGTACCCCAACAGTGGGGACATTAAAAAGGCTGATGATGAAGGACGCTAAATGGCGCTATATGCCTTTCAAATCATTTTTGCTCCCGTGCGAAGGCGGGGCGGGTCGTATTATAAAAGCCAACATTATCACTGCTGAAATTTGGTTCAACCCAAACTGCATCATGCATTGCGTTGCAAACTTATAGTTTATAACATATTGCGTTGACAAACTATAATTTTGCAACGCAATATGGAGCGAAACATATTCTATACGTGACAGGTTCGGACGATTTAAAAAAAAAAAAAAAAAACCGACCAACCGACCCCCCGACCGACTTTCTTTAAGCGACGTTTCAATAAAAATAAAACTTAAATGGTACTGGACTGGTCACTTTATGTAGCGAACTGAGGGAAATGGACGAAAGACATAATTTAATGGTATCCTAGTAAAGGGAAAAGGCAAAAGAGACGTCAGATTAAGAGATGGGAATATGACTTACCAAAAGAATAGAGACGTCTTGCTCGTGACAGAGATGAGTGGAAGAAACTTGGGGAGGCCTATGTCGAAGGACAACCTGACCAAAAAACTGGTTGCTGGAAGATTTAGAATCCATTCTTTTTTTAATTTTGTCTTTTTTGGTTTTTGGACTTAAATAAATGTCTATACTAACTTTCTAAATCTTTTAGCAACCAGTTTCCAGCTTCACATTGTATACCATAACTGTACTCATTATCCTAATGGTAGTCAATCTGCCTAACTAGTATTTTACATAGAGCGACTGCCTATCTGACCTCCACAACCCAGTTACTGGGTAATACGATACCCCTTGGTAAGACTGGTTGTCAGACTTTCAGGCATCTGACGACCCGTAACGACTGTTAAAGATCTACGATTGTCATCCGGGACCAACGGTTTAACGTGCTTTCCGAGGCACGGAGAAGTCTTGGTATGTACAGATGGTCACCCATCCATGGACCAAACCTGGCAAGCGTAGCTTAACCTGATGGATCGACCCCTGCGGCTTTTATTACAATAGCCACGAGCATGATTAGGTTATAGGTACTCATCAACTTAATAGAAGTAAGTTCAAGACAAGAATTACAATTTGTACTAACTTAAACTGTACGTAACATTGCTCAGTGAATAAAGGCTTTTATAATATTATTTATAAACTGTATCCCGTTTATTTCAAAAGCATGCAGTCATAATATTACAAAGGAGTCAACATGTTTTACTGGAGTAACACCAAAACATTGAAATGCATGGTCCCACAATTCGTGAGGAATGTTCTGCCCTAACATCAAGGTTGCGGGCTACATTCTCGTATGTCCACATACAAATCTGTCTATGACTACACGTTTATTATTAAGATAGTAATGTACATTAAATAAATGTAGGTAATATACATTCTAAGCACAAAATTGCTTGTAATGCTCTCGAAGGAGGAGGTAGAACGGGTGAGGGAGACACAACGGAGTCGACCTCACGCCCCCTGCAGCAGCCACCGCAGGAGACGCCCTGGGCGTCGGGCCATCGTGGGCGTGGGCCTGCGTACGGCTAGTAACGTGTAGCTCGCCGTCCGATCAGCACCAGGCCCGAGAGTGAACGGCCCGTAGTGTTCCACGCGCGCTTCAAAGAGATGTCAGCAACGAATGACGGGGCCGATGCATGCATGCCAAATGGTTGCGGATAAATTCGAAACAGAGTTATCGTGCCCCTGGGCACTCAGGCAAGGAAGTAACAGGGGCGGGTTTTAGTCAGTAAAAGTCCCGCTCCACCCAGAGCGGGATAAGTCATAAATTGATTTCCCACTGCACAAAAAAAAGCACAAAACTGCTTTTCGTCGTTGCGATAAACGATTGAAATAAGATAAGAAATTAGTATAAAGAAAGAAAGAAAAGAAAACTAGTTTATTCTGGACAAACAAAACGAATTGATGAATTGGCTTCGTTGTATAAACATACAACGAAGCCAAAAGCCTCGTATTGAACTAATGTTTTTGTTCAGTATCGATCGATTTAACATGCGAAATTAAAAATCTTCCGTTTTGCGATGTCGTCAAAAGAATTTAAAATAAAACGTGACTGTATTATTTTAAAACTCCAACCCAGTTTTAACGAAAATTAAAAAAAAAACTTCTTTCATCGCCACATTTTTACTCACAAAAGCGAAATTTAATACTTTTAACTTTTTCAAAACGGCCGTTGAAACTATTCCCGCGACTAAAGGCGGACAATGTAGGGTATTTAAATCTCGGCCAGAGAGGTACCATTAAAAAGTGCTAAAACAGAAATCAACGGCGGACGATAAAAACAGACCCTTTCCGCAGGCTTCAGGAAAACGGTGCAAGTTAAAAGCTGTAGCGGGCTACAAATTATTTGGCCTATAGCACAGATAATTTAATACTAGCATCCTATAGTTAACTCGCTGTGTTGTACTGAACAGGTATTAAATGGAATTAAGTGAAAGCATATTTATGCAATTCTACATTAAATAATAACTTTAATTAATGAAGTAATGTCAGATTTTGAGTAATCAAACTGAATATGACTGAGACTCCATCGGGTATTTAATTGCGTAGCAGCTCGCAACTTATTGATGGCCAACGGCCTTCGTAAGGCGCAGTTATACGAATTTTAATGGTTTTTAATTAAACATCTCGTCTAAACGACTAGTATTATTTCTTTAAAAAAAATATATGTTACTTTAGACAATTTTCGTCGTAATTTCATCTGAGTATATTTGAAATTATATTTTTATAAGTTAGTGTAATTAATTTATAAAGTTATGTCTAACGCGAATCAAAAATTGAGAATCACGCAAAAACTATAAAGCGTATTTTTATGAAAATTTCACCATTTTAAATATTATTTAATTATTTATAATTTAGTCTAAGGGTTTTAGTTTAATACCTGTTGTTTTATGTCTAATAAATTAATAATGCGTCTAATTTCGGACAGCGCTCCTTGATGGGCGAGTCCTATTACTGGGTGGACGTACGACGCGTTACGTGAGTTTAGCACGGAACACGCAAGCTAGCCACTCAAGGTCATTGGCAGTTAATAGCGCCTTAACTCGCTGCCACCCATCTCTATCACCACATCGCAGTGGAAATTGTGTCAAATTCCGTGCGGAGGTAATCAGCGGGAATTATAAGCTGTCCATGACGTAAATCCGACCTATCTGCCCGCCGTCCTTTCACGGTTTGTTTGTTCCAATAGCCCGGAGTTGCCCGACATTGCCCGAAGCCCGTGAGCAATATTGTTAGCGGGGGAAAATTTTACAGGATCGTCTATACTAACGGTCAAACGGATTGGAGTAAAGAATAAAGATACGGCAAATGTTTCGTGAAATGTTTTCCTAAATTACGATACAATGCCTTCAAATTCTATTGTGTGGAGTCTGGTATGGTTTAAGTAAAAGCTTTTAATGTTAAAGTAAAAAAGTTTAGATGTATTCAAGTACATTTTTGTATTACGAATTTTCATTTTTAATAAAAAAAGTTATTAATATTTGCTTGAAATTATGAAACGAACAATGAAAGTACTATTAATAAAGTTATGTACGTGCTCTCATGTTTTTAATAAAAATCATATTATGAGTGGCTTTCAAAGATGAAACATGTATAAACAAACTACCAAACGAAACTTTTACATTAAGGGTCTCGTCGGGCATTCGATTTCGCGTTATTTGTAGGACTATCTCATAACTTCCAATTTTTTTTTTTACTTTTTTGTCTTTTTTGTCTTTTTTGCCATACAGGGCTAGATAATGGCGAAATAAATTGATATATTTTTTTTGTTTTATTACTGCACCATCAAATAGTAGGCATCGACTAGGGCACCCCTAATACTTCATGCACACAAAAGTTCAGAGTCCGACTTAATTGTCATTGCCAAGAATCAAACGGCAGCAGAGTTCAAAGAACAAAGCCCGCCACTGTACAGGTACGGTTTTCAATTACTTACAGAACTTTTTCCCATTTCTTCACCTTTTTTCCTCATAAAACGTCACCGAGGAATTTGTCTACATTTCATATCTGTCTCGTGCCCATAATACGGATTTATATGTGCGACAAAGAAAAAATGAAGGTCTCGAACAGTCATTTTACGAGGACAGACATAAAAAGTTCAACACCAACTGATTTTTATTGAAAAAGAGATCTTTGTTACTCGTCAATGGGACGTACAAACTTTAACAAGTTTATCTCTTTGTGATTTGCGAGTTTATGTAGTCTGAACTTTGTTATTATGAAAAGGTTTATATTTATGTTGTCACGTGGGTATTGTTTATTTGTTTGCATTTCATTTATTCAGATAACTCTCTAGCTGTACAGTCGAAAACTCCACTTAAACTTCTATAACAGATCTATTGGCCGTTTTATAAGAAATTACTCCAGGACAAAAAAATATTCCAATGACTTACCAGCTTTACAAGGATCCATTCCAATGTCTCCAGAGTCTTTGTGTTCAAAATCCATAGACAATATTTCGTCTATTGTGTATTTATGTGGTTCCTCCCTCCCCTCCACCGAGCTTACTTCAAAGACAGCACACACTAATAACGTCAGTATCGCGCTCACCGCCGCAGCGGAGGCACGATTATGTCGAAAAGTCATCATGGAAAACATTTATATTTACACTTTGTTGAACACTATGACATATTATTGTTAAATAGTGGAATTATCTGAAACAAAGAAAGAATCACTATAAGATATTTGCAATGAAATACGGGTGAAGAAATATTTTAATTAATTTAACTAATTAACACTTGACAGTTCAATGTAATCAATATTTGAAAAGCAATTAACATAAAGAGTAAATAAATTAATCAGATGCCGTTCAATGGATAAATACCGCTTCAGTACACAAAAGCATTACACTTTAATTAATACGAAAGTACATTAACTGCTATTCAAAGGCGGTTCAAATACATGAACGGGGCCTAATTTATAAAACTTCTAAATTTAAGCAAATACGCTCTGAAGATTTAGATGAAAACGTTGATGATGTAAAGCAAGGGCGAATCAATCAATATGTTGCACAAACATCATGTAATCTTTTGAACCAAACAATTTGCGTATCAGAGATGAAAAGAACTGATTTATTTCTAAAAAACCGGTCAAGTGCGTGTCGGACTTCGCAAATTTAGGGTTGGTGCCAAGGGGTGGGAAATCATCTCATGACTTCTTCCGCTCTAGGGTGGAGCGGAAGGGCGTGTCAGACTCTTACTGACTAAAACCCACCCCTGTTCCTCCCTGCCCTACGCGCCCGGGGGCGAGGTAACTCTTTCGAATTTATCCTCCACCCCTGGGCATTTATCCTCCACCCCCGGGCAGCATGCCAAGGGGTAGCGGATAAATTCGTAACAGAGTTACCGCTCGCCTGGGCATTCAGGCAAGGAAGGAACAGGGGTGGGTTTTAGTCAGTAAGAGTCTGACACGCCCGCCTGCTCCACCCAAAGTGGGGGAAGTTATTGGATGATTTACCAATCACAAAAAAAGGGTTCCGTATCATAGGAGGGAAATCAATATTTTGGTATTTATTAGTAAAATACATGTAAGAATGAAACCAAATTTCAAGTGCATTCTTCGGAACAAAATTTTGTGACAAACGACTAGGGCTCCGTTTGTACCCTTCAGGTACGGAACCCTAAAAATGTATTCTATTGCGAAAGTCCGACACGCACTTGGCCTTTTTTCTTAAGGCGCTATTAACTGCCAATGACCTTGAGTGGTTAGCTTGCGTGTTCTGTGCTGAGCGGACGTAACGCGTCGTACGTCCACCCAGTAATATGACTCGCCCATCAAGCAGCGCTGTCCGAAATTAGACGCATTATTAATTTATTACACTTAAAACAACAGATATTAAACTAAAACACTTAGAGTAAATTATAAATACTTAAATTATCTTTAATATGGTGAAGGTTTCATAAAAATACGTTTTATAGTTCTTGCGTGATTCTCAATTTTTTATCCGCGTTAGACATAACTTTACAAATTAATTACACTATGTTATAAAAATATAATTTCAAATATTCTCATATCAAATTACGACGGCAATTGTTTAGAGTAACATATATTTTGTTCAAAGAAATAAAACTAGTCGTTTAGACGTGATGTTCAATTAAAAACTATTAGAAGTCGTCTAACTGCGCCTTAATTACTTCCCCCGCGGCTCCCGACGTATTTTTTCACCCAATAGCATTAGGTAAAATAAACTAAAACTTATACTTTACATCTTTAGACCCCATCTTTTACGGTGTTCTCGACATTGCTTTGTTAGTCTAGTTCAATTTGTAACATATCATATAGATCTCGCTTTTTTTCTATAATTAAAATATCTTGACATTCACCGGAATTCGGCGTGTTGTGTCGCATTTAACCTTCAGCGAAGATTTATTTTAAGCAGCAATCACAGAGCATTCCCCCAAATCGTTTCGTACATTCGAAATGTTCTGAACAGATCTCTAATCCAGTGACAGAACATTTAAACCCTTCGTTTAAACCGTAGTAAACAAATAAAGTAGGGAACCACAAGACAGTGTCCACCATTAACGGAACTAACCACAGATACTCGCTAACAAATATTTGTTTTTCTAGTTTGCAGTTACGACTGGTTCTAGAAATTAAACTGTTGGTGATTCTCTTCTTTTAGTATCAGTTTTATCGTCTCATTTTAATGTTAAACGTACGTATTTCAAGTATTTTTTTCTCTAATATGTAACTAAAATTAATTTATTACTCTATTTAATCACGTTATTATAAAGGATAAATAGCCAGTTGTAATAGATCCTGGCTAGAATTATTTGCGATGGTTATAGTATCTCAATTGACTAAAACATGGATATAAATAATTATTAGATACAGCTGTCAGACGCACATTCTTGATCCTACCGTCGAGCCTGACGTCTGCTTAAATGTAATACAGAGTGTAAGTGAAGCTCTTATTTGATATGTATGATTATGTTGAACTTTATATCTAAGAATATCCTTGTTTCAACAACAACAGTATTTTAGACTTCTTTATACTCATGGGATTCACATCATAATCGGCAGAAGCACATCTTGTCTGGTATCGGCGCTATGGGGTCACGCGGGGCGGGCGTGACCTTTTCCCCATAGAGGAAACCGACCTGGTGACTTAATATTTATACCTGACACAAGTGAGGGATTTAGGAGGTTTGTTACAAATTTAAGTCGTATTTCTATCAAGGTTGTATTAAGGATTTGTGCGTGATCAATTAATTTTAATGACTTAGGTAGGTACTTGACCTATTGATGAAAATATTTTTAGAAGTGATTTTTTTAGAGTAACATGTACTTGTACTTAGTTAAAGAATTTGTGAAAAGGACTTTCTGAAGGAAGAATATTTCAGGAAAACCAAATTCAGGCAAGTTTAAATTAGGTATCCGAAAAAGGAAAATTAATATTTTAAGGAAGAGACCATTTGCGAAAGAGCACATTTTTGGGAAAAGACCATTTAGACAGATTGAATTAGGTAACCATTTCAAACCTGAAAGTACTTGGTAACAGTCATACACAAAATGTATTTTTTTTATAAATCGTCTGACATTTACAAACCCTTTCAATCATGGCTCAGTGACATAGACGTGCAAATAAATCGAGACGTGGAATTTAATTGAATTTGTACTTATGTGGAGACACACAAACCCAGCTCGCTAAGAAAATGGAATAGGTATTTTCGTGAAAGTTCAGACACGTTAAGAGTCTATAAACCCACGCAAAATATCGATTAAAAAACTTTTTTACAAAAAAAACAACCGACTTCCAAAAAAAAAAATACACTAAAAATAAATTAATTTGTATTTTACTTCTTTGTTATTTGACACCGACTTCCGAAATTAAAGATATTTTTTAATTTTTAATGTATTTTTTTTAAATTAAATGTTTTTTTTTTTTTGTAAAAAAGTTTTTATTTTTCGCTTTTTAGTTGTTATACCCCAGAACTAAAAACCCCAATAACATGGAACATGCAATTTAAACATTTGGAGAACACCAAAACGTCATCGAGATATACGTTTCTTGAAAAGCGCTGAAGCAATTTCGATAAAATTTATATGGCACCACTTCGGGAATATATTCTTTCGGATAAAAGAAGAATTTTGAAAATCGGTCCAGGATTGACGGAGATATCGGCGGACGAACATAAAAAAAAAACATACATACAGTCGAACATAGAACCTCCTCCTTTTTCGAAAGTCGGTTAAAAATACTTTCTCATGTCAAATAAACTTGAATTTTTATAATTCGAGATAATTTGAATCCATTAAGTATCGACTTCGTCCACTGCTGGCTGGACATAGGCCTCCCAAATGTCGCCACCACGACCAATCCTTTTCTTTTCTTTTTCTCAGTGGGGGAAAAAAAAGAAGGAAATCATCCAATGACATCTCCCGCTCTAGGGTGGAGCGGGAGGGCGTGTCAGACTCTTACTGACTAAAACCCACCCCTATTCCTTCCCTGCCCTGAGTGCCCAGGGGCGAGGTAACTCTGTTTCGAATTTATCCTCAACCCCTGGGCAGACATCGGCGATGACGAGCCCCTTCATATTTTGCTGACAACTTTGATGATTCTTTTTGTTTAGTAGGTCACACTTTAGAGATGGTCCCATATAAATTTTATCGAAATTTATTGAGGAATTTTTGAAAAAATCAACATAAACAAAAAATATGTATACACAGATTACGTTTTGGTTGTCTTCAATTATGTTCAAATTCCATGTTATTGGGGTTATCCATTCGGGCATAACTTTATTATACAGTTTTAGTTCTGGGGTATAACAACGAAAAAGAGAAAAATAAAAAACAACCACAAAAAAAAATACAACCGACTTCTAAAAATTGCAAAATAACTTTGATTTCGGAAGTCGGTGTCAAATAACGAAGAAACAAAATACAAACACCTCAATAACATGGAATTCGAACATAATTGGAGACAACCAAAACGTCATCTGTATAGATAGATGTTTTGTTTATGTTGATTTTTGTTAGTAAAGGGACGGGACATTGACGCCTAACTAAGCCTATGAAAGTACACTGCTGCATTAGCAGTGATTGCCCAGTGATGAGCAGTAGTGGAGCAGCGGTCACACCCCCGACCGGCAGGCGCTTTAATTTGTGTAATTTATTTCATCACCACTGCTCCCAAATGGAAAACATCGTTAGGAAACCGGTATGTCCTGGAACCAAAAATTCGAAGACATGTGACATCTACCAGCCCGCACAGGGCTCGCATGGTGATTTTTTTTTTGGGGTTCGGAAATCATCCAATGACATCTCCCGCTCTAGGATGGAGCGGAAGGGCGTGTCAGACTCTTATTGACTAAAACCCACCCCTGTTCCTCCCTGCCCTGAATGTCCAGGGGCGAGGTAACTCTTTCGAATTATCCTCAACCCCCGTGCAGGCATCGGCCATGACGGGCCTCGTCCTGTTTGCTGACAACTCTTAGGGGCGCGCGTGGAACACTACGCGCCGTCGACTCTCGGGCCTGGTGCTGATCGGACGGCGAGTTACCCACTCGCCGTCCGCAGGTGGCTTATGGCCCATTCCATTTTTTATCCAATAAACGTATTCCCTCTCCTAGAGAAGAGGCCTGAGTCACAACAGTGGGAACAATATAAAGCTTTTTACGCTTGGCTCTGGTTATTATGGTTACATTACTCAAGACAAAATAACATGATGAAACTTATCACGACTCTATACATCTGTCTGCTCTACTCAGTTTGAGCAAAACAATTCAATCTTATCTAAGAACATAACAATGAACATAATATTAGTCATACGGAAATTACTCATTTAGTACCGAAGCCAATAAATTATCAAAGTTTTGTTTGGTTTGGAACCAACTAAACAATCAGTCATTTTTAGGGTTCCGTACCCGAAGGTCCAAACGGAGCCCTATTTATTAATTTTTTATTTTATTTTTTACATTTTAGGAAAGCTTACTGGCTTACAACAACATTAAAATAACAATAATACATATCTAAATTGCTAATTACAAGTTAAATACAAAAATGATAACCTTCTTCTGTTCCTCCTTAAGTTACATCGTGAACAATATATCCCATTGTAGCACAGTAAAATATCATCATTCTCCTGCCCTTATCCCAATTTATTTAGCACAGTAAAATATATAGTCTATAAATAAAATAAATAATATTAATAAATAATAGCAAACTTGGAAAATCAACAGCTCAAGTGCAGATAGGTGACTTTGCTAAGACTTTCCCAACTGTGCTTGCATTGGTGCAGATTAGGTCTATACCAGATTCGCAAGAGATTGCTGTCACTCACGTGTCCGTCTGTCTGTCTATCCGTCGTCTGTCACACAATTTTGTTCCGAAGAATTTTTTAACTTCTTATTGACCTAAGAAATTTGGTAATAATTGACCTATGGACTTGAAATTTGGTGATAATGTTTAAATGATAAATGATGTTTATTCAGTAAATAGGTTACAAGGAACACTTTTACACGTCAATGGTTTTTGTCAGTTTAAGCTAGATGAGGCCGGTGTTTCCTAGCTGACTACCCTGAGAAGAAACACCGAAACAAACTCAGAGGTCAAAGTCTCTTTTACTTTTCTCTTTACTTTTGCTACCTACTATGTATATTTTACTAATAAATATTGACAAATCAGATTTTTTCTTTGTTAATTCCCTTATTTGGTACGGCACCCTAAATGTGCGAGGTCCGGCACGCACTTGACTGGTTTATATTTTTAGTCAGTTACAAATTCAATGGTGCCTATTCTGTTGGGCACAAACTAAACTTAATTTAGGCTATTGCTATCTTTCTCTCTCTAATAAAACAAGAAAGAGACGAACGTAAATTAGAGTTCAAATTTAGTCGAACTAATATTTCTATATAAATTTAGGGTACACCTAAAAACATGTCGACTAAAAACACGGTAAATCGCAAGGTGTAAACTAGTTTGACATCTCTAACTTAGTTCGTAGCTATATCCGTCCTTTTCTGGCACTAAATTTTATTAAAAGATAATAATAATATTCCACAACTATCACACAACGCCATCTAGTCCCAAGCTAAGCAGAGCTTGTGTTATGGGTACTAGACAACTGATAAACATACTTATATATTTATAAATACATAAATATTATAGATAAATTACACCCAGACACAGAACAAATGATCGTGCTCATTACACAAACATTTGCCCTGGGTGGGAATCGAACCCACGACCTCCGGCATAGCAGTCAGGGTCACTAACCACTAGACCAACAGGCCTGACACAGATAGCGATTCTCTAATTTTAGTTTAGTTATTGAATAAGAGAATCGGCACCAATGTCAATTTTTATAAAGTCACAATCTAGTACCAAAATATTATGCAGAAAATTGGTAGCCTGAATTTCTTTGGTCGGACAACTTAGATACCACAGGGAATTCTAAGGGAGAGGAGTACTTCGACGCCCGAACGTATTTTATTTTTGTGTATTACTTAGGTTTCTTTTTTGTTCTTCCTATAATTATATATTTTTACAGGATGTAACGGAAAAGTGTGGTCATATTTTATGAACCGGTTTTGCACATGGATATGAACAACTTTCTCTAAAATAAAAATTGGACTTGCCATACAAAGTTATCATCCCTGATCAACATTTGTACGGGAGGTCAATTTTTTTTTTGAGAATTTCCTCTGGTTTCTTGAACTAAGTTGTTCATATCGATGGGCAGATGCAGTTCTTGAAATATAACCACACCTTTCCACACCCTGTATATTAATACGTGAAGTAATAACTTTCCATCCCTTTTTACGAAAATGACTTGGACTGAGGAGTATGAAATCTGACACAGTTATAGTTTATATGAAGAAGCAGTGCAGAAACTTAATATTAGTATATAATACCTATGCATTAGTATAAATAAAATGAATTATAAAAAACATTACACACTAGTGTGTGTAATGACCTGACATGACTGTCGTTTCAAAGGTATGGTAGTCCATACCTTTGAAACGACAGTCATGTCAGGTTTATGTCTTTGACAATAGAACCTAAAAACTTTCGAACTTAAAATTTAAATGAGGTCAAATTTAGACCCATGGGCGACCACTAGTAATTATAGTTAGTTAAGTGTTTTAATATTATGAAGCGATTGTTAAGTCATTGAAACCTTCTCATAGGCAGACCTCTACGTCAACTGAAGGAACAAGGGTTGGTTTTAGTCAGTATAAGTCTGACACGCCCGCAAGTCATTAGATGATTTCCAAACCCACAAAAAAAGGCAGGCCTCTAAAAATCTGTAACCCTACACAAGTATGTCTTCTCATCAGGTGTGCATAATTCAATAAATTTCCCCGCAATTTGTGTCCCTAATGTCCATTCCATAAGATCGCTGACCCCTTAAAAGGGAACAAACCTTAATAAATAACATTGAGGTTCACTCAAGACGTTTGTACATATCTACACGTATCGTACATAAGTCTATCATGATGCTTTTATCTCTGACGGGGTCAAGGGGCCCAGGGCCCGACTCAAAGCAGGGCCACGCCCTAACCTATCCACGTGGCTGAAGAGGCCTCTCCCTCCGTACTTATCATCACGACATGCCCCTCTTGAGGTTAGAAAAACGGTTACTTTATATTTAATACAGGAAAGACGGTTGAGAAGGGAAAAGTCAGGAAGACTTTGGGTTTGTTACCGCTTTTTAATCTGAGTTCTGACCTTATTCTTAAGGGTTATTCCAGTGGTTTTTTCGATTTTAGTAATAGGTATTTGACCAGACTATTGGCAGCAGTAAATAGCGCAAGAATGAGGTTCTTGCTTGATTCAGAATATTATGTTTATTTATTTAAATAATTTATTGTATTCCTTAACATAAGCACAGGCTAAAAATTTACAATACAAGTGAACAATGAGCGGTGTTATCTCGGTTGTTATAGAGAAAAATAAATATTGCTTTAAAAACAATTTAAAAATAATACCTATCTACCCAAAATATTCCCTGGTCATCAGACCTCGATAAGAGAAAAGGACAAAAAACCAGAAAGGCTAATGTTTTCATCCCTGTAAAACAAATTGCTTCGATAAAGTTTATCGCAGTAGGTACGACCTTTAAATTGGACATGACGAATTCAGGCTACTTTTTGTTGCGGAGGGTCCAACTTTCATGATGTCGCCATCCGATCCATTGTGTGTGGCGAATCAATCTCAGTTAGCGTGGCTATGAATTACAGATGTTGAAATATACCTAATGTGCGGTTAACTAGAAAAGTTTTACATCACGCCCGTATTCTCTTGAAGGGTCAGGCAGAGGTGTATCTATCTATAGTACAACCACGTTTTGCTAGTTATTTTATAGACCCACGGAATAGGGGGCGAGTCTATTGCGATCAACTGGACACAAATCCAGCCACTGCCCGCTTTTTTTTTTTTTTTGGCTTCGCACGGTTTATGCATAGCCGCCATATCCATGTCGAACCTGCACCTGCGACTAACAAAAGATTGCTTAGCCTCAATAAAAATAACCTCAAAATAATGATATATATATAGCGATAATCACGGCCCATTGCCTATTAAACAAACATTTTTTCAACCTAGGCATCACGGACAGGCTCTCTGCAGATGATGTTATGACGCCGAGGAATTAGCCACAAACGTCATCCTGGAATGCGAGGCCGTAGCTGCCCAACGTCACAAATCCTCGGAACAGAAAGGTCGCTCCGCGAAGCCTGCGAAGCTCCCAGCTTCTGTGCTTCTTGGCGGAGTTAGGCTGGCTATATTAGCTAGGACCCCACGCTTAACGGACCAAATGGGAGTCTAAGTGGCGGACAAAAAAAAATGCGGACAAAGGAGTCCCTTTACTACTACCACTAGCCAGTATCAAGTTTAGAAAGTATTTTGTTTTAGATAATACAGTCACTATTTTTTCCATTAGAATGCAGATGTAACACATTCTAAGTTTTTGTAGTATTTGGCAGCAAATGTATCGAGTCAGCCTTTTCGGCAAGCTTCGCTGAGGTAGTCCATGCTTCAATAAAATTCTCAGCTTAAATTTCCCGAGATCGCGTCTGTTTTAATGATTGCACATATTGTCCAGTTGCGTAGACACCTGAGACACAAAACTACACCAATTTTTAAATCACAATATCCACCAGAAATCAATTTGCTAATATTGAAAACAGCCACAGAACTTCACTCGATATAAAGTTGCGTTATGTTATTTCGGAGTTAAGAACATTTACACGGCAAGGTATTTCACACAAAAGCTTTTAATTTTGGACTTGAAAGTTTACGTTAACTCTCCTAAGATGATTGTTCCTTGCCTTTTATTTTCGATTTTGTTATGCTTAAACTTATAGTTATTATAATTATCTGTTATTTTTAACCGACTTCAAAAAAGAGGAGGTTCTCAATTCGTCTATGTTTTTTTTTTTTTTCGTTTGTTACGCGATATCTCCGCCATTTGTGAATAGATTTTGATGATTCTTTTTTATGTTTGGTAGGTCATACTTCAAAAGTGCTGAATTAATTTTATCGAAATTGATTCAGCACTTTTTGAAAAATCAACATAAATAAAAAATATGTATACACAGATGACGTTTTGATTGTCTACAAATGTTCAAATTCCATGTTGTTGGTGTTATCCATTCGGGAATAACTTTAATAATTAGTTTTACTTATGGTGTACAACAATAAAAAATAAAAAAACTTTTTTCAAAAAGCACAACCGACTTCTAAAAATTGCAAAATAACTTTAATTTCGGAAATCGGTGTCAAATAACGAAGAAACAAAAAAAATATGTACACCGACTTCCGAAATTAAAGTTATTTTGCAATTTTTAGAAGTCGGTTGTACTTTTTGAAAAAAGTTTTTTATATCTTTTAGGATAGAAATTAAAGCGCATGTAGCCATTAACAAAATCTAGTCATCGAGAACATGGCAGGTCAATCCTTCAGTCTCATTCAGGTCAGTAGCACACCTAATAAAAAGCATTGTGACTGGCTACAGTGATTGACGCCAGACCTCAATTGATAAGCCTAGCCTTAGGTTTTGCTGGCTCTTATCTAACTTGATTTATTGACGGGATAGGTATGTCTTGACAGCTACAAACTAGACTACCAAAATACTTAGGAATAGTTTTAATTTATAGTTTAGTTTTTGGGAATATGATTGCCCGTTGGACCTCCGTTCCTCCGTAGAAACATGCATGAACATGCGCGTTTCTACGGAGGAACTGAGGTTCTTCATTTTACAACTTTCTAGGATTCCGTACCCGAAGGGTAACCAACGGGAACCTATTACCCTGGTGTCCGTCCGTCCGTCTGGCAGCGGGCTGTATCTCATTATCCGTAATAGGTAGACAGTTGAAATTTTCACAGAATGTGTATTTCTGTTGCCGATATAAATAACAACAAATAGTAAAAATATAGTAAAACTAAGAATTAAAGTAGGCCCCTATACAAGAAACGCATTCTTTTCTTTGTATGGTACGGAACTTTTCATATGCGAGTCTGACTTACACTCGTTTTTTTTGGAGGCTGGGAAATCATCCATCGACTTATCCCTCTGGGTGGAGCGGGAGGATGTGTTAGACTCTTACTGACTAAAACCCACCCCTGTTCCTTATGCCCCTAGGCATATAGCGGATAAATTCTCAACATGAGTTACAGCACCCCTGGGCACTCAGGCAGGGAAGGAACAGAGGTGGGTTTTAGTCAGTAAGAGTATGACACGCCCTCCCGCTCCACCCAGAGCGGGAGATGTCATTGAATGATTTCCCAGCCCACAAAAAAAAAACCCTGTTCCTTCCTTGCCTGAGTGCCCAGGGGCGCGGTAACTCTGTTACAAATTTTTCATTTTACGCGAAAATCTTACTGCGCCCTTCGCGTTTAGTATAATAATGCTTTCAGGGTGCTGATGGGCCTTCCCACTGTAGCGCTTCAGGCATGTTTGCGGAAATGCGTACTGACAATTTCATCTATACATCTTCTGTGTGCATAAACTCCTAACTGACTGGCTGATATATCAACGCACAGCCCATACCGCTGGTCCTAGAGACATGAAATTTGGAGGGTGTGGTCTTTGAGAAGAGTAGGTATCCATTAGGAAAGGGCTTTTCGAGTAATAAGTAAAAGATGTGTTTCCTTGGTGCACAAGCCAACAGTTCCAACAGCATCCTGAGCATGATTGCTGACAGACCAGTATTTTGGCTGGAATGCTGAATCAATGATTTATTATTTGTATGTGAATGTTGCTGTCCGCGTGGTGGATTACGGCCCACGCCCACTCAAAGAGAGGAGGCCTGTGCCCCAGCAGTGGGGACATTAAAAGGCTGATGATCATGAAGAAGATTTTTTTTTTGTTTTTTATTTTTATTTTAGATGGGTTTGCTCTTGAATCTAGTCTAGGTCAGAGGTGACAGAGACAGAGTCGACGATGGAGCGAGCTTACCTAGAAGAAGCCTGTTCGCTCAATTTCACTTCAATTTTAAGGTAGGACGCACGCAGAGACTGTGTACAGGCTGAGAGTTGCACAGAGAGTGATGGAGCGTTCAATGCTTGGCATACGTCTAAAGACCGAATTCCAACCGTCGAGATCCGTAAACGTACGAAGGTTTTCGACATCAGAAAATGAGTAATGGAACTCAAATGGAGCTGGGCAGGACACCTGCCAAGGCGCGGTGATGGTAGGTGGGGTAAGACGGTGACCGAGTGGCGTACAAGGACTTCAGGGAGAAATGTTAGTTGTCCGGTGGCGAGATGGGAGGACGAAATTGTTACCATCGCAGGTAGGACATCGATAGGTCGCGGATAAATTCGAAACAGAGTTACCGCGTCCCTGGGTACTCGGGCAAGGAAGGAACAGGGGTGGGTTTTAGTCATTAAGAGTCTGACACATCCTCCCGCTCTACCCAGAGCGGGCGAAGTCATTGGATGAAATCCCACCCCAAAAAAAAAATTAGGACATGGATGAGACTAGCACAGGAACGTAGGGATTGACACGAGAAAGGAGAGGCCTATGCTCAGCAGTGGGATGATGATGATGATGAAGAACCTTATTAAAAAATATTTATATATATATTATTTATATACACATTATGTTTGAATTAATCTAGCATAGTCAGACCGTTCTGCCGACCCCCGTGGCTTACGTAGATCTATGTATAATATGTTTAATTATTATGATCTCGAGAACTAGGAGACTAAATGTCAACAAAACCTATTCATTGAACAATATTGTCTTTGTCATGTTTCGTGTAATTGCCTCGCAAAGTAATTATTTCGAAAATAGGTACGTAGTTGTTTGTTAACATTTAAGTCTCTTTAATAAAGTAGTCATAGTATTGTTTCAATTTGAAAACAAACGTACCTTGCAATTCTCACTAAATGTTCGTATTCATAATATTTGGAGGAAAACAATTAATATATAATATATTATTATCACCACAAAAACAGGTAAATTTTATTATCTAGTACTGTGAATGGGCGCTCTACATTGTCATCTTTATTGACGTGGGAAAATTAAATAATACATAATATTCGTCCTTTACCACAATGAGTAACAATTCCTGTAAATTTAAGGAAAAGTACATCCTCCTCTTCCTTAACCAATGATTCAATTAATAATAACAATTCGTTGTTATTTTATTTAAATACATCACATGCCTGTATTCTCACTGCCAGGGTCACAGAAGTGCCCGGGTGTCACCACTATGCGGATCGCCCAGAGGACACGGTGGAGCATACCGTGCATTTGTTCTTTGCCCCGCTTGGGCGGAGCACCGCCGTGTCCTCGTGGAGGCAATCGGTGGCAGCGATCTCTCACGCCCGGGCCCTGGTCCAGGCCATGGTACTGTTACGAGCTGGGTATGGGATAAATTATTTTACACCAATTAATTAAATAAATATCCTTTATTAACTCAACAACTTATAAACACAAACACTAATTCGCTAATAATCACTGTTCTCTTCGCAATCGCTTGTATTCGCATCCGTTCGCATCCGTAGTCGAAATCAGACTGACTCACTCGCCCGCCGTCCGGCCTATTTATACGGTCATGGAAGTTTCCAGAACATTGTCGAACTATCCTATAGTGGAATATTCTAGAAACATCTATGAACTTCTATACAGTACCACAATGGAATGTTCTCGAACCTAGTGGAAACTTCTGGAAACTTCGACCACATTCTCGAACGTTCCAGAGTAATACGGTCGACGTAACAGTACAGAGCGAGAAGGCATGGGAAGCAGTCTCCTCCTTCTGCGGAGCAGTAATGCTCGCGAAGGAGGAGGCGGAACGGGTGAGGGAGACTCAACGGAGTGTCCCTCACGCCCCCAGCCGCAGCCGCCGCAGGAGACGCCCTGGGCGTCGGGGGTTGCGAGACGATCTCCAGCCACCGTAGACGCGGGCCTGCGGATGGCGAGTAATGGGTAGCTCGCCGTCCGATCAGCACCAGGCCCGAGAGTCGACGGCGCGTAGTGTTCCACACGCGCCTCAAAGAGATGTCAGCAATTCAGGACGCAGCCCGTCATGGCCGAAGCATGCATGCCAAGGGGTCGCGGATAAAGTCGTAACCACGCCCCTGGGCACTCGGCCAAAGAAGGAATAGCCCCCAGAGCGGGAGAATTTATTTGATGATTATGCCTGTATTCCCAGAAGGTAGTTGATCATAGTACACATTTGCCAGTTATATTATTACTAGCCCCGGCTCCACACATGTAAAAGTTATTCACAAAACCTGCCTCGTTTACTGTTCTTTGTATTAGTAAAAACCGCATTAAAATCAGTTACGTGGTTTAGGAGGATTTAGCGGTGAAACACACAGACGCGGAAAGCGACTTTGATTTATACTATGAAGAGAAGATATTAGTCTAAAATTGGGGATTTATACTATGAAGAGAAGATATTAGTCTAAAATTGGGGATTTATACTATGAAGAGAAGATATTAGTCTAAAATTGGGGATTTATACTATGAAGAGAAGATATTAGTCTAAAATTGGGGATTTATACTATGAAGAGAAGACATTAGTCTAAAGTTGGGGATTTATACTATAAAGAGAAGATATTAGTTTGATGCGTTTTATCTTTATCATTTTTTATTGGTTTGGTAAAGCAAAAAATACGTATCCAATATTTTTTGGTTATTTAACTGACTGATTAATTAGATTTTTTTAAATTTAATTCTCCATTTGTGCTTCATTTAATAACCAATTTTAGTGCTGTATTCAGAAAAATATTTCGTTTTAGTGTTATTTGTAGTTTAGTATAAAATATTGTACAACAATAAATACAGGAAAATACCCAATTAACGGGACAAAAATTTAGGTCATCCTTCAGACAATTTCCTAATGGAGAAGACCCAATTACATGAAATTAAACAGACATTTCCTTCACTAAAAACACAACACAACATAAACAAAGTCACAAACAAGCTCCCACAATTTCAGTGAGTCTCAAGACTCTCAAGCAAATCAATTTTTCACCGTCGCCATCTTGCTAATGTAACTGCAATCACATTAAAGTGGCTAAATTTCATAGCATCGTGCCAAAGCAGGGCCCAGACGCAACGTAGACGCAACTGAGGGAGCTCCCTACTCCGGTAATGCCGTAAATAAGAGCCACGGCGAACTACACGAAGAATGTTTGAATGTGAAAGGTTGGTAGTTTTGGAGATACTGGTTTCTTTTTAGGGTTCCGTACATATGGTACCTATACTACGACTCCGCTGTCCGTCTGTCAACGGGCTGAAGGGGGCTCCCCTTTATTTTATTAGAAATACATATTTATTATATGACTGGCCTGTTGGTCTAGTGGTTAGTGAACCTGACTGCTATGCCGGAGGTCGTGGGTTTGATTCCCACCCAGGACAAATGTTTGTGTAATGAGCACGATCATTTGTTCTGTGTCTGGGTGTAATTTATCTATAATATGTATGTATTTAGAAATATATAAGTATGTTTATCAGTTGTCTAGTACCCATAACACAAGCTCTGCTTAGCTTGGGACTAGATGGCGTTGTGTGATAGTTGTGGAATATATTATTTAATTTAATTTAATTATTTAATTATTCTGTGACGAAAATTTCAACATTACGGATCAAGAGATATAGCACAAAAAAGAAAAACCAAAAAGAACACGTTTCTAAAAACGTGTTTTTTCAGTTTATAAATGATAAATGATTTTATTTTTGTAAAAGTAGGTTTTAACAACACTTTTACACGTCAACATTTTTTTTAGCTAGATGAGGCCGGTGTTTCCTAGCTGACTACCCTGAGAAAAAACACCGAAACAAACTCAGAGGTTATGATACGGAACCCTTTGTGTGCGAGTTCGACTCGCACTTTGCCGATTTTTTTATATGCAGCGCGTTGTTATATTTTTCTTGTTGTGTTTTTAGATATACGTGGCGGTTTCGGCACTGACTCACAATTTAATTTTTGACCATATCATAACATTGCCTTGACTAAAAATAGTAAGGAAATTTTATTGTGATCTCTCTGTATCACTCAAAGGTTTGAGTTAAATTCGCCTTTGTCCATGTACTTTATTATAGGTACTGTATATAAAACACTTGTTGCAAGAATTAAGAAGAATTAAGACAGTTCCGTTAACCTGATCACTGCAGTAGGTAGCTAGAAAAAATTAAAAGAGTTGACTGTTTCCCTCCTTCAATCATTTTATTTTTTGCAGCTGCCCGATCAAACAAGGTAAGTATCCTTAAAAATCATGATTCAAATAGCTTATTGGATTGAATAACTTCATTAGGAAAATGCACCACAAAATCTGTCTTTGTAGCAATTATTAGTGATTGCAAACTACCGAACCAACTTGCTGCGTAGTTTCGCAAGTTTGCAAAGTTTCACTCAAGATAGTTTGCTGCTTTGTAGCGGCGGTGATGCCAATGTTTTTTAATAGGGAAACAATACCCCAGTGATTACCGAGGGTCGGAAGTTTCCCTCCGTATTGTTTTAGTACGTGTTTATTGTTTTACTCTAAGGAGTTAAAGCTTTAGACTTGGGAATATGGTTGTATACGTCCAACAGTTGTGCTAAGTCGAGAGGTTTTAGAATAGAGTATTAACAGCGAGGCTAAAGGGGCTCTCTCTAGAGAGTTAATGGGTATTGGTATGGTGGCTAAGTAATTATGGTTTAATAATGAGAAATTTTCGTTGTTAGAATTTGTTTACACGGCTAATAATATACTACAGCAGATCGAATGAACCCGCTTGCCTATCAACGGTCTTTATCTACTTTCATAAAATAAAAACCTTTCTGTGATAATGAACTAAAATCATTAATAAATGTAAAAAACTTAAATAAATATTTTTAGAAAATCAAAAGAAATGCAAAGAGATGTTGCTGCTTGTGGCTGCAAATTATGTTTATTTTCACAAACAAAATAGATAGATATTTTTGGCCATAAAAAGTGCTTAAAAAACTTTTTTTTTTAAATACAACCGACATCCCAAAAAGAAAATACAATAAAAATAGCGAAATAACTTTAATTTCGGAAGTCGGGGTTTTTATTTTGTTTCTTCGTTATTTGACGGATGGAAGTCGGTTGTATTTTTTATAAAAAAGTTTTTTCATATTTTAGTTTTACCCCAGAATTAAAACTAATTAATAAAATTATGCCCGAATGGATAACCCCAATAACATGGAATTTGAACATAATTAGAGACAACCAAAACGTCATCTGTGTATACTTTTGTTTATGTTGATTTATTTACAAATATACAAAAAAAAAAAATAACAAACAGACAAATTGAGAACCTCCGCCTCCTTATGAAAGTCGGTACCTGTGAAGCCCCGCAACTCACTGGTGAGTCGGACAAAAAAAAAAAAATTAAAGAGAAAAAAAAAAAAAAAATCGGCTGTCAACCCGGGTGGTCGTCGGGGTTCAATTTGACAACCCGGATTTGGCCACGGGGCTTCACAGGTTAAAAATAGTCAGCCATGAAAGAAAACACAGCATCACCAGCTAAAAGTTACACAAATAAGTAGCAGTAGCCTTCTCCAAGCCTCCTTAAATCAAGAAAAGGAAGAGACCCACCCTCTCACTTCCTCAACTCCAGCAGCTCGAAGTTCGGTTTATCGAAAAGTTTGACGTACAAAAAATTTGTTCCTCCACGATATAGCATATAGAGTGTTATGAACTTTGGCGATAAGCCGGGGTCAGGGCCGGAAGATACGGCGGTCCGGTCCGGCCGTCCGGCTGATGGACGGTTTTTTATTTTATTTTTGTTTCGGCGAGGAATGTTTGCTTATATCACCGTTATGGATGAGTCTAATGACTGTTTACTGATAGGTTTTTGCCGGGGCAATATCGGCATTCATTTTGAAGATTAAATGCCTGAAATGGCTGCTAAAAACAAATGACGTCAGTACCCACTTGTCATTCCAGTTTAGTGTTTGCTTTTTGAATATTTTTTTCTTGTGGAGTTTGTGCTATGAGTACTACGGAGCCACGTTTCGACTGTCGAGCTGAAAAGATAGAAAAAGGAATAGGTACCTAGTATTGTAGGTATCTAAAGTCGAAAGTCTGACAACCAGTCTTACCAAGGGGTATCGTATAACCCAGTAACTGAGTTGTGGAGGTTAGATAGGCAGTCGCTCAACGTAAAATACTGGTATTCTGGACTGGAAGCCGACCCCAAGATAGTTGGGAAAAGGCAGATTGATTGATTTATTGTAGATTTCTAGGTACCTATATACTTCAAAGTAATTAGTGTCAAAAACATTATCCACAGTGAGGAAGAGATATATTCTATTTATTGCATTAGCATTGGAAAGCAATGGTCAAGTTTCTCCATAAGTTGGGTAAGCAAGGAGGGACAGAGGTATCAACTTGTGACTAAACCGTCCTCTTCTAAGGTATTCTAATAACTACCCATTAACGACGCTGTCTGTACATCAAAATGAGTTAACCACGGATTGAGATGGAATTGAGATAATTTTATGATTACGATGTTCACTGAATATGAATCGTTCTATTGAACACGAATTCCGATCACTAACCCCCGTTCTGAAGGCCCATTCAATTTAATCTCTTGTCAAATATCAAGTAAGTGATTTGATTTGCTGGTTATTTAGTCAACTAGTAGCCAAAACTTGAGACTAAAATGTTAATTTAAAATTGAATTATTTGATGCACTCAGTATATAAGGAAAAACTGAAGGAAACTGAGATACCAAAGATAGAACAGCTCATCAGTGATGAAAATATTTATAATGATTATGCAACAATATAATAACTGATTCAGGATGTTACTGGGGCTGCCCCGTTTCTGTAGTGCCTCTGACATGTTTGCGAAGACCCGAGTTGATGGCTTCCAAGCCATCATGCGTAAAAGAACCGCCTCCCTGTTAAGCAGAGTGTGGGGCAGCTCTAACAAAATCCTGCAAGTGATTGCTGAGAAGCTTGACTCCTTAATTATGAGGGCTTTCGTTCGAGTTTTAGTTAGATAGCGCTGCTATGTGACTGGAGCCTGTATGAAACTTCTCGCCCTGTCTTGTAAATGTTTTTCTGCCTACCTACCCATAATTCTCATCATTCTCCTTCCCTTATCCCAATTTATTTGGGGTCGGCGCATAATGTCTGTTTCTTTCATACTTCTCTATTAGTCGTCATCTCTGTAGTCACCCCCTTTTTACCCATATCCTCTTTCACACAGTCCATCCATCGTTTCTTTGGCCTTCCCTTAATCTTATCGCCATCCACACAAGACTTTCCTCACGACATTTTCTTCGTTCCTCCGCATCTAATGCCCATACCACGACAACCGATTTACACACAACTTTTCAGACAGCGGTGCCACTTTCAAACTTCCTCTTATATACTCATTCCTAATTCTATCCATGCGCGTAACACCACACATCGCTCTTAGCATTCTCATCTCAGCTGCATGCAGTTGCTTTTCATTCATCCCTTTTGTGGCCCAACATTCTGAACCATACAAAACAGCAGCATCTGACCATTTGTGCCCACCTACTAATATTAGTTAGAGTATTGTTACTAACAAATAATGGACTCTGTCTGAACAAAATAAATGATTTGAATCAAGCCCAGAGGGTGCTGGATGTCGATACATGTATCGCCATTTGTGTTGACTATTCACAATTACCCTCTTTATGATGTAACCGGATAAAAATACTTTTACACGTAGTTTTTCGCCCACGTTAGTGACAATATCGTTTATAAACAAACTACCCCAAAGTTTTGAAACAGTCTCGTAAATACATTATCATCGAACCAGCACGTTTGTTCTAAGTACCAGCAATCTGCATGCCTAATCAGCCAATGTTCTTTGACCTCTAAGCTTGTGTTCATTCAGACACCTCCTGTACACACCACACTTGAATCTGAACCTTGTTGCATGGACGTATAGTTAATTTTTGTTTATATAACGATGATACATAGCACGTAATGACGCGTAGCATATTATGGAGCATTGGTCACCGCTATCAGGGGTGATAAGAGTGATACATTCCAATAATAAAGTGGATGCTTTCTTTGTATTATGGCAGTTAGTGAGATTGGAAACTATTTTGTGATGTTATTTTGTATAAAAACTTATCTATTGGGT
The DNA here is from genome assembly GCA_951329385.1 of Polia nebulosa. Taxonomy (NCBI): domain Eukaryota; kingdom Metazoa; phylum Arthropoda; class Insecta; order Lepidoptera; family Noctuidae; genus Polia; species Polia nebulosa. The sequence goes on from OX589596.1 coordinate 6,356,761, forward strand.
ACCTATCTACTTGGAAAAAGTATTATAACTGAGATAATTAAGTAATTAACTGTGACAACTTAGCTTTTTTATATATAGTTGATAGGCACGCGTTTGACCACCATCTCACCTTATGGTAAGCGATGATGTGGTCGAAGATGCGGCACGCTTGCCTAGAAGCTCTTGACTTAAAGACTCCCAGGTTGTAGCTATCAGGAAACACAGACTCCGGCAGGGAATTCCACTCCCTAGCTGACAATAAACAGGAAAAACAAAGATAGTTAAATTAGCCTTTTTTTGGGGGGGAGGGGGTGGAAAATCATCCAATGACTTCTCCCGCTCTGGGTGGAGCGAGAGGGCGTGTCAGACTGTTACTGACTAAAATCCACCCCTGTTCCTTCCCTGCCTGAGTGCCCATGTAAAGCGGTGGATGAGGACTAAGATGGAATAAGCGAGCGCAGAAGATGCCTTCAGTTTAAAGGCAGATGGTAATAGGTCGGGAACGGATGACCGTTTGCCACCATCGCGTGAACTGCCCCGAGGGTACACACACACAGGGCACAGCATACTCTAGAGGAGTGATCAGCTTGAGTGCAGCAGCACCAAAAGCGTCAACGATCGCCGGCCACCATAAAGAAAACTTGGGGCTAAGTCGTCGTTTGACCCAGGCCTGAAAGATTTATGGGAGCATGTGTGGTCGTTAGATCAGCCTCACTAGCTGATGGGGCCCGCTAGCAATGACGGGCTGATACCAGTCGAGGGTGTACGTGAATTTAACTGTAGCCCGGGCCCCAGACCCATGGTAGCGGTAGGAACTGTGGGGTTTTAGTTGGTATGAGTCTGACAAAAGTCTCCTTTCTCCCCCTGACAGAGAGGATAAGGATTCCCCACATATAAAAGGGGAATACGGATGAAAACAAAGAGTTTTACACTTTCGCATAGTGAACAACTACATTTTATTAGGGTTCCGTACCCGAAGGGTCAAAACGGAGCTCTATTGCTGTCACTCACGAGTCCGTCTGTCCGTCGTCACAAAATTTTGTTCCGAGGAATTTTTAACTTCCCATTGACCTATGAACTTATTATGATTATGTTTATTATTGATTTACTAACAAATAACAACATACTGATAAATCAGTTTTTTTCTGTGAAATTCCCTCATTTGGTACGAAAGCTTAAATTTGCGAAATCTGACACGCACTTGGCCGGTTCTATTTTATGCTACAGACAAAATCAGTCGTCAACCATTGACTCTCTTGTACAAAGGAAATTTTTGACACTTGATTTCGTAGAGTGCAACTGCATTTTTGGCCCTTGACTGTACCTACATTGTAATTGACTAATGGGTGCTTCTTCAAGTAAAGCAATATTTGGTGATTTTCATGGCAATTTTCAAATTTTTTTTTTTTTTCAAATTGATATCAGAATCTTAAAATATACGTAAAAGTAATATTTAGACTTAGTGTTTTTTTTTTTTTGTAAGAATGTAGCGTTTAGTTTAAAATATATAATTTACTAAGTCTGATACCAATAGGTATCAGACGTATACCAAGTATTTTTCTTTGTTTTGCAAATCAAAAGGCTATTTTATTTATTCTTACAAGTAGTCACGGACTAACTATGCAGCTCTACATACTAAACCAAAGTACGTCGACGTGACTGACTGGTTTATCGTTTAAAGTCTTTAACACGGCAGGAGCTTTTCTCGCTTAGTTTAAAGAGCTATATTGCCCCACTGTTCTGCAAGCAATGTGCCCTGCCCACTGAACTTAAGTTTGGTGATTCTTTGAGATATGTCGGTAGCCTTGGTTATACTTTTTTTTTGTGGGTTTGGCAATCATCCAATGACTTCTCCCGCTCTGAGGAGCGGGAGGGCGTGTCAGACTTTTACTGTACAAAACCCACCCCTGTTCCTTCCTTGCCTGGGTGCCCAGGGGCGCGGTAACTCTGTTTAGAATTTATCCGCAACCCCTTGGCATACCTACTGAAGATATCCTCAGGACAACCTTGGTTATCCTTGATGAGCAGGGCACATTACTTACAGAACAGATGATCTATGGGGCCGATAAGTTTTGGAGTGGCAACCGCGTACCGGAAGACTTGGGCGTTTAACGGTCCCCCTAAAGGTGGACCGATGATCTGGTGAGGGTCGTGGGAATCTGATGAATACGAGATGTACAAGGCCGGCTGTGTAGGGGAAGCCTATGTCCAGCAGTGGTCTTCTTCTTTCTTCTGTGTCGTTGTTTCGACGTTTCGTATTATACTGCCCCACTGCTGTGCAAAGATTTCCCCATAGCCTTCCGTTCTTCCCTTTGTGTTTCCTTCTCCGACCATTCCGTCGTCAACACCTCTAGGTGTTCCATGTTTCCTAGGCCTTCCTCGGTTACCAAGAATTTACATACCAATATTAAGGTCTCATACAAGTTCTCATACGTACCAATATTAAGGAGCTCGTAGCTAAAGTAACAACAGCCGCACGGGTCAATCCATCAGGTTAAGCTACGCTTACTGGGGTTGGTCCATGGATGGGTGACCATCTTTACATACCGAGTCTCCTCCGTGCCTCGGAAAGCACGTTAAGCCATTGGTCCCGTGTGTCAATGGTGGATCTTTGACAGTCGTTACGGGTTGTCAGAAGCCCGAAAGTCTGACATCCAGTCTTGCCAAGGAGTCTCGTATTACCCAGTAACTGGGTTGTCGAGGTCAGATAGGCAGTCGCTCCATGTAAAATACTGGTATTCAGTTGCATCCGGTTAGACTGGAAGCCGACCCTAAGATAGTTGGGAAAAAGCTAGGCAGATTGACACATACCTAATAATATCCGATAAACCACTCTCGTTCATAAACAATGTAAACACGTTCGTTAGCCCACACATAACACCTAACCATGACGTAGACACTCAAAGCTAAGCCCTTTACATCGTGACGTCACCAAGCCGCAGATATTTGTATCAATTTTGACAAAATGTTAATTAAACTGTCAAGTTAAGAGCTTAAGCGTAATTTGTGCGTGACTGTACGTCTACCTACTAATGAAAACGCTCTGAAATGCTCGTCGAGTGCTATTTCAATAATTTTGTACAATTGTTTCTTAGTAGGTAGGTAATTAAATTCAATGATTCCACTTATATTATAAAGGCGGAAATTTGTATGTATATTTATTTGTTCATTCTTTATGTATACAGGGTGTAACGGAAAGGTGTGGTCATATTTTAAGAACTGCATCTGCCCATCGATATAAACTACTTTCTTCAAAAAAATCCAAGGAAATTCTAAAAAAATTTGTTTACCTCCCATACAAATATTGATCAGCTGATGATATGTTTGTATGGAAAGTCCAATATTTTTTGGTAATTTTCAATTTTTTCTTGGAGAGTTTTTCATTTCCATGGGCAGAACCGGCTCCTAAAATATGACCACACCTTTCCGTTACACCCTGTATATGTTTGTTACTCCTTTACGCTCAAACGCTGAACGGATTTGGATTTGGATTTTGGATGTAATTTGGTACCAGGATAGCTTTTTTTTTTAGGGTGGAATATCTTCAAATGAATTCTTTCGCGATCTGGAGCTAGGAGCGGGAGGGCGTGTGGCCTGTGCCAGAGCCGCGGTGTTTGAGGATAACTTATACGAGCGGAGCTGCGGGCAGCAGCTAGTATCTATAAAATACTAGTTATTGCCAGCGGTTTGGACCACGTGGAAAACGTAAATTAACACATGGGCTTCGGTCTTTATCGTCTTACTATAAAACGGTAACGAACACACTTTTAAATTCAATTACACATATGTTCGTCTCTCAAGAGCTTTCATATACAAAAGACACATCACTACGCATAATGTACATCTAAAAAAGTAGGTACGAGCTTAAAATTATTGCTGGAAAACGACTTTTATTTTTAAGTATGAAAAAAAAACTATTTTATAATGCGCGCAATGTAACGCGAACCCAGCCGCCCCTTCGCTTTAAGCCACGTAGGTACTTGTCGGATACGTTTGATATTCATTGCGTTTTTGTAACTGCAATTGCGTAATTTCGAAAAAAAAATCGAAAACTCAGGTAGGTAATGTTTGTTTGCAAAAAGTTTAGTAATTACATTTTTTTTTGTGGGGTCGGGCAAGCATCTTATGGCTTCTGCCGCTCTCGGTGCAGCGGGAGTGCGCTGGGTGAACGAGTGTCAGACTTTTACTGACTAAAACCCACCCCTGTTCCTTCAGTTGCCTGAGGGCCCAGCGGCGCGGTAACTCTGTTTCAAATTTATCCGCGAGCCCTGGGCAGTAGTCATACCTAACACTTGGATTCATTTTCGTTCAAAGTAAAAAAAAATGCGACTTTAACCTTCAATATCTCCAGAACTATTGGATTCCCAGGTCTAGTGGAACAAAAATATCCAAATAATGGGTAGAATATGTGGCTTTCTGGTTCGGCAACTGTATTTTTTCACCCGATATAAACTTGAACTTGCTCTTAACAGCCCCACCAATAACTCGAACCAAGCTATATAATATAACCTATAGATGTTGTGATCAAACGTTTACGTTAAGGCTAATGAAAAAACTATTTGCATAGAAAAAACTTCAGCATAGCGCAGCTAAAACATGTGAAGCTTCAGGAACATTTAGTTTTCGTATTCAAAGTAACATTTGCTAATTTTCAGTTTGATCAGTGAAACCAAACACTGAACGAAGCTGTTATTTTCGCTACAGGATAGCTGAAAACAAATATCGCAGTTGTGTTCAAAGTGGAATTTAATTGCAAATATAACGTAGTTTTGTGTCCACACCTATCCATGCATTAAACTTAATTACAGTGCTCTGTATGAATATTAATGAACCGTTACGGTTTTCTATTGTAGTGTAGCACTGAAACGTGGTCCAGGAAACAGGACAATGGGTTTAAGGTAAAATTGCAGTAGAAATAATAGTCCGAGTTCATTTTACTTTGAGCTACATAATTTATAGAATCAAGTGTTACTTGGCAACTGAAAGACACGGGTAGGTTTTAGTCAGTAAGAGTCTGACACCCTGCTGTTCTACCCAGAGCGGTGGGAAATTGTCAAATAATTGCTTTATTTGACGATTTCATATCCAAAAAGAAAAAGCGTAGACATAATTGTTTTAATTAACCTACGAAATTATATGCCATTTTAAGAAGAAGAGTAACTAACGGGACCCTATTACTAAGCCTCCGTTGTCCGTCTGTCTGTTAGCAGGCTGTATCTCATGAACCGTAATAGGTAGACAGTTGAATTTTTTACATAATGTGTATTTCTATTGCCGCTATAATAATAAATAATAAAATCGTACGGAACTCTTCATGTTCGAGTCAAACTCGCACTAACCAGGTTTTTATAGAGCTTAGTTAATAAAGTTCAATACGTAATTTTTAATTTTGTACCCTGCACCTTTCTTTCTGTTTACATAAATTATGTCATGGGCAAAATGGAACAACATGCGACCGACGGATGCCCCTTAAGTTAAAGGGGAAAATCTATAAGTCCATGATTAGACCTGTCGTACTGTATGGGTCAGAATGTTGGGCTGTAAAAAAGACGGATGAGAAAAGATTGCATTGGCAGAGATGAGAATGTTGAGATGGATGTGTGGAGTAACGAGAATGGATAAAGTGAGAAATGAGTACATTAGAGGTAGTTTAAAAGTGGCGCCAGTCACAGAAAAGTTCAAAGGGAACCGCTTATCTTGGTATGGTCATGTAAAAAGGAGGGTTGAAATACATGTAACTAAAAGAGTTATGAATATAAATGTGGATGGATGGAGAGGGAGAGGGAGGCCAAAGAAAGGATGGATGGACTGTGTGAGGAGTGATATGAAAGAAAAGGGAGTTAGTGATAGCGTGACGGCTGACAGGACAGAATGCAAGAAAAAAACGTGTTGCGCCGACCCCAAATAACACGGGATAAGGGCAGGAAGATGATGATGTCATGGGCAAAATGCATAAAGGTTTATTTTAACAAAAGCAGTATAACCACACACAACCAAATAAGCACCATAAATTAATTAATACCTCAGTATTAATTAATTAATTTAAACAAAATACTCCTTGTCGTATAAAATAAGATAAAACAATTTATTCCCTTACTCTAAACATTATGTTTATTTATAATTAAATCAAGAAAGGCGTTAACAACTCTGTGCATGATAATACCCTTCTCGTTAAATCTTCAATATGTTGCTTCACGCAAAAATCTACTTTGACAGACTGTTGATAAAGTTGCAATTTCAGTAGGAGGGTTAATTTAAAGTCAGGGTGCAAGGTAAATTATCGTCAGTAGGTGACACGCTTTGATAGGCAGAGGATTAAAATTATTTCCTGAAGCTGCTTTTACTGTAATTTCAGCATTTACGCTCGTTAAATTTTATCTCATACTACAGTTAAAGTTAAGTTACTTACTTATTTTTATTATAAGTTCTTTGCAGGCAAGTAATTTATTTTATCCAAGAAAAGGCAAATTTTACAGAATCCTAAGTTACCTTACACACTTAGGTAGGATTCTTTAACATTTCCCACTAATATTTCCAACCACATGTATACGTTTGTCAACCAATCACGCCCCAACGACTGAGCGGAATTGGATGAAACTTGGCACTCGAGTAAACCATGACATGGATCACGACATTTATTAATTTATACACTATCTCTTGCCTGACACTTTAACATAGATCCCCATCAAATAATTAATTACTCACATCTTGTCCCATTTCTACCAAACAGGTCTTTATACCCTAAAAACAATAGACAAGCGACCACCAAAACAAACAGTGTGTCGTTGTGTACGTAATTACATTAAATATAACATAATACATGTTTTGACACCTGAGACCGCCCATTAATTACTGCAGCCGTTTGTTTACCTTCCTATTATATTAACTAACTATTTACAAGCTTTTGTGGCAAATAATGGGGTACGGAACTAATTGTTTTGGGGGATTTTCGAGGGGATAGGAACCCGCCTCCTTTTGTGTTTTGCCACAGAGCACAAACTAGCCGTGCTGGCAGTGGCTCGAGAGAGATTCATTATGGAGATGACAACTATTGCTAGCCTGTCGCTTTTCTATCGGTTGCATTTTGGGGAGTCTGCAACGGAATTGCATAATTTGATTCCGCCAACGGACCACAAGACGTACGGCGATGTGCCACCGGTACATGGTGAACATCCCATCCACACGCAAAAAACAGAACACATTCATTGTGTGTCCAGCTAGGGAGTGGAATTCCCTGCCGGAGTCTGTGTTTCCTGAGCTACAATCTGGGAGTCTTTAAGTAAAAAGTGAATAGTTTACTTCTAGGCAAGCGTGCTCCATCTTCGACCACAAATCATAGCTTACCTTCTGGTGAGATAGTGGTCAAACACGTGCCTATCAACAATAAAAAAGAAAAAACAATAAATGAATATACTGCCAAAACTCATAAGTATGAACTAATTTTACTATGGGACCAACAAAGAAGACGAGAAAAAGAAATCAGCTGTTCAGTATATTTTGTCAAATTATTCATTTTATTTAGATATTTGGAAACAGCACTTTAGCACATCAATCCTTTTTGACAATTTAAACTAGATGAGCCTAAATGAGAGCAGTGCTGACCTAGTGGTAACGGCCGCGACTTATAAGTTGTAGGTCGTGAGTTCAAACCCAGGCAGGCGCTTTACTTTGTGTAAATTATTTCATAACCACTGCTCTCAAAAACGGTGAAGGAAAACATCGTGAGGAAACCGGCATGTCCTAGAACCAAAAATTCGAAGACATGTGACATCTACAAACCCGCATTGGGCCCGCGTGGTGGATTATGACCCTCACTCTCTCACAGAGAGGAGGCCTGTGTCCCAGCAGTGGGGACATTAAAAGGCTGATGATGATGATGAGGCTAAACTACTACTAATTAGGTAAAACAGAACCAAACACAGAGGTCGGACTCACACAGAGGTTAATGTCGGATGCAGTATTTTGAAGAATGGTTCATACGGATTTGGGTAGACCTTTCTAAACAGTGTAAGCAAGTGTCAGTTATCGTGTACCTAGGTCAGCTCAAAACTTCAAAAAAACTCAACCTAGCAATGTGCGCTAAGCACAAGTTTCAGTACCTAGTGCTATTCCGTAAAATCACCGTGAAAACTTAGGTGAACTGAGCCTTTAGACAAAATACTTTTCTGTTAACGTTAACGCTAACGCTTCGTGAAAAATGTATTTCTATGAGTAAACTGTGGAATCACTAACACGATTTTTGGTTTATATAAGAGTGAGATCCGAGAGCCACCAGGCATTACTTATTTTCTGATCTCAAAATGGAGGAAATTGAGTATTGTTATTGAACATACACATATCTGCTAGTTTGAGCCGACGGCCAATTTACTGGTATCACTGGTACTGGGAGCTGAAGTTACGTTAAACTACTAAACATACGCCGAAATTGGGACACAGTTTATTTAATTATTACAGTTTATTAATAAAAACTTAAAGTCAGCGATAATTTGGGAGGATGCTGTTTAGCATCCTCCTTGCCTCGCCTTGTTTGATTTTTCAAAGCAGATCTAATTGACGCAAAAAAAAGATTGGCCGTCGGCCCGAGATAGCAGGTATGAGTACTTTCAAAGTACATACTAACACTACTCAATTCTACACATTTTCATAATCAGAAAATAAGTCATGACTGGCGGATCTGGAATTTTAGTCTATATGGAAAGTTCTGATACTGCCATCTCTAGCGGTGGCCGGCGAGGCGTCTCCGTGCTCTGTGTGTTTTGGTCATGACCATAGATTGGGACCACAAATCTATTTCCTATGTGATGGGATTGTGAATCCAGGATCCAAAAGCATGACTGTCTCAAGTCGAAATATGGGTTGAGATGCTTCTTCAACCAGGGTCGCGAGAGTGTTCAAGTCACTGCGGCCCTGGAACGCAATAAGTTAACTGTGCGCAATAAGTTAAGTGTTCCTTCAGTTGCAGGGTGGGTTGTAGTCAGTAAGAGTCTGACACGCCCTCCCGTTCCACACAGAGTGGGAGAAGTCATTGGATGATTTCCTACCCAAGGTGCTTTCCCAAACAAAAAATATACGCGTAATGTCATACTGTAATGGGTAGCTCGCCGTCCGATCAGCACCAGACCCGAGAGTCGACGGCGCGTAGTGTTCCACGCGCGCCTCAAAGAGATGTCAGCAATATAACGACGGGGCCCGTCATGGCCGGTGCCTGCCCAAGGGTCGTGTATAAATTCGAAACAGAGTTACCGCGCCCCTGAGCACTCAGGCAGGGAAGGAACAGGGATGGCCTTTGGTCAGTAGATAAAAGTCTAACACGCCCTCCCACTCCACTCAGAGCGGGAGAAGTCATAGGATAATTTACCATCCACACAAAAAAAATGGTTGCTTTCCCAAACAAAAAATATATGCGTAATGTCATTTAGCATTTACGTTAATTGTGCATCAGGGGGGTTAGACAAAATCCTTTTCTGTTAACGTTAACGCTAACGCTTCGTGCAAAATGTATGGCAACAACATTACTGGGCGTGAGTCACGTGACAGCTCTCTCCGCAGGTAATTTCGTTGCCATACATTTTGCACGAAGCGTTAGCGTTAGCGCTATTATAAAAGTTATTTGGCTAGGGGGCAGGGGCGAATCAAACTTACGACTTCGCATTTAACCAGTTTAAGTTTTAACCGCTAAGAGTCTATTGCTGCCTTTATGTCTTGAATTGTAGAAAACATTTTCATTACGTATGTTGTTAAAATTTTCTTAGAAATTCTGTCAGAATCTATGAATAGACTACTAATCTACCGAAAAACAAGAAAACCCGCGCAGTGAATCAACAATCTAATTCCACTTCCCGTCTCATTTCTCTGTCACCGAGCGATGAATGAGAAAATTGACGTTGCTTCATAAAACACGTACAGTTTCGAGCATAAACATATGACAATAACGATTTTATAAAAGAGATTTTCTCATAAAGCATTGACAGAAATCACATGATGTTTCAAACATGATATTTTCTAAACCAAACTATTAAAATTAAAACAATTATAACTTTTAGAAAATACCATTTTTAAATGTAATAGTCGTCATTTCACGAAATAAAAGCTTTGGTATTTATGCTGGTGACTGTACTTTGTGTAATACTACACTTAAACACAGGTAACTCGTTGTAGTGTGATTGTAGTAGTAACCTACTTGCACTAGCGAGTTCCTATTTCCACAACAGTGTAAACAGCTAGGGGATTATTTGTCTTTGGGACCCGGAATTAATATGTGAGTTTAGCACATTATCCAAACAAAGTGAATTTCTTAAATGTTTGTTTTGAATTTTTACACTACACGATTCCATTTATTTTACTTGGCATACATTCAATTCTTAATTAAAAGTGTAATTTATCTTGTGTCAATGTCATGTTTTTATTCATTCAAAAGGTTCAACTTATTTTGTCTACCCTCCAAAAAAAAATATTTTCTATATTTAAAAGAAAAAAAAATCATTCTACCCACCGTATAATAAAACACAGTCAAGTAGCACGGTTCACTCGACAGTCGTATATCGTCGGTATCACTATCACTTATCACTGACAGACACACGGTCACGGCGGACTCCCGAAGGCGACTGAGCGCGTCACACTCGGGAGACGGTACCGCTGATAACAGAAGTGTCATGCACTTTTAGTAATTCTAAATGTTATTTTTTTGAAGTTACACTTCTTAAGCGACTTCCAACAAGATTGCGTTAAACGTTTAACGCTCCTGGGGAGGGGGAATAAAAAGAGAGAGCGAGAGTGAATGCGAAAAAAAAATGTAATAATATTATAATATTATTATGAATGTGATTATTATTATTATTATATTTAAAAAATTATAATAATTGTAATAAGGAAGTATAACTTCTTACGTGCGTACAAAAGTACACACACACTTTTTTTTTCCGGACTGTATTCTTTGTGGGCTTTCAACGTGCAACAAATTCACTATGTGCTGATATTTCTCTTAACTAAAAATGTATCTTCACAAAAATAACGTAGTGTTATAATGCGCTCTTGCATTAAAATAGGTAGGTACTCTGAGAAGACTGTAGAAGCCCGGCAAAAAGGCAGGAGGTCTTTTTGAAGTTATACTTCTTTAGGCGCGTTATGAAAAAGTAATGAGAGTGAAATTTTAAGATGCGCGCGCATCACTATCACACAAAATTCACAGGTTGAAGTTAGCTAGAACCGATCCACCCTGAGGTTAGCTATGGTCTGTGGTTCATGAAGAATGATTGTTTTCCTTTTGTAAACTTTGTGACAGTTTGGTTTTTTATCTTGTTACGCCAAAGAAGTATAACTTCTTACGTGTGTACATAAGTACTGTAGGACCCCAAGGTACCAGTACGGCCTGCAGGGATCCTGGGACGTTCTCGGAAGGAAGGAAGACGAAGCCCCGGGGGATGTCACGTAGCTTGGCGACTCGCTTGCTTAGCGCGAGAGTACTATACGAAGGGATACTTGGTACGGGCAGTTAAGGAAAAGTGCTGAGGGCGATTTAAATTATATATTAATTAAGCAAAAGCATAACATGTGCCCACATGCAAAGGCTAAAAACTTCTATCTGACATCAAACAAAATTAACGCCTACTCTTCTAAAATAATCCATCGACTCTCCAACATTCTTACTTGCCAGTTAAAGGCCGGTGCAGACCCACTAAAATTAGGCTGTGACTACAATCGTACACACACACTTTTTTTTCTAATTTTTACTAATAGCACCGCCCGCAACTTTGTCCGCGTGGATTTCAAAAAATTATAGCCTATGACACTCACAAATAACGCGGCTTTCTATTGTTAAAAGAATTATCAAAATCGGTTCATTAGATCCAGAAATTATCCCCTACAACCTCACAGACTCACAAACTTTATAGTATAGATAGAATAGAAGTATAGATAGATAAATAAACCTTAATAGGTATTACTTGATATTAGACATTAGATGGTAAAACCAGATTCTCCCTCTCATGAGGTACCTCATTTTGAGTCATGCCCGACTCAATAACAGCTTTTCAGAAAGAGTATGAAACAAAGCCTTAGAGAGTAAAACATAGTACAAGAATAAAGATAATTCATCAGTTCATCACTATTCCACTTCTGTCGCCACCTGTACATTAGTTGTCCTTTATTTATCCATCTGTCAAAAGCGCTCACAACACACGATTCATTGCAGTGTTAAAGTTTATCTCGCTTCGTAAACATCGTATTCATTTAACTACTAGCTGGTTAAGTAATTAGCGTAATGAAACACTCATTAGTTGTACCGACTAAGTATTGTCTTGTAGAAAAGTGGGCAATTAAGGGATCTTTACAACATCAGATTGATTGTCTCAGGGAGTAGGTGTAATTAGAAATACCTATCATATGGTAACTGTTGAGAAAATACTAATTGGAAGATGTATACAATGCTTTAGAGTCAAGACTTGGCTCTTAAGATGATTATTTTGGTTACTACGAGTAATTAAGCGAATTATGTAAAGTTGTAGATCTAATACAAATGATTAATGCTGATACCATTAGTTATTAAACTTTAATGAAAATTATCAAAATCAATTACTTATGTATGTTTAGGTAGTTGAGACACAAAACTTACGATTTAATTTACCGAGTTCGCCTACTTTAAAATGACGTTATGACTGCAAGTCGTCTGCATAAAGATGTTAGTTAGGATTTAAGACCTTAGTGATGGCGTTTATGAAAACTGAGAAAAGAAGAGGAGATAGGACGCCACCCTGAGGTACACCCGCAGCCAAATCAAACAATTCAGAGGAATTCTTATCAGAGCAAACTGACTGCGAACGGCCCCGAAGATAGGATTTGAACCACTCAATTACTGGTGCAGAGACATTAAGAGAGCGAAAGATTCTTACGAGAATGTCAAAGTCAACTAAGTTAAAGGCACTGCCGAATTCCAGTAAAACCAATACCGTCAGACATTTATTCTCCATAGCCAGAATAATGTCGTCAGTTATTTTGACTAGAGTTATCACACTGCTATGGCCTGGTCTGATGCCAGATTGGTAAGGACTTAGCAGGCCATTAAAGAACAGATAGGTAACAAAACAGTTGCCTCTGAACAACACTCTCGAGGACTTTGGAAAGAATTGGGAGGATGGATGAGAATGTAACTGGGATGGTGAAGACGGATTTGAAACTTTAGGAAGCGGTAGGACGTGAGCCTTTTCCCAAGCAAAAGGAAAAAAGTTAGTGAAGAGAAAAAAAATAACTATGTGAGTTACGACAGGAACTATTTAATTCAAAATAGATAGGAACATTTGGACTTGAAGGCCATCGTCACTTACCGCTTTAGTGAAGATGGATTGGAAACATTTCTTAATATCTGGCTCAGTAATTGGGTGGAAAGAGAAAGAAGTATTAGCTAGCAAAGGAAGATTGCCTGCTTCGGCTTTGCATGGGTGGTTTTTAATAATATTATATAATTTGTAGCGACATCTATGACGCCGCACACGAACTAAAAATAGCAAGAATTCTACATCGCGCAAGCAGAGTTCTCTGCGCGATTTGAACATATACAACAGTCCGAAATCAACCATTGGGCAGTTGCCCGGACCAGACACAACACCCGTCTGGTCGGAGGATCCTCCCTTTTCAACGGAGGTTTGCGGGACTTTACACTCTGTTCCGCTCACCTCCAAACTGGTGACCCTCGAGCATGAACATCAGCGCAGCCTTCGTGCAGCTACTTCAGCGTGACGTCATCATCATCGCTTCCTTCAAGCTCTTGAGCAACGAGTCATACAGCCAGCCAGTACCAACGGCTTCTACGGGTATCCTGACCACCAGCATGCAGCGGATGCGCATTCCTGGTCAGCATCCTCAGCCTCTTTCATCACCATCAACCTCATCAGCGATCTTGGCGCAGCGAACAGCACCTTCGGCCGGTCGAAGAACCTCTCCTGGTCGACGCCAGCAGTCAAGCCACTACGTCGCACAGCACCGCTCCGACCCACTGGAGCCTGCAGCATCATCCCGACTCACTGGGATAGCATCATCCCGACTCACTGGGATAGCAACACCCCGACTCACTAGGGCATCACCGCAGACAGTTCCGACTCACCGTGAACGATACGGCTCTTCCGGTTCCGACTCACTGGAACCAACCTTCCACTGGCCCGGCAAGTATCACAAGATGTATGGACGACTCATCAAGAACCATCGATCTCCGATCTCCGGAGGGGAGTGATGTAGCGACATCTATGACGCCGCACACGAACTAAAAATAGCAAGAATTCTACATCGCGCAAGCAGAGTTCTCTGCGCGATTTGAACATATACAACAGTCCGAAATCAACCATTGGGCAGTTGCCCGGACCAGACACAACACCCGTCTGGTCGGAGGATCCTCCCTTTTCAACGGAGGTTTGCGGGACTTTACACTCTGTTCCGCTCACCTCCAAAAATTTAATGGCCTATATCCATCTGGAATAGTGTAACATCAAAACGATGAAAGAATTTATCAAATAGGTTGGGCAAAGACTTTTTAACTAAAACAAAAAGAACAGATAGACTTTATCCCCCTACTTTTTTAGGGTTCCAAACATCAGAATGAAAAAACGTAACTAATATAGGATCACTCGTGTGTCTGTGTGTCCATCTATCACAGCCAATTTGCTCCAAATCGAATAGATCAGTAAGTTAAAATTTGGTACACATCTTAATATTTATGACCCAGACGCGGACTTGTAACGTAAATAAATAAAATTAGAATATGGGGTCACTTTTGGGGTGCAAAAAGGAAAATTAAAAAAAAAATCAAATTTTAGGTACCGTGCGACATAACAAATGAAATATTGGGAGATTTTCAAATGACTTTGTTTGCATAGTTTTAAGATAAATAGTATTAAATATAATTAAGAAAATAGATAAGAATTGATCATGCACATTTTAGTCTCAGGTTTAGATATCCCTTTATCTCCGAATCTAAAATTTCGAAAAAAATATTGAAAATAGTTATTTTCTTATAGCTTGCAGCAAAAAAGAAGAAGAATGTGGTTTTAAACCGACGTCAAAAATAAGGAGGTTATAGATTCGGATGTTTATATACGTATTTTTTTTAATGCATGTTCAGACAAAGCTCCATCATATACAGACGGATTTGTAAAATTGTTTTCTTGTTCGAAAGGGGTTTATTCCAAAATGGTCTCATTTAAATTTCATAAAGATCTGATAATGAGTTTCGGAGGCAGACAACGGAACTCTTCAAAAAATTATAGCAAACCGCCCGGAATTGCTGCAATCGCATGTCTGTTTATCGTTTACACCACTTACACGCTAATATGCTCTGAAAGGGTAATCAGGGGTAAACAAATTTGTACAGTTCATCAGGATACAAACTAATTTCACCAATTAAGTTAAAATATTATATTTTTGCGGCTATCAATTCAGGCATAACTTTACTATTTAGTTTTAGTTATGGGGTACAACAACTAAAAAGTGAAAAATAAAAAACCTTATGTTTTTTATTAGGACCAACCCGCCAAAATATTTCCAATCACTGCAACCTGAAAGCCAGAATAAACAATGACGACAGCCAGAAAAGCGTCGAGGCAATGAAGCACACTAGGTAGGTCCGATGCACTCTCCAAAATATTACTGGCAGTTTCGTATATCTTCGACGCCATCCCTAATGCATCATCCGAAACCCTCAGCTTTTGTTTACTCGTTACAAAAACACTCGAATATAATGCCACATAAAATCTGAGACAGTTTCTCGCTGAATGCCGTGCCATTTTAGCCGGATTTATTTCGCTGCCGTCACTCAACGCGGAATAAATTCCTCTTGACGGACAGACGACGCAATTCATCCATTGTTTTTCCACTTAAATATTTGACTGATTTAATACAATTTAAAGACAGGAATACGTTCGTCTTGTCCTTTACAAATGTCACTTAGATGAATATATTACCTTTCTACATCTGCGTTTCATACAATTATGATCCTTAAAAAAACTTAGGTACATATTGGGTTCTGAGATCAAACCCAGGCAGGTGCTTTACTTTGTGTAAATTATTTCATCACCACTGCTATCAAAACGGTGAAGGAAAACATCGTGAGGAAACCGGCATGTCCTAGTACCAAAAATTCGAAGACGTGTGACATTCACCAATCCGCATTGGGCCCGCGTGGTGGATTACGGCCCACACTCTCTCACAGACAGGAGGCCCTGTGACCCAGTAGTGAGGACATTAAAAGGCTGATGATGATGATGACATATTGGATAACCTCCCTAACCGAAGTCTACTGAAAAATTATTCAAACAAAGTCTGCAACGTCTAAGAATAGAACTCTAAGTCAAATCATAATTATCTATAATTCAAATCTTTTGGCAAGATTTCCGGGAAGCCCGGCTTTGCTGAGTGACTAATCTTAACCATAGAATAATTGTATTTGCAACTTCACTAGGTACAGCTATTGTGGACTTTAAGGAGTCCCAATATATCGTCGATACACCAAGACCCTAAACTGTCAACCATTAAATACAAAATGATATCTAAACGGCTACATTTCTCGATAACACGGAGATTTATTTCTATATAAATACTGAATAATAGGCGACCCTCGTCAAAGGACGGACATGAGGAGTCGAAACTCGGAAGTAATACGAATTTCGTTCCTTTTATATTACTTAAAGGAAGTTTTGTAGTCTGCGAGACGTCCGATTAAGGTTTGATGGTGTTATAGACAGATGAATTTATTGGTTTTGTTTGATATGACCCCCATCAAAGAAATTCCAATAAATTCATCTGTATACGACTCTCTATAGCTATGTGAAGATCGAGAGATCAATAATTAAACATGCACACATTCAAAAACTGTATCTACATGTCAATCTTACGCTTCTTCATCTTTGCGTATCGATGGTTCTTTTAACTAAACTGTTTGTGCCCAGTAACTGGCCATGTTTGTTGTCGCATCAGCTTTGTTCAGGTCGTCAAGAGTACGAATAATAAAACCTTACGCTTATAAATTTGCCTATCCAAAAATAGCGTAAACTTTATTACCAGCACGTCTCAAAAAAGAAGTTCAAAGCCTCTCAAGTCTCAAATAAAACTGAAATTAAATGAGCCAGGTATAATCATTTTTCCAGGTCGGATTTCCACCTCTCCCACACCTCGTCATTTCGGCGTCGGTGCTATAAAACTGACAGCCCATCACGAAGTCATTCGCGCGGGTATTTTTAATTAAGCCCATTACATAGATCTTCTCGCTCCTAAAATAATATAATCGTTAAAGTGAATAGTGTGCTCAGGATGATATTACACTCGAAGCTATATCGCGGGCAAGATAGCTAAACTATGAATCCAATATAAAACCTTACGTTGCCTTAGAGTGAAAACCTCGGATATGCAATTTTTGACATTTTTATTTTATTACATTTTTGGCAAGAAAACCTCGGGATAAGTAACGCCATCTCATCATCAGCCTAGTCTTTGCCCGACTATCTTGGGGTCGGCTTCCAGTCTAACCGGATGCAGCTGAATACCAGTATTTTACATGGAGCGACTGCCTATCTGACCTCAACAACCCAGTTACTGGGTAATACGATACCCCTTGGTAAGACTGATTGTCACTTTCAGGCTACTGACGACCCGTAACGACTGTCAAAGATCCATGATTGACAGCCGGGACCAACGGCTTAACGTGCTTTCCGAGGCACGGAAGAGTCTCGGTATGTAAAGATGGTCACCAATTCATAGACCAACCCCGGCAAGCGTAGCTTAACCTATGGATCGACCCATGCGGTTGTTATAACTTTAGCCACAAACTCCTCCAATAAGTAACGCCATCTATGATGGTGAATGATAACCTCGTATATCCTCGCGAGTGTCTTTACGAAAAGCTCGTAAGTACCATTTTATGCTGTTACGACTGACATATACATCTGTAAAACGTATCAAAATTGAAAACTAAAATACACATTTCAATAAACTGTGGTGATTAAATTCTACAGGGCGCTTTTGGTTCTTCCTGTAATGTTACCTTTTGCGTATTTACGAGGTTTTCCCTCTAAGGCGAGTTTTGCTGGACCCAGTTTTTTCTTCCGCCTGTAAAGTTATCTCTTTTGCATATATGAGGATTTCACTCTAAGGCCACGCTTAGGTTTTAATCATCTATTACCCACCAAGACACCTCCGTGCATCGGAAAGTATGAAGCGGAGCTGGGCGGACTGGAGCGTCCTGAGCAACACAGTTGGGAAAAGGCTAGCAGATCGAATAATTGTGATTGTGAGGTCACCAAAAAATTACGGTCAGTGTGATAGGCACAAATGGGTTCTGAAAGCGCGGAATCAATAGTAATTATAGACAAAATGAGAGAACGGTACCTAAGCAGTATTATTCGGACTATGCTTCCAGTAAACCATGATCCAATAATCTTTTACTGAGAATTTTCCTACAAAACCAGAGATACAAAATCATTTTATCGCTTTCTACGTTGCTCAAAAGCTTTCCCGACAACAATTGGATTGTGCTATACCGACTTTATTCAATGCAATCACTCTACACTGGTCATTGAGACCATTAAGACCGTTGTTTCTCTCTGTCACAAAAACGAAATAATCTTTCCAATATGTACAAGCAAAACTGCGATTTAGAACGCGTTTCGACCATAATATAACTACAACCAGCCAAAGTGCCCGTACAATCATAAGGAGTTTTATTTCTATTTCTATGCCTTTGTCTAGAAACGAAGCCAAACTAATCTCATATCTTCCAATACCAAGCAATGGAACCTAACCTAACGATGACTATAAACCCGAGACGAGTACAAACATAAAATAAATAGCTGAAATATCTCAACTTACAGTGGATTGCTGGCTTAAATGGAGTGAAAATAAAGAGAGTGAGATAAAACAGTTTCATGATGAAATAAGTGTTGTTTTCAGTTTCAGTAATGTACAGGCTTTTGTGATTGCTCAAATGAACGTGAACGGAGTAATTGGTGATAACGGTTGGTTCATTGTTTGAAATAGTTTGAGCTGTTAACTGATAACGTTTAATGGTGTGAAAGTTGATACCGTAAAATAGAATTGTTATATTTATGTGGAACAATAAAAATATTTAAAAATAAAAAATTATGATTAACTTAAAAGTTAATTAATGGATTCAAGAATGTTTTCCCTCTCACTCAGTAGGTATTCAACTCAGTCACTCATTATTCACTTAACTAGCAATTTCAGTGTTGATAAATTATGTCATCAACTGACTAAATGACGTCACGAAATTCATAATGAAATAAAAAAGTTCTATAAGTGCTTATACATAATTTAAGTTCGTGTTTCCGTTATGTCAGTCATCCATCAAAAAGTGAAAATTAAAGTTAATTATGTGTGTTGACAACATCTGGGCAGCTTCAAAATGAATGAGTCAATTTTCATGCAATTAATTCTGGCTGTTAAAATATTTACGCAAAATAAACCTCACCAAAGAGGCTGTAAATTATACCTACTACATGTAAGGTAGGTTGAACTACGCCTCTGATGGCGCTTTGATTTTGTTAAAGGCACAATTAGATCCCACAGGAGTACCAAGGTTACCGACATAGCCCGAAGAATCGCCAAACTTAAGTGGCAGTGGGCAGTCCACATTCCTCGCAGAAGAGGTAGTCGATGGGTCCGGAAAGTTCTGGAGTAGCGACCTCGTACCGGAAGACGCACCGTTGGAAGGACTGCTGGACATAGGCCTCCATGCATGCCCAAGTGTCACCACAACGACTGGTACAGTGTGTCTCGCATCCATAGGATTCCCACAACCCTCACCAGGTGATCGGTCTTACTTGTGGGAGGCCTTCCAACGCTGCGTCTTCCGGTCGCCACTCCAAACATTTTCGGCCCCATCGACCATTAGTTCCACGAGCAATATACCTTCAAATCTAATCTTGTCAAATGGGGTATCACCGACCCATCGCAAATACACTTGGTGTTTTAGTCCATTTAGAGAAGACCAAATATATTGCAAGCGATTCTTACCGGGTTTAAGGCGTAGTTATACGACTTCTAATGGTTTTTAATTGAACATCACATCCAAACGACAAGTTTTATTTCTTTGAAAAAAAAAAATTTATTACTCTAAACAATTTTCTTCGTAATTTGATATGTGAATATTTAAAATTATATTTTTATAACATAGTGTAATTAATTTTTTAAAGTTATATCGAATGCAGATGAAACATTAAGAATCACGCAAAAACTATAAAGCTTATTTCTATGAAACCTTCACCATTTTAAAGATTTGATTTGATTCCGCCAAGCCCGTTTCATCTAACGACCACAAGACGTACGGCGAAGTGCCACCGGTTCATGGTGGACATCCCATCCATACGCACAAAGTGTTTTGAGAAAACATTCATTGCACGTACAGCTAGAGAGTGGAATTCTCTACCGGAGTCTGTGTTTCCTGTAAGATACAACCTGGGAGTCTTTAAGTCAAGAGTGAATAGGTTACTTCTAGGCAAGCGTGCTCCATCTTCGACCACATCATCGCTTACCATCAGGTGAGATAGTGGTCAAACGCGAGCCTATCAAACATAAAAAAAAAGATTATTTAATTATGTATAGTTTAGCGCCCCGCGGTTTCACCCGCGTAGACCAGGGTAAAAGTAGCCTATGTGTTAATCCAGGGTATAAGCTATCTACATATCAAAATTCATCCAAAGCAGTCCAGCCATTTGAGCGTGAAGAAGTAACAAGCATACACACTCACAAACTTTTGCCTTTATAATATTAGTGTGATGTATAGTTTAGTATACGTGTTTTAGTATAATACCTGTTGTTTTATGTATAATAAATTAATAATGTGTTTAATTTCGGGCATCACTCATTGATGGGGGTTTCCTATTACGTACTGGGTGGACGTACAACGCGTTACGTGAGCTCAGCACAGCACTCCAGGTCATTGGCAGATAATAGCGCCTTAAGTGATCATCATCGCTTGCAGCGCTTACTTCGCTTTATTTGCAGACTTCTGGATAAATACTCTCACTACCGATATATATTTTTTAAAATCTGTGATGTAACAGACAAAAGAAAACACTTAAGAGTACTTTTGTTTATCTTAAAACAAGGCTAACAGAAAGTACTCGTAAAACGTCTTTCAAATGTGAGCTTTCCACTAATCTGGTAGCAAAAAAACTAGGTACATACTCATTATATTTTCTTCTGAAGCTGGGCTAGACGTAATAATTATTAGTTCATTATCTTCACAAAGAATGTAAAAATATTTAGATTGGTTCAGTTCAGAATTTTTTTTGATAAGCCTGCCCAAATAGCGCATTATTATATCTTCAAAGGAATTATTAAAGGCAGTAACAGGAAAATTTGATCACTAGTTGGTTTCTACTCTATGTAATTTATAACTTAGAACTTAATACAATTTATCACTGTTTTCCTGTATTTAAAAAAATATATATATTTTGGAGTAAAAAACTAAACAGACAGCTACATAAATAGACATTGAATTTTCACAGGTAAGTACTCTTTTAAATTCTTATACAAAAGCAATCGTTCGAATTCTTTGATGTTCCTAACGAAAGAATTTGTTTTTACAGTATTGTTAAAAATATGCCTACAAGGAGACCTTTAGGCACGCAACGGCAGATACAAATAGAAGCAAGAGCAAAAAGGTTACAGCCTTAGGGCCTTATCTATACTACTATTATAAAGAGGTAAAGTTTGTTACTTTGTTTAAAGGAAGTAATCCAAAAATAATTACTGAGCTGAGTTTGAATATTCTTTCTCCAGCAGAAAGCTAAATTATTTTTGGGTGTTTTAAGCTATAAAATATTTATTATGGGTTGTATTTTAGAAATCCAAGGGAAGTGCTAGTTTATTTAAAAAAAAAAACTATGCGATTAGTTTAAATATTGCATAGCAGGTTCAAAACTCAAGATTTTCTTCCCGAATAAAGGATAAATGTTGGTAATAAAGTACTGACTGATTGTTGTAGTCTTAATACAGGAGATTTTTGATGTGAAACACCTATTGGCGCGGCTAGGCAGTAAAATCGACTCGAATGCCGTGACGGAAAACAGCGTGACGCTGTCGTGGCACGATGCCCCCACTACACCGCAACTCTCAACTCCCTTCTCCCTAGAAACATCTATGCAAAATAAAATAACACAACACACAACTCCCTAATAGCATTTAGTGTTGGCATTATGTTGGGCCAAAAATAAATGCTATCATTTTATTGTAGGCCCAACAATAAATGCTTTTAGGGCTACAATAACCAACAACAACAACCGACAACAACAACACCACCAACAACAATAACACCACCAACAACAACAACACCACCAACAACAACAACAACAACAACAACACCACCAACAACAACAACACCACCAACAACAACAACACAAACAACTACCATCAATTTTGAATTCTAATATTAACATAGGTAGATTTTTCACATCTGCCGGGCGTCCTGTGACACCCAACTTTTTTCTACAGGCAGCTGAATGTGATGGATGAGACGTAGGTCTGCTAATCAGTAGTTAAAATTAACATATCGTAAGTGAGTTTTATAGTAAAGGCTGTTTGTGCGGAAATTACGTAATCTAAATATCCCGAGACCTTTACGGTAAATGTATTTTTATTTTCAGATCAACAACAAAATTGAGCAAAAAGCGATACTTAGGTAAACATTATTTCAACCTGAATTTTGGGGTAGATGGCGAGGGGTATCTTAATAAAAATGTAAATCTAGTCGAGACGAGCGTGTTTAGACGTCTGCGTTCTTTCATCCCCGAATAATGAGTCACCCCCTGCAGAACCCCTGCCTTTTTATTTCCTGTCTATTTGCGAAGTGATTTCATTTCTTGTTAAAAGTTAAAGTCGTGTTTTTTGGAGCGAGGGAGGATTTCGCTGACTTATTCTTGTTAGTTTCCTGTCGATTCAATTATAAGCTGCAGTTTTTGGAGTTATTTATGATCTTTTCGTGTACCTATTGCTTTCGGAAATTGAAGAGTTTCCTAGAACTTCTAACAAAAAACAACCTTAATTTTTCGTCCAGACTTTAAATTAAAATTGCAAATGTCTAAGACCTACCATAATAGCCGTATTCTATTCGTTTTAAAACCTGTATTATTATAATGCCTTGATTCGGATTATGTATGAAGGAACACAGCTATTTATAACACTTTGCCTCAAAATGTGAAAGATAAAAAGTCCATGTATGCTTTCAAAATATGTCAAAAGAAGCTTCACATCATCATCAGCCTTTTATTGTCCGCACTGCTGAAACACAGGCCTCCTCTCTGTGAGAGGGTGTGGGCCGTAATCCACCACGCGGGCCCAATGCGGATTGGTGGATGTCACAAGTCTTCGAATTTTTGGTTCTAGGACGTGCCGGTTTCCTCACGATGTTTTCCTTCACCGTTTTAACAGCAGTGGTGATGAAATAATTTACACAAAGTAAAGCGCCTGCCTGGGTTTGAACTCACGACCTTCAACTTGTAAGTCGCGGCCAATACCACTGGGCCACCACTGCTCTAAAAGAAGCTTATTTTATGGAGTTAAGAAAACTGTACACTATCTTCAGTGCTCGAATTATAGTATCTACCTAACCTATTTTTATTGTGTAGCCGTTGCGATGCCTGATGTTTAAACTAAATTAGTTATAAATTTTTCTCATCTAGGAGAATGTAATTCTTTTTAACCGACTTTCGAAAAAGGAGGAGGTTCTATGTTCGACTGTATGTATGTTTTTTTTTTTTTTTATGTATGTCCGCGCATGTCTCCGTCAGTTGTGGACCGATTTTCAAAATTCTTTTTTTATCCGAAAGAATATACACCCGAGGTGGTCCCATATAAATTTTATCGAAATTGCTTTGGCGCTTTTTGAGAAACTGAACAAAAACGAAAAATACGCATATCTGGATGACGTTTTTGTGTTTTCCAAATGTTTAAATTCCACGTTCCATGTTATTGGGGTTTTTAGTTCTGGGGTATAACAACTAAAAAGTGAAAAATAAAAAACTTTTTACAAAAAAAACAACCGACTTCAAAAAAAAAATACACTAAAAATTTATAAATAACTTTAATTTCGGAAGTCGGTGTCAAATAACGAAGAAGTAAAAATACAAACACCGACTTCCGAAATTAAAGTTATTTATAAAATTTAGTTTATTTTTTTTTTTGAAGTCGGTTGTTTTTTTTTAAGAAATAAAGTTCTTCTTATATCTTATTAAAGCAAAGCTTTTAACAGTATTAAATTAGAGAAAAAAGTCTTCCTGGATACAATACCATTTCCTCTTCAGCACTTAATCTCAGCATTTGTCAAGTGTTTTCCCGAATCCCTTTTTAAGCTTTGATTATACTGTTCTTTTTTTGGCGAACGAATTTAATTATGCGAAGTAATTGTAGGATCGGTTCTAGGGGTTGGCTGTCGTGCCTTACTTATGGTGTCGACCTAGTTCTTGCTAATTTCGTGTTCAATTTTAATTCAACATAGCACTAAGTCTACTTTGTTGTCCGGAATTCGCTTCAAGACTAATTTATGAAAGTAGTAGGGTTTGTAAGTGGCTTCGCCCGCCATAAAGACAGAAACTAACCCACTGGCACTGGAACTGAAACGTAGGGTTTCTCAAAGGAGACAGTTTTAACTTAATTTATCCAATGTTTATGTTAGTATACCATTGATCGAGGCGTCATAGACCTACGTTTCGTCACTTTCGTCTATGGCGCATAGTGGTGCACACACCAGAAACGAGATCACTAGGCATTAGTTAATTAGTTTCTTTTTATTTTATTTTTGCTTGGATACTAGGCTTTTGTAAATTAATGTGCGTTTGTAATCTGTGCAAAATAAATAATTTTTCTTTCTTTCTTTCTTATCGTGATACACGAAGATCAAAGTCAAAAACTGCAAACGCATTTCATTTCAGAAATTGCTCGGTAAGAGTAAAAGTGAGTAGGGAAGGGACGCGACAAAACATTAAAGATTACCTAGGTGTCGCAGATAAGCGAAAAAATACGGTCAAGTTGCGGGGAGTTTGTGGCGTCACTTTTTTTTCTCAGCTAAGTTATTAGGAAGTCGTGATTGGCGGGCGTTTTTGCCGTCTTTATTCAAAACTAGTTAATACCAGTGGCTTCGGTCGCGTGTACTTCCCCTATTAGATATAAATTATAACCTATGTGCTATCTGAATGAACAGGGTGTAACGGGGAGGAAAACTGCTCATCGGTATATACAGGGTGTAACGGAAAGGTGTGGTCATATTTTAAGAACTGCATCTGCCCATCGATATGAACAACTTTCTTCAAGTAAACCTGAGGAAATTCACAAAAAAAAATTTTACCTCTCATACAAATATTGATCAGCTGATGATAACTTTGTATGGAAAGTCCAATTTTTTTTTTGGGAATTTTCAGTTTTTTCTTACAGAAAGTTGTTTATATCCATGGGCAGAACTGGTTTCTAAAATATGACCACACCTTTCCGTTACACCCTATATACACCGGATATTCTCAAAAAAATATTTTACCTTCCATACAAATGACTGGCCTGTTGGTCTAGTGGTTAGTGACCCTGACTGCTATGCCGGAGGTCGTGGGTTCGATTCCCACCCAGGACAAATGTTTGTGTAATGAGCACGATCATTTGTTCTGTGTCTGGGTGTAATTTATCTATAATATTTATGTATTTAGAAATATATAAGTATGTTTATCAGTTGTCTAGTACCCATAACACAAGCTCTGCTTAGCTTGGGACTAGATGGCGTTGTGTGATAGTTGTGGAATATTATTATTATTATTATACAAATATTGATCTGCTGATGATAACTTTGTATGGAAAGTCCAATAATTTTTTTGGGATTTTTCTGTTCTTTTTAGAGAAAGTCGTTCATATTCATGGGCAGAGCCGGTTCTTAAAATATGACCACACCTTTCCGTTACACCCTCTATAGGGTTCCGAACAAATCATTTTATTTTAAGCTAGGCCTTTAGGCCCAAAGGGGGCTATTTACAACTGGGGTAAGCCCAGTCGCCGAGTACCACTGGTTAAAAACACTGATACTAATGGGTCCTAAAATTGTGAGCTGTTACACTTGATTCCAATAATCGGTATGGCAAAAACGCTTGAACGCACGGAAATTCGTTCTAGTTTCCACAAAGTCCGTGTAATAGGCAAATCCAGACGTAGGCTGAATACTATCTGACATAATATTGCGTTCAGTTTGCCAAAGAGTACACTCCCATAGGATATGATGTGCGTATTGTTCGTGTTCGCAATCAGGTGTAGAACATGCACATGCTTGAAGCACACAGCTGTTGCGGCGTGACGGTCAGCAGCCAAAAAGTCTGACCACCAGTCCAAGGAGTACTAGCTGTGTAACAACCCGGTTACTGGGTTGCAGAGGTCAAATAGGCAGTCGCTCCATGTAATTTACTGGTACTCAACTGCTTTCAGTTAGACTGGAAATCAATCTCAACATAGTTGTGAAAAGACTAGGCAGAATGACTATCCTCATGGTATTATTTTGGCATCCATACGTCCCAAAAGGTTGTAATTATTTTTTATATTTTCATTAAACCCGACTGTAAAAAACACATCACAAAAAAAAGTTACAAACAAGTTACTTTTCAAGCAGTTTGATGCAGTTGGTGGTAGTTATTTTTGTTCAATTATTGATTTCATGCCACCAACTGCATCAGACTGCTTGAAATGACTTATTTAGAACTTTTTAGTTGTTTTTACAGTCTCGTTTTTTTTTTTTAAATATTATTTTTTCTATTTTCTACATTTCAGGGAGTTATATTTTTTTTTTGGTATCGCCTCCTCATACCCTTTATTTTGATACCCCACTTAATATGGTTAGTCGACTTTCACTTTTTTCTTTTTCACAATAGGTACGGCGTCTGGTTGTCGCTATTTTAATTACTGTCATATCTTTAGTAGCACTCGCAAGATTAAGACAAATCAATTGACGTAAGAATTATCAAAATTGGCCCACGCGTTTGGTCTAGCGCCACAAAGGAACAAACATACATACATACATAGGCCTCCCTTGCGTCGCGCAGTTCGGTAAATAAAAAAGTGTTTTACAAAATAGCAAGATGCATGTATTCAGCAACACTGACAAAACGCATGTCCCAACCACATGAAAGTGCAGTACAAAGCACTACGTGTCATATCCGAGCGAGATAGATAGCAATCGCTTTGATCCCGATAGCGATCCCGCTGGCAATCCCCATTAATTGGACACTGATGCTGATAGCATTCCCGGTTTGTTTGCTCTGCGTTTTTAAAAGATTATGGTAATTGGTGCCATGTTTGCTCGAAAATGTAGGGGAATGGCTGAACAGTCCATTTTGGTAATTAGGTCACGAATATGACAAAGAGAAGGTCATTTTTTTTTTACAAAGAATGCAACCAACTTCTAAAAATTGCAAAGTAACTATAATTTCGGAAGTCGGTGTTTGTATTTTGTTTCTTCGATATTTGACACACAAAAGCACCTCGACAAAGCCACCTCGATTTTAACTTTTTTATAAATTAAATCGTTAACATTACAATGACGAGATCAGGCGTTATTTGTCTATTGGTCCCTCTCTCTCAATGTCTCATACAAAATTATGAAATTACATTTTACAATATGACAAACATAATTATACTCAAACATTATTCAACTCAGTTTTTCATTATAAAGTGTTTTGGTCAATAGATCAGATAAATCGTTGTCAAAACTAGTGAATTTGAAATTTTCTTTCTTTCTTTCTAAGTCATCTGTGTATACATAGGTATTTTTTGTTTATGTAGTTTTTTTTTTTCAACAAGTGCTGAATTAATTTTGATAAAATTTATATGGGACCACCTCTGAACTATGGCCTACAAGTGGAGGAGAAATCGCACGTAACAAAAAAAAAACATACAGACGAATTGACAACCTCCTCCTTTTGGAAGTCGGTTAAAAATGTTCGCGGTAAGTGTTTTGAATCGAGAATCAGCTGGATTCGAGAAGCAGAGGCCCTAGACAAGTTACATTCGAGAAGCACAGAGGCCCTAGACAAGTTACATTCCATCAGCGAAAGAGTGGTGGTATTTGTTTTAGTTCAATCGCAGGTCTAATGCCACCAACTGCATCAGACTGCTTGAAAAGTACCTTGTTTAGGACTTTTAAGTTGCTTTTTGCAGTTGAGTTTTTTGAAAATTTTGTGAGTTTTATTTTGTTACTTATGGTTACACGATGGGCCCCGTCAGTGGTGGCTGACACTAATCTCTTTGTGGCGCGCGTGGAACACTACGCGCCGTCGACTCACGGGCTTGGTGCTGATCGGACGGCGAGCTTTTTTTTTTTTTTTTATGTTTGATAGGCTCGCGTTTGACCACTATCTCACCTGATGTTAAGCGATGATGCGGTCGAAGATGGAGCACGCGAGCTACCCACTGTTCGCCGTCCGCAGGCCTGGAAAAGCGGATAAATTCGTAACAGCGTTACCGCTCCCCTGGGCACTCAGGCAGGGAAGGAACAGGGGTGGGTTTTAGTCAGTAAGAGTGTGACAAGCCCTGCCGCTCCACCCAGAGCGGGAGATGTCATTGAATGAATTCCCACACCACAAAAAAAAAGACCGGTCGACGTGGTGACGCGCACGCTATATCCAGCAGTGGACGTCTTTCGACTTTTTTTTTCAAATGATCATTAAGATAAGTTTATTGTGGATTGACAGTGCAAACTTGAAACTGTACTTGAAACTGTTCTATGTGATCTAATGTGATGAAGGAACAGAAACACTGTGAGATCGACACGTCGACACATATTGCCAAAGACTGTCGATTGCCGAAATATCAAAAGCAATTCGTAAAATCCTAAGCAAATCAAAAACAAACAAAATTCATCAGAGTTAAGTTCTGTTTAATAAAATTCCAAGTTATGTCTAAGATATTGAACGGAGCATAAAATGTGAGTCAAAGTGGACACTTAAAAACTTGTCTTCGTTCAAAATAACATGGGCGCTTATGAAAAGATTCTGCCTATGTTAATGGATACTTAATTTTATGTCACGACCATTTGAAGACCTGTCGTATAATAACGTAGATAGGAAAGGTAAACTTCTACTGCTTAGAACAACATTTTTCTGCTCACTTATTTTTTATGAAGCAAAAAAAAAATGTAGAGGAGTTCGACTTCGACGCCTAAGCGTATTGTGTTTTTAGAGCTCTATAGTCAACAAGGACAAGAAACCCTTATATTTTCGGTCTGTCTGTCTGTCCGAAGTATAGCTAAGAGACTGTTAGACTAGAAAACTGCAATTTTGCATGGGTCATCACGCCAAGATAACGAAACAATATTTTGAATAAGATCTTTTTTTTTAAACAAAATCTAATATCCAAAACCAAAAAATATAAAGACTTAAAAAATATTTTTACAGTGAACCGGTCTCAGTTACTCCAAAATAGTTTATTAAGGTTATTTCCGGCGTAGAATTATTTCTTAATTATACCATAGTTTTCAGCTAAAATAATTATTACCATTTCAAAGGTAAAACTTCAAAGATTAAACCGGCATAAAGGCCACAACACTGCCCTTTAATTAAAAACAAACCGCCCTTACACCTCCTTTATTGAAACTGTTTCGTATATAAATTCAAATTAATTTGTCACTGTCTCTAGCATACTTTCTCCCACCTCTCTAGATGTAAAATTGCCAATTTTCAAGGGGTGCTACCGGACGAAGTGACTCCCTTGCCCATTAATTTGTTTCAAACAATCAGGTGCATTTGATGGTGACGTGACAGCCCTAGCTGATGGTAATTGAAAAAGCGTGTCGGTCGGTGTACGTATTCGAGGTAAGCAGACACAGTTATGGTCCTGTTGGTAACGAATAAATTCGTAACAGAGTTACCGTTCCCCTGGGCACTCAGGCAAGGAAAGAACAGGGGTGGGTTAACACCCACCCCTGAGGGCATGTCAGACTCTTACTGACTGAATCAGTAAGAGTCTGACATGCCCTCCCGCTCCACCCAGAGCGGGGGATGATTTCCCACACACAAAAAAAAAAATGTATGGTCCTGTTCCTAACTATACTAGTATTATAAAGAGGAAAGTTTTTTTTTGTTTGTTTGTACCGAATAAGCTACGAAACTACTAAACCGATTTTAACCACTTTTTAACCGACTTCAAAGAAGAAGGTTCTGTATTTGACCCGTATGTATGTATGTTTGTTTGTCCGCGATTTTCTCGAAAACTACTGATCCAATTTGGATGGGGTTTTCGTTATTCAAATACATATTTTTCAAGAAAGGTTTTAGTAAATAAACATTAGGATCTGATGAAGATTCACAGCAAATTAACAGCAAATGACTCGCGATTACTGCGATTGTTTGTCTAAGTATTGTTAACACAATTTAATGGGGAACAACAACTAAAAAGTGAAAAGTAAAAATCTGAAAGTCGTTTTTTATATTTTTGTAAAAAAGTTTTTTCACCAACAGAAAGCCAAATTATCAGGAAATAACATAAGCTACTTTTTATCTAGGGAAATATTACAGTTCCCGCGGGATAGGTTACGGGAGCAAAGCCGCGGGCAAAGTGGTAGTATATAGCTTTTTGAGTGAAATGGTTTTTACAGTATTTTGGTGCGAAAATATTGTAAAAATCTGATATTATAATCATAATGGCTTTAGATTTGAAATATCTGGGTCCTATTTAGTAGAGCTGACAATGCGACATGTTTATCAAAAATGTAATAGGGTAAGTTTACTGTGACTGAACCACTTAAGGGTCTACTACCGGCCAAGTGGCGCCCTCATTGAATAAAAAATCGTAGCATAGCACAGAAAATAAATATTAAAGAATCCAACGTCACGTTTGTTACAAAGAGGATAAAGTATTTTTACGTTGTTAAAATAGGTCTCAGAATGTTTCATATCCAAAGTAGTAGGCAAAAGTGTAGAAACGGCCGTTTTTGGTAGAGTTTTCTTTATGACCTCACAAGCTGCGCCCCGCGGTTTCACCCGCGTAGACCGGGATAAAAATTTGTCTATGTGATACCAGTTATCCAGGGTATAAACTATCAACATTCCAAATTTCAACCAAATCAGTCCAAACGTTTGAGCGTGAAGAAGTAACAAACATACAAACACACACACTCACAAACTTTCGCCTTTATAATATTAGTGTGTTGTCTCAGAAAGTGTAAGTGACAAAATGAAACCAAATTACTATTTTTATTTCGTAAAACCATATATATATTATAATTATAGTAATCAAATGTCTAAACCTTTCGGGCTGAGTTAAATTATGTATTATATTTCGACCGCTGCGAACACACATACACGCATCACTCCTCGCCACGTGCCGCAGCGTCGCTGAAGCAAGAGCCCGGTGGTACTGAATCGCCAAGGACTCGTATCGTCTAGTTTGGTTGTTGCTAGCTCGCACAGTTTTGGAAATACTTTTGTGGTCCAATTTAAGGATCTACTACCGGCCAAGTGGCACCCTTATTGAATAAAAAATCGTAGCATAACATAAAAAATAAATATTAAAGAATCCAACGTCACATTTGTTACAAAGAGGATAAAGTATTTTTACGTTGTTAAAACAGGTCTCAGAATGTTTCGTATCCAAAGTAGTAGGTAAAACTGTCAGAAACGGCCGTTTTTGATACTTTTGCCTACTACTTTGGATACGAAGCATTCTGAAACCTGTTTTAACTCTTTTAACAACTTAAAAATACTTTATCCGCTTTGTAACAAATGTGACGTTAGATTCTTTAATATTTATTTTTTCTTTATTCAATGAGGGCGCCACTTGGCCGGTAGTAGGGCCTTAAGGACTAGTCCAATGATCGCAACCTTCCCCTAACTGTTACATTTTCACAACAAGTAATACTGTTTAACAAAATAAAAAAATGTATGAAAGAAACATACACAATTTTTGGTTTGTCAAATGTCATCTGTAGGTTTCATGATCTCATGTGACCTATTCAGACAGGCTTATTTGCACCTTTAATAAAAAAGAAACACCGGTACTGTACCGTACCTAATATTCATGATTATGACAGTTTGACAAACCCATGACTATAGAAATATAGGGTTTTTGGCGGGATTTTGTCGAATGAAGTTCAGTGGCTGTTTTTATTATTCGTTTATTGTTTCCTAGTGGATATTGTGGTGTAAAATTGGTATAGTTTTGTTTCTCAAGTGTCAACGCAAATGGACAATAAACAGGTGCGATCTCGGTAAAATGGAGCTGAGAATTTAATTGTAGTATTGACTACCTCAGCGAAGTTTGCCGAGAAGGCTGACTCGACACATTTGTTGTCAAATACTGCAAAAAACATTAGAAAGTGTTAAATCTGCATTCCAATGGAAAAAGTAAAAATACATTACGTAAGACTAGGCAATATGGTCAAAAGACTTTAGCCTTCCCTTCGGGGTTTTTTTTTTTTTTTTTGGGGGGTGGGAAATCATCTTATGACTCTTTCCGCTCTGGGGTGGAGCGGAAGAGTGTGTCAGACTCTTACTGACTAAAACCCACCCCTGTTCCTCCCTGCCATACGCGCCCGGGGGCGAGGTAACTCTTTCGAATTTATCCTCCACCCCCGGGCAAATTTATCCTCCACCCCCGGGCATTTATCCTCCACCCCCGGGCATTTATCCTCCACCCCCGGGACCTAATTTTTTTTTTTTTTAAATTATAGAAATATGTCCATGTGATATTTAAAAATATCCAGTAACAAAGGCTACCGCACGATCTTACCACAAATTCGCTTCAAAGTGAAAATGTAATTCTTTCGTTGCCCGCTCCTGTCAACTCGCTTCAAGGTAGATTACAATTAATTACTCCTGAAGAATTTCCTGACGCGTCAGCCATATATAATTACCTAATAACCCTTTAGTGGCTCAGCCAAAAATTAAGAGGAAAATAAATCAGTTATTTAACAAACACAGCCCTACCAAAGAACGGTTTAAGTTGGCTTAGCGCATATCAAATAACTTTTATAGGAGAATTTTCGCAGTTTCTCGTTATAAGTTTCTTTGCAAATTCTCGCTAAATAGCGTTTTCGAATTCTTGTTTTTCAGATTCAATTAGGTATTTTTTAGGTTTCATAAAGTTTGGTCAAGATTTTCGAGTGCTTTAGGAATTAGGTTGCTGAAAAAAGAACAATAAGCATAATTATTATGTTTAATTGAGCTTGGGCAATAAAAATTAGTTAGCAGAATTATATATATTTCATTTATTATGAATATTTGATTAAACCTTAGCTGCTAAATCTTTTTTTTTCCAGTTAATAATGCGATTATACCATTTTACGATACTTGTACCAACCATTCTATCTGGTACACTAACCCATTTCGATGTCTGACGTCAAATACACTAACACACTTAAGCCATATCTAGCTCAAAGGAAATACCGACACAAAATACACACGCAATCTAGCCTGACCTTCTATTTCTATAAACTGGCAACATTATCGAGCAATCAGGGCCGCAGCCCACTCGGTTCGAACTAACGTAGCGTCTAAATAGTTACTTAAACAACAAAATATCAAGCTGTCATGAACATTCTCAGGTCGGTCCAAAATCGATATATATCGGTATATAATCGATATAAATTAATGGTCTGTCAGTAGCAGGCGGGTTAGGGATTTCACATTCAGTTATGTTGAATACGATATTTCAGGCTTTGTGTTATAACATACAAGGTTAACCCTGTTTCGTGGATGATGGGCTGTGTTACATTTAGTTTGGATGAGTGGATGCCTTCATATTTTTATGATTGTAACAAATGTGGGTGGAGGTGACAATTTTTTAAATTCAAGAAAAAAAAAACTTTTTTACAAAAAAAACAACCGACTTCCAAAAAAAAAAAATACAGTAAAAATTTAAAAATAACTTTAATTTCGGAAGTCGGTGTTTGTATTTTATTTATTCGATATTTGACACCGACTTCCGAAATTAAAGTTATTTTTAAATGTTTAGTGTATTTTTTTTTTGGAAGTCGGTTGTTTTTTTTGTAAAAAAGTTTTTATTTTTCGCTTTTTAGTTGTTATACCCCAGGACTAAAAACCCCAATAACATGGAACGTGGAATTTAAACTTTTGGAGAACACAAAAACGTCATCAAGATATGCGTAGTTTTCGTTTTTGTTCAGTTTCTCAAAAAGCGCTAAAATAATTTCGATAAAATTTATATGGGACCACCTCGGGAGTATATTCTTTCGGATAAAAAAAGAATTTTGAAAATCGGTCCACAACTGACGGAGAAATGCGCGGACATACATAAAAAAAAAAAAAAAACATACTCGTACATACAGTCGAACATAGAACCTCCTCCTTTTTCGAAAGTCGGTTAAAAAAAAATTCTTGTGGAATTTTGAAGATTTCTCTGAATTTTAAATACTTATTGAGTGACCATAAACGCTTTTCTTAACATGCTACATATGTCTTTTGTAAAATTCCTTTTAAACTCTTTATAAAAAAAGACCGAACAGTTCAAAGGGATTTTGTTTAAAAACTCAGTATTACTGCGTTTTAAATGAAACTTGCGCCTATGAATGCGACATTATTGTACGTGAACATTCTCGTACAGTCATACAAGTGTACAGTGACTGTAAATATGTGTACAGTAGGTACAGTGTATTCTGTGTACATTTTTTTCACAAGCACGGTTCTCTCACGCACAGCGTTAACAAAGTGGAAATTTTTAATTAACCCCTAGATTATAAGGGTAATAACATCGTGTTTCAGTTTTCAGTTTACCCATACTGAAAGTTACGTTCTCTGCTGCAGCGTTACAATTAATGAGATTGATTCAATGATTTCATTGCATTGTAGAGATTTTTTGTGTATCGTTGTGTTATTTTAGGTTAGCTCAAAGATTTTTAAATTATGTGGATTTTTCTCAAAGAATACTTATTAAAACTGGGTAAAAAACTGTCCAAGTTCGTGTCGGATTTCGTAAATTAAGGATTCCGTACTATATGTTGGTATTTGTTAGTAAAGTATACATAATAATAAACATTATCACCAAATTTCAAGTTCATAAGTCAATGGGAAGTTAAAAAATTCTTCGAAACAAAATTTTGTGACACACGACGGACACGTGAGTGACAACAATAGGGCTCCGTGTGGACCCTTCGTGTGCTAACCGTAAAACGTGGGGCAACTTGAATAAAGAACAGCGATGTGCTGTTATGGACATTTTCATCCTTCCCACATAAGCTAATTTTCTCTATCTGGTAAAATATTTAATATGCTAAAATATTTAATTTTCTCTACCTGCTAGTTTGATTATATCATAAAAACTTTATAAAAGCCATGGCCATACTACTAAGATCAGAGCACGCATCGACGTCTAAACTAAAGCTATTTTCCGCCAATTTGTAGCTGAGGTCACGTTGCAAATTTGTAGCTAAGGTCACGTTGCAAATTACTTCGTTACATTGTTGCAGTTGCATCGAAACTCGTGGCTAAGTAATAACATCCGCACGGGTCGATCCATCTGGTTAAGCTACGCTTGCCGGGGTTGGTCCATGGATGAGTCTCGGTATGTAAAGATGGTCATCTTTACATACCGAGACTCCTCCGTGCCTCGTAAAACAGGTAAAGTTGGTTGTTGGTCTCGGCTGTCAATCGTGCATCTTTGACAGTCGTTACGGGTCGTCTTTTGACAGCAGATTTGTCGTCTCTCATGTGTGTTTCAAACAAGATACCAATTAAATTAAAAAAATTAAAAACCCCAACGCTTAATAGAAAAGCGAACATTTAAAAAACACAGAAGAGCTGGTGACCTTGAAATGGCTGAACCGATTTTGATAAAACATGTCAAAAAACTTAGTTTTCAAAAAACCGCGTTCAAATTGATTCACCCGTAGCGGTCAAACTTATAACACCCCTCTTTGCGTCGGGGGTTAAAAATGGGAAATATTAGCTCGGTATGTCTTTATCGTTGTTTATCACAAGCAATAGTGCTTGGAGTTGTGGAGGTGGATTTATTGAAAAGAAAAATATACACACAAATCTCCTTTCCTCCTTAAAGAACAGAAAATTAAATTTGATATCGATAGGAGACAGATGGTTCGACGTGGCTCGTGACAAGAATACCTGAAAGGATTTGGAGCTGCCTTTGCTGCTCAGCTGTGGGACATGATAGGCTAAGAAAAAAAAAATCAGACAGATGATTATTTAGTGGTCAATATATTTTAGTCAAATAATGACTAACCACAAAATGATGAAATATCAGCTAATGATGGTAAAAGCTCAATAACTTACTTCATACGGCTTAATAAGACAGCTATCTTTTTATATCTTTTAGTCTTATAAAAAAACTTTAAATTATTTCCTAGGCTTTTTTTATAAATTCTGAATAACGTTCTTTATGAACTCTGTAAAAGGAAAGAATTTTTTTAACTTGGGTCACTTCACTAATGGCACTAATTACCTACACAGTGTTGTCTGTCGCGGCAAAAAAAGTATAAATTATTTTTCCTCTTTGTAAAGCTGAAAGAATCATTTTTCTCAGTCGACTTGTAGTTTCAGTTGCTTAAGACCACATTTTTGCTTCATGTTCAGGCTCAGGTTGTCTGGCTTATTGCCAATGTTTTTTTGCCTGAAGATACGGTTTTCTAGTTTTTCTGAAAACGAATCAGGGAATTTAAAGTTTGGCCTAAATATTTTCGATCCATTACCCAAAGCCTCTTTGGGAAGCTTCGACGAGTATTCGCGTCGCGTATTCCACAGAGCCTAAATACTAAGGTCTTTAATCAGTGCGTCTTGCCTGTTATGACTTACGGAGCCGAAACGTAGACACTCACGGTACGACTGTTCCATAAATTCACGTCGCTCAGCGAGCTATGGTACGGGCTATGCTTGGAGTATCATTGAGGGATCGAATACGGAACGAGGTGATTAGGCTTGTGGGGTGGGAAATCATCCAATGACTTCTCCCGCTCTGGGTGGAGCGAGAGAGTGTGTCAGACTCTTACTGACTAAAACCCACCCCTGTTCCTTCCTGCCCTTAGTGCCCGGGGGCGAGGTAACTCTGTTTCGAATTTATCCTCAACCCCCGGGCAGAGGTGATTTGGCTGAGAACCAAGGTTGTCGACATAGCTCACAGAATAAGCAAGCTGAAGTGGCAATGGGCCGGCCTTATTAGCCGTAGAACTGATGATCGTTGGAGTAGACGTGTTCTCGAGTGGAGACCTCGAATCGGCAAACGTAAGGTAGGACGCCCTCAGGCTAGGTGGAGCGATGATTTTCGCAGGGTGGCTGGTAGCAGCTGGATGAGATTTGCCGAGAACCGAGCTGAATGGCGTGCAATTGGAGAGGCCTATGCCCAGCAGTGGACTGCTATAGGCTGATGATGATTACCCAAAACTGTGAAACCTTGAAGAACCTTGATGATGTAAATTCTCTTTAATTTGACACAAAATAATTATTGTAACGGTGTATATATCGCACCTCCGATGAAATAAAGTTACAACTTGAAAAAGTAGGATTTTCAAAATTCAACTTTTCCGAGTTGTAGAATAAGTTGAATTTTGAAAATCCAACTTTTTCGAGTTGTAACCCTATTAGATCAGCGGTGCGATATGTATAATCATCATTCACAATGACAGTCTGAATACACCCTCTGCTAATAGATATCTGAATCTGTTTCTATTAATAGAATATTTCCATAACTCATCACAGAAACGTTTATTAAAATTAAATTGGTTCAATTTCCAATTCACCAACAGATTTAATCAACCGACCCTTTGCAGTCAAGACCATTTCTTACGTACCGCGAAATGATCCCAAAAATGTAAGTGGTCCAATTATATCTCCGAGTTAATAGTTCGTTTAGGTTCGATAATGAATTCAGAAAGGTTTCCAAGAAAAAGCTTTTCGTATACATTATTCAATTAATAAGAGTGACTCGAACTCAATGTCCGAAATTCGGAAAAGAAGACTTTCGTCTGTACCAGCCCTTAGGTTTGTTCCATTACGGTTGTCACTCAATTAGTTGTTTTAGTTTTAGTTCTTTTTTGGACTAGCTAAATGAGATAATTCTTTAAAAATCAGCTTTGTTTTTTGTTTTTTAGCTGTGTAATATGTAGGTTAATTTTGGACTTTAAAAATTCGGATTTATTAATTAGTAGGTAGATAAGAAATATATTTATAACGTAATATCATCATTCTCCTGCCCTTATGCCCCAATTTATTTGGGGTCGGCGCAACATGTGTTTTTCTTCCATACTCCTCCATTAGTCGTCATCTCTGTAGTCACCCCCTTTGTACCCATATCCTCTTTCACACAGTCTAACCATCGTTTCTTTGGTCTTCCTCTACTCTTATTGCCATCCACATCCATACACAAGACTTCTCACGACATTTTCTTCATTCCTCCGCATCACATGCCCATACCACGACAACCGATTTCCACACAACTTTTCAGTCAGCGGTGCCACTTTCAGACTTCCTCTTATATACTCATTCCTAATTCTATCCATGCGCGTAACACCACACATCGCTCTTAGCATTCTCATCTCAGCTGCATGCAAAAGCTATAACGTATTTATAACGTAATAATATTTTTTTATTTAATATTTGACATTATAACATCGCCTTGGACGCGTCTGTAAGAGTGTTCTAGTTTAATTGAATAAATAAATAATAAAGTTTAGAAAATCCAAAAGTGTATTGCTGAATTATAGAGTAAAAAAAAATTCAGACTTTGACCTTCAATATCTCCAGAACCAGTGGATTCCCAGGTATGGTCTAGTGGAAAAAAAATATACAAATAATGGGTAGATGGTAGCTTTGGCTTCGGAAACTGTCTTTTTACATCCGACATACAAAGAATGCTATCATTCATCACTTTTAATTAAATATTTAAAAAAAAACGATAGATACTACGATAGTGAATATCGAAAGGGTTCATCTTGAGAAAATTTTGAACAAAATATAAAAAAGCGGCTCTCGATACGATAATTTTTTCGGCAGTTATTCGGACTACACACAAAAAGAGTTAATAATACATACAGACATCCGGACGTCCAAGTATTTTTTTTTTATAAACTCTTTATTTCTTTAAAGTAGCATAACCAATGTTTTTTTTTAACTACTACTAGTAAGGAAATAATAATGATCAAGCATGTGATTTGAAATTCAA
This sequence comes from Polia nebulosa, assembly GCA_951329385.1. NCBI lineage: Eukaryota > Metazoa > Arthropoda > Insecta > Lepidoptera > Noctuidae > Polia > Polia nebulosa. Next base: position 6,395,875 of record OX589596.1, read on the forward strand.
TATTGTAAAATTATTTCGTAAATGCATGATATTTATTATTTATTTTTTTATGTATTATATTATTATAAGTAGTAGTTAAGTACATAAGGTGGTTCATTTTTTATGTAAAAGAGCGCCTCTCGCCATCAAACGTAAAAGTTTGGCGAGTTTAAAGATAAGTTACACCTTTTTATTGTAATTTCATTAATTAAATAAATAAAAAAAGGCTTTTTAATTTTTTAATTTATTTATTGTAGTAAGTTTTCTCAAGTTTTTTCTTGATTTAAGTGTACTATCCTATGGATGAAATATGAACTTAATAGAGTAGTCATTTTAAAGCCAAAAATTTGTTTGGTTTTGACGTGTTGAGAGTAGAGACTACCTGAAAGCTTCGGGTTACGAGGTGTGCAATAAATTCATCGCCCTAATAAGCATCAATGGCAAAAAGCACACTTTATCAAAACTTATAATCCTGTTATGCCTTAAATATAAAAGTAGGTAACTAATGTATCCAGGACCTGCAGCGGACGGCGAGCAGTGGGTAGCTCGCCGTCCGATCAGCACCAGGACCGTGAGTCGACGGCGCGTAGTTTTCCACGCGCGCCTGAAATAGATGTTGTCAGCCACCACTGACGGGGCCCATCGTGGCCGGTGCCTGCATCCCTAGGGGTAGCGGATAAATTCTGAAAATGAGTTACCGCACCCCTGGGCACTCAGGCAGGGAAGGAACAGGGGTGGGTTTTAGTCAGTAAGAGTCTGACTCGCCCTCCCACTCCACCCAGAGCGGGAAAAGTTATTGGATGATTCCCAACCCCCAAAAAAAAAAAAGGTCTGATAATGAAGCTCCACCGAGTTTGGGCTCGATTGATTCGTATCACCTATGATACGATTATCATCTATGATATCCAGGGTCTGATGATGAAGCTGGAAGGTCGCCAAAAAAAAAATGTAACGAACTTATAACTTACTTTTTAGTTACAAAACATTTTCCCATAGTTATCGAAGAGAGAAAGTTAACTCAAACTAATGGCCGTGTTATTTATGACCCATGTCGCTTCAAGTTCATGATGGATAAGGTCGGGTCAAGGTCACACAACTTATGAGGAAAACTATTTACTGCCAAGGTTACCACGTTTATATGAATTGTTTCGATCCGATGTTTGAATCGGACAAAACATCTGTAGAGCACAAAAAGAGAAGAGGAGTAGCCTCCTCAGGGATGTACCCTAATAGTGTAGCACAGAGCGGGTTCCGGAGTGGTCTTTTAAGGCGCAGTTATTCGGCTTCTAATGGTTTTAAATTGAACATCACGTCTAAACGACTAGTTTTACTTCTTTAAAAAAATATGTTACTCCAGATAATTTTCTTCGTTATTAAATTTGCAATTATAATGTTTATAACATAGTGAAATTAATCTGTAAAGTTATATCTAACGAGGAGATACTATATATAATATCTGTTGTTTAATGTATATTTAAATTAATAAAGCGTCTAATTTGGGACAGCGCTCCTTGATGGGCGAGTCCTATTACTGTGTGGACGTACGACGCGTTATGTGAGCTCGGTACAGAACACGCAAGCTAACCACTCAAGGTCGTTGGCATATAACTTTGCCTTAAGAGGTAGGTAACGGGGCCTTTCCATGTGCTGATGCTGATCACCAGGGCGGTTATAGGACGGTGGAGATCTGCCCCGCTTGGGCGGAGCCCCGCTGTGTCCTTGTGGAGGCGATCGGCGGCAGCGACCTCTCGCGCCCGGTCCTGGTTCAGGCCATGGTACGGAGCGAGAGGGAATGGGAAGCAGTATTCTCCTTCTGCGAAGCAGTAATGCTCACGAAGGAGGAGGCGAAACGGGTGAGGGAGGCTCAACAACAGAATCGCCCTCACGCCCTCAGCAGCAGCCGCCGCAGGAGACACCAGGGGCTTCCGGCGCCGCGAGACGATCTCCAGCCACCGTAGACCCGGGCCTGCGGACGGCGAGTAATGGGTAGCTCGCCGTCCGATCAGCACCAGGCCCGAGAGTCGGCGGCGCGTAGTGTTCCACGCGCGCCTCAAAGAGTTGTCAGCAATAATGACGGGGCCCGTCATGGCCGATGCCTGCCCAGGGATTGAGGATAAATTCGAAACAGAGTTACCTCGCCCCTGGGCACTCAGGGCAGGGAAGGAACAGGGGTGGGTTTAAGTCAGTAAGAGTCTGACACGCCCTCCCACTCCACCCTAGAGCGGGAGATGTCATTGGATGATTTCCTACCCCACAAAAAAGAGGGTGGTTATAGTGAGGTAAGTATCCCATACTCCCTGATATATTGCTTGTACAAATGTCTGCAACGATCGCGTATTCGCGCGATGATCGCGTTCTATTAGGACGACGCCTTAGGAAGAGAAAAATTGGAAAAATATTCGCGTGTGAAACCGCGAGGCACAGCTAGTTTTTAATAAAAATAAGTATGGATTACCTTAGTATAACTAGACACGCTTTTCTCTTAGAAACTTCGTCCGATCCGAAGAATAAAAATCTAAGTTAAACTTCGGAAAAGCCTTCCGGGCATAGTAACCTTTCAATTCTTTTCTCTTGTCCGAACGAACTAAGCAAGGGTAGCTCCAGTAAAATGGAAACAGTGAGGCTGATAGCAAGGTTGATCAGCTGGAGTCCGAGTACTTAATATCGTCACTTTCATTACAGTAACATTCACTGACTCTACACTACGCTTCGCTGTTTTAGGGTTTCCTGCGGCTGAATAAATAAAAAAGTTAGATTAAAACATAAAACGCAAGTACAAAAAGCTGGCCACGTGCGTGTCGGATTTCGCACATTAAGGGTTCCGTACCAATTATTGGTATTTGTTAGTAAAGTATACGTAATAATAAACATTATCACCAAATTTCCAGTTCATAGGTCAATGGGAAGTTAAAAATTCTTCGTAACAAAAATTTTGTGACACACGACGGACGGACAGACAGACAGACGGACACGTGAGTGACAACAACAGGGCTCCGTTTGGACCCTTCGAGTACAGAACCCTAAAAAATCGTACTATGAAAAGTACGAAACAAGAAAATGTTCTTCATAATACTTAGACATAGGGATGCCAACTTTTTTTTTTCTTGCCATAACGATGACTTCCTATTGTAATAAAGTATTGTTGTGTTAGCTACCTCAGACATAGAGATGCCACCTTGCCATAAAGATGACTTCATATTGTAATAAAGTATTGTTGTGTAAGCTACCTTAGACATAGAGATGCCACCTTGTCATAAAGATGACTTCCTATTGTAATAAAGTATTGTTGTGTAAGCTACCTTAGACATAGAGATGCCACCTTGCCATAAAGATGACTTCCTATTGTAATAAAGTATTGTTGTGTAAGCTACCTTAGACATAGAGATGCCACCTTGCCATAAAGATGACTTCCTATTGTAATAAAGTATTGTTGTGTAAGCTACCTTAGACATAGAGATGCCACCTTGCCATAAAGATGACTTCCTATTGTAATAAAGTATTGTTGTGTAAGCTACCTTAGACATAGAGATGCCACCTTGTCATAAAGATGACTTCCTATTGTAATAAAGTATTGTTGTGGAAGCTACCTTAGACATAGAGATGCCACCTTGCCATAAAGATGACTTCCTATTGTAATAAAGTATTGTTGTGTAAGCTACCTTAGACATAGAGATGCCACCTTGTCATAAAGATGACTTCCTATTGTAATAAAGTATTGTTGTGGAAGCTACCTTAGACATAGAGATGCCACCTTGTCATAAAGATGACTTCCTATTGTAATAAAGTATTGTTGTGGAAGCTACCTTAGACATAGAGATGCCACCTTGCCATAAAGATGACTTCCTATTGTAATAAAGTATTGTTGTGTAAGCTTGTTATGGTTAAAAAAATATATATTGATTCGGGATTTGTGGTGCCATCTAGCCGAGAACGGGTGTACTACACTGCAAATGTCGAATCGATAGATACTACAAAGACACTAGATGGCGTTAGACCCACTTACTTGAAATCTTAACAAAGGAAATTGTGTAATTAAAATGTAATAAAATGAACACAATGGTTCTTACTATATATTAGATCTGATTCAGAAATAAATAATACTCGTACCTAATTAAAATTAATATGTGACAATGTGTGAAACGAGACGTATGATTAGGCGTAACAAAACGTGACTTTGGGAAGATGGCGTTTTTTCTGTTTTTGGCTTACTATACGTCGATGACACAAAATCTCTGTGTGAAGGAAAAAACTAACGAAAATATTTAAATGATGTCTCGAAGGGCAGCCGGAACCAGAGTTAAGTTCAAATTTGTTAAGCATTGGGATATAGGACGCTGTAAGTACTCTTTTTTGGGATTTTTCTGTAGTGACACTAAATCTTAAGCATGGCATTTATGAGTCTCACCGAATTCCTTTCTTGTTGGCAGGGTTCCTAGGTTACACTTAAGTCTTTTCATGGAAAAAACCTAATAAAATGGTCGGATCTTAACCTCACTTTAGTTTTGGAAGAACAATGCGGTCTCAGCAAAAGGTTCGGAACACAAACGTCCACGTGTCCAAGGATGACCAGGATTGTATGACCACAGCGGTGATATTGCTTGTGGAATCTCCTCTCTGGACCTTAATCTTTGATCTTCGAACGATTGGGTAATAGTGGTTCATCATAAATTGTAAGTTCAACATACAATTTTCTGTATACTCATGTTAGTCTAGTATGTGTTAATAATAAATATGAGAAGTGAAGACCAAATCTATGGACTCTTATTTTACAACAAACATTCCTCAATCAAAGAACCTGAAGCTAAGTAACTAGGGTCACATGCTGAAATCTATCTTAGACGCTAGCCGGTGGAAGAAAATTTTCTTTACAAGCTACCTTAGACATTGAGATGCCACCTTGCCATAAAGATGACTTCCTATTGTAATAACGTATTGTTGTGTAAGCTACCTTAGACATAGAGATGCCACTTTGCCATAAAGATGACTTCCTATTGTAATAACGTATTGTTGTGTAAGCTACCTTAAACATAGAAATGCCACCTTGTCATAAATATGACTTCTATAGTAATAAAGTATTGTTGTGTAAGCTACCTTAAACATAGAAATGCCACCTTGTCATAAAGATGACTTCCTATTGTGATAAAGGTTTGTTGTGTAAGCTACCTTAGACATAGAGATGCCACCTTGCCATAAAGATGACTTCCTATTGTAATAAAGTATTGTTGTGTAAGCTACCTTAGACATAGAGATGCCACCTTGCCATAAAGATGACTTCCTATTGTAATAAAGTATTGTTGTGTAAGCTACCTTAGACATAGAGATGCCACCTTGCCATAAAGATGACTTCCTATTGTAATAAAGTATTGTTGTGTAAGCTACCTTAGACATAGAGATGCCACCTTGTCATAAAGATGACTTCCTATTGTAATAAAGTATTGTTGTGTAAGCTACCTTAGACATAGAGATGCCACCTTGCCATAAAGATGACTTCCTATTGTAATAAAGTATTGTTGTGTAAGCTACCTTAGACATAGAGATGCCACCTTGCCATAAAGATGACTTCCTATTGTAATAAAGTATTGTTGTGTAAGATACCTTAGACATAGAGATGCCACCTTGCCATAAAGATGACTTCCTATTGTAATAAAGTATTGTTGTGTAAGCTACCTTAGACATAGAGATGCCACCTTGTCATAAAGATGACTTCCTATTGTAATAAAGTATTGTTGTGTAAGCTACGAGTACCTTAGACATAGAGATGCCACCTTGCCATAACGATGACTTCCTATTGTAATAAAGTATTGTTGTGTAAGCTACGAGTACCTTAGACATAGAGATGCCACCTTGCCATAACGATGACTTCCTATTGTAATAAAGTATTGTTGTGTAAGCTACTTTAGACATAGAGATGCCACCTTGCCATAAAGATGACTTCCTATTGTAATAAAGTATTGTTGTGCAAGCTACCTTAAACATAGAAATGCCACCTTGTCATAAAGATGACTTCCTATTGTGATAAAGGTTTGTTGTGTAAGCTTCCTTAGACATAGAGATGCCACCTTGCCATAAAGATGACTTCCTATTTGTAATAAAGTATTGTTGTGTAAGCTACCTTAGACATAGAGATGTCACCTTGCCATAAGGATGACTTCCTTTTGTAATAACGTATTGTTGTAAAAGCTACCATAGACATAGAGATGCTACCTTGCCATAAAGATGACTTCTTATTATAATAACGTATTGTTGTGTAAGCTACCTTAGACATAGAGATGCCACCTTGTCATAAAGATGACTTCCTATTGTAATAAAGTATTGTTGTGTAAGCTACTTTAGACATAGAGATGCCACCTTGCCATAACGATGACTTCCTATTGTAATAAAGTATTGTTGTGTAAGCTACCTTAGACATAGAGATGCCACTTTGCCATAAAGATGACTTCCTATTGTAATAACGTATTGTTGTGTAAGCTACCTTAAACATAGAAATGCCACCTTGTCATAAATATGACTTCTATAGTAATAAAGTATTGTTGTGTAAGCTACCTTAAACATAGAAATGCCACCTTGTCATAAAGATGACTTCCTATTGTGATAAAGGTTTGTTGTGTAAGCTACCTTAGACATAGAGATGCCACCTTGCCATAAAGATGACTTCCTATTGTAATAACGTATTGTTGTGTAAGCTAGCTTAGCTACCCGCAGAGATATGTCTCCTGCCAGGGTCACAGATAAATTTAAAATAGTCACCGCCATGGCCCTAACACATGCTACTGAAGAAACACGGGTGGGTTTTAGTCAGTAAGAGTCTGACACGCACTGCCACTACATCCAGAGCTTGAGAAGTTATTTGATGATTTCCCACCCAGAAAAAAGAAGAAAAATATGTCTTGTAATCTGAGCGACTGTCACATGCGAAATTGACTGCCTCGTGGGTCTGGACCGTTTTTTTCGTGGGGTGGGAAATCATCCAATGACTTCTCCCGCTCTAGGTGGAGCGGAAGGGTGTGTCAGACTCTTACTGACTAAAACCCACCCCTGTTCTTTCCCTGCCTGAGTGCCCAGGGGTGCGGTCATTTTCAGAATTTATCCGCTACCCCTGGGCATGAGTCTGGACCTTGTAAGCGCTAAGCGTAAAGGTTCATAACGATTATTGGTTCAATTCTCGCGTTGGGAAAGTTGTTAAATTAGGTTTTTCATCTTGAATTTCATACGGAGTCTGGAATTCTGACGGGTTAATAGCAATTATGTTCCCTATTACATGGGACTTAGATAACTGCGCCAAGTAGTAGAAATGTAGGTGCACTATAGGTACCTACACGCTTCGAGAATTACAAGAGCATATCTATGTAGTTAACGGGAGTAGAAATTATGTTTTTTCTTACTACTCCGCTATTTTTCAGATTAATTTCGTCGTGCGATCCAAGACACTGGAATCTTTTTTCCGGGTCTCGTCGAGCGAGAACCGCTCGCTGCTAAGGTATGGATTTAGTAAATCCGATGATCCAAATTATTCGATAAAAATAAAAATATGCGAAAGAAGTCTGGAACTGCATGTAATTAAATTAATAAAGCAGTATTCTGTAAATAAATATAAATTTTGGAAATATAGGAAGAAATTTATAAATTGTTTTTTGAAAATTATTTTGTTCTTTAGAAAAGAAATTTTAGAGAATAGACAATGGTGTCAGATGTCATTTGACATGACAAATAATTGTCAGATATTTGGTACGTCGTTACGTTAGTACGGTTGACAATGTAGAAAAAGTTTTAATTTTAACCGACTTCAAAAGTAGGAGGTTCTCAATTAGATTGTTTTTTGTGTAATATTAATCGTTGTGTTTTTGTGGGTTTCATGTAATCGAAATGATGAGGTGCACGGACGTGACCGAAAACCGATGGGGGATGTCACCACATACCGTGAGCAAGGAATTGATCTTATTAGAAGATTTTAGGAAGAAATAGGTGCGGGAATTCCTGCAGAGTGCGATTTTAATAAAGATATTTCTACAGATAGGAGAGGGATTGCGATCCTTTCTCCTAGTGAAATGTGTCTGGGTTTGTTGTCGGTTTATACCAGCTTTGTTTATGGGGTATAGTGCCTTCGCAAAGTAGGGTCGAGTTGATCCTGTATGGTGTAACCAAGCCCATGACATTTTTATGAATTAATCAATTAGAGAATATCCATCAGGTTATAATTATGGAGCACTCTGGGAGAAGTTCAGGAAATAGTGAGTAGGAGTTCATTACAGTGGTCGTTTTTCTCCTGGTCTTAATAAGCGTCCAGTGGATTTAAAACTATTACAGTTTTGAATTTTATTTTTGTGAACCCTTTCTGGGTAGATGCTAACTAGAGCATCTTAGGTCAGAAAATTTAGCAGAGCAGTGTGGCTTTTTAGGGAGGTTTTTACCTCACTGAAGCCATGTGCATTGCCGGGACATGCGGTGCGCCGAATGGCTCAAACTACTGATAAGAAAAAAGACCACACTACTCGGGGTTCAGTTTTGGCTATCCATAGATGGACTTCTGCTTCTTCGTTTACCTCCCATAGTTAGGGCAGTCTGGATAGGGTTAAGTAGGCTTCAATCGGCTTTTCAAGTATTCAATTGAATAGAAGACTTACTAGCGAGGGTCCTCCTGGGTTTCTACAGTAGGTACCTATGAGAAGAAAACGAAACAAAATTTTGAATAAGTCTTTTTTATGGTACCCTACGAATAAGTTTACTTTTTCGTAGATGATACCTCTATTATATGTAGGTAGGGTATTAATTAATTTTTGCTCGCCTATCCTTTAGTGTGGGGTATAGTTGGATTGGTCTTTTAAAATCATTACGGGGTTGTAGAGACCATTTTTGTATTAAGAGATTTGTTTGCGAAATATATCTCTCTCGAAAAAATCGTGCAGATGTAGCAGCTTTTCGTCGGCACTTACAGAGAAATTACATCTGAAAAAATAGTTAGTATTCTACATGATATAATACGTAATTTGGTTTATCAAAATCCAAAAAAAAATACTTACACTAAGCATTCACGTTCCCTGTATTACTTGGGACTTCCTGTTCCCTGTATTACTAAGCCTTAGGATTCCGATTATCCTATTATCTACTAATTTATTTAAAAACTAACCAAATATAAAAAGGTATAAATAACGAAAATAAAAATCTGTCGCCTGATATTTAGGTACAGGTAATGAGGTTATTATCCGTAGGAAATTGGAATTGATTGATTTCCTTGTAAATTCTTTAATAAGAATAAATATAATGATACCAGTCTGTGTTTTGCTTGCTTTATTACAATTAATTGATGTAACGAGTGTCAACATTTTGAAAGCGTGTAATTTTAACTCAAATTAATTTATTTGCGTACCTAATTACGTATGCTTTATATACTTAGTCGTACAAAGTCTAACACATTTCCCAAGCTCGGCAGTGTTACTGTAAATCATCATGAAGTTTCTGCAAGTCGCGCTACTGTTCACGTTCGTCGTGCTGGCGGCTAATGTGGCTGCTTACAACCTGAGGTCATCAAACCGCCGCAGTAAATATATATTTTTTTTACTACGGTATATTACTACGGAAGATTTCGTGTTTCTTGATAGCCAAGCGATAACAGGGGGGTTATCCTGGGGGTCTTTAAGTCAAGAGTAGATAGGTTAGTTTTAAGTAAGCAAACACGTCATCGCTTACCATTAGTCGTCAAACGCGAGCGCATTGTGTAATGAATGTGTCACAGCCATCTGGTTGAATTCGCCATTCAATTGGACGCCTAGGCCGTTCATTAAATTCAATTAAATGGCTAGGCCGATAGTTAATTCTACTGGGATCACTCAACGTTTAATAACCTGGCGTGTTGAAAGCCAAGCGCCTAGGCACCGCGTCCAATTGAATGGTGAATTCAACCAGATGGCTGCGACATATTTATGCATAACCATTATCTTGGTATGTTCATGTGAAGAGGAGGAAACACATGTAACTAAAAGAGTTATGAATATAAATGTGGATGGATGGAGATGGAGAGGGAGGCCAAAGAAAGGATGGATGGACTGTTAGAGGAGTGATATGAAAGAAAAGGGAGCTAGTGATATCGTAACGGCTGACAGGACAGCAGGAAGATGATGTATAATCATTATCAATATATCAATCTAACTAAAAAATATTGACGTGTAAAAGTGTTCCTTATAACCTATTTACTAAATAAACGTCATTTATCATTTAATGTTCCCACTAGGCGTAGGCCTGGGGTCATGCAACCCAAACTGGTAGGCATTTGTCTATTTAAGACGAAGATTTCCAAATCCAAGAGATGCACTGCTTTAAAATAGTGTTTTTTTAAGGCAGTGTATCTCTTAGACCGTTCATAATTTTGACAAATAAAAATATGTGATATTTTCAAATCCTATTTGCATACAGTGATGAAACTCTAAGCATAATTTAATATAGTTTAATGCATCAAAAAATCTTCTAACATATCTCTTAATCACGTTTAAAAGCAGTACATCCCTTCGTTAACAATAAATGATAAATGAACTGTTTTTTTTTGTTTTGTTTCATGCATGTCCACCGATTTGTCTGTCAGTTGTAGACCGATTTTGAATTTTTTTTGTATCCGAAAGAATACTACTCCAGAGGTGGTCCCATACCAATTTTATCGAAATTGCTTTAGCGCTTTTTGTTGTACTGGAGGAGACCAAAATGTCATCATTTCGGCCTCCTCCTGTTACGAATAAGTTCAAATTCCATTTTCATGTTATTGGGGTTATCAATTCGGACGTAACATTAATATTTAGTTTTAGTTCTGTATTAGAAAAACTAAAATAAAAAAACTTTTTTACAAATTAATATACTTACAACCGACTTCCAAAAAAGAAAATACACTTAAAATTAAAAAATAACTGTAATTTCCTCTTTTTTATATTCCTCATATTTTTATTGTAATTTATATGGTGTACATAATAAAGAGTATTCTATTCTATTCTAATTTCGGAAGTCGATGTCAATTAACGAAGAAATAAAATATAAACACCGACTTCCGAAATTAAAGTTATTTTTCAATAAAAATATAGGTGTATTTTCTTTTTTGGAAGGCGGTTGTTATAAACATACCTAGTAAATCCTAAGTAAATCGATAAAATACTTAATATTTTGCAATAAATTGCGTGCATTTGTCGTCGCACATCTCTTTCTTTTCTATCCAGTCCGAGAGTGACCACGTTTTAGGTGATGTCTCGGCCTTAACTCCCACCAGAGTGTCACAGGTAAATGCCTGATGATTATGGGTTCTAAGTAATGCTGATTTCAAAATGCCTGCTTTTTTAAACTCATGATTTATTTCTAAATGTTAGCGTGACTTATGAAATATTTAATTGCTTAGGTGGTGGGGTTCCCTGCCAGACTGACGAAGACTGCCCAGCATGGTCCTTCTGCGTCGGAGATTTGGAGGATCCAACGTCTCTGCATTGTAACAGAATTTTATTGCGAAGAGATAGCGACCCAATATTGACACCACGACTTGGATAACCTACGACTGGTATTATGCATGTCTACATGTCTTTGATTCATGACTTATGGCATAATAAAATGATTTTGAATTCTATTTCTTTTATTATCTGTTCTGTTTACGTGGGTGGTTAACACGCGATCGTGACAAAGTCGTAGGTATCCGATACATTACTGCTCGCCAAAACGAGGGCATTATGACCATGTACCACGCATAATCTTGTCAAGTTCAGTTTTCTAGTATAAAGTTATTGTTTAATTTGTCACCTTATTTCTCAACAATCAATCAATCTGCCTAGACTTTTCCCAACTAGGTATCTTTGGGTGGGCTTCCAGTCTAACCGGATGCAGCTGAATATCAGTATTTTATATGGAGCGACTGCCTATCTGACCTCCACAACCCAGTAACTGGGTAATACGATACCCCTTGGTAAGACTGGTTGTCAGCCTTTCGGGCTTCTGACGACTGTCAACGATGCACGAATGACAGCCGGGACCAACGGCTTAACGTGCTTTCCGAGGCACGGAGGAGTTTCGGTATGTAAAGATGGTCACCCATCCATGGACCAACCCCGGCAAGCGTAGCTTAACCTGATGGATCGCCAATGGCTGGATGGCCAACATCAGCCTAATTTATTTAAAAAAAACGGTACGTCGCTAGTCTGGCGCAACATGTCAATAGCAAGTCCGTAGCGCGAGCCCATAAGTTTTTCCCCTACTAAAAATTGCTTAATGCGGCTAAAGAAGTTTTTACTTCAGTTAACTATGTGATTAGTTTTTTTTTTGTGGGTGGGAAATCATCCAATGACATCTCCCGCTCTAGGGTGGAGCGCAAGGGGGTGTCAGACATATGTGAGGGAGGCTCAATAACAGCAGCAGCCACCGCAGGAGACGCCAGGGGCTTCCGGCGCCGCGAGACAATCTCCGGCCACCGTAGACCCGGGCCTGCGGACGGCGAGTAGTGGGTGACTCGCCGTCCGATCAGCAGCGTAGTGTTCCACGCGCGCCTCAAAGAGTTGTCAGCAAAAAGGACGGGGCCTGTCACGGCCGACGCCTGCCCGAGGGTTGAGGATAAATTCGAAAGAGTTACCTCGCCTCTAGGCATTCAGGGCAGGGAGGAACAGGGGTGGGTTTTAGTCAGTAAGAGTCTCCACACAGAACCTCCTTTTTTAACCGACGAAAAAAAAGGAGGAGGTTCTCAATTCGACCGTATATCATCATCATTCTCCTGCCCTTATCCCAATTTATTTGGGGTCGGCGCAACATGTCTTTTTCTTCCATACTCCTCTATTAGTCGTCATCTCTGTAGTCACCCCCATTTTACCCATATCCTCTTTCACACAGTCCAACCATCGTTTCCTTGGCCTTCCTCTACTCTTATAGCCATCCACATCCATACACAAGACTTTCCTCACGACCTTTTCTTCATTCCTCCGCATCACATGCCCATACCACGACAACCGATTTCCACACAACTTTTCAGTCAGCGGTGCCACTTTCAGACTTCCTCTTATATACTCATTCCTAATTCTATCCATGCGCGTAACACCACACATCGCTCTTAGCATTCTCATCTCAGCCGCATGCAATTGCTTTTCATTCATCCCTTTTGTGGCCCAACATTCTGAACCATACAAGACAGCAGGTCTGACCATTGTTTTATAAATCTTCCCCTTCACAGATACTCCCGGTGACCTGCCGCCATTTCATCCATTCAGTGTTAATTCTGTGCTTAACAGTCCGATCTATTTCCCCATCGCTTTGCACGAGTAAACCGAGATACCGAAAATCGGAGCAGACTGGGAGAAGCGCGCCATCTAGCACTATAGCTTCAGAACTGGAGAGACCGCCGAAATCGCAGAACATTTATTCAGTTTTGGTTCTACTGATTTTCAAGCCAACTTTCTCCAGCTTCTGTTACCATTTCTCTTATCTGCTCTGGATCTCAGGTCCATCTTCACCGACCAGAACAATGTTGTCGGCAATTCGACCGTATATATATATTTTTTTTTTTGTGTATGTTCAGCCCTCACTCCGTCATTTATGAACCGATTTTGATTATTCTTCTTTTAATAGATAGGGTATACCTTAAGGGTGGTCCAATGTCAAGGATGTCAGGATCTGATAATGGAATCCTGATAAAATTGAGAGAAAACCTCGAAAATTGTGGGCACGTAAAGCGTTTCTATATGTATGTTCGGCCCTCACTCCGTTATTTATGAACCGATTTTGATAATTCTTTTTTTATTAGATAGGATATACCTCAAGGGTGGTCTCAGGGCAAGGATATTAGGATCCTGAAAAAATTGAGCGAGAACCTCGAAAATTGGGCACGAATATTGTTTCTGTTTACTTTTCATAACTTAATCAGGTATTTGCATTTAGGAACCATCACATCATGAAACTGAGCTGATGATGGAAACCATGCCTTTCCTAAACAATGGAAGTTAGATATAAAAAAAAGTCGGCGCCAATTAATAAAATGATTAATTACCTACTTACACCCTTCTTCATTTCTACGTACATATAAAATTTAGACATTTAATAATCAGATTGTTGTTTGGCGCCGATTCAAAATTAGTTTATATAAAATTTGATATTTTATGTAGGTAAATAAGCTCATTACTCAAGACTTAAAAGGTTTATTTATTTTTTGCTTTTTAGTTCTTTTCCGTCGGTTAATTTTTTTGTTAAACAGTTTTTATTGAAGTCTGTTGAAAAAGTGACGAACATCGTTGAAAAAATATGATTATAAAAAAAAAGAATTTCCAATACCAGATATTAATTTATTAATCAAACTCAGATCCGGCACAATAATACATTGAAAATAGCAAAATAATTAACACGTAAAATATTTGCGAAGCATACACGATAGCTGGACAATAACCGTGCAGTTAAGACACTGAACACATCTCCTGCACCTCTAAACGTAGCTTAAAGCCAAATGGCCAATTATTATGTTAATGCTAAATTAACATAATAATTGGCCATTAAGTTCCCACTTAAATCAGTATACGGATCCAGTACTGGTGATTCTTTAAGGGTCGATTTCACCATTCGCTCTATAAACTAAGTTTTACTGAACTAAGTTTAGCGTAAAAATAAAACCATAAAAAAGCTTATAGTGAGTTAATCTCGGCCTTTTTTTAGAACTTTAAAAGGAGAACAAATCCGTCATACATATTTTTTGCGTAACTTTAACTGTTTACGCAGCGCATGCAACTGAAGCTCTCAAAAGGATTTTTGATATGATACTTCCCTCCTGTTAGTCGCAGCGTAATGTTATATAACCGGCTATAGGTTATATAACATTCCTCGATAAATGAACTATTTAACACAAAAATATTTTTTCAATTCGATCCAGTAGTTCTTGAGATTAGCGCGTTCAACCAAACAAACAAACAAACTCTTAAGCTTTATGACAGCGGCTAAACGCGTTTAAGCGAGCTTAAACGTCGAAAACTGGGCGTTTAGAATTGGTGAAATCGGCCCTAAGTAAGTAAAACTTAACGTCAGTTAAACTTTATGACGTTTAAACTTGACTAATATTAACTAAGTTAAGTTACGTTTAAAAGTAAGCGCTGAAGTTGTCTGTCATCAATGCATCTTATTTAACTCGCTAGCTTTGTTTAAATACCGATTTTCAAAATTAAAAAAAAAAATCTGCCGACAATTTGAATTTAGAATCTGCAAATTAGTATTTATTCAAATTATCCAAATAAAATTTTGAATTACGAAACTAATCACATAGTTATTTATAAATATGGCTCCTTGTGTCTATGTCCAAATATCTTCTTTGACGTCTTTTTATGAATCAATTAATGTGTTGTCTGTACAAACAAATTTTATACTTTTTTCATCTTTAAAGCACTGGGTACCGCTTGGACAGTCCGTGTCTGATATGCAGGGCAGCTCACCTAAACAATAATTACATGGTTACTATTTCGGCTTTGTCCTTTTAAAGAGGTTCGGGGAGCAGGATGTAAAGTCTCGCAAACCTCCACTGGTTTCGTCCTATCTCGGCACCCATGAATTTATTTATCTTGACCACGAAAAAATTCCCATATCAGCACAGATTCATGACAGGGTTGTCATGAATCATTTTCAGGTAAAAGTAATCATAAATTGATACACAGTAAATCAACCTGATTATTTATATTTTGCCGAATCAAAGGAGCCCAAACTCAAAAGGATTACATATGTCGTTTCATAACAGAGTTCTTCGGGCCACATTCATCATCAGACACATCATCTCAATACCACCTAGTACCAGATAACTAAGATTTTTAACATTTAGAATAAAACTTACGAGTATATGCAATGTCTCGCATCTCTGCTACTAATCGTTGACTAGTGCCTTCATGAGGACACCCTCCTAGCTTTAGCATTTATCAACAAGTATGTAGAACTTATTAAATCACCTCAAATAAGACACCCAGTCAGGTTTGATATGTACAGTTTAGGAGTTCCTATAACCATCGTTCAGCTTCAACATCAGACCCTCGGCACCACACAAGGTTATAGTTTTTGGCAAAACAAATCAAACGAGCCCAAACACGATAAGATTTAACAAGACTTTGATTTAACAAGTTAGTTTAAAAAAAAACTTGTTTACAAAAAAATAGAACCGACTTCCAAAAAAAGTGCAAAATAACTTTAATTTCGGAAGTCGGTGTTCCTGTTTTGTGTCTTCGTTTTTTGACACCGACTTCCGAAATTAAAGTTATTTGCACTTTTTTTGGAAGTCGGTTCTATTTTTTTGTAATTTTTTTTTTTTTTTTTCACTTTTTAGTTGTGGTTCCCCATTAAACTGTGTTAACAATTCATAGACATACGATAGCGGCAATCGCGGTTGATTTGCTGTCAATTTTTGAAGAGTTCCGTTGTCTGTCTCCGAAACCCATCATCAGATCTTTTTGAAAATTAAATGGGACCATTTCGGAATAAACCCCTTTCGAACAAAAGAAATTTGCAAATCCGTCAATATATGACGGAGTTATGCCAGAACATACATAAAAAAAAAAAAAAATACAAACATCCGAATTGATAACCTCCTCCTTTTTCGAAGTCGGTTAAAAGTATATTTTGTTACCCACCTGTAGAACTACCACCTGCCACATAAGCCACCAGTATCATGAGCGTGAACAACAGCGCGACTTGCAAGAACTTCACTACACTACACAGACAATACAGTAACACAGCTGAGCTAGAGAAATTCTCTACAATATTACATAAGTTTAACTCATATTTATATGTACCTACTATCAAGTTATTATCCAAAAACTACACACCACGGAAAATGGAATTGATTTGTTACTGTATGCTCTATTCTGATTAGTGATGATGTTATTAGTTCATGCTTTCAATTCAATTAAATTCAATTATTTTATTTCTGATAAGGTAAAGGGCTTGTGGGGGTGGACGGGGGGTTGGGGGGGAGGGGTGGGGAGAAGGTAAGGTAATTGCTTTGTTTGCTATCGTTAAATTACCCACATAAACATATCCAAAATAATACGCTACATTTTTTAACAAATCGTAAAGTGTCGAGCATGTAATTTGGACACAAATCGATTTATTTGTATAATTACGTATGCTTTGACTATCTAGTTGTTATACGCAAAACAAAGTGTAGCTCTAGAACATTTCTCTAGTAGCTCAGCAGTGTTACTTAGGTAAGTCATCATGAAGTTGCTGCAAGTCGCGCTGCTGCTCACGTTCGTGATGCTAGCGGCTAATGTGGCAGCTACTAGTGCACAAAGTTATTTTTATTTTTAACTGAAAATCATTATTACGAATAATATTCAGTAAAATCCTGGCCAAGTGCGCGTCGGAATTCGCAAATTTAGGGTTCCGTACCAAATGTATTTATGACTATTTGTATGTATTTGGGTCAACAAGATGCTTATACAGCGAAAATTTGAAGACTGTAGCTCCAATCATTTGGCTGTAAAACCTGTGTGACAGACAACGGATAGACAGACAGACGGACACATGAGTGACAGCAATAGGGCTCCGTTTGGACCCTTAGAGTACGGAACCCTAAAAACTGGCCAGGCGCGTGTCGAACTTCGCACATTAGGGTTCCGTACCAAATGTATTTTTGACTATTTGTGTGGCTTTGGGTCAACAAGATGCAAACTGTGAAAAATTGAAAAGTAGCTCCAAACGTTTTGCTGTAAAACCTATGTGATAGACGACGGACAGACAGAAAGACGGACACGTGAGTGACAGCAATAGGGCTCTGTTTGGACCCTTCGAGTACGGAACTCTAAAAAAGTTAAGCTTGGATTCCATGAGTTTGTTGGTGATCGGTGCTACTTAAAAACTACCCCCTACACTCGCAATGTCGCAAACGCATTTCCGTGGTGTGTAGTTATAACCGACTTCAAAAAAGGAGGTGGTTCTCAGTTCGACTGTAATTTTTTTTGACGTGTGTTATTTCATTTTTTTTTTCTAGGTGTACCGATTTTCATGATTCTGCTTTTATTTGAAAGCTGGTGCTGCTCATGTGGTCCCATTTAAATTTAGTGAAAATCTGATGAAGAACTTTGGAGATACACAATGGAACTCTTCGATAAATAATAGCAAACCTTGCGAAATTGCTGCAATCGCATGTCTGTTCACTGTTTACACCACTTCATAACATAACATCACGCTGATACGCTCTGAAGGGGCACACAGATTTGTACAGTTCTTTTAACCAATTATGTTCAAATTCCATTTTTTTGGTGCTATCAATTCGGGTATAACTACTATTTAGTTTTAGTTATATAGTTTAGTTATCTTGTTGTTATAAAATATGGGGTACTACAACTAAAAAGTGAAAAGTAAAAAACTTTTTTACGAACCGTGGAGCATATAAGTTTTACGACTGTTTTAAAGACCTTTCGTTTAGTTCTGACAGGCATTTTTGATCGCATAGTACTCCATAATAGATCCAACTAGCAGCCGTGCCGTGGTTTAAGATCCAAACACATTTCGGGTGATGATTTCGTGTTACCCAGACTTGCTTCATCGGTTGTGTAGTAGATAAACACATTTTATTCTATTGCTGCGTAGACAACAAGGCTCGAAAAATCTCTACTCTTCCACATTTTTTATTTAATTTCATGGTTGCTGAAAACATTTGAGATCAGTGCTACGCCATTCGCTTACAAAAGTTTCCATGGTGCCATGGTTTCTAGATCTTCTCTGATGTGTGATTCATGATGATATTAACTGATAGAGGACTTTCCGTCATTTAGCCTACCGATCTATGTGAAGAACTCTAACGGTAAAAAACGAATTTTCTAAGCCCCACCACTGACTAAAACACCAGTTATTCAGTATTCATTCTCGTTTTTATTATAAGCGTTTGTTTAGTGTCACCAGTCCCATTGTCTGTAATCAAATATTGCGAGCTAAATTAGACCCACTTCCCGATGTTCGATTAGACTCAAATTTGGTGTAATTGTGTATCTTCCGTGACAATACAATGATATGGTACCTGGTCTGATAATGAAACTGGCAGGTGGCCACGGCATCTTTGTGATAAGACAATATAAACCTACCGAGTTTGAGCTTGATTGATTCGTCTTGAGGAGCACTTTACACCTAGACGATATCCAGGGTCTGGTGACGAAGCTGGAAGGTGGCCACGGCATCTCTGTGATAAAATAACATAACCGAATCGAGTTTGGGCTTGATTGATTCATCTTGAGGAGAACTTTACGTCTAGATGATATTCAGGGTCTGATAATGAAGCTGGCAGGTGGCCACGGCATCTCTGTGACAAAACATTATAACCCCACCGAGTTTGGGCTCGATTGATTCGTCTTGAGGAGCACTTTACATCACTTCATAATATCCGCAGAATATTTTAAAACATCACGCCTTCTCTAAAAGACTTACCTACCAAAAAGTAAAAAAAAAAAATGAGTAAGTATTTGGCGTGTAGGAACCTACTAACCTATATTCTTAAAAGCTTGAGGCACTACCTGTTACAGGTTACAGGTTAGTTAGGTACTTACTATACTCCTGTGGGCACGCTGACCTCTAACAAAGAATATCACTATAAAGTTTAATATTTCGCAAACGAATTACTGAATCGATGAATAGTCTTCATAGCCCCAACGATTTTGTAATCCCTTTCTAACGATACCCAACACTAAACGATAGGCAAGAAAAAAGAATCATCCGTTTTATACATGTAGGTACGGACCCCATACATATAAAAAGAGAATGATATATTTCAGAAAAAATATATTTAAAGATTTTATTATTTTGTTTTGTTGGCGTGATTAATATATATTATAAGCCAATGCAAAATTGCTATGTTTTATTAATTAGTACTATACTCGAAAGCTGTAATTTTACATGCCCCATGGGCCTCGGAAGAACAGACAGACAGAGCAAAACTATAAGGGTTTCTTGCTCTTGTTGGACTACGGAACTCTAAAAAGGGGTCAATAACTGGTCCCGAAAAAAAAATCTGATATTTAATTTAACTTCATAACTTAAGTAACTTAACAACAAAAAGCAAATTCACACACGATTCATGAGTGTACCGTATGGTGTCGGACGTAAAAGAATAGTACCATCCCATCACTTCCCGTGGGTGTCGTAAGAGGCGACTAAGGGAGCTTTGAGCCCTAGTGCATACTACTAAAGCACCTTGGGCCACCCGCGCGGTGGCGGGTAAACCACCAACAACAGCATTCCCAAGGAGGGTTGGCGTCAGGCAGGCGGCCGGCTATAAAACTTTTGCCAAAACCTTTTTGCATCATGGTCTGGAAAAATATGATGTGCGATAGGGCTAGGGCGTACCCCACAGGCGACGCGCAGGGGCAGCACCCGGCTCCTGTGGGAAATGGACAAGGGTTGTCGCACCAGGACGGGCGGGTGCGACGTAAGACGCAAGCTCGGAGAGTGAGAGAATTAAGATTGAGGTGTGCGAGCTGGAATTTAGGTACTATGACTGGAAAAGGAAGAGAGTTAGCAGATGTTTTAAAAAGGCGACGGATAAATATAGCGTGTTTGCAAGAAACGAAATGGAAGGGTGCAAAAGCAAGAGAATTAGGAGAAGGATATAAGTTTTATTACTGTGGAAGTGATGGCAAACGGAATGGTGTGGGCATAGTTTTGGATAGTGAGTTAAAAGAATGTGTGGTGGATGTTAAAAGAGTAAGTGATAGAGTGATAGCTATTAAAGTGGTTGTGGAGAGTATGATAGTAAATGTTATTAGTGCGTATGCACCCCAATCAGGATGTGAGGATAGTGTAAAAGAAAAGTTTTGGAAGGACTTCGATTGTGTGATGATGAATGTACAGGAGAGTGAAGAGGTGTTTGTGGGGGGTGATTTTAATGGGCATGTAGGAAGTCTGAAGTACGGTTATGAGAGAGTGCATGGTGGTTGGGGGTACGGAGACCGTAATACTGATGGCGAGACATTGCTGCAAGCTGCTTCGGCTTTTGACCTGGCAATAACTAACACCTGGTTCAAAAAGAAAGACGAACACCTGATCACTTACAAAAGTGGCCAGCACGCGACCCAAATTGACTTTTTCTTGGTGAGACGAAACAGTCTCAAAACAGTCAAAAACTGTAAAGTGTTGCCAGGTGAAGGCTTAGTCTCTCAACACAGGCTCATATTGATGGACGTAACAGTCAGTGTCTCGTCCAGTAGGAACAAAGAACGGCCCCCACCCAAAATCAGATGGCGTATGATAGAAAATGAGGAGTGTGCAAGTATGTTTAAGAGTCAAGTGGTAGATAAAATGATAGAAATGAAGGATATGGAAGGAAAATCTGTGGATGAATGTTGGAAAGAGATGGCGGATTGTATAAGGCGAGTAGCAAAAGATGTGTTTGGAGAATCGCAAGGTAAAGGCATGATAGAAAAGGATACATGGTGGTGGAATGAAGATGTGCAAAAGATGCTAAAAGAAAAGAAAATTTCGTTTAAAGTATGGCAGAATGTAGAAACCGGAAATGATAATTTGAAAGAAGAGAAAAAGAAAATTTATAAAGAATGGAAGAGGAAGGCAAAAAAGGCGGTTGCAGTTTCCAGGGCTAAGGCGCAGGAAAAGTTATATAATTTACTGGACAGCCCTAGAGGCCAGAAGGAGCTCTACCGGATTACAAAATTAAGAGAAAGGAGAACGAGGGATATAATGCATATAAAATGTATGAAAGATGAACTCGGTAAAGTCTTGTCGAAAGATGACGAAATAAAAGAGCGATGGAAGGTTTATTTTGAAAAGTTGATGAACGAAGAGAATGAATGGAGTGGTGTGCTCAAAGAGGTTCAAGTAAATATGGGTTTGTTGAGAGAAATTAGCATGGATGAAGTAAGAAAGGCAGTTCAATGTATGAAAAATGGAAAGGCCATGGGCCCTGATGACATACCAGTGGAAGTATGGAAGTGTTTAAAAGAGGATGGATGTATGTGGCTGACTTTATTCTTCAATAAGTTGTTGTATGAAGAAGTGATCCCACAAGAATGGTGCAATAGTTCGCTAGTGCCCATCTTCAAGAATAAAGGGGATGTACAGGACTGCAACAACTATCGAGGGATAAAGCTCATGTCACATACTATGAAAGTATGGGAGAAAGTGATAGAGAAAAGATTGCGAGAGGAGAGTGAGATTACCCCGAACCAGTTTGGGTTTATGCCAGGTCGAGGGACAATGGACGCCACCTTCGCTCTCCGTCAATTGTGCGAGAAGTACAGACGTGTGCACAAGAACTTGCACATGGTGTTCATTGATCTTGAGAAAGCGTATGATAGGGTACCTCGGGATGTGTTGTGGTGGGCCTTGAAAGAGAAAGGTTTGCCTGGGAAGTATGTTGAGTTGATTCGTGCTATGTACAGACAATCTAGTACCTACGTCCGGTCGGCTGCTGGCAACACCGATAAGTTCAGTGTGGCTGTAGGCTTGCATCAAGGGTCGGCTTTAAGTCCTTACCTCTTCCTGTTGATTGTGGACGCTCTTACGTCGGAAATACAGGAAGAGGCACCCTGGTGCATGCTGTTTGGCGACGACATTGTTCTGGTCGGTGAAGATGGACCTGAGATCCAGAGCAGATTGGAGAAATGGCAACAGAAGCTGGAGAAAGTTGGCTTGAAAATCAGCAGAACCAAAACTGAATACATGTTCTGCGATTTCGGCGGTCTCTCCAGTTCTGAAGCTGTAGTGCTAGATGGCGCGCTTCTCCCAGTCTGCTCCGATTTTCGGTATCTCGGTTCACTCGTGCAAAGCGATGGCGAAATAGATCGGACTGTTAAGCACAGAATTAACACTGGATGGATGAAATGGCGGCAGGTCACCGGGACTATCTGTGATTCCCGCATTCCCCTAAAACTTAAGGGGAAGATTTATAAAACAATGGTCAGACCTGCTGTCTTGTATGGTTCAGAATGTTGGGCCACAAAAGGGATGAATGAAAAGCAATTGCATGTAACTGAGATGAGAATGCTAAGAGCGATGTGTGGTGTTACGCGCATGGATAGAATTAGGAATGAGTATATAAGAGGAAGTCTGAAAGTGGCACCGCTGACTGAAAAGTTGTGTGGAAATCGGTTGTCGTGGTATGGGCATGTGATGCGGAGGAATGAAGAAAATGTCGTGAGGAAAGTCTTGTGTATGGATGTGGATGGCTATAAGAGTAGGGGAAGGCCAAAGAAACGATGGTTGGACTGTGTGAAAGAGGATATGGGTAAAAATGGGGTGACTACAGAGATGACGACTAATAGAGGAGTATGGAAGAAAAAGACATGTTGCGCCGACCCCAAATAAATTGGGATAAGGGCAGGAGAATGATGGCACACGATTCATGAGGTTCGCATAATATACGGAGAGCATCCTTTTCAGCGAGAGTAAATTAATATAATAAGGCACCGGTCAAACTATTAGCTGACATTAGTGACGGTAATGCTGGCTATTAGGGCGAGCCTTGGATGGGCCTAAAGTTAATAGAACATCTATTAACTTTCGGCCATACTGTTAACCATAATGTTTTAATGGATGACATGTAAATTTTGTTCTGGTTTTTAGGGTTCCGTACCCGAAGGGTTCAAACAGAGCTGCCACTCACGTGTCCGTCTGTCTGTCACAAAATTTTGTTCCGAAAAATTTTTTAACATCCCATTGACCTATGAACTTGAAATTTAGAAAGAAAAAAAGAAAGAAAAATACGTTTATTTACGGTAAACATGACGCTAAAAACAGAGAACTGGCGCTGGCTGGAGCTGGCTGGCTGGCGCTGGTTTTCAGCGGCAGCCGGCGTCATCGTCATGACGTCGACCGGTGCAGAAAACAATGAGTAAAACTTCTAAATATTATACAGCGTAAAAAATATTAATATTTAAGTAAATAGTAATAGAATAATAACAAATATAATAATAAAATAAGCAATAATAATAATATAATAGTATAATAGTAGTAGTAGTAGTAATAGTAGTAGTGGTAGCAGTAGTAGTTTAGTAGTAGTGTAGTTAATTTCATGATAATGTTTATTATTACGTATATTTTACTAACAAATACCGATATATTATCAATGCTTTCCGCTACATAGGGCGTAACTCCAAATCCCGTACTTTTGGCTATGAGCACAATACAAAAAAAAAACTTTCTTAAATAACTGTTTTGTTTTTATACATACAAAATTAAGTTCTATGATGGACGTTCTTAAATTTTGGCCGTCTTTTGCCTCATTTAACTACAATTATGTACGAAAGTTATTAAGGAAGTTAGCATGGAGTTACACACACACACACAAGGAGTTTATTTTCATTTTTTATTTTTATTTTTAGTTATGTTCTTGTGTGAGGTACGAATAAATTGTTCCTATCTATTTTTCTTTATATTGATAAATCACAGTTTTTACTTTGGAAATCCCTCATTTGGTACGGAACCCTTAATATGCGAGATCCGACACGCACTTGGCCGGTTGTTTGGCTCTGTTCCGTTTAGTACTTTACTTTTCAACCCACTTCCAAAAAATGAGGAGGTTCTCAATTCAATTGAATGATTTTTTTGGTATGTTTTTCAGCGATATAAGCGCCTAAAGGTCCCGTTGGTTATCCCTCGGGTACAGAACCCTAAAAAGTAATATAATCCTCAGAAGAATGTCCAAGAATACTTCTACACAAATACTTATCTTTTACGAGTATTACGTACAGAACTACTGTAAACACAATTGACGTCATGCCTGGACTCTAAAAACAAAAGGCTCTTTTATGAGAAATCCGCAACCTAGACCGAAGTGGACGTAAAACAAATGCTTTTAGGGTTCCTTTTATTACAGAGAACATAAATGCTTTTACTCTAGATTTTGGAAAGAATGACCATAGATTAATATGCATTATTATTTTTGAGCGTTGGAAGGCCTCCAACAAGGAGGGCCGATGACCTGGCACAGATAATACAGGATGTAACGAAAAGGTGTGGTCATATTTTAAGAGCCGGTTCTGCCCATGGAAATAAACAACTTTCTGTAAGAAAAAATAGAAAATTCAAAAAAAAAAATTGGACTTTCCATATAAAGTTATCATCAACTGATCAATATTTGTTTGGGAGGTATAAATTTTTTTTTGTGAATTTCCTCAGGTTTTCTTGAAGAAAGTTGTTCATATGGATGGGCAGATGCAGTTCTCCTGTATAATACGAGTAGGTGAGGTTCGTGGGTAGCCGATGGATGCGAGACGCACAGGACCGGTCGTTATGGTGACACTTGGGGGAGGCCTTTGTCCAGCAGTGGACGTCTTTCGGCTGAAATGATGATTATTATTGTTTTTTTTTTTTTTTATGTTTGATAGACTCGCGTTTGACCACTATCTCACCTGATGGTAAGCGATGATGTGGTCGAAGATGGATGGATGGATGGATGGATGGATGGATGGATGGATGGATGGATAGATTAAACTACAAAGTAAAAAAGGGGTGCAGGAACACAAATTTGTAATTGGTGTTTCTGCACCCACGGAACCCTTATAGTTTCTGTCTGTCCGTCTGTCCATCAGAGGCATAGAGACTGTAGTATTAGAAAGCTGCAATTTTGCATGGGTTATTCAAGCCAAGAAAACGAAACAATAAAATTTTGAAATAGTTTTTTTTAATGGTACATCCGGTACTACATGTACCGGGTGTAAAAATTTGTTTTTTTTTAGTTCTTGCCTATCGTATAGTGTGGGGCATCATTGAATAGGTCTTTCAAAATCATTGCGGGGTTGTATAGACAATTTTGCGATTCAGTGATTCGTTTGCGAAATATTAAACGGCTGAGTTAGCTCTGTTAGTTTAAGAGTTGACCAACTTATAAAATGTACCTACTTGAAAAATTTCGTACAAAACAAAAAATCTTAACAAAAAAATACTTAGATGAAGTTGTTACTTATTTAATATTTAAAACGTAAAATTTTGGAAATGTAAAACATTTTTTTTTTCGTTTTAAATTTAAGCGTAAAACCGTGAACTAGATTAATATTATCATAGTAATATACATAAAGCCCTTTTAGAGGTATGCGGAACAGGGTGTAAAGTCCCGCAAACCTCCGTTGAAAAGGGAGGATCCTCCGACCAGACGGGTGTTGTGTCTGGTCCGGGCAACTGCCCAATGGTTGATTTCGGACTGTTGTATGTGTTCAAATCGCGCGGAGAACTCTGCTTGCGCGATGTAGATTTTTTTGCTATTTTAGTTCGCGTGCGGCGTCATAGATGTCGCTACACCCTCTTCTAAGTCCACATGTTATAACGAGCGACTACGGAACCCTACACTGCGCGTGGCCCGACACGCACTTGGCCGATTTTTTACTATTGACTTTTTTCAAAAAAAGACTTGTCAAAAGCGTAGTTACTGATATTCTTTTTTTTAGTATACGTTTCAGCCTAATCCCTTAAACATTCTGCGTACCACCGCAAACAGCAATGCCAAGTAACCTTACTCTACAGCATATAACAAAAATCCTGTACGATCCAATAAAGGCGTATTCCTCGTTTAACATACGTTCTAGAAAAAATAGTGAAAAAAATGTAACTCATAAAAACCAAAAGTTATAGATATTTTTATAAAATATGCGAATGGCAAATTTTCATAAGTTAACAACACTCCACCGGCCGGCGAAATCTTTTCATTTTTACCTATTTTTATTTCAAACGATACCGCCTTGCACTTGCCGCGCTGTAAGCATTCTTTAACATAGGATCAAAAAGACCGGAACGCTGAGGCGGCTTCTTTGACACAAAACTGTAGATGAACTTTTTCGAGCGCTTAGTGTTGTTTTTGATATGTTTTTTTATTGGGGAGAAATAATAATCTCGTATCCATTAAATGATTAGGCATACGTGTACGCAGTACGATACCAAATAATACCCTGCAGGATGAGACAGGCTATTTGTTACATGCTGTATAGAAAACCAGTGAAGCAGTTTTTTTAAAAACCAGTACCTATCAAAAATATTTGAAACCACAACCGTTCTGACCGCTGAGGAAGCTCAAAATGGAACGAAGCAAAGAAGGATTAAAAATGTAAATCCAGCTACTGGCCGAAAAAGCTGTGGAAAAAAAAATCAATTTGAAAAAGAAATGTATCGAAAAACGGCTCACTCGGTCCGGTTCACACCCCGCTTTGACGATTTTTTACCAAACTAAGAGCTAGAATGGGCTTGCCATAAGTAAAAACATTTCACTTTTTGACGTGACAACGTCTTATAAATTGGTTTGCCGGGTGACACTTCAAGAAACTGCGTTACGCTCCGCTCACGTTATGCGCTCACAATGAGAGCGAGTGAGAGGCACGCGTCCCTTCCACTCGGGCATGGTTAGCCCGCCTAAGAGCGAGAGAGACAGACATAAAAAGTGAAAGGCACGCGTCCCTTCCACTCGAGCACAGTTAGCCCGCCTAAGAGCGAGAGAGACAGAGCGAGAGAGAGAGAGTGAGAGAGATAGGCATACACACCGGTTCATGTCTTGCGCTTCTATTTCGCTTAGGCGCCTGCATACAAGTTTACACGTTGCCAGTTAATTGTAAAACGATTGTGTAGTGATAATGTGAAGGTAGTTTCGTCCATCGCAACAATTCAAACAGCAAAGGTAAATAATTTCAGACTGATAATATAACATGATGAAATAAATGACTAAGACATAAGTGAATAGGTTATGTTGTAGTAATCACAATGTTGTGGTAGTTTTCAATCAAAAAAGTAGTATAAATCGTTTCTCAACCAATAATAATTTGTTTAACTTGAAAAAATGAGCGCGACTTGCTATGTAAAAAATTAAAATAACAATGTTCAACCTCCAACCTGTCAAATCGAAACTTTCAAACATTCAAACCGAGACGACTAATCACTGCGCAAGGTCGTAAGCGCGCGATTTACAAATTCAAAGATCAAATGTGAATTAGTTTTCTCCTTTTAGAAAATACACTTTGAATTAAAATCGATTTATATTAACAAGTAATGTGATTTAAATAAATGTTCTAACTTTTAAATTTAGTTTTTATATTTATAACAATGTAAAACAAGTTAAATTTATTAATAACTTATAACAACTGATTGATTTAACATAAACCAATTTAATCCTTCTTCCTACTATACGAATGAATATTCACATTAAAATTATTTTACCACTCAAAGTCGTTGTCACGTAAAACTTTCGCCCGTACCTATACCGACTTTACAGGCAACCAATTTTTTTTTTGAAGAATGTTTGTCGGATAGAAGAATAGAATAGAATAAAACTTCGAAACTTCTATTTTTCTGCGTCGGATGCGCATGGTATTTGGTTATCTACCTACCTACCCAAAGTCTAGCTACGACGATTTTAATTTTAAGATTTTAAGGCTTGCCCTAAGTAAAAACTTTTTACTTTTTACCTGACTGTGCAACGCAAAGGAAGGGTAATGTGTTTATCAGCCTCTTTATGTATGTACGTATGCTTGTTCCTTTGTGGGGCTCTAGAGACCAAATGCGTGGGCCGATTTTGATAATTCTTACGTCAATTTCAATATGGCGACAATGAAATGCCATAATGTGAAAAAGAAAAAAATCAAATCGACGAATCATATTAAGTGGGATATAAAAGGCAAAATAAAGGGTTCGAGGAAGCAATTCCAAAAATATAACTCACTAAAATTTTGAAAAATAAAAAAATTGCATATTGTCAAAAAACCCGAGTTGTTTTTTTCTAACAACTAAAAAGTTTCAAACAAGTCACTTTTCAAGCAGTCTGATGGAGAGTTGGTGTTATTGATTTATTGGTTTGGAACTTTTTTATTGATTTTTACACTCTTAAAAAACCTGGAACCCGAAGCAGAAAACCCTGCCAAGTTAACAGACAAGACAACAACTCCTTTCATTCAACGTTTTATTAAAACTACAAAAAAAGCGTATAAAACATACAGATACGAACCTACGCATACTGAACGATTGACAAACAGTCAAATAAAACAGCACCCAGATTCTGTTATTACAGGGACCTCCGCTAAAGGTCGCAGAGTAACGCCGACGCCGACGCCGCCGCGCGACAACCAGGCCTGGATTATCTTGGATATAGGAATTCCAATAATATTTCACTAGTCGCCCACTGCGGGCGAAATGTGGTGCAAGTTAGAAGAGACAGCGAGACAATCAATTTGGTGTTTCGACAATTTTGTGAATTGAAATTGATCTTGCATTGGTCTTGCCGCAGTTACGCTATTGAAAAGATATAGATAGAGATAAAGATAATATAAAGATATTTTTTAATTTTTAGTGTATTGTTTTTTTGGAAGTCGGTTGTTTTTTTTGTAAAAAGTTTTTTATTTTTACTTTTTATTTAGTATACCCCAGAACTAAAAACCCCAATAACATCAACTCAGCCTATCGCAGTCCACTGCGGGACATAGGCCTCTCCCAGGCTGCGCCACAACACCCTGTCCTCCGCCAATAACATGGAACGTGGAATTTAAACATTTGGAGAACACCAAAACGTCATCGAGGTATACATATTTTTCGTTTTTGTTCAGTTTCTCAAAAAGCGCTTAATCAATTTCGATAAACTACCTCTGATGTATGACCTACCAAACAAAAAAAGAATCATCAAAATCTATTCACAAGTGGCAGAGAAATCGCGTAACATACAAAAAAAAAATACAGATGAATTGGGAACCTCCTCCTTTTCGAAGTCGGTTAAAAAGCCGTACTAGCACAGAACACTTGAGAAAATTTTAGCTATTCTATTTGTAATTGCTCCTATCAAATCATAATTATTCATTAATTGCGAGCCTCTCAAGGTAGTGGACTATATTTTACGATTTCGTGCTTCCACGATTTGGGGCCCCTGAAACCCAGGGGCCCATTGATACGGCTGGTGCCGCGGTAGCTATGCCCCTGTCCAGCACGCCAAAATAAGATTGGATTTACCATTACGTTTTTAAATCATAAGCACGGTACGTTTATCCTAAGGAACAGGTAGTATTTCCTACACTACCCTAAATGTAATCCAAGTCACAATCACAATAACGTTGGTAAAATAATTATATTTAAAACGCCTCATCGTTTCACTTGATCACAGCATTAGGGCAGCGTGGACCATCAAACTGTGGACCTTTGCATTCGGAAATCTGGCTGGCTTTGACGTCCCATTAATTTGTGCAACTTCCACCCACCGGCTTTTGGATTTGCGATTTAATGTTGGCCAAATCGATTTACAGTTGGCACGACTTTCGGATTTTGAAGTTCGAGAGGAACGCTGACCGAAACAAGTTGTTTGCAATTGATTGGGGCCAATGTGTTGGGGATTTGGTCAAGAAATTTGCAACGTTTGTAATTAGTTTTCTTTGAGAAAATTAATTCAGAGGCGTTTATGAAAAATAATATTTTCTGGATCCCCAAAAATGTAATCAGATTTTATAACAAAGAAACCTACCGAAGTAGTGCATGATAGTTCTCAGTCGATTTATTTCTAAAATCTTCCCTTTCCAATCCACATGATTGACTCTTTATTATAATGATAACGTCTGAAATTCCATTGAAATCGTAATGAAATTCGATCAAACCGTAAGCACGTTACCGATACATTTCACTCAAACGATATCAATCAATACAGCTACTTGGAATGCTCGCAACCTTCAGGAATCGTAACGACATTTAAAGCATCGTACGGAACGTATTTGCTCACAATCCGTTCAGAAATTAGCATTCCCCGTTCGTCCCCTACGTATAAAATCCTAAACCAATAAAGTCTAAAATGGTACACGAATGTGAGGTCACACAAAAGTACAGGCTTGCGAGATTGAATTTCTCTGGACCATTCGGCTGAACAAAACACTCAATTTGTGATCAAGCACTTTTTATTGCTCCAATCTACCGCCTTAATTTGGAGTGTAAAGGAACTTGTGATATTTAAAAGCGGATTCTGGACGTCTTCATTTAATTCTTTAGATGCTGTGAGCAAGATTTGGTTGTTTATTTATAACTAAAAATAATTTTTGGTGCGGATTTTCTCTAAATTTCTCAAAGATAGATATCAGCACTTTCGTTTATTATAATCGGATGATA
This sequence comes from Polia nebulosa, assembly GCA_951329385.1. Classification (NCBI taxonomy): domain Eukaryota; kingdom Metazoa; phylum Arthropoda; class Insecta; order Lepidoptera; family Noctuidae; genus Polia; species Polia nebulosa. The sequence continues at coordinate 6,426,868 of OX589596.1, forward strand.
ATGAAAACTTATAACCTAATTTTCAAACTGAAGTTTTCAAAGTTATTCCATTAATCTGACTGGTAACCGACTTTTCAGCATAGTTTTCTAGTCTAACGCGCATTTAAGTCGAGGCACCTACGTGTATAAGTAGGTACATATTATTACAATATATACATACAAGTTTTTGTCGAGTTAAAAATTTGTTGTTAGGTATGTCGAATTTTTTTATTTCTTCTTTAATAGGGTAGTCTCCTGTGTTTATTTTTGTACTTTATTTGACATGAAACATGTAAATCTTTTTCCGAAAACAGCATCAAAATTGGTTGTTGTTGTATAAGGTGGAGCGGGAGGGCGTGTCAGACTCTTACTGACTAAAACCCACCCCTGTTCCTTCCCTGCCCTAAGTGCGCAAGGGCGCGGTAACTCTGTTTCGAATTTATCCACAACCCCTGGGCAGGAAGAGTGGGAGCGTGGTGGGGACATCTCGCCGTCTCTTTTGTACGCGCGTAACCTAAGGTGATGACGTCATACTTCGATGTGTGCGTCCTTTTTCTGTTAAGTGACAGTTTCCTCTTCCACCAGATTTGAAAGGTTTATAACTTTGAACGGATTTGAAAATTCCTCCTATTTTCGATTCTGGATACTATAAAGTTTCTTTTTGATACAAATAATAATAACTACTCACTCTTTTTTTCCAGGTTCAGTCTTAAACAAATTATCTCTAGTATTACATTATTTGTATTGTTTTATTATTATTATTATTCTTGTATTGTTTTTTATTTAGTGTTTTTTTACATTGCCGTTTCTTGAAACTGCAAACTTCGAACTGTGATAACAGCGGATTGACTTCGAATTCTAAAGCTGCAGTCCCACGGCTCGTGAATCGACGGGACGTGCCGCGCTGAACCAGACGTGGCGATAGTTCCCACGGCGTGGGTCAGTCCGGTGCGGCCTACTGGCCGCCATTCAACCATCATCGCATTCATTCATCCTCCGCTGAGATGAGGTCCCACGGCCCGTTAATTGACAGACCGCGCCGCGCCGTGCCGTGCCTTTGATCTTACCGACTCCCGATGAATCGGACGGGTGACGACAGGCCACAGGCTTCATTGGATGCGACGGTTGCCACGGCCTGTCAGCCTGGCCTGGCGCGGCGCGGCCCGTCAATGCACGGGCCATGGGACCGTAGCTTGAGGCCTGTTATTCCTTTTTCAAAATTAGTTGGATTTGTTTCTGTAAATTACTCTGTTATTCCGCGATATTTAAAACCATGAAATCTAAAAAAAACAAAATGTGGCACAGGTTTAGTTTTATAAAACGGTAACATCTTAGGTAACGACTTAATACATGCCTTTACATATTATCTCAGCGAGGGGGGCCACGAGTCCATAGCACAGGATATCCTAGTTTGGATTCCTGACTCCCACAAACCTTTGTACCTACTCGTACCTCTAATATTTGTAACACCTCTATTAGACATTTATTGTACTAATGTACTTTGTGGGAGAAAATAAATCTCTTATTATTCATCATCTCATCTTCCTGCCCTTATCCCATGTTACTTGGGGTCGGCACAACACGTTGTTTTCTTCCATTCTGTCTTGTCAGCCGTCACGCTATCACTAACTCCCTTTTCTTTCATATCACTCTTCACACAATCCATCCATCCTTTCTTTGGCTTCCCTCTCCCTCTCCATGCATTCTCTCCCTTTCCATTCATTCTTCTTTTTCTTTTTGAAGTGAAACTTCTTTAGAATCGTTGTGATTTCAAACCGGATGCAACGGAAAAAACGACAGGTAAGAGACACAAATACAAAAATGTGTAGGATGAAGCCAGGAAAGAATGAGACAGAAATATACATACTATTGTTCGGGCGTCTTCGACGACCTTCGGCTGACGTCGGGCAGCGGCGGAGGCAGCGAGAGGAGAGGGCGCGCGCGACGCGGGGCCTGGGGTCCCGTCACTTCGCTACCGATCATCAACTTTAGACAACTATTGCTCACCTTTGGCCACCTTTTGACAATCTTTTCCCACCTCTGACCACCTTTGACTACCGATTGCTCACCTTTCGCTCACCTTTGACCACCTAATGCTCACCTTTGACCACCAATTGCAAACATTTGACCAACTTTTGCTCACCTTTGGCCACCTTTTGACCATCTTTGCCCACATTTGCCCATCTTTGCCCACCTTTGACCACCTTTGACCACCGATTGCTCACCTTTCGCTCACCTTTGACCACCTATTGCTCACCTTTGACCACCAATTGCAAACATTTGACCAACTTTTGCTCACCTTTAGCCACCTTTTGACCATCTTTGCCCACATTTGCCCATCTTTGCCCACCTTTGACCACCTTTGACCACCGATTGCTCACCTTTCGCTCACCTTTGACCACCTATTGCTCACCTTTGACCACCAATTGCAAACCTTTGACCAACTTTTGCTCACCTTCAAGTTTCACTTCTATCGTGTGTGAATCGCACACACCTTTTTTTTTTTTTATTCTTCATCTCTTATTATTATTATTAAAAAATAGCATACAGAGTACAGGTATACCAATAAAAGAGTGCTCAACAAAGGCAAAGGCCATTTGCTTCAGATTCAGGCTTACCGGACGATATTAATTTCTTCTGAGCAATCTACAAGTCTTGGAAATTGAATCAGAGCAGATAAGATCAGAATTTTTCCATTACAAAGTGGGCGGATTCACCTCGATCGTCGGAGATTAGAATTTAATAGGGTATATTAATTTAATGCGTAAATTCATTTTTTGCGGAGGTAACACGCTTTTTGTGGGTTTGAAGATTTTGACTAAAGCTCACAGTTTTCAAAGAGCTTTAAAGTAAATTGAGAATTAATCTTGAGTTATTTCGATTTAAATAATTTCTTGGAAAGTTTTAAACGTTATTTTTAGGGTTCCCTACCCGAAGGGTCCAAACGGAGTCCTATTGCTGTCACACACGTGTCCGTCTGTCTGTCCATTGTCTGTCATAAAATTTTGTTCCAAAGAGTTTTTAACTTCCCATTGACCTATCATCATCTGCCTAGCCTTTTCCCAACTATCTTGGGGTCGGCTTCCAGTCTAACCGGATGCAGCTGAATACCAGTATTTTACATGGAGCGACTGCCTATTTGACCGCCACAACCCAGTTACTGGGTAATACGACACCCCTTGGTAAGACTGGTTGTCAGACTTTCGGGCTTCTGACGACCCGTAACGACTGTCAAAGACCCACGATTGACAGCCGGGACCAACGGCTTAACGTGCTTTCCGAGGCACGGAGGAGTCTCTCATGTAAAGATCACCCATCCATGGATCAACCCCGGCAAGCGTAGCTTAACCTGATGGATCGACCCATGCGGCTGTTATTATTTTAGCCTCGAGCTCCTCCTTCCCATTGACCTATGAACTTAAAATTTGATGATAACGTTTATCATTACGTATATTTTACTAACAAATACCAATATATTGACAAATCAGATTTTTTCTTTGAAACTGTCATTTGGTACGGAACCCTAAGTGTGCGAAGTCCGACTCGCACTTGACCGGTTTTTTTTTCTAAAGTAAAGCCACATTTAGACAATGCAAGAACTTGCATGCAAGTTTCACTACATTGCGGTATTTGTTTGATCAACTGAATTCGTTGTCTCTCAATAGTCCGCAATGTAATGCAACTCGCATGCAGGTACTTGCATTGTCTAAATGAGGGTTTATTATAGTTATTGCTATTGCGTTTCCCCTTAGAACAAAAGTAGAAAGAGGTTAGTAGGTACAGGAACGCTATTTTAAATTTTAAACAGATTCACAAATTAATTTACAATGACTTGATTTATAACTTTGGCATGCCTACACTTAACTATGCAAGTCTCGTAAAACAGCTTTACCTCATCATCATCATTTCAGCCGAAAGACGTCCACTGCTGGACATAGACCTCCCCCAAGTGTCGCCACAATGATCGGTCCTGTGCGTCTCGCATCCATCGGCTACCCGCGACCCTCACCAGGTCATCGGTCCACCTTGTGGGAGGCCTTCCAACGCTGCGTCTTCCGGTACGTGGTCGTCACTCCAGAACTTTTTGGCCCCATCGACCATCTGTTCTGCGAGCAATGTGCCCTGCCCGCTGCCACTTCAGTTTGGCGATTCTTCGGGCTATCTCGGTAACCTTAGTTCTCTTGCGGATATCATCATTTCTGATTCTATCACGCAAGGAAACTCCGAGCATTGCCCTCTCCATTGCCCTTTGGGTGACTGTAAGCCTTCTGATGAGGCCCATGTGCGTGATAATCTCTGGCACTACAATTCGGATTTGAAAAATTATTTCTACAGGTATATGATAGCCACATTCATGAGGAAGGTTACAGGCTATTGAGCATCACGGGAGCAGAACAGTAACCAAACACGCGGGTAAAACCGCGTGGGATAGTAGAGATAATTGTTGTTAATATTTAAATAATACAGCTTTAACCCGCAGCCTTCTACATAAACCACAGAAATCAGAGTAGGTACCAAAAGTAGCCTATATTATAATATAGTTTTCCATCCGTGAAAATTGTTTCATAATTGTAATATGAGTTTTGATGAAAATGTAAATAAAATTTTCTCACGAAAGAAAAAAGGGACAGATTTTATCTGCAGTGGGACAACACAAGTTAGTAAAAAAAAACTGGGCAAGTGCGTGTCGGACTTCGCCATTTAGGGTTCCGTACCAAATGAGGGAATTTGAAAGAAAAAATTTGATTTATCAATATATTGGTATTTCTGCCCAGGGGTTGCCTCGCACCTGGGCACTCAGGGCAGGGAAGGATCAGGGGTGGGTTTTAGTCAGTAAGAGTCTGACACGCCCTACCGCTCCACCCTAGAGCGGGAGATGTCATTGGATGATTTCCCACCCCACAAATATACATATATATATATATATATTGGTATTTGTTAGTAATATATACGTAACTAATAATAAACATTTTCACCTTTTCAAGAAGAATTTTTCAACTTCACATTATTTACCTAAGAACTTGAAATTTGTGTGACAATGGTGCCAATGCTGTTGTGCACAAACTAAACTTAATTTTGGCTATTGCTATCTTTTTCTCTCTAATAAAACAAGAAAGAGACGGACGTAAATTACAGCTATAAAATGTTGGTTGAACTAATATTTCCATACAAATTAAGGGTACACGTAAAAACATGTCTAAAAACACGGTAAAGCGCAAGGCGTAAACTAGTTTGACATCTCTAACTTAGTTCATAGCTATAGCCGTCCTTTTCTCGCACTTCCATTTAGTAATAGAAAGCGGTTCTCTTATTTCAGTTTAGTTATTAAACATGAGAATCGGCACCAATGTTTATTATTACGTATATTTTACTAACAAATACCAATATTTGGTGATCGGTTTTTTTATATACCTAGGTACATAACGCCATTTGAATTAAGTGTCGGCTAATCTTTATTTACTAATAGCGAGTTTAATTAACAGGGTTTTAGAAGTTTAGAAAACAATTGAGCATCAACCTCATTCTATCTCCAAATATTAGCACACCACACCACATGCATCATACCGTGCCCATAAAGGTCAGGCGGGTGCCCAGTAACGGCCTCTTGGCTCCCTGCCTACAAGGAAGGGGGCACGTTACCCCATTACACTCTTATGATGTAATGGAGGCAAAGAAAACACATTACCCTCGACCCTTAAATGGGTAATTCGTTATGGAAGGTAATTTTTATAGTTAGGTAGGCGTAAATGAGTATAAGCCAAAACGTTAAGTGTACTTCGCTTTCCAAATAAATTCTCAGGAAGAAAACAATTATTATTATTATTCGTAAAATGAAAAATATAAAAAAATATATTACATTCTTTAATTGCCTGTTATTGATATTTATTTGTATATTGGTAAAAATACGTTATCTATTGTTAATTTAAACTAGATAAGGCCAGTCATTCAATTTTCGCATAGGTACGTATTCCCTCTTTAGTTACATACCATAAACCAGATATCTAAACAAAATAAACATCAATGTTATGAAGTACATAATGATCATCTCAAAATACAGTCGATCAATCATTTTGTTAAATTCCACCCTAAGAATGTAAAGTCCACAAGTTAACCACCTTTGATTATTTTTATATTTTGTTCAGTTACGAGAAAGATTAATTTTAAGCAGTCAAAACTGAATTTAATACTTAAAGTACAATATATAACAGCCGCAAAATAAAGAAGTCGAAAGGCTTCTCAAATAATTAAATTGTCGTTTCACCAAAAAATCTGTTAAAAGAAAAAGAGACGCGATAAAACATTAAAAATCTTAAACAGTATAACTGAAACAGCCTCTGCCATTCACAGAATCCCCACCCACATAAAACCCTTCATCTCAAAGAAAATTTAATACAAAACTACTTACCGAAACAAAAGTACAAAGCACGATACAACTAAGTTCGCGAGTCGAGTTGGGCGCCCCTTGGACAAGCGCTTAGGCCCGGCGACGGGCTACGACTGGCCGCCTCCCCTCTACGAAAGTGCTACGGCGACGCTACGCTGCTACGAGCGTAGCACTTCGCCACTTTTTCGTGAACCATTTATTTTTTGTTGGGTATTTTGTCTGTAATTAATCTGTTGTTATTTATTTTGTATCTTGCTTAAGGTCAATGTAGTACTTTCATAAGATAAAGGACAATTAAAAATAGTTTCTGTTTTTACTAATTTGACCTTCTCTAATTATCATGTCTGGCAATGTATTTAATTGTAGTTAGAATATTGTGACCTTTATGTTTGCCAGTAATAAATCGTGTAGGTTGTAGTTATTTAGGAAAATGAACTGCTGTTTTATTTTAAACCTTTTATAGCACTTAAGTTTTTGTTACCGTTATAAATACAAAAGCGAAAATAACAAAGTACTCAGAGAACAAAACTTTCAGAAATAAACTTTTTACTTTATAACCTGCACAAGATTAATAGAGCTTTGAAAGTTATTGCATTCCATTGGATCTAAATTAAATTGGTTGAGTAATATAAGAGTTGTTGGGATAACTTTGAACGAGTGCTCACTTGACATGTTATTTTTTTGTAGGTAAAGCAATATTATAAAGAAGTCATAACTGATTTCAAAAATAAAAGGAGGAGTTTCTCAAATCGATTGTATTTTTTTACCCTTTAATGTGTTTATCAGCCTATGTATGTATGTTTGTTCCTTTGTGTGCGCTTTGGAGATCAAACGCGTGGGCCGATTTTGATAATTCGTACGTCAATTGATTTGTCTTATTCTTGCAAGTACTACTAAAGACATGACAGTAATCAAAATACAATATGGCGACAACCAGACGCCATATTGCGAAAAAGAAAAAAATTTAAGTCGACGAACTATATTAAGGCCCTTCTCACGGTCCAGTGGCGCCATCATTGAATAAAAAATCGTAGCATGACACAGAAAATAAATATTAAAAAATCCAACTTCACGTTTGTTACAAAGAGGATAAAGAATTTTTACGTTGTTAAAACAGGTCTCAAAATGTTTCGTATCCAAAGTAGTAGGCAAAAGTACCAAAAACGGCCGTTTCTGACACTTTTGCCTACTACTTTGGATACGAAACATTTTGAGACCTGTTTTAACAACGTAAAAATTCTTTATCCTCTTTGTAACAAACGTGACGTTGGATTTTTAACCGACTTCAAAAAGGAGGAGGTTATCAATTCGGATGTTTGTATTTTTTTTTTTATGTATGTTCGGGCATAACTTCGTCATTTATAGACGGATTTCCAAAATTCTTTTTTTTTTAAAACGAAGAAATAAAACTAGAAACACCAACTTCCGAAATTAAAGTTATTTTGTACTTTTTGTTTTTTTTTGGAAGTCGGTTTTATGTTTTGTAAAAAAGTTTTTATTTAATATTTATTTTCTGTGCTATGCTACGATTTTTTATTCAATGAGGGCGCCACTGGACCGTGAGAAGGGCCTTAAGTGGGGTATCAAAATAAAGGGTTCAAGGAGACGATTCCAAAAAAATTTAACTCACTAAAAGTAGCCGTCCGATCAGCACCAGGCCCGAGAGTCGACGGCGCGTAGTGTTCCACGCGCGTCTTAAAGAGTTGTCAGCAAATCATGACGAGGCCCGTCATGGCCGATTCCTGCCCTGGGATTGTGGATAAAAAATTCGAAACAGAGTTACCGCGCCCTGGGCACTCAGGGTAGGGAAAGAACAGGGGTAGGTTTTAGTCAGCGGGAGATATCATTGGATGATTTCGCACCCCCAAAACAAAAAAGTTTAATTGAAGTGTAAACTTCTTTAGCCGCATTAAGTGATTTTTAGTTGGGGAAAAACTTAGGAATCGCGCCACCTATGTGCTAGTGACGTGCCGTTTTTTTTTATAACTAGGGCCCATATTGTTGAGAAATTAGGTGACAAATTATAACTTTTTACAAGAAAACTGAACTTGACATGATTATGTGTGATACATGGTCATAACGCCCTCGTTTTGGCGAGCAGTAATGTATCGGATACCTACGACTTTGTCACGCTCGCGTCTTCTTCTTAGCGTGTCGATGGCAAATTTAATTAAATATTATATTTAGCTAAATATTCAGCGACGGCAATTGTATTCGCTGACGCAGCTATAAGGTCCTCACAGGTACAGGTGACTGGTGGGAAGATGAGAGGTGGGCCATGGTCTGCGGAGAAACGCCGCACAAACACTGAAGATCGGAACCATCCGAGAACCCCCACCTGTGGAGGTTGTCTTTACTGCGGCCAACCTGAGTACGGAGTATATTTAAAGCTTTCCAGGATGACCACGACAGCGCATGCCCAGGTGGAAGGCGCTCCGATGGTGCGATGACATAATCAGGTGGACCGAACGTCTCTCGCCAGAGGTCGGATCTTTCTGAGGCGGAGTTGCCATCAGATGGACTCACGCATCCTAGTAAACTTTTGCGGCTTTTTATTCTCTCACTCTCTTTCACGCTTGCGTGTTAACCACACACGTCAACAGAACAGATAATTAAGAAATATAATTCAAAATCATTTTATTATGCCTTAAGTCATGAATCAAAGACATGTAGACATGCATAATACCAATCGTAGGTTATCCAACTCGTGGTGGAAATATTATCTGGCCCCCATGCCCATGCCTTCGCATTAAAATTCTGTTACAATACAGAGACGTTGGATCCTCCAAATCGCCGCCGCAGAAGGACCATCCTGGGCAGTCTTCGTCAGTCTGGCAGGGAGGCCGACCACCACCACCTAAACAATTAAATATTTCATAAGTCACGATATCAATAAAATTAGAAATACATCATGAGTTAAAAAAAGCAAGCATTTTGAAACCAGCATTACTTAGAACCAGTAATAATCATCAGGCATTTGCCTATGACACTCTGGTGGGAGTTAAATAGACAAATGCGGGTTGTATGGCCCGCGTGGTAGATTCTGGCGCTTTTACAGACCCCAGGCCTACGTCCAGTAGGTCGCGGATAAATTCGAAACAGAGGTATTGCGCCCCAGCACTCAGGCAAGGAAGGAACAGGGATGGGTTTTAGTCAGTAAAAGTCTGACACGCCCGGGCTCCGCCCAGAGCGGGAGAAACCATAGGATGAATTCCCACCCCAAAAAAAAAAGGCCTACGTCCTGTGCGAAGATTAAATGATAAAAAATGATGTTTTTGTGTAAATAGGTTATAAGGAACACTTTTTAACCGACTTTCGAAAAAGGAGGAGGTTCTATGTTCGACTGTATGTATGTTTTATGTATGTCCGCCGATTTCTCCGTCAGTTGTGGACCGATTTTCAAAATTCTCTTTTTATCCGAAAGAATGTACTCCCAAGTTGGTCCCATATAAATTTTATCGAAATTGCTTCAGCGCTTTTTGAGTAACTGAACAAAAACGAAAAATATGTATACCTCGATGACGTATTGGTGTTCTCCAAATGTTTAAATTCCACGTTCCATGGTATTGGGTTTTTTAGTTCTGGGGTATAACAACTAAAAAGTGAAAAATAAAAAACTTTTTTACAAAAAAAACAACCGACTTCCAAAAAAAGAAAATACACTAAAAATTAAAAAATAACTTTAATTTCGGAAGTCGGTGTCAAATAACGAAGAAGTAAAATAAAACACAAACTTCCAAAATTAAAGTTATTTTTTAATTTTTAGTGTATTTTCTTTTTTTGGAAGTCGGTTGTTATTTTTGTAAAAAAGCTTTTTTAAACGTCTATGTTTTTAGGTAGGTTGATAATGGTTTATATGTATTTTTCATTTCATTGTGTGAGGAGTGATATGAAAGAAGGGGAAAGGAAGTTAGTGATAGGGTGACGGCTGACAGGACAGAATGGAAGAAAAAACGTGTTGCGCCGACCCCAAATAACATGGGATAAGGGCAGGAAGATGATGAAGATACTATTTTGTTTCATGTTACACAATGCTCTCGCGTTTGACGTCTAAGCGATGACGTGGTCGCTTACTTAAAAGTAACCTATCCACTCTTGACTTAAAGACCCCCCAGGGTAACCTCCCGGTTATCGCTTAGCTATCAAGAAACACGAAATCTTCCGTAGTAAAAAAAAAACTATTTACTGCGGCGGTTTGATGGCCTCAGGTTGTAAGCAGCCACCAGCATGACGAACGTGAACAGTAGCGCGACTTGCAGAAACTTCATGATGAGTTTACAGTAACACTGTTGAGCTTGAGAAATGTGCTAGACTATGTACGAGTAGATACCTACTCGTGCTTTATATGCATAAAGCATACGTAATTGGGTACACAAATAAATCAATTTGAGTCAAAATTACACGCTTTCAAAATGTTGACGCTCGTTAGATCAGTTAAGGCCAGGACTCTCAGAATCGACCTATTTTTGGTTCAGCATTAAACAATCAAACATTCTCTGTTCAGAACTGATAAAAATATATGTTGTAGTTTAATAAACATTCTTGGTTATTCTACGGTTCAAAACACGATATTTACAACTTCACTCGATCATAAGAAATCGCGTAAACAGGGAAATTATTGATCGTTTTTCAAGTCTTTCTTGAAGTAGACTCAACTTTTAATCCCAAAAAACAAGTAAAATAAATAGGCAACGAGGTTTAGAATGATATTCTACGGTTACTTTTTCTCAAAACAGTTTATTATTTTTAACCGACTTCAAAAAGGAGGAGGTTATCAATTCGGATGTTTATATTTTTTTTTTATGTATGTTCGGGCATAACTTCGTCATTTATAGACGGATTTCCAAAATCCTTTTTTTTCAAAAAACGAAGAAATAAAACTAGAAACACCAACTTCCGAAATTAAAGTTATTTTGTACTTTTTGTTTTTTTTTGGAAGTCGGTTTTATTTTTTGTAAAAAAGTTTTTATTTAATATTTATTTTCTGTGCTATGCTACGATTTTTTATTCAATGAGGGCGCCACTGGACCGTGAGAAGGGCCTTAAGTGGGGTATCAAAATAAAGGGTTCAAGGAGACGATTCCAAAAAAAATTAACTCACTAAAAGTAGCCGTCCGATCAGCACCAGGCCCGAGAGTCGACGGCGCGTAGTGTTCCACGCGCGTCTTAAAGAGTTGTCAGCAAATCATGACGAGGCCCGTCATGGCCGATTCCTGCCCTGGGATTGTGGATAAAAAATTCGAAACAGAGTTACCGCGCCCCTGGGCACTCAGGGCAGGGAAAGAACAGGGGTAGGTTTTAGTCAGCGGGAGATATCATTGGATGATTTCGCACCCCCAAAAAAAAAAAGTTTAATTGAAGTGTAAACTTCTTTAGCCGCATTAAGTGATTTTTAGTTGGGGAAAAACTTAGGAATCGCGCCACCTATATGCTAGTGACGTGCCGTTTTTTTTATAACTAGGGCCCATATTGTTGAGAAATTAGGTGACAAATTATAACTTTTTACAAGAAAACGGAACTTGACATGATTATGTGTGGTACATGGTCATAACGCCCTCGTTTTGGCGAGCAGTAATGTATCGGATACCTACGACTTTGTCACGCTCGCGTCTTCTTCTTAGCGTGTCGATGGCAAATTTAATTAAATATTATATTTAGCTAAATATTCAGCGACGGCAATTGTATTCGCTGACGCAGCTATAAGGTCCTCACAGGTACAGGTGACTGGTGGGAAGATGAGAGGTGGGCCATGGTCTGCGGAGAAACGCCGCACAAACACTGAAGATTGGAACTATTCGAGAACCCCCACCTGTGGAGGTTGTCTTTACTGCGGCCAACCTGAGTACGGAGTATATTTAAAGCTTTCCAGGATGACCACGACAGCGCATGCCCAGGTGGAAGGCGCTCCGATGGTGCGATGAAATAATCAGGTGGACCGAACGTCTCTCGCCAGAGGTCGGATCTTTCTGAGGCGGAGTTGCCATCATATGGACTCACGCATCCTAGTAAACTTTTGCGGCTTTTTATTCTCTCACTCTCTTTCACGCTACAGAACAGATAATTAAGAAATACAATTCAAAATCATTTTATTATGCCTTAAGTCATGAATCAAAGACATGTAGACATGCATAATACCAATCGTAGGTTATCCAACTCGTGGTGGAAATATTATCTGGCCCCCATGCCTTCGAAATAAAATTCTGTTACAATGCAGAGACGTTGGATCCTCCAAATCGCCGCCGCAAAGGGACCATGCTGGGCAGTCTTCGTTAGTCTGGCAGGGAGCCCCATCACCACCACCTAAACAATTAAATATTTCAAAAGTCACGCTAGCAATTAGAAATACATCATGAGTTAAAAAAAGCAAGCATTTTGAAACCAGCATTACTTAGAACCAGTAATAATCATCAGGCATTGGCTTATGACACTCTGATGGGAGTTAAATAGACAAATGCGGGTTGTATGGCCCGCGTGGTAGATTCTGGCGCTTTTACAGACCCCAGGCCTACGTCCAGTAGGTCGCGGATAAATTCGAATCATATTGTTGTGTATGTCGTTAATTTGTGGCAAATAAATACTTTTTCTTTCTTTTCTTTCTAGGTATTGCGCCCCAGCACTCAGGCAAGGAAGGAACAGGGATAGGTTTTCGTCAGTAAAAGTCTGACACGCCCGGGCTCCGCCCAGAGCGGGAGAAACCATAGGATGAATTCCCACCCCAAAAAAAAGGCCTACGTCCTGTGCGAAGATTAAATGATAAAAAATGATGTTTTCGTGTAAATAGGTTATAAGGAACACTTTTTAACCGACTTTCGAAAAAGGAGGAGGTTCTATGTTCGACTGTATGTATGTTTTATGTATGTCCGCCGATTTCTCCGTCAGTTGTGGACCGATTATCAAAATTCTTTTTTTATCCGAAAGAATATAAGTACTCCCAAGTTGGTCCCATATAAATTTTATCGAAATTGCTTCAGCGCTTTTTGAGTAACTGAACAAAAACGAAAAATATGTATACCTCGATGACGTATTGGTGTTCTCCAAATGTTTAAATTCCACGTTCCATGGTATTGGGGTTTTCAGTTCTGGGGTATAACAACTAAAAAGTGAAAAATAAAAAACTTTTTTACAAAAAAATACAACCGACTTCCAAAAAAAGAAAATACACTAAAAATTAAAAAATAACTTTAATTTCGGAAGTCGGTGTCAAATAACGAAGAAGTAAAATACAAACACCGACTTCCGAAATTAAAGTTATTTTTTAATTTTTAGTGTATTTTCTTTTTTTGGAAGTCGGTTGTTTTTTTTGTAAAAAAGTTTTTTAAACGTCTATGTTTTTAGGTAGGTTGATAATGGTTTATATGTATTTTTCATTTCATTGTGTGAGGAGTGATATGAAAGAAGGGGAAAGGAAGTTAGTGATAGGGTGACGGCTGACAGGACAGAATGGAAGGAAAAAAACGTGTTGCGCCGACCCCAAGTAACATAGGATAAGGGCAGGAAGATGATGATGATGCTTTTTTTTTTCATGTTACACAATGCTCTCGCGTTTGACGTCTAAGCGATGACGTGGTCGCTTACTTAAAAGTAACCTATCCACTCTTGACTTAAAGACCCCCCAGGATAACCCCCTGGTTATCGCTTAGCTATCAAGAAACACGAAATCTTCCGTAGTAAAAAAAAAACTATTTACTGCGGCGGTTTGATGGCCTCAGGTTGTAAGCAGCCACTAGCATGACGAACGTGAACAGTAGCGTGACTTGCAGAAACTTCATGATGAGTTTACAGTAACACTGTTGAGCTTGAGAAATGTGCTAGACTATGTACGAGTAGATACCTACTCGTGCTTTATATGCATAAAGCATACGTAATTGGGTACACAAATAAATCAATTTGAGTCAAAATTACACGCTTTCAAAATGTTGACGCTCGATAGATCAGTTAAGGCCAGGTCAGGACTCTCAGAATCGACCTATTTTTGGTTCAGCATTAAACAATCAAACATTCTCTGTTCAGATCTGATAAAAATATATGTTGTAGTTTAATAAACATTCTTGGTTATTCTACGGTTCAAAACACGATAATTACAACTTCTCTCGATCATAAGAAATCGCGAAAACAGGGAAACTATTGATCGTTTTTCAAGTCTTTCTTGAAGTAGACTCAACTTTTAATGCCAAAAAACAAGTAAAATAAATAGGCAACAAGGTTTAGAATGATATTCTACGGTTACTTTTTCTCAAAACAGTTTATTATTTTAACAAAATATTATTATCCTACTAACATTATAAATGTGAAAGTTTGTGAGTGTGTATGTTTGTTATTTCTTCACGCTCAAACGGCTAGACTGATTTGGATGAAATTTAGTATGTAGATAGCTTATAGCCTTTTTTTTTTTTTTTTGTTGCCGGGGCGGAAAATCCTCATGGATACCCTTCGCCTGGGCAGGCGAAGGGGTCTGTCAGACTCTTACTGACTAAAAACCACCCCGGTGTTCCTTCCCACACCTGGACCGGGGATCGTGAGAGCTTATACGACTTCCATGATCCCCGGCTAGCGCCGGCCCGCCTATGCGGGCCACCTCTGGCCCGCAGGGAGAGTGAGGTGTCCTCTCCCCGCGACGTCTAATAGGGGCGCGCGTGGAACACTACGCGCCGCCTCCTCGGGTCCTGCTGGATAAGGGGTGGCGGACGACCCCGAGAGTCCATCGTCCCTCCGGACCTGTTTATGGGGGCTGGATGAGGGCGTTGTCCGCCCTCCGCCGACGCCCGGTACGCCTGCTGCGGATCGGGAGAGTGGCCACGGCCTCCCTCTCCCTCTCCGCAGCCTCCTTCTGCGAAATTACGGCTTCACAGAAGGAGATCACCGCATCCCACGACACGGCGCTCCCGACCATCGAACGTGTGACGGCCGGCAGCGACAGGTCGGGGCCTTCTTCGGATACGAGGACACGGCGCTGCTCCTCCCATGCGGCACACTCTGCCAGTGTGTGCTGCGCCGTGTCCTCCCGACAGTCGGTGCAGTGATGGTACCGAGCGTCCGGCTCCCTGTTTATGCGACACAAGTACTTCCCGAAGCAGCCATGCCCCGAGAGCACCTGCGTCGCTCGAAACGACAGGGAGCCCTGCTTCCTCCCGAGCCATTCGTCGAGCACTGGTCGGATCGCGTCGACGGTAGCAAGGCCCTACCGCCGGGCGCGAAAGCCTATCCCGCCATTCTGCCACCATGACCTCGCGGAGCTGTGACCGACGCAATTCGATCTCGCGCTGCATCGGTTCACCGCCCCGCGTCCACACCTCCTCGCGCCACCGGTACAGTGAGGCGAGGACTCTCGCCTCTAAGTTCCAGGGCGGAGATCTGGCCAGAGATAGCTTATAGCCTGGATTAACATGTAGGGTACCTTTTACTCCGGTGTAGGCGGGTAAAACCGCGGGGCGCAGCTAGTATTTATTATAGCGTGGCCGAACTCTCCGAAACTATTGGTAGGTACCGACCTGATCCTATACCTACCTTCGGAGTCCACCATCAGGTCGGTCACATCATCAGTCAATAAGGTCTTCATGAACTCTTTCAAATGAGTCCAAACACGAAGGTTTTACGTAGTGCCGTCAATGAGATACTATACCTACCTTCGTAATCCACCATCAGGTCGGTCACATCATCAGTCACAAAGTTTGCCATGAGCTCTTTCAAATTAGTCCAAACATGATAGTTCTACATAGTGCCGTCAATGAGATCCTATACCCACTTTCGGAGTCCACCATCAGGTCGGTCAAATCATCAGTCACTAAGGTCTCCACGAACTCTTTCAAATGAGTCGAAACACGATGTTTCTACATAGTGCCGTCATTGAGATCTTGTACCCACCTTCGGAGACCACCATCAGGTAGGTCACATCATCAGTCATAAAGTTCTCCAGGAGCTCTTTCAAATCAGTACAAACACAATGGTTCTACGTAGTGCCATCAATGAGATCCTATACCTACCTTCGGAGTCCACCATCAAGTTGGTCACATCATCAGTCACTAAGGTCTCCATAAACTCTTTCAAATGAGTCCAAACACGATGGTTCTACACAGTGCCGTCAATGAGATTCTATACCCACCTTCGGAGTCCATCATCAGGTAGGTCACATCATCAGTCACAAAGTTCTCTATGAGCTCTTTCAAATGAGACCAAACACGATAGTTCTACGTAGTACCGTCAATGAAATCCTATACCCACCTTCGGAGTCCACCATCAGGTTGGTCACATCATCAGTCACTTAGGTCTCCATGAACTCTTTCAAATGAGTCCAAACACGATGGTTGTACATAGTGCCGTCAATGAGATCCTATACCCACCTTCGGAGTCCACTATCAGGTAGGTCACATCATCATTCACAAAGTTCTCTATGAGCTCTTTCAAATGAGTCCAAACACGATGGTTCTACGTAGTGCCATCAATGAGATCCTATACCTACCTTCGGAGTCCACCATCAGGTAGGTTACGTCATCAGTCACAAAGTTCTTTATGAGCTCTTTCAAATGAGTCCAAACACGATGGTTCTACGTAGTGCCGTCATTGAGATCCTATACCCACCTTCGGAGTCCACCATCAGGTAGATCACATCATCAGTCACAAAGTTCTCCAGGAGCTCTTTCAAATCAGTCCAAACACAATATTTCTACGTAGTGCCATCAATGAGATCCTATACCTACCTTCGGAATCCACCATCAGGTCGGTCACATCATCAGTCACAAAGTTTTCCATGAGCTCTTTCAAATTAGTCCAAACATGATAGTTCTACGTAGTGCCGTCATTGAGATCCTATACCCACCTTCGGAGTCCACCATCAGGTAGATCACATCATCAGTCACAAAGTTCTCCAGGAGCTCTTTCAAATCAGTCCAAACACAATATTTCTACGTAGTGCCATCAATGAGATCCTATACCTACCTTCGGAATCCACCATCAAGTAGGTCACATCATCAGTACCAAAGTTCTCCAGGAGCTCTTTCAAATCAGTCCAAACACAATAGTTCTACGTAGTGCCATCAATGAGATCCTATACCTACCTTCAGAGTTCAACATCAGGTATGTCACATCATTAGTTACTAAGGTCTCCATGAACTCTTTCAAATGAGTCCAAACACGATGGCTCCACTTAGTACTGTCAATAAGATTCTATACCTACCTTCTAAGTCTACCATTAGGTCGGTCACATCATCAGTCACTAAGGTCTCCATGAACTCTTTCAAATTAGTCCAAACACGATGGTTCTACGTAGTGCCATCATTGAGATCCTATACCTACCTTCGGAGTCCACCCTCAGGTAGGTCACATCATCAGTCACGAAGTTCTTCATGAGCTCTCTTAAAATGAGTCCAAACACTATAGTTCTACGTAGTGCCGTCAATGAGATCCTGTACCTACCTTCAGGGTCCACCATCAACATCATCACCATCATCACCATGTCAACACAAACGAACAAAAATAAACTTACATAAATTCCGAAAAACAAAGATAACCTACTGTTACAATTTTATACTGGGACGCAAACTTTCTGCACAGCGGGGTCAGGGAGTTCATTTGATATGCGCGTTCGCGCGACTTGCTGCGCGGGGACTGAGGTAACGCTAAATGCCTACTGCGCTCGAATATCCTAGCCTTAAGTAATTGTATTATAGCGAGCACATCACGGACTGTTATCATTATATTTATTGTTATTAGAGAATTTACTACGGAAGCTAATCAATTCCAATTTCCTACGGTTATTAAATATAAATAATATAATAACCTCATTATATAGGTACTTACATATTAGGGGACAGATTTTTATTTTCGTTATATATACCTTTTTATAATTGGTTAATTTAAAATTAGTATATAATAGGATGCTAGGGTTTGCCTTAGGATTCCGATCATATAATACAGGGAACGGGAAGTCCGCAGGCTGAAACAATCAATAAAGTAGAAAATGACGGAAAATCGGTATATCAATCAATTAAATAGAAAATAATGGACAGAAGGAGTCTTTTTCGAGTGTAAGTATCCGGTCTCGCTGACAGCTTGAAGAGTCACCAAGCCGCAGTAGAACACCTGCGTGCTCGTACCCAAGGAATGACTGTTATTGAACTCTTCACACGTCGATTGCACACCATTAAATATAGTTACCGCTGCCCTTAGCACAGACAACTAAAGGAACAAGTGTGGGTTTTAGTCGGTAAGACTGACACGCCCTCCCGCTCCACCCAGAGCGGGAGAAGTCATTGGGTGATTCTTTGCGTCCTACCCCCAAACAAAAAAGGGCCAGAGCCAACCTGTGTTCTACGACCGTTAAGCCGTTGAGATGCATAACCATACACAGTTGGGGATATTTTAATCTATTTTTCAGAAAGGTAACAAAGGCTCCACAAATCAAAACCTTTTCGTTGTGTTCGTTAATTAATATTAGTAAATCAATAATTAGGAGATCATGTGGAAATCCTCTTGACCGCTAAAAATAGCTAACTGTGAAGCCTAGTGTGTCAAGTATGTGTCCACACTGGCTATCTTCGTAGCGGCTCCATCAGACGCAGACATCGTGTACACCTACACTCGGTTGAATGTAGGTGTACACGTGTTAGCGTCTCCGCAGTTAATATAATAACAATAACACATAACAAATTTTCACTTCTATGGTCAATAATTTTTTTCTAAGCATCCAACATGGTGGCTGTAGTTTGATGTTCATTTATTCGATTAAACTATTCAGTCTAGTTGATTTTTTCGAAGCAGTGGGACTATTTTCACTAAGATTTAACGACTTCTGATAATCGAAATCTAGGATTTTGGAAAGAAAACATGTGGCGAGATTACTGTTCAACGACGACGCCGTAGAAGTTACAAAATTTTGGGTCATCCAGTACGCTGACGTGCCAGGCGACACAAAGAAGACTATTGAACCATTTTAAAACAAACCGATTCTGAAAACTATAAAAAGAAGGCAAAAATCCTTATTTTGTTTTAGTTCATAATTTATTGTTAAAGAAACTACATTCAATGCATTGATTCTTGAAACGCACGTTAAGATTCCCTGTGTCGTGAGTTCCGTAAATAAGGAATACGCAAAGAAAACAGTAGGTTACCTTATGATATTATGTATATGTGTGAATGTTGTGTGTGTGTGTTGGGGGGTGAATTAGGACACTCGTATTGGAGAGTGTGTCTGAATGTTATACCTGTTGTTTAAGGTGGAAGCGCCAGGGTAGCCCGCGAAATTGAAATTTTCTAAAGTTTTTTGCAATTTGTAGGTCAGTGTCAGGTTGTATCTTGGTCAAAATTTGATTCGCGGCCGTAGCAAGTACGTATTTACAGAACTGTAATCATTAAAATCATCCATTAAACTCTTTCAGTTAGAATTGATACCAAATGTAAGTATTTCATGAAATCATGACATTTGGCATCAATTACATAGGTACCAGAACTGTTTTATTTTTTGAGGTGGGAATTCATCCAATGACTTCTCCCGCTCCGGGTGGAGCGGGAGGGCGTGTCAGACTCTTACTGACTAAAATGCACCCCTGTTTCTTCCTTGCCTGAGTTCCCAGGGGCGCGGTAACTCTGTTTCGAATTTATTCGCGACCCAGTATGCAATATCTGAGATGTGTGTTACTCCCAACGGAAATCACGCATCTGGAAGAAAATCAAATTGTATGCATTAGCCACCAGGCTGTTAGAACTATCGCGCTCCAACAGCCTGGTGGTTATTGTGACCGACAGGATAGTTAGCCCGATGACGTGACACTGGCTGGAAGACGACGCAAAGTACGTCAGTTAGATACGTTCAGTAGTATAGGTTTTTGTGATTTTGAAGTGAAAACTTCTTTAGGCACGTTGGGCACTTTCGGGATGGGAAGGGAAGTGTCACGCTCAGATACATCTGTACATTTATGTATATATGAGTTTTCACTTCTGACGTACAGTCCTATTTTTTTGTGGGGTGGGAAATGTTCCAATGACTTCCCCGTTCCTTCAGTTGCCTCGGTGCCAAAGGCCGCGGTAACTCTACATCGGATTTATCCGCGACCCCAGGCCAGTGACGTACTTACAGTCCTACGACTGACAGTTCTTAGGGTTCCGTACCTAAAAGGTAAAACGGGACCGTATTACTAAGACTCCGCTGTCCGTCCGTCTGCTGTATCTCATGAACTGAGATAGTTAAAATTTTCACGTATGATGTATTTCTGTTGCCGCTATAACAACAAATACTAAAAACATAATAAAATAAATATTTAACTGCTCCCATACAACAGACATGATTTTTTTTGCCGTTTTTATGGATCATCATCTCATCTTCAGCCTTTTATTGTCCCCACTGCTGAGGCACAGGCCTCCTAGAGGGAGTGAGCCGTAATCCACCACGCAGGCCCAGTGCGGATTGGTGGATGTCACATGTTTTTATGGATAATGGTACGGAACCCTTCGTGCACGAGTCCGACTCGCACTTGGCCGGTATTTTTTTAAATGTTGTGTGTATAATTTGTTTATGTAGATATCTATATGTAATAGTATGTAAGTGTTGATTATGATGTTTTTAATTTGTTTATGGACTCTGAAAATAAATTTATTTATTATAATTATAATAGTTCAGCAAATAAAAATGTATCTCATTCCCTCAGACATTTTTACTTATCATCGCAATCAGTAGACAAAATATTAAGGCTGTTGAATAAATAAACAGCACTTTCATGGCGCCTTAGAAAAAGAACCTTTATTTGTGCCTCCATTCACGGTCCCATTGCGGAGGTGAAAATATTATATATTTTTATCACCTTCAAGTCTATTGAAACTTTTATGCTGACGACATTTTTTGTGGCGAATTATTTTTTTCTGTAATAGAAATATAACGAGAGAAGGTAATCGTGAGAAGAGATTACAGTGCTTTTTGACAATGGGTTATTTGTTGGAGGTGCATATTTTGAGAAGTGAGAAAACCTAGATGGTTGTCGCCCTAGATAACCAATCAATCTGCCTAGCCTTTTCCCAACTATCTTGGGGTAGGCTTCCAGTCTAACCGGATGCAGCTGAATACCAGTATTTTACAGGGAGCGACTGCCTGTCTGACCTCCACAACCTAGTTACTGGGTAATACGATACCCCTTGGTAAGACTGGTTGTCAGACTTTCAGGCTTCTCACGACCCGTAACGACTGTCAAAGATCCACGATTGACAGTTGGGACCAACGGCTTAACGTGCTTTCCGAGGCACGGAGGAGTCTCGGTATGTAAAGATGGTCACCCATCCATGAACCAACTCCGGCAAGCGTAGCTTAACCTGGTGGATCGACCCGTGCGGCTGTTATTACTTTAGCCACGAGCTCCTCCCCCCCTAGATAACCCTAAATCCAAAAAGACTTACCAACACTCCTATAAAATCAGTATCAATAAAAGAATAAAAGTAACAAAGTATCTACATAATTATTTACTAGTAGGGGAAAGTGGGGTAATTGGGAACACCTAAAGGATATGAAGAAAGATAGGAGCAGACATGTTAATTGTTGACAATTTTTATTTAAAACTCAACTTCGACCTTTTGTCAAGAACCTTTTGTTAACCTTAACAAATAACATAAAAATCACATGGATCAATAAAATTTTAAGGGAAAACAAAACCCTCGCCGTTCATATTTACCCTGCACCTGCTGGGATAGTTATTTTTAAATACCCCGGATGGTTAAATCCGATTAATTAAATTATTACACAGATTACTGAAAGATATCTGAAGGCCAAATAAACGATGGATGGACTGTGTTAAGGAGGATATGGGTAAAAAGGGGGTGGCTATACTACAGATATGACGACTAATAGAGAAGTATGGAAGAAAAAGACATCTTGCGCCAACCCCAAATAAATTGGGATAAGGGCAGGAGAAATAAAATGATGATGACTGAGAGATATCTAAAATATAGCAAAAATATATTTTTTAAAACTGGCCAAGTACGTGTCGGATTTCGCACATTAAGTGTTCCGTACCAAATATTGGTATTTGTTGGTAAATTATACGTAGTAATAAATATTTTCACCAAATTTCAAGTTCATAGGTCAATGGGAAGTTAAAAAATTCGGAACTAAATTTTGTGACAGACGACGGATGGACAGACAAAAAGACGGAAACGTGAGTGACAATAATAGGGCTCCGTTTGGACCCTTCGGGTACGGAATCCTATAAATAAAGTCTTTTTGAATAAGATGTAAAATCTATAATTATGTTCCTAATTAGCCCTTACCTCACATGAGAAATGCAGCGTTCCTAATTACCCGCTAATATAATAAGCCCTAAAATTTGAGAAAAAATCCATGAATGATGCTATTCCCAGGTTAACTACACCATTTTGTCTAGCCAAATGCTGTTAATAGAAAACTCATTAAAGAGCCGAAATAATTATTTAAAAAATTGTAGTAACCGCTCGAGTGGGCATCAAGTGATTGTAGTTGACGCCCGAGAAGAATAAAACTTTTAAGTAATTCATCGGATTATTGTAAAAATTGGCTTAAAATCATGTTTTGTGGATTTGTCGAAAAGTTAGTTACGTTTTAGTATAAAAAAAACTGAAATTTATGTTTTGTAGCAAAGACAATGACAATCAAAAAGTTTTTTGAAATAATTTTGCGGTATAAACCCCAAAAATTCACTGTTCCTAGTAAGTGAGAATAGGTAAGTGAGAACGGCGGGTAATACCCGCCGTTCTCACTTACCCCACTCTCCCCTGGTAAGCCATACTTAATCCAATACTCTGGTGTCAATTAGTTGTAAAAACATTATACTGAAACAAAGCGAGATTCAAGAAAAAACAGTTTTTATTTTGTGCGCAACATTCCACCTTTTGTGTTGAGATTTATAGCGCTAGGCTTCAAAATAAGTGAATTCTTCGAAGTTCAAATCGACAGAGGTCATAATAATTCATAGAGTAAACCATAGCCCGACATCTTTGTTTCCCTTATCTTGCAATAGTTTTACACCAACGGGGGTTGTCGTTGAAATGAAATGAAATGAGCGCACAGAGATAAGCGTCAGTTGGTGCCTCATTTCATTAAAACCGTCTAAAAGGGCCTCTGCGAGTTGGCTTCGACCCCTCGTATGCCTTCCAAAGGTCCGGGACCGCAGGGTCCTGAGAAATCGAATGGATTATAATAATATTAAAGGGTAATTAATTATCTTCCTACTCTTATAACGCCTTTTCCTTGTGATTAGCGCAACACGTTTTCTTTCTCCATTCTGTCCTGTCAACGTCACGATATTGCTGACTTGTTTTTTCAAAGGCAACTCTAGAACATCGGTTAAAATAAACCCCGAATTTAAATTGCCGTCTTTCTGTGAACGATCAGAGTAGTAGATAAGCAAATATCAGATAAAAACGTCTCCAGGAAAATGAATAAACTGTGTGGCTTTGGTTAACATAGCTTTTTTTTTTAAGCTATTGCATAGCTTCTATCGCGGGCCTTGAGCGCCTTGAGCGTGGAGACCGAATCCAGAAATTCCGTAACGAAAAAAATTCCGTAACGAAAATAACCTAACACCTCCCACTCCGACTGGCACAGCGGTGATACTTTTTAGTTTTGCCATCTATCGATGAATAGCAGAACTTTTGACTTTTGACTTTTGATGATATTGTGTTGTTGATATTGATGATGATGATGATTATGGTGATGATGATGATGATGATGATGGTGATGATGATGATGATGATGATGACGATGATGATGATGATGATGATGAAGATGATATTTATCTTGTTACGCCAAAGAAGTGTAACTTCTTACGTGCGTACATAAGTACACACACACACATAAATAAAATAAATAAATAATTATAATTGCATAACTTGATATAAAATGCTATGCAATAGCTTTACCGCGGCAGTCTCCGAGTGCCACACGTCTTTTTTTTAATCAGCTTTAAGTTCCCACTGCTGGGACGTATACATAGGTAGGTAGTAAAGCAATACGGTAGTTTCTAAAAATCTATTTGGACCGTCCGTTAGGTTACCAAAAATTGTTGGACACGTATTTTTTCTTCTGTCACGTCGACAAAAAATAAAAACCAGCCAAGTGCGTGTCGGGCCATGCGGAGTGTATGGTTCCGTAGTCACCAGTTATTGCATGCAGACTTAGAAGGGGGCTTTATGTTTATTACTATGAACATAATAATATTAATTGAGTTCACGATATAAAATTAATAAAATAAAAATAGCCTTTATTTCCCAAAAGAAGTACATTAAGATTTGAGTTTACTATATTATAAAAACTAAAAAATTATGGGTTCATCCATTCCTGGATGAAGGCCTCCTCCATCTATTGCCACTGGTTCCTGTCGTTTGCCGTCCTGAGCCTTTAGACAAAATACATTTCTGTTAACGTTAACGCTAACGCTTCGTGCAGAATGTATGGCAACGACATTACTGGGCGTAAGTCACGTAACAGTTCTCTCCGCAGGTAATGTCCTTGCCATACATTTTGACGAAGCGTTAGCGTTAACAGAAATGTATTTTGGCTAAGGGGGCTGGTTCAGATATTCCCAGCTATAGCGGTGATGTCGTCTCGCCATCTTTGTATGGGTCTACCGCGCTGTCTTTTTCCATCTCGTGGGTACCAATGTAGGACACGTGCGCTCCATCTGTTGTCTGTGATCCTCGCGACGTGACCTGCCCATCTCCATTTAAGTTGGCCATGTTTAGAACGTCTATTAAAGTTGGCCAGTCATGTTTAGAGTTCACGATATAAAGGACAATAACATAATTAAAAACGAAAAAAAAATGTTTTTCCAAAATTTTATGAGCATACATATGTTTACTACCCATTTGAAATACAATTTTCAGTTTTTTTCCTATCTATCTGTGAAGGGAAACTGAACTGAAACTGTGTGGCTTAAAATGATAAAAATGTCACCCTCACTGCCTCCAAACCCCCGCTCGGTCGACCTTCTGATGCATTTAAGTTAATCCCGACAATTAACGAACTCAAGCGGGCAACGCACTGCGAATCCCTTCACTACCCTCTGGAAATATCCGGGGATTAGCAAAAGAAGAAAACGGACAATAAATATTCCTAATCCCCCTAGATTATACCTAAGTACATTTGTAGATATTGTAATCTTCTCGATTTGTATGGATAATAGTGTGTATTTGTGTCCCCGACCTTTGAGTAAATTCTCCTGAATATACATTTAGATTTGCAAGCATAATGTTTTGTAGACTCTATTTATATTTTTACGAGCGGTGTTATAAAAATAAAGTCGAGATTTGGTACTGAGTGCGTTCATTCATCTAAATCGAATAGGTACAAATTTTTAAAGTTGTAAATAAAGCATGAGTAAAATTGTTCTCTGGTGTGTCCTTGGTCTGATGTTATGGTTGATGGTTCAAGTCTAGACACTTACAACCTTACATCAATCTTATATAAAAAAAAGACGTGTGGCACTCGGAGACCGCCGCGGTAAAGCTATTGCATAGCATTTTTTATCAACTTATGCAATTATAATTATTTATTTATTTTATTTATGCAGTTTTTTTTTTCTTTGTTTTTTTTTTCTTTGATATTAATTAAAGTTACACTTTTTACACGCACGTAAGAAGTTACACTTCTTTGGCGTAACAAGATAAATATCATCATCATCGTCATCGTCATCGTCATCGTCATCGTCATCGTTATCGTCATCATCACTATTCATCGATAGATGGCAAAACTAAAAAGTATCACCGCTGTGCCGATTCGGTCTCCACGCTCAAGGCCCGCGATAGAAGCTATGCAATAGCTTAAAAACTGGCCAAGTGCGTGTCGGATTTCGCGCATTAAGGGTTCCGTACCAAATATTGGTATTTGTTAGTAAAATAACATTATCACCTTAAAGTTCATAGGCCAATGGGAAGTTAAAAAAATCTTCGTATCAAAATTTTGTGACAGACGACGAATGGACAGACAACTGTCTGTCCATTCGTCGTTCGACTCACGTGTCCGTCAGTCCGTCTGGACAGACGGACACGTGAGTGACAACAATAGGGCTACGTTTGGACCCTTCGGGTACGGAACCCTAAAAACACACAAATATCGGTTTTGCTCCTTTCTCTAACAACTACGTTTTAATTTCAAAACCCCTGTCAACTAAACTTCCAAAAATCTT
The DNA here is from genome assembly GCA_951329385.1 of Polia nebulosa. Lineage (NCBI taxonomy): Eukaryota > Metazoa > Arthropoda > Insecta > Lepidoptera > Noctuidae > Polia > Polia nebulosa. Next base: position 6,453,364 of record OX589596.1, read on the forward strand.
ACCCAAACTAGTGGCTAATCAAAATTACCCAAAACTTTAATAAACAGCCAAATCACTCAATTTGCCTAGTCTTTTCCCAACAATCTTGAGGTCGGCTTCCCGTCTAACCGCATGCAGATGAATACAAGTATTTTATTTACACTTCATGCAACAAAAGTACAAATGCGGACTTATAATGCGTACCACGCCATGTGCATGCGTGCTTTATACATGGAGCGACTACCTACCTGACCTCCACATCCCAGTTACTGGGTAATACGATACCCCTTGGTAAAACTGGTTGTTAGACTTTCGGGCTTCTGATGACCCGTAACGTGCTTGCCGAGGCACGGAGGAGTCTCGGTATGTAAAGATGTTCGCCCATCCATGGACCAACCCCAGCAAGCGTAGCTTAACCCGATGGATCAACCCCTGCGGCAGTTCCTTAACAGACAATAATCAATATATCTATACAGGGTGTAACGGAAAGGTGTGGTCATATTTTAGGAGCCGGTTCTGCCCATGGAAATAAACAACTTTCTCTAAGAAAAACAGAAAATTCCCAAAAAAAAAATTGGACTTTCTATACAAAGTTATCATCAGCTGATCAATATTTTGTATGGGGATTAAAAAAATTTTTTAGAATATCCTCGGATTTTCTTGAAAAAAGTTGTTCAAATCGATGGGCAGATGCAGTTCTCAAAATATGACCACACCTTTCCGTTACACTCTGTATACATACAGGGTGTAACGGAAAGGTGTGGTTATATTTTAAGAACCGGTTCTGCCCATGGAAATGAACAACTTTCTCTAAGAAAAAAGAAAATTCCCAAAAAAGACATTGAACTTTCCATACTACATTATCATCAGCTGATCAATATTTGTATGGCAGGTAAAACGTTTTTTTTTTTAATTTCCTCGTATTTTCTTGAATAAAGTTATACCGAGCGATGGGCCGATGCAGTTCTTAAAATATGACCACACCTTTCCGTTACACCCTGTATATAAAAATGAATCCCTATTTTTCCTGGTTACGATAACTGGAGAACGGCTTTACTGATTTCATTCATCTTTTTTTTTTAAATGTTTTCCAATATTCTGTAGAAGGTTCTTAATTTTTTTTTTAAATTTAGAAAATTTATGAAAATTTAACGACTAAACTTCGCGCGTTTGACAGTTGACAGTTCATAGCTAAGACAGGACATTGTCTGTCGGGTCAGCTAGTCACCATACTAATATCACTATCACTACAAAATATAAAACAAAGTCCTAACTTTATATATATTATTTTTAAATAAATATGTAGGTATGTATGTTTATTTTAACTATATATCGTAACTATTTCCGTCTTAGTATTATTTTTATTTTTCAGTTTATGCACCTGCCATGTTATCTCTCCACCACCCTTGGTTGACTGGTAGAGAATGCCTAAGTCATTAAGTCCGCCTTTGTACACTTGGGTTGCATGAAGTTTTAATAAATAAATAAAACAGTCCCCCGCCGTGTCTGTACGCGATAAACTCAAAAACTACTGATCGGATTTTCATGCGGTTTTCACCAACAGACGGAGTGATTCATAAGGAAGGTTTAGGTGTATAATTTGTAGGAATCCCAAGCGAAGCTGGGGCGGGTAGCTAGTTTAAAACTAAAACGACAAGCAATTAGTTTAATACCTCACCTAATTCTAGCAATTACATTGTATCGACGTTTTCGCGAAAATTAAATTAATTTGGGTTCATTTGCCTCGCCTTTTAACAAATTAATCGGCTTTATGCGTAATTTCAGGGTATAAATGAAACTTGGCCGACAACCCCGCTGAAAACCTCAAGGGCAATTAGGTACTGTATAAATTCTGTTTTGATGAAGTCTTACATTATCTTTTACAAAACATTGTAAACGCGCTTTAGGTAGGTAGGGTACTCGCTGAGCCATTGGGCTGGTATCCTAAAATAGTAGACTCAGATTCATAGGTACTATCTTCTTTTTATGGTTCTGTACCCGAAGACAGAGAGTAGTGGTGGCCCAGTGGTAACGGCCGCGACTTACAACTTGTAGGTCGTGGGTTCAAACTCAGGCAGGCGCTTTCACTGCTCTCAAAACGGTGAAAGAAAACATCGTGAAAAAATCGGCTTGTCCTAGAACCAAAAATTCGAAGACATGTGACATCTCGAAGTTGTAGACGAGTACGTCTACCTGGGACAAACGGTTCCGTTAGATAGGGGTAACTTCGAGAAAGAGGTCAAACTTCGAATCCGACTCGGCTGGGCGGCGTTCAGGTAGTTGCGTGGTATCTTCCCGTCACACATACCACAGTGTCTCAAGACGAAAGGCTATGACCAGTGCGTGTTGCCAGTGATGACTTATGGAAACAAAACGTAGTCGCTCACAATGGGACTCATCAGAAGGCTTACAGTCACCCAAAGGGCAATGGAGAGGGCAATGCTCGGAGTTTCCTTTCGTTATAGAATCAGAAATGATGATATCCGCAAGAGAACTAAGGTTACCGACATAGCCCGAAGAATCGCCAAACTGAAGTGGCAGTGGGCAGGGCACATTGCTCGCAGAACAGATGGTCGATGGGGCTGAAAAGTTCTGGAATGGCGACCGCGTACTGGAAGACGCAGCGTTGGAAGGCCTCCCACAAGGTGGACCGATGACCTGGTGAGGGTAGCCAATGGATGCGAGACGCACAGGACCGATAATTGTGGCGACACTTGGGGGCGGCCTATGTCCAGCTGTGGACGTCTTTCGGCTGAAATGATGATGATGATGTGACATCTACCAACCCGCATCGCACCCGCGTGGTGGATAACGGCCCGCACCCTCTCACAGAGAGGAGGCCTGTGCCCCAGCTGTGGAGACATTAAAAGGCTGATGATGATGATGATGACCCGAAGGGCAACGGCTACAGCCTATTGCCGGAGGAACCGGTCAAGTGAGATTCGAACTCGCGCACCAAGCAATGCCGCATTTTTCGGCACTCGCAAAACGTACCCGGGGGAACTTGCCGTTGACCCAGACCATTTTGTGATTTCGCAATAAGCAAGTTCCCTCGATAGACCGGCTTTTTAAAGTCCCAGTAACTACTTTCCTAAAAGCCCTTATGATTTATGCCTAACCATCATCATCATCTGCCTAGCCTTTGCCCAACTATTTTGGCGTCGGCTTCCAGTCTGACCGGATGCAGCTGAATACCAGTATTTTACATGGAGCGACTGCCTATCTGACTTCCACAACCCAGTTACTGGGTAATACGATACCCCATTTATGCCTAACCATAAAAATAAATAAATAAATAATAATATTCCACAACTATCACACAACGCCATCTAGTCCCAAGCTAAGCAGAGCTTGTGTTATGGGTACTAGACAACTGATAAACATACTTATATATTTCTAAATACATACATATTATAGATAAATTACACCCAGACACAGAACAAATGATCGACCAAACCATAAATGACCATCAAACAATAAATGATCAATGTGTGCCCGACTTATGCAATAGGGTACCTTATACCTTACCTGCTTATAAGATGAAGATGTAAGGTACTTAGTGCGATAGGCACAGTTTAGGTACGGTTATTGTATATTATGTTGAGTGCTTGTAATTTCGTCGGCACCAGCCTGTTTACCATTTTATTCAGAAAATAGAAAGCGCTCATTCCATTCCTTATCAATCAAGTTCGCGTGAGAAGGAATTTTCAGGCTTTTCCTTCCACGGCCATCTTCATTTAGCCTTATTTCATTACCTAAGTGTTGTGAAGGCCATGAAACCTCAGCAGTAGGCAAAAACCTAATTTTGTTGTGTCTTAAAAGACGTAAACAACCGTGTTTTAGACCCATTAGGTAGACCGCATTACGGCAAACATTGGCCTAATTTAGAAGCGTAGGTAAGCTGCTCTTACCCTCTTTAGAGTTCGTTAAACTTTCAACTACCTTTTGTCATCATAACACCGTAACTTTGGATAAATCACGACCCAAAACCCTCGTCCTTAATATTTTTACGAGCATGTTCACACGTCTGATCGGAAACCAACAAAAAAGGTTGAGCGGTTTTACTTTTTCTAGATGAGAACTTTTTGCGGCGAACTCTTTCAATCAAGTGAGAAACGTGGAACGCCAATAAAAATATTCCCAGTCCGACTGGAATTACTGGAATACGCTCTGGACAGCACTGAAAGAAAATAAACGATTTAAAAATAGAGCACGTAGTTTTAAAAGCAAATACGTCAATACCAACACGTATCGACGGGCGCATTACAAGATTTCCTTACTAAATCATCTAAGAATACCTAATGATGTAAAAGACGATCTCTGTCTAAATCCTATTTCGTGTATTTGCATTGCAAAACATTTTGCAGTTTTCTGTAGTTGTGTATAATTCAAATTGAATAGTTTGAGTGTAATTTTATCGTGCAATGGACATTGACTTTCTTGCTGCGGGCAATTTTTTCTATTGTCAAGTTAGGAACGCTTTGATTCGCTGCTGGGACTCGTCAGACGGATGGATGTTTAACATTCGTAAATTATTCAGTAAGTACCTACCGTATTGTTATTAACAATGAAAAGTGCTATCTGTCAACCTCAGATGTCGCGACCGTTCAATGTTCATGAATTTGACTGGTAGGTACAAGGTATCCTCAAACGTCATATTATTATTATATACTCTTTGCTCAAACGTTATGGCTTGTGTGAAGTTAGCTGCGAGTGCGACTCCGCGCATGTACAGTCAAGTCGCAAATAATTTAAATTTAAATATTTAAAGTAGGCATCATCCAAATAAAACGTAACCATTTATACATATTAACTGTTGGTTATGTTTTATCGGTTTGGCTCAACTTTACAATAAGGACATTTGAGTAGACTCTTCATTTTTTTTTTGTGCAAAGTACTTGTTATCTTGAGCAATTTCACGAAGTTTCAAGTTTAGGAAATAAATACTTTCGGAGATAAAAAATATCAAACTTGGATAAAATAACCTCAACTTTCGCACTATTTTATTACTTTTGACAGCTGAAGTTGCTATTCTAGGGAGTTTTAATAATGCGTTTTGAATAAGCAAATAATAAGTCGACGCGCAATTTTTTATATTTTTTCAAAATTCGTATTTTAATTAGTTATTTTATTTATTTGGATTTAATCATTTCTCAATGATTAGTGTTTTTTGGGTGAATAACTACGAAAATTTTGATTTATTGACAATAAAAGTTATTATTTTTATTCTTGTGGTATTTGGTAAATAATAAAAAATCCTTTGTTCGCAAGGGAGAAGGGGTTGCACTTCCCGCAGCGCCGGAGACGTTGCAGAAGCAACTTTTGCGATTTGAACCATTTTTAGTGAAATTTTTATTTTTACAAAAACTTAATAAAACATAACCTCAAAATGAATGACATTTTAAAAAAATCATTAAAAAAAACTATGCATTTCCTAATCTTTCGGCCCGCGGCGGGGGTCTACCCTCTTCTTCCTCCTCCCCCGACCCTCAAATATATATATATTTACTATCCCTATTGTAAAGTCCTTCCATCTGTTTTAATCTATAAACAAATATTGCATTTAAATCAGATATTCGTATGACGAAAAATTGTTACTTAGTTTTTGTTCTGCTCTTTTTATTTCGAGATACATCAACGAAACTTCAAAGACGTAAGCAATAACCCGATATATTCCTAAAAATATGATTAATCTCATACTTGCTTATAACATTGTATCGTCCGCGAGGCATTTTTTACAAATAATTAACACAACAAAACAGTCAATAACAATAAAAAAAAATAAAAAAACATATATACGGTCGAATTGAGAACCTCCTCCTTTTTTTTCGTCGGTTAAAAATACGAAACAAATAAAACTAAACAAATCAATTATACCAACACCAAAGTAATAAGAACTCGACTGCATGAAAGTACGAATCTGCGCGCGTGTGCAGTATACAGACGTAACTCACACACCGGTGCGGCCCCGCGTGGGGCGAGTGCGGGTGAGTGACAGGGCGCGCGGGGGTGTGCCCTGCCGCCTCGACTCTGTCAGTCCCGCTGATACCTATAAACTTAGACTATGAAAGGACAGAGTGTCAAAAACCAGCAATCTGAAGTACCAGAATGAGAAGCCGGCTTGTATCTGTATACGCGAAATAAGCTCACACAGACAAAATAAGAAGCCGAAACCTCATCATGTTCGTCGAGGTCACTCACACATTTTAACGACCCTGCTTCATTTAATGTCCAATGACGCTTCGTTTATAACCTTTCATAATCTAAGCCTATAAACTGCATTTTGCATATTCTGCGCAACGCAACAAACGACGTTCAGCTACACTTCCCACAAGCCATAAAGTTTGAGGATACCTTTTAACCGACTTCAAAAAAGGAGGTTCTGTATTCAACCCGTATGCTTGTTTGTCCGCGATTTTCTCGAAAACTACTGATCCGATTTGGATGGGGTTTTCGTTATTCAAATGCATATTTTTCAAGAAAGGTTTTAATATACCTACACAATATACATTAGGATCTGCTGAAGATCTTCGGAGATAGACAGTGAAACTCTTTAATAACTAACAGCAAATGACTCGTGTTACAGCACAATCTCTGTCACATTTTTTTATTTGATCTATTTTATTGTCTATTTTATATTTCATTGATTTTGTTAAAAATATATATCTCATTTTTCTGTTTATTAACCAACTTCAAAAAGAAGGAGATTATCAATTCGGATGTTTATATATTTTTTTTTATGTATGTTCGGGCATAACTCTGTCATCTATTGACGGATTTGCAAAATTCTTTTTTTGTTCGAAAGGGGTTTGTTCCGAAATAGTCCCATTTAAATTTCATATAGATCTGATGATGAGTTTCGGAGACAGACAACAGAACTCTTCAAAAATTGACAGCAAATAAACCGCGATTGCTGCTATCGTATGTCTATGAATTTTTAAAAAAGATTAATGGGGAACCACGGCTAAAAAGTGATAAAATAAAAAACTTTTTTACAAAAAAATTGAACCGACTTCCAAATAAAGTGCAAAATAACTTTAATTTCGGAAGTAGGTGTAAAAAAACGAAGACACAAAACCAGAAACACCGACTTCCGAAATTAAGTTATTTTCCGCTGTTTTTGGAAATCGGTTCAATTTTTTTATAAAAAAGTTTTAACAAAATTATTAAGGCACATTTAAACACGGATAGACGAAATTATTATTCGTAACTGCAAATGTACCGCTGTGCTCGTGACGCCTCGCCTCATTCGAAGTGGGACAGTGTACTACGCGTCTACGTACTGGATTAGTACGAAAAACAGGTAATTCTTATTCTTACAAACTCTTTTAAAATTCATGTTCCTTGCAACACTAATGTTGGCTAGGCAGATTGAACGTCTAAAATAGCTATCGCCACGAGTGCGAATCGCTAATGTCAAAAAATTATATAGGAAAGGCCTATGTCCAGCTTTTGTGGCATAGATGGTGTCCACTCCTGGAAATCGCTGCGTCGTCGGACGGGGGCGCGGCGGACGACTAGGCATGGCCTCTTACGTGGTGTCATCGGCCACCCGTCAAAACGGGTGCTTCATTGGGGTCCCAATATAGGTATGGCCTAGCAGGGTGACTGCATACAAGAACCTACCAGACATTCTAATTCGACGCCTACGGTATCTAGTTGTAAATAAGGTACTAAAAATGTGGTTTGGCGTCCGTTGTCACAATGTAATGTTTTTTACAATCTTTCATTTAACTTGTAATATTCGTATGTAAATTGTACGCTTCAAAATTTGCTAACTATTTCGACTACTTGTTGGTTTTCGAGCTGAAATTAGGATACATAAGTACCACGTAAGTCTGGTGACAGTGGTGGCCCAGTGGTATTGGCCGCGACTTATAAGTTGTAGGTCGTGAGTTCAAACCCAGTCAGGCGCTTTACTTTGTGTAAATTATTTCACCACCACTGCTCTCAAAAAGGTGAAGGAAAACATCGTGAGGAAACCGGCATGTCCCAGAACCAAAAATTCGAAGACATGTGACATTCACCCATCCGCAATTTGCCCGCGTGGTGGATTACGGCCCAACACCCTCTCACGAAGAGGAGGCCTTCGTGAGAGGGTGTTGGGTCGTAATCAGCAAAGTGAAGGGGCCTGCCAAGGCCGGTGCCTGCCCAGGGGTGGAGGATAAATTCGAAAGAGTTACCTCGCCCCTGGGCACTCAAGGCAGGGAGGAACAGGGGTGGGTTTTAGTCAGTAAGAGTCTGACACGCCCTTCCGCTCCACCCTTGAGCGGAAGAAGTCATAGGATGATTTCCCACCCCCCAAAAAAAAAAAAAAAAAACACCCTCTCACGAAGAGGAGGCCTGTGCCCCAGCAGTGGGGACGTTAAAAGGCTGAGATGATGAGATGATGAAGTCTGGTGAAAATGCAATATTATGATACCATCGAGCTGATTTTATGGTGACGATGGTTACGACAGTTGATTTTAGGCTAATATGTTTTCTCATCATGAGTACCTTCTGCCAGGGTCGCGGGAGTGAACGAAAGAGTCACCGCGGCCGGCACAGGCAACTGAAGGAACACGGCTTACCTATTAGTTAGTAAATACTCGAAATTCGGAACTTTCTGAAATAATTCTCCGACACACGATTTCTCCAGTTTTCGCTGATTGAACTTTTCCCCGACGCACGATTCGCTGACAGAAAGATTCACTGTTCAGTGTTTTTCCAATAAAACTTCACCGACTCGCCGACGCAATTGTTCGTCTATCCCCATGCATAAACAGGTTTTCTATGTGGTGTCTACTCTACTGTTCGTTCGTTAATTGTTAATGTGTGAAAACTTAAAGTAGGTACCATCTGGTGAAAACAAAAATTACACTTTAGTTTACACAGTTGTTGATAAATAATCGATATGTTTTGACCTCTCGACTTGACCAGCCTACACTAGAAAACTTGAGAAATATTTGAAACATTCTAATTAAAAATAGGGTATATGGCACTTATTGATTGAATAATTTTGTGTTTTTTTATTGGTTTATTAGCACTATCAGGGCTGCCAGATTGTATAATTGGATACAAAAACTGTATAGTTTCGTTTCTGATTGTATCCTCTTTGTATCCTGGACCCTCATGTATAATTAGTTATAGAAAGCCTAAATTCTATTATCTGAGTTTGAGGCAAAGATTTTGTTTAAATTTCGGAATAGAACTCTAAAGGTTACTATTTATCACAATGTAGGGTGATATTTTTTGAGTTACCATTATGGATGCACGTTAAACCTGTCAGTACCTTAATCAATAAAAAAAAATTCGTAGATAGGTTCAGCCGGTCGATTCTGTTAACATCTCACCGTGAAAATTTAGGTGGAGTGAGCGTGAAGTGAACTGTCTTTCCACTTTATTGTATGGATTGACAGCTCACTTCAAGTTCACTTCACCTAAGTTTTCACGGTGAGATTTTACAGAATAGCACTGCAGGTGATTTATAATTGCACAGACACTTCAAAAATGGGTGTAATACCCTATTGTTTCTATTCTATTCTATTTTTTGTTGATGGCAAGTAGAGCCGATGTCGACTATTCTGCCAATGTCGAAAGTAAATTGGATAAGCAAGTGTGTGTATAGTTTCAAAAAATAAATTTAAAAAAATTAAATAAAAAAAACGACAGCAACTATAGACGTAATAAAAAATCTTCGGTTGATATAGTTGAACTTGATGGGTTAGTACTGGACTGAAACAAACAAAAAATAAAAATACATAAATATAATGATGGTTAGAACATTAAAAATACACATACCACAACTACACAGATGGACAGATTTGGATTTACGACTCATAATTTAATATTATTGTGACGGATGAATTTCATCAGCGCCACAAGTAGATCAGGTGAAGAATATGTTAAAAGAGAGGGGAAATTAATTGGAAGAGGAATCTTAAATTTAGGGAGGCAGCTATATAAATCTAGGGGAGGGATGTTGTTTGAGCATTCAAAAAATATGTGATCAAGAGTACCCTCTTCTAAACCGCACTCGCACAGGGAGGAGTCACGGACACGAATTTTTTCCAAAAAAACCGGGGTGCAACAAAAACCTAAGCGGACTCTGCAAAGGACAGATAAAACAGTTTTAGAGACTTTTTTATATTTAAAGAACCAAGGTTTTGATTTTATGGTTGGCTGTACTGCATAGTAGAACTTACCCTTCTTCTTACCAGTGTTATTCCACCGTTCCTGCCATGCACATTCAAGACTTGCTTTTGGCAGGTTCAGCAAGTCATAACCCTGATGAGAGTTGTGGGAGAGATCAGCAAAAGCTGATGAGCAAGCATTTTTTGCCAGGGTATCAGCGCATTCATTACCCTTAATGCCGCAATGGCTAGGTATCCAAACTAGCTGAACTTCCTTTTGACTGTTAGCACATGAAAATAATGCTTTTTTAATTTTTAAAACTAGTGAGCTGTGCAATTTGCTTTTGAATGGGTTTTGGACTAAAGCTTGAAGGCAGCTAAGGGAGTCTGTGAAGATTACGGCTTTGTCAATGTTGGGATGTGACTCTATAAAAAGACAAGCTTCCAATAAAGCCACACATTCGCCTGTGAACACAGAGGATTCCTTAGGACATTTAAATTGAAGAATAATCCTGGAGCTCTGGTAATAAACCGCAGCTCCGGTGTTACTGGAGTTATTAAATTTGGCAGCATCAGTGAAAAACCTTTGGAAACCGTTCCATCGCTCGCCCACCACCGCATTGAAGGTCGAGTTCGCCGAAGGGGAATTTTTGGATATGCCAATATTATATAAGATTTTGGGGGTGAAGCATAAGACTTCATAATCAAAGTTAAAAAGGGGTAGTTTGGTATACTGGACGATCGGACATTCTAAATTTTGGAGCATGCGAAAATGTTTTAGGATTAGGGGGAATTCTTTATTTTTCCAATACTTTGAGCTTCTGCATAAGGCATTTAACTCGTTCAATTTTGTAATAAGGGGATGAGAGGATCTACAGATTAATCTGGACAAAAAACGGGAGGCCAGATACTGCCGTCTTAGTGCTAAGGGGGGTTCAGCGCATTCGACCTGCAATGCGTTAATTGGAGAGGACTTCATACATCCAGAAATGATCCGAAGGCACTCAGACTGAACCCTATCTAGTCCAGCCAAGGCACCTCTGTTACATGGTATCAAATGGAACGAGCCGTAGTCAAGAACACTACGAACTAAGGCATTATATATTAATTTCAAACAGTAGGGGTGGGCACCCCACCAGACACCTGTAAGAACTTTTAAAATTGAAATGACCCGTTCACATTTTTGGATTAAATGATTTATGTGGTACTTACCTGTTAATTTCGAGTCAAGGAAAACGCCTAAAAATTTTACTTTATTTAAAACTGAAATATTTTTACCAGAAATGGCCACTGAGACGAGAGGGATTGATCTCTTCCGAGAGAAGATTACTGCCGAACTTTTGGGTGCGGATAGTGACAAACCATGGTTTAAAAGCCAATGATTCAAAGAGTCCAGGGAGAGGCACAGAGATGACGCAGCGTTAATGATGGAGGAATCTGACACATACAGGGCTAAGTCATCAGCATACTGTAAGATATGGCAGTTACTATTAAGGCAGGAGCCTATATCGGCTGTATAGATGTTATAGAGGATAGGACTGAGGACGAACCCCTGCGGGAGTCCCCTCCAAGTCTGCCTTTTCTCAAAGTCCTCACCCTGGACCCTCAGAACCAAAGAGCGAGACAAAAGTAGTCCACATATGCATTCGATCATCTTACCAGGAATACTCAGCTGATGCAATTTTTGCCTGAGGACTGGAAGAAGAACATTGTCGTATGCAGAGGAGATGTCTAGGAAGGCTGCAACGACAGACTCGTTTTTGGAAAATGCTAGGCGAATGTCTGTCACTAAAACGCCAACACTGTCCATAGTGCTGAGCCCTTTCCTAAAACCAAATTGGTAGTTCGGAAGTAAATCTCTAGATTCGACTATCCACTCAAGTCGATTTTTGATGAGGTGTTCCAGTAATTTGGCTAAGACTGAGGACAAAGCAATAGGTCTGAGGCCATTCGGATCATCTACATGTTTGCCTGGTTTCAACAGTGGAATGATGATTTGTAGTTTCCACTGATCTGGGACCCAACCACAATCATAACAAAAGTTAATTATGTCTAAGAAATATAATTTCGCTTTGTCCCCAGAATGACTAATAAAAGAGTATGGCACACCATCACATCCAGGTGCTGAGTCCCGGACATAACTGAGTACCATATTCAATTCCTTCAAAGTAAAAGGCACATCAAAGGGGTCATCAGAGACAATATGTTGGGGAACATTAAGACACTCAGATGAAAATGGGACATAAGGTGGAGCAATTTTATCGAAAAAAAGTTCAGCTGTTTCTCTAGGGATTGGTGATGAGATAGATGGAGAACAACCACGTCTAAATCTGTTGATGTTCTTCCAAACAGTTGAAATTGGGGTGGACGGAGATAAGGCAGTACAGAACTTTACCCAACCCGCACGTTTTTTCCTACGGAGGAGTTGTTTGGATCTGGCATTCGCCTGTAAATAGGACAACAAATTTTCTGTATTCATCTCCCGATTGTAATGTGTTTCGGCTTCGTTCCTCGACCTGACCGCTGAAGTACACTCTTGGTCCCACCATGGAGGTGACGGGATTTTATTGCGGGCACTATTTTTCAGTGGGAAACAGGAGTCTGCACTAGAGGTTACGGCCTCAACAAAACCTTCATAACAACTCTTGGCATGGCTGTGACCAGAAGGGTCAGGTAAACTTGAATTTAGATTTGGAAGGTTATCAATTTTCTCCTCCAGTAGTGACGCAAATTTTGACCAGTCTGGTTTAGACAAATTATACTTCAAAAGTGGAGGGGAAGTTTTTTCTAAATATGTCTTGTTAATTAGAGAAATGACAATAGGGTAGTGGTCACTACCATGCGACAAGGTTGTACATTCCCAATGGGTCGAAGTTGCTAGCTCAACGGAGCAAAACGTTAGGTCAACACAACTCCTCCGTTGTCCAGGAGGAGACCTGCGCGTTGGGCAGCCATTATTTAGGATGCAGAGATCTAAATCATCCAAGATGTCAACCAGAGCCATGCCAAATGCATCGCAACGCTCAGACCCCCATCTGTAATGGTGACAGTTAAAGTCGCCCATAACCAGTATGGGACCCTGGGCACTGGCAAAAACATTTCGCAAGGTAGGTAAGAAGCTATTATTAGGATGTGCAATGTATACTGAAAAAACTGTAATACCTTCCACCTTTCCAGCTGTAACACTCATGTCACCTGTAAATGAAGGCAAAGGTAAGGGCGAAAGTGGGACCCTATTGTTAACAAAAAGGGCCGACCCTCCATAGCCGTCTGATCTGTCACATCGGAGAATATTAAAGTGTGGCATACGGAAACTGAGACTTGGTGTAAGCCAGGTCTCAGCTATGGAACAGGCCAAAGGCTTGTATTTGTTGAGGAGGAATATGAGGTCGTGCTTTTTATGCCACACGCTCCTCACATTCCACTGAAGGAATACTTGGCGAGACGCCATTTCTAATATTTAAAAGGATTTGTATAAGTTGATCGGCAACGTTGGACGGTGATTGAGAACTAGAAGAAGTAGAGATAATAGTAGGTAATAGTTTTACAAGGAGTTCAATAACAGAGATTGTATTGTTAGAAGAAACATTATTAAGATTGAGAGAGCAGCCATTAGGCTGTAAAGTTTGAGGAGAACCAACTATTTGATGGTGAGCAGTCTTGTCATATGATGGGGAAAGTGGGGCATGGGTCTTGGGTTTTGTTGTTACAGTTTTGCGGTATGACTGTGTTTTTGTGGCATTTGCATAATTGCGGGAAGGAATTGGTATGATTTTGCTGGCCTCAACATAAGAAATAGATTTTTCAGCCATGACCGTCTTGATGGCCTTCTGTCTACCATGCTCGGGGCATGACCTGCTATTTGCAAAGTGATTACCCGAGCAAAGCACACAAAAAGCCTCGCCCTCAGCAATGTTGCAACCATCACCGGGGTGATCGTGGCCACATTTACTGCAGCGTGGTTTAGACCTGCACAGGTTTGCAACATGACCAAACCTGCAACATTTGCGACATTGGATAGTGGGATAGATATACTGCTCAACTGGGAGGGATGTGTAGCAGCAATAAACTCGTTTCGGTAAGACTTGGCCATCAAAAGTGATGACACAAGTCTCCGTGGGTTTCCACTCAAACGCACCGTCATTATGTATTTTCCTATTAATGCGGCGGACTTTCAGGATTTGCCCACAACCTGAGGGCACAGACAAGTAGGTTATAGCTTCCTCTTCTGTTAAATCAGATGGAACACCGGATACAACGCCCATCCTTGTGATGTTAAATGTTGGGATTGAAGCAGTATAACTAAATTTTGACAGTAAGCTGTTCACCAAAAAAGAGTTAGCATCCTGAGGGGATGTAAATTCCACCGACACACGGTTTCGACCAACTCTATTTACACCATCACGAACTACGTTTGCAACATTGTTAAGCATTAAAAATTTGCCAAAGTTTACAGGATGTAACGTAGTGCCTGCGTTAGGTTGGGACTCTATGCGAGAGACATGAACTATGTAAGGGCCCTTGTCCATAACTGAATATCGAACGCGACCAATTTGGCTTTTGGGTTGTTTGGATGGTGGGGTTGGCGTTGGAGCTTTATCGTTACCGGGACGTTTACGAGAGGTTTGTTGTGACTGAGACACTTCCATCTCTGTGATGCTGCAAACAACATCTGCAAATTGTGAAAGAGGATTGGGAGAATCTGGAATGTCAGGGGGGACAGGGTCGGGAGGTTTTTTCTTCTCCATCTTGGTTTTAACCACTAATTAAAAGAACAATCACAATACAAACCTGTTTATAAACACACAGGGACAACACAGATACACAAAACAAGTCACCAAAGTTACAACAATCACACAAAAACAACTAAAACTCTCAAAACACACGTGCTAACCAAGACACCCGTGGCGAGAATCCACCCTATTGTTTCAGAATCGATTCTGTTATTTTCGAATCAAGCTGGTAACACTTACTGGCCATGTCAATAAAAAAATGACATGTTTGGTTTGACACCTCGACAAATGACAATGACAACAGACAGACTTGACAGTTTTTCCAAAAAAATGGCGGCGATTGGAATGTGTGAAACTCCCGGCTGCAAATCCATTGCACAATTACAATGCCCAACTTGCATAAAACTCGGAATACAAGGCTCGTTTTTCTGTAATCAAGACTGCTTCAAGAAATCTTGGAAGAATCACAAAATAATTCATTCATTGGCGAGTAAGTGCGTTGTAGGTTATGTTACGGTATTAGGTTACAAATCGTTATGACAGTATGAATTTTGTTTTAGAGGGTGAGAGTACAGATGTATCTAATGTGGAGTACAACCCGTGGCCGTCTTTCACTTACACTGGAAAGCTGAGGCCGTTCCCGGCGGGGCCGAAGCGTACGGTGCCGCCGCATATCGGTCGCCCAGACTATGCTGATCACCCGACCGGGTTCCCAGCGTCGGAGCACGCTGCGAAGGGCTCCGGGCAGATCAAAGTGCTCGACGATGAGGAGATCGAGGGCATGCGCGTGGCGTGCCGTCTTGGGAGAGAAGTGCTGGACGAGGCTGCCAAGTTAGTTGATGTTTAGGAGTATTCTCTATGAATTAAAGTGTGCACAAAGTTTTTTGACCTAAACAAATAAAACCTATAACTTTTAGTTATGAGATTGGGAAGGTTGAAGAACCCTTCCCTATCTCATAACAAAGGAAACAAAATTCTTCTACTGCATCAGCTTAGCACAAAGCTGGACAGGATGGATGATCTTTTTGAAAGATTAACATTATGAGTTTGTTAATCATCACAATCAATTAATTTTGTAGGATTCATACCTACTTATAAATGATGGGTTTGTTTCTAGAGTATGTGATGTGGGGGTGACAACAGAAGAGATTGACCGTGTTGTCCACGAGGCGTGCATCGAGCGGGAGTGCTACCCGAGCCCCCTAAACTATCACAACTTCCCCAACAGCTGCTGCACCTCAGTCAATGAGGTCATCTGTCATGGAATACCTGATTTACGTCCTTTGGAGGTTTGCATATTTTCAATCGTAATTTTATTCAGAACTGCACCAACTCCTACCAGCAACTTTTCCTGCATGAAACTCAGAAATTATACTAAGGGACTACTACTATCTTAAAAAGTATCCTTTTTCCAGGCCATTCACCACAGGAAGGTGTCAATTTTTATTGAAATCAGCTCACATCACTGAAGTGTGACTTATTTTACTTAGCCTGAACTGTTCCATTCCTGGTTAGCTGTGCTTCTTCACGTAAATTCCCCAGAAAGCCTTTCAAGGAGTCCCGCCATCTTCTCCTCGGTCTGCCCCGACCCTGTCTAGCTAGACAGGGTCAGGGCTGATCCACGGCTTTGACGGCTAAAATAGTTTTGATGACACACTCCATTATTGTAGCCTCATCAAGCTGTTGTTTTATACTTACTGGAAACATAACTTGTTTAAAATTTATTCAAGTCATGTTCTGTCACTTTTGTGCATAATCCCATATTGTTATGAGTTTATTCACCTTAAAACAAGTTGGCCAGTGTTGTTTTTTTGCAAAACACATTAACTTTTATTGCCAGTCATTATCTCATAGCACTTTACAATTATTTTTATTTGATAACTAATCAATGAAATGTTATTACAAACATTACCTTATTATATTTATCATCATCTGCCTAGCCTTTTCCCAACTATCTTGGGGTCGGCTTCCAGTCTAATCGGATGCAGCTGAATACCAGTTTTTTACGACCTGTAACAACTGTCAAAGATCCACGATCGACAACCGGGAACAACAGCTTAACGTGCTTTCCGAGGCACGAATGAGTCTCGGTATGTAAAGATGGTCACCCATCCATGGCCCAACCCCGGCAAGCGTAGCTTAACCTGATGGGTCGATCCGTGCGGCTGGTATTACTTTAGCCACAAGCTCCTCCCTACCTTATTATATTTATAAAATCCTTAAAGTTTGTTTACATTTTGTCAATAAAACTAACAAAGAGCCTTTTTTTTTCAGGATGGTGATATCTGCAATGTTGATGTAACAGTTTATCACCGAGAATTCCATGGTGATCTCAATGAGACTTTCTTTGTTGGCAATGTTCCAGAGTCGACCCGGAAACTTGTTCAAGTTACGTATGAATGCTTATCGAAAGCTATTGACATAGTAAAGCCTGGTGAAAAGTACCGAGAAATTGGCAATGTTATTCAGAAACATGCTCAGGCTAACGGGTTCAGTGTTGTGCGGTCCTACTGTGGGCATGGAATACATAGGCTGTTCCATACCACACCTAATGTGCCACATTATGCCAGTGAGTATCATAACTATATTTAAACATTAGCCGTTACATGCTTAAGAGAAGCGTGAAATGCTTTCCAAGATATAAAAATGGTTTATGATTGCATTGTAATAGTGATATTTTGCTGTCTTATATCTAAAAAATATGTAAATATTTAAAAAAAAGTCATAATAAGTTGAATATTTAGCCTTCGCATGCTGTTCAAATCTTCACACCATCCTTTCCAGTCTTGATCAATCAAATGCTGCTATTTCTTCTTTAGGGATCTTATACTCTTGCTACATTATTCTACAAATCCATGACCAAATATCGGACAAAACGGCTATTTCTATAAGAGCTCATTTCTTAAGGTCTTCAGACATTTTCTGTTATGTTTAGTTATTTGATATGATTTTGATAAGTTTTTATGGGTTGAATTGTTCTTGTGTGGCCCAAGACTTCTACCGAAAATTACATGAACACAGTAGTAATAATGCTTATTTTTTTTATTTTCAACTACTTTTTGCCTATTTTATTTAATTTTTGTTTATTCATAATTTTGTAAATTCAATAAGATTTCATTTTTGGTAGATTTTCCAAAAAAAAAATTTCATACCAACCTTGTTTGTGATTGTCAACTATTTTCCATATTATTTTACAAAATTTTTGACTCCATAGTTATGGAGATACGGGGAGTGACTGGCCAATTCTCATCAATTGTTTTATATAACTTTAAAAGTATAGATTTTAAAATAATGTTTAAAAATATTTGAGGCCCTCACAGACCCTTAATTTTTTTCAAAATTTTAGTCTCAGTAGGAGTCTAATATTTTAAAATCAATCCAGAAAATAGGTTTTACTTATAAACTAAAGGAAAACCTTTCAAGTATGTTTTTTTAAAAAACATGTCTATTAATAATGCTATCTCCTTTCATTTTCAGAAAACAAAGCAATCGGCGTGATGAAGCCAGGCCACTGCTTCACTATCGAGCCCATGATCAACGAAGGCGGCTGGCGCGACGAACAGTGGCCGGACCACTGGACCGCCGTCACTGCTGATGGGTCTCGCTCTGCTCAGGTGTGTACCACTGACGATTAGTTATAGTTAGAACAGTGGCCGGACCACTGGACTGCCGTCACTGCTGATGGGTTTCGCTCTGCTCAGGTGTGTACCACTGACGATTAGTTATAGTTAGAACAGTGGCCGGACCACTGGACCGCCGTCACTGCGGATGGGTCTCGCTCTGCTCAGGTGTATATTACTGACTGCATGTTGGGACTGACATTATTGAATTCTTCGAATAAATTGATTTTGCTGCGCTGGTCGGGACGCTGCGTGTTCTATGGGTGGACCCATGTCTGATGGAAGATGCTCTGTGCTTCATCAGTCGCGTAACGCCAGTACTGTGGACAATATCTAATCTTACACACATAACTGATGATGCGTTAGTGCGTCTAGCGATACCTACTCTTCCACTAGTTGAAGATACGTCCGATTCATCTTTCAACAGAAGTGCGTCCAGTCTTCTTATATCGACATCGGCTTTATAATAAAAAAAGCAAGTATATTTTGTGTTACCAGAGTTTTAGTGAGCTGGATAATATGAGGCATGCTAGTCAAAACGTCGCGCCATTATCAAGTATTCAGAAATAATTTGCGGTAGACATTTATCTACAATAACTAAAGACTCTTGAATATTAATAACATGATTTTGTATCTTCCAGTTTGAACAAACCCTGCTGGTCACGGAGACTGGATGCGACATCCTCACAAAGCGCGCGGCTGGTCGGCCGTGGTTCATGGACCAACTTGAGAAGCTCAACCCACTGGCCTAGTGAATATGCCACTGCTCAGCCACTGAGGTGAACGTAGACCTATTCAAACTACACTGAAATGCCTCTAGGCTCTAGAAATAAATACGAACATTTGCACTACGATTTTCTATTACTAAAGACTGCTGGGTGTTATTCAAAAATATAAATCAATGTTTATTATCAAATGTTTTGATGTAAGTCTACTTTCTTTCGTTTTTAATGACAATTTTCTAAACTGTTCAACAGAATCAAATAAGATAGATTCTAGATTTAATGATGTATAAGAGATGAGACTTAGCAAGTCATCCTATAAAGGATTCTTGACATAATATGCAATATACAAGAATTCCACCTCAGTGGGAGCATGATGTAGGGTAGTAATATGAATTAAGAAACTGTTAATTAATTCAGTTTTTTCATGAACTTTTTTTGGAATTTGAGACATGATAATTTCTTATTTTATAGCTCTCATAAACTAAAAAGTACACTGAATTCATGTTAACTACATTTGTGGGTTTGTTTATTCATCCTAACTTACGGACTAGTACTAGAGCCAAGGTCGGTTTTCATTGTTGCTTTGGATCTTGAAGCCTTGAAGCCACAATATGTGCAGTAAGTAAGACACAGTTGAATACCAAAGGATATCACATTCCTGAGCTCGCTTCGCTCTTGCGTCATACCGGTCTCTTGTTTCTCAAATTTCCTTTTTGTGCATAATTTGGCCAAGTAACATATTTCTGCATCATCATCATCATCATCATTTCAGCCGAAAGACGTCCACTGCTGGACATAGGCCTCCCCCAAGTGTCGCCACAATGATCGGTCCTGTGCGTCTCGCATCCATCGGCTACCCGCGACCCTCACCAGGTCATCGGTCCACCTTGTGGGAGGCCTTCCAACGGTGCGTCTTCCAGTACGCTGTCGCCATTCCAGAACTTTTCGGCCCCATCGACCATCTGTTCTGCGAGCAATGTGCCCTGCCCACTGCCACTTCAGTTTGGCGATTCTTCGGGTCTACTATGTCGGTAACCTTAGTTCTCTTGCGGATATCATCATTTCTGATTCTATCACGCAAGGAAACTCCCAGCATTGCCCTCTCCGTTGCCCTTTGGGTGACTGTAAGCCTTCTGATGAGTCCCATTGTGAGCGACCACATTTCGATTCCATAAGTCATCACTGGCAACACACTCTGGTCATAGACTTTCATCTTGAGACACTGTGGTATGGTGTATGGTATGGTATTTCTGCATGAATGATCAGAAAACCCTAACCTTTCCAAGGTGGGGTCTCTTTCTTCCTGCCGAGTCAAACCATTCTTACCTTAGGCATAGTCCGTCACTGCTCCTAACAATTTACATACTAAATTATCTGTGTGCCTTTCTGAATTGACCTATGGCTGATACTCGAAAAGTGCACTTATTGTACAGCAGCATTAACAAACCAATTCTTCTCGAAAGTATGGCTGGTGGTAATATTATAGACGTGTCTCAAATGCCAAGACTGTCCATTATAAAATGGGAGTATTTCTAAGTTAATTGTACAGTTCTTGGGCTAAATGACAAGAATACCCTTTGTTTTGTACCGTAATCCGAGGTGATTAGCAACAGAAGTTTCCGGATGGAAATTGTCACATTATTTTTATTTCGTAGTTTTTTACTTTAATTGAAGTTTTAAATACGTGAGTCATGGTTCCTTTTTAGTTGTTATAATACTATGTTTCAGATAAATTTGCAATAAAGTACATTGACCTTTCCCTAATAACTCTTCGTAGGTACCTGAACAATTAAATATAAATAGCTTTTCATTATTAGACAATGTTAAGGATCACGAGAGATGTTGATTCGGGACAGCTTTGAGTCATTAATTCCGTTTTTCAAATTGAAAATGTCAATAAATGTAGGTGGGTCAATGACCGTTATTGCACGTTTATTTGGAACGCCCTATAGTCACCGCAGAAGGAGATCATTTGAAACCTTACGTTCTATTGAACAAGATATTGCAAATTATATTTTAAAAGGGGTCATTTGCAAAAACATAAGGGGTGAAAGGCAACACATTTAAAACTGTTGCAAAAATAGAGGTGAAAATGTAATGTATGCAATAAAAGTATAGAAATATAAAAAACACAACTAGACTTTTGGTCTCATAAATTATCATTGGTATGTGACTATTAAATAGCAATTCCAATAATCAACACTGATCACATCTCTCTTTACCTTATCTCAGACAGAAGACCAACGTCCTTCATCATATTATTATGCAGATTTATAATAATAATACTAAGCTTTATTTGTCTACATGTTTACAAAAATACAAACGGCAACTTTTTAACCGACGACAAAAAAAGGAGGAGGTTCTCAATTCGACCAATTCGATACATGTTTTTTTTTTGTGTATGTTCAGCCCTCACTCCGTCATTTATGAACCGATCTTGATGATTATTTTTTTTAGATAGGGTATACCTCAAGGGTGGTCCCATGTCAAGGAAATCAGGGTCTGATTACGGAATCCTGATAAAATTGAGAGATAACCTCCAAAATTGTGGGCACGTTTAGCGTTTGTGTACGTATGTTCGGCCCTCACTTCGTTGTTTATAATATTGGAGGTAACCTCAACTGGTCAATATCCTGGGAACCTCATGGAAGGTTGGTTACATTATCAGCTCAGTGCTAAGGGGAATGATGAAGGATTAGAAATTAGCCTCAGAGTATTAAAAGATGATGCGAGTCACAAAAAAACATAAAATAAAAAACTTTTTAACAAAAAATTCAACCGACGAAAAAGAACTAAAAAGCAATAAATAAATAAACCTTTTAAGTCTTAAGTATTGAACTTATTTACCTACATAAAATATCAAATTTTATAAAAACTAATTTTGAGTCGGCGCCAAATAATAAAAATATGATTAATCACCTACATCTAGCCTTCTTCATTTCTACGTAGGTACATATAAAATTTTGATATTTAATAATCAGATTGTTGTTTGGCGCCGACTCAAAATTAGTATTCATAAAATTTGATATTTTATGCAGGTAAATAAGTTCAATATTTAAGACTTAAAAGGTTTATTTATTCATTGCTTTTTAGTTCTTTTTCGTCGGTTAAATTAAAAAAATAAAAGTTTTTTAGCCACTCATCTCCTGCTATGTTCGTGATGTCATCCTCCCATCTTTTTCTTTGTCGAACTACGCTCCTCTTGCCTATTTGACCTTTCCATTTTGTTATTAGATGTGTCAATCTTTTGTCCTGGTATCTGGCTGTGTCCTACCAATTTCCATTTTTGCCTTAGACTGTGATGAAGCGCATTTCAATTGGTTATCTTGCGGATGTCTACATTTCTTGTTTTTTGTATTTTCCTCAGTTTTAGAATACCTTTTTCCATGGCGTGTTTGCAGGATAAAATTTTGTTTTTAACTTTTTCGGTATATACCTACCAATGTTTGACATGCATAGGTTAGATGTGGGAGGATGCACGAGTCTATTATATTTTTTCTTGCGGATGTCTACATTTCTTGTTTTATGTATTTTCCTCAGTTTTAGAATATTTCTCTCCATGGCGTGTTGGCAGGATAAAATTTTGTTTTTAAAAACTAATTTTGAGTCGGCGCCAAATAATAAAAATATGATTAATCACCTACATCTAGCCTTCTTCATTTCTACGTAGGTACATATAAAATTTTTATATTTAATAATCAGATTGTTGTTTGGCGCCGACTCAAAATTAGTATTCATAAAATTTGATATTTTATGCAGGTAAATAAGTTCAATATTTAAGACTTAAAAGGTTTATTTATTCATTGCTTTTTAGTTCTTTTTCGTCGGTTAAATTAAAAAAATAAAAGTTTTTTTAGCCACTCATCTCCTGCTATGTTCGTGATGTCATCCTCCCATCTTTTTCTTTGTCGAACTACGCTCCTCTTGCCTATTTGACCTTTCCATTTTGTTATTAGATGTGTCAATCTTTTGTCCTGGTATCTGGCTGTGTCCTACCAATTTCCATTTTTGCCTTAGACTGTGATGAAGCGCATTTCAATTGGTTATCTTGCGGATGTCTACATTTCTTGTTTTTTTGTATTTTCCTCAGTTTTAGAATACCTTTTTCCATGGCGTGTTTGCAGGATAAAATTTTGTTTTTAACTTTGGATGTCTACATTTCTTGTTTTTTGTATTTTCCTCAGTTTTAGAATACCTTTTTCCATGGCGTGTTTGCAGGATAAAATTTTGTTTTTAACTTTTTCGGTATATACCTACCAATGTTTGACATGCATAGGTTAGATGTGGGAGGATGCACGAGTCTATTATATTTTTTCTTGCGGATGTCTACATTTCTTGTTTTATGTATTTTCCTCAGTTTTAGAATATTTCTCTCCATGGCGTGTTGGCAGGATAAAATTTTGTTTTTAACTTTTTCGGTATATACTTACCAATGTTTGACATGCAAAAATATAATAGACTCGTGCATCCTCCCAAATCTAACCTATGATTTGGGAGGATGCACGAGTCTATTATATTTTTTTTCATCTGTAGGCTATATTTTACTTTCAGAATTCCTTTTTGAGCCCAAAATTTTTTCCTTGATATGTTTATTCTTCTATTTCTTTTTTGTTACTATTCGTTTCGAATGAAACCAGTTTACTCAGATATACATAATCATCTACATATTCTATTGTCTTGCCTTCTATCTTGATTGTTTTTCTAGAGCTATTTGTCATAATTTTTGTTTTTGATGCGTTCATTTGTAGTTCTACTTTTTGGCTTTGGCTGTTCAGGCTCTGTAGCATGTTTTCTAGTCCTTTTGCAGATTCACTAAAAAGAGCTATGTCATCTGCGAATCTTAGGTGTGTTAACCTTTTGTTTAGAATCCATATGCCTTTCTTTTTCCATTTATCCGCTAGGCAGTCATATGCTCTCCAATAGTCTTGTGTGAATTGTGTTGCCTGTTTCAATATGTTTTTGAATTAAGGGCACCAAAATCTCAGCAGAACAATATTGTCGGGGCACACCTCTAGTCGCAGATCCTCAGAACCTCCTTTATTATACCAAGGACCCAATGGCCATCAATATGGCGTCCTATAACAAACATAATTTTATTAATTACAATACTTAGAAGTTTACGAGAACAAGTAGAGTTAAATCAAAATTACCTGTTATATTTCCGTTTCCCAAATTTCGACTCGTCTATCCTACCTGCACAAGTTTTCCTGGGGCTCCAATCTTTCCGGTTTGTTTTGTTTTTTCCAGATAATAAATAACTATTGATTCACGACAATAACAAATTCGCGTCAATGGTGCCGATTCTGCTGTGCATAAACTAAACTCAATTTAGGCTATTGCTATCTTTTTCTCTCGAATAAAACAAGAAAGAGACGAACGTAAATTAGAGCTGTCAAATTTAGTTGAACTAATATTTCCATACAAATTAAGGGTACTCGTAAAAACATGTTGTCTAAAAATACGGTAAAGCGCAAGGCGTAAACTAGTTTGACATCTCTAACTTAGTTCATAACTATAGCCGTCTTTTTCTCGAACTGCCTTTTAGTAAAAAGATAGCGATTCTCTAATTTTAGTTTAGTTACTATACAAGAGAATCTGCACCAATAGCAAATTCGCGTAAACTCGGAAGCAACGGAATAACGCGAGTCGAACGTATCTGTTACTGTCAATGTCAAAAAATGGCGGCCTAACGTTTCATTTTACGCGTTTTGACACAGTGACAAAATCCTCAAATTCAGGCGACTGACTTTATAAACCCAACCCGTCTGCTGGTCTTGCATCCAAGCGTTTTATGTATAAAAAAAAATATTTTCCTAGTTACCATAACTTTCGAATTAGTCTAATATTTTATTGCGATTGGAGAAATATTTTCTACCATCCATAGCATTTTTGTCTCTTGGTAGTTGAGAAAAAGGGAGAAACGGCCTCGGTTCTGGCTATCTCTTTCAGCACGTTTTGCCGGGGCGAGGTAACTCTGTTTCGAATTTATCCTCAACCCCTGGGCAGGCATCGGCCATGACGGGCCCCGTCATGAATGCTGACAACTCTTTGAGGCGCGCGTTTAACATTACGCGCCGTCGACTCTCGGGCCTGTTGCTGATTGGACGGCGAGCTACCCATTACTCGCCGTCCGCAGGCCCGGGTCTACGGTGGCCGGAGATCGTCTCGAAGGAACCGGTGAGGGCGACTCTGTTGTTGAGCCTCCCTCACCGGTTCCGCCAACTCCTTCGCGAGCATTACTGCTTCGCAGAAGGAGGAGACTGCTTCCCATTCCCTCTCGCTCCGCACCATGGCCTGGACCAGGGCCGGGCGCGAGAGGTCGCTGCCGCCGATCGCCTCCACGAGGATACCGCGGGGCTCCGTTCAAACGGGGCAGATCTCCACCGTATGCTCCACCGTGTCCTCTGGGCGATCCTCACAGTGGGGACACCCGGGCGTTTCCCTCCGCCTTATCCTACACAGGAACCTCCCGAAACTTCCGTGTCCGGTGAGGACCTGCGTCAGGCGCAAGGTGAGAACACCGTGGCGCCTCTCCAGCCACTCCTCAAAGAGGGGCACTACCGCCGCTATGGTGGCGTGCCCAGCGCTGGGTTGCGACAGTCGCTCTCTCCATGTCGCCATGTGATCCTGTCGGAGCTCTGTCCGCCGAGCCGCGAGGTGTCGCGGCAGCGCATTTTCGCCCCGGCGTTTCGCCTCCTTGCGCCACTTATAGAGGTACGCGAGGACCTTTGCCTCCAGATCCCACGGCGACAGTCCGGCAAGGAGGCTCGCCGCCTCACAGGAGACCGTGCGGTATCCTCAGATCATTCGGATCGCCATGACCCTTTGGGACGCGTTCAACCGGTGAGCTGTTCGCCGCCTCAAGGAACGCGCGCACACCGGTGCCCCGTAAAGGGCCATGGACTGCACGATACGCTCACACGCCTGCCTAGCGCGAGTGAGACACATATTTTGTGCTATTTCAAAATAATGTTTGTAACCGTGGTACCTATTATTTAACAGCTAATAATAAATAATTTTAGCGGAACCCAGATGAGTATTCTACGGAACCCCTAGGTTCCGCGGAACCCACTTTGGGAATCCCTGCTATAGAGAACTGTATAAATTCTATACTTTCATGGCATATTTGTAGAAGTAATAAGGGTTGATCTGTAAAGATATGATTCCGTTCAGAAAACCAAAATATACAATATTCGTCAACACAAACTATCACAAACGCTGTTGCTATTCACCTCTTTAGTCGTTGTTAGTCGCCCCGTTTTGTGAAAAAAATCTCAATAATAATATTTTTACCCTATTCTTGCAAAAATATATACTGTACTACTTACATGTTTATTTAATTAGTCGCACAAGACACGGGTCTATAAGATTTAACCACACTTACTAGTTTATCACCAACGAAACGAGTTCTAACGTGTATAAAAACTTTTGACACCTGTCAAAACGCAATATTTCAAACCTTAAAATATGACATTTAAACCAATTATTGCCATAAACAAATTTACTATAGAGAATGGTAAATGTTGCCGTTATGATGATGCAAACTTTTTTCTCAACACTGTTGTCTTTCGCCTCATAAGTTCCAATACACCTAGTTTACGGTATTATTTAGCTAACTTGCTATTATTGGTATCTACCTAGACTGTATTAATTAATTTACATTTTAAAATATTGATATTTTTGCTACATGAATGCCTATATTGACAAAGATTGATGGTGAAGTAGCATAAGCCCGTTAATGAATATTCAATATTATGAAGCCTTTAAAATTGTGGTCCCTATAAAATACAGTGCTCAATTTAAATAAAGTTATCATTTACTTAAAGGCAGTTTCTCGAGCTCTGGTGACGCTTAGTTGTATTTATTTTTCAGTATTGCTATCCCAGTAATCATAACATGCGTAACTACCTCTTATGAAAACTGAAATCGACTGACAAAATGATAGTTCATGTTCAGTTGAAATAAGCTCAAGAGACGAGAAACTAGCTTTATGGAAATGATAGTCCTTTCTTTTCCTTCAAGTTCATTTGCGGCTGCCAACAAGATTGTCTTGGCTCCCAATCCACTGTTAAAACACATATTCTTATCGCCAAAAAAAAAAATAAAAACCATTGTTCCAAATTGAGTAAGTAAATTGTAAATAGCGTTTTTGTGTTATCCTTGACAAAACTATTAATACTTTTAGATTCGAACTTCACAACTTTGTGCAATAATGTTTTGCATAATTTATATACAATATATTTTTTGGTATCTGTTCATTTATGTAATGGTTAAGACCAGAAACAGACGACGATCGTCGTTAAACCAAAATACAATAAAATTTATGAGAATAAGAATTTTGTAAATTGTAATAGCGATAAAAAATAAAATAAATACTTGATAAAGTGATTTTGTTTTTATTTCAATAACAATTTGGCATTTATATCAATAAATAACAATTATCCTAAATGCAATTAAGTTAAACATTAATTGGGTTCATTTCATCACTTTAACAGCAAAGGAAAACTTTGTTTGTATCTCTCATGCACGAATAATCTCTTTTATCAAAGCAAAATTAAAGTTATTTTATTATATTATTATTGTAACAATGTAATATTTTAATGTCTACAGCTCACACAGTACAAAACAAGAAATTAAATTTAAATGTATCTAATACATATTGGATTCTATTTAGAGTAGGTACTGAAACTTTCTTCATAAATGATGACATACCCCCTTTCAAATTTTAAGATTATCAACTACTATCTATATCTACTTAATTGAGGAAAAAATGCATATTTACATGAATTATGAATGAATATTATAAATCTAAAAGGTAAGATATAATAATTTATTTGATATCTTGTCTTCTAATATTGCTAATCACACTGTTTTTATTATGCTTGCAAAATCTATAGAATAAACATGTCCGTTGGCCGAAGTTAGTAATAAAATATATCCAGTATATTTATTACTACCTCTAGTCAACACCTACGATTTTCTTCACAGTCAAAAATCACCATAGTTAGCAAACAGATATTTTATGGATAAAAGCACTATTTTTCTGAATTAATCTTCAATATATTATAGGACGGTATAACATACCTTCTTTACAATAATCAAGCTTAAGGTGAAAGCTCCACCCTAGCCCGCGAAATAAAAATTTTCTTACGTTTTTTGCAATTTGCAGGTCAGTGTCAGGTTGTATCTTGGTCAAAATTTGATTCGCGGCCGTAGCAAGTATGTATTTATACAATTATAATTATTAAAATCATCAATACAACTCTTTCAGTTAGTATTAGTACCAAATGTTATGATTTCATGAAATACTACTAATTTCGCGGGCTAGGGTGGAGCTTTCACCTTAAACGGCGACTACGGCTGCCTTAAAAAGGCAATGTGCGTAACAAATAAGTGGCCTTTAAGGGCCTACCTCCGCATAAGTGGCGCCCTCATTGAATAAAAAATCGTATCTTAGCATAGAAAATAAAGATTAAAGAATCCTATGTTGCGTTTGTTACAGAGAGGATAAGGTATTTTTACGTGGTTAAAACAGGATTCATATCCAAAGTAGTAAGCAAAAGTACCAAAAACGGCCGTTTATGACATTTTGAATCCTGTTTTAACAACTTAAAAATACCTTATCCTCTTTGTAACAAACGTGACGTTGGATTCTTTAATCTTTATTTTCTACGCTTTGCTCCGATTTTTTATTCAATGAGGGCGCCACTTGGCGGGATATATACGCCTTAACCGAATGAGTAAATCGCTTTTACACACTTTTGATTAGGATGTTTAAAAAAAAAAAACTAATTAGTCCGTCAGGTAAATAACCAAAAAATATTGGAAACGTGTTTTTTCTTTTGTCACGGTTGCGTGACGTCACGCGGCGCGACACCTTTTACCACCAAAGTGACGTAACGAGCCCACTGAACTTTGAACGTTTTATTTTTGTAATTTTTTATTGGTTTGGTATCGTAAAAAGTACTTTTCCAATATTTTTTGGTTATTTTACTGAGGGACTAATTAGGTTTTTTTAGTAAAATACCCCATTGTCTCAGGCTTTGTCAAAATGTAAATGTAACTCCAAACATGTCTTAAGCATCTGAAGGTGGGATACAAGTCAGATCTCAAGTGTTTACAAAATATACAAAAGATCGCCCTGTAGTATGAGGTGTTCTGTAGGATCTATCTACGAAATCTATATAAATAAAAATCAGTTGCCGAATGTATGTTAGCGCATCACTTCAGAACATTACCAACACAACAAAAAGAATCAGCCAAATAGGTGCATTTGGCTGATTCTTTTTGTTGTATTGGTAATTGTCAAGAGGTTTGTATGAAAGAAAATGTGGAGAAATTAAAAAAAAAATTGCACTCGTGGGAAATATAAGTTACAAGTCTTCATAGTCTTCAAAAATTAGTTCACTATAAAAGTCATTTTTTTCTTTGAGCTTGAGTCCAAACTGTGTGACCTGGTTGGCGTCCACGCCCTGTGTTTTGTCAGCCGCCTTGATGGTTGCTGCTTTCCAATTGTCCACGACATCTTTTCTAGTTGCAGCATCTTTTAGTTGCTTCAGGCTCGACAGTTTTGACACTAGTGCTTCTTTCTGGAACAAAATTTAAAGCTTTTAACACGTTGACTGCCAGAAAAACAGACACAATTAAAAACCTATTGTTTGGGGGTCACCATGTGTCCCCATGGCGGTCAATGTATTAACTGGTGACCGAAAAAATTAGCTCAAAATTTAGGTTTAATATTTGTTGACTGTAGAATTTGCGTGGCAGTTATTCAGTTCAATTATTGATTTCATGCCACCAGCTGCGTCAGACCTTGAAAAGTGTCTTGTTTGGAACTTTTTAGTTGTTTTTTACAGTCGGGTTTTTTGAAAATATATATTTTTTTTTACTTTCTACATTTTAGTGAGTTATATTTTTGGCATCTTCTTCTCGAACCCTTTATTTTGATACCACACTTAATATATTTCGTCGACTTTATTTTTTTTCTTTTTCACAATATGGCGTCCAGTTGTCGCCCTATTGTAGTTTGATTACTGTCATGTCTTTAGTAGCACTTGCACTTGCTTACAAGATTTAGACGAACCAATTGACGTAAGAATGATCAAAATCGGCCCACGTGTTTGGTCTCTAAAGCGCCAGAAAGGAACAAACGTACATACATATGTTATAATAAACACATTACGCTACCTTGCGTCGCGCAGTCGGGTAAAACAATTGTTTATTAGGAAATATTTATCTGAGTTCCATTAATAAGTGAATTATCAATCACTAACCTGTTTCGGACTGTCAACATAACTAGCGTATATCCTCAGAATAGGTTCCCCAGTTTTGTCATCAAACGTTAACTTGCTCTTTGGAGGTATCTTTGCCTTCACCACGGCCACTTGAGGCAATATGTTCGCTGAACTTACAATGTTTTTAGTGTCTGCTACAGCGAATAGTCTTATTGGAGCCCTTCGAGATATTAAAGTAGCTTTTTCTTTGTTGAAATCTTGGTCTTCGGTAATGGTTGCTTCTACAATTTGTCCTGCGTACACAGCCCCTTCTTGATTCACTTTGGCTTGTTTATCATCCGCCCTTACCAACGTATACGCAACGTTCACTGCATCTTTTGATTTTGTAAATGGAACTCCTCGTATTAGGGGCTTCAATTCAGTTACTGTTTTGTTCTCAGGTTTTTCTTCGTTTTGCACAAAGTATGCTTTCATGTCTGAGCTAATGGTCGTAGTTGTGACATTTTCAGGCTTATAAACTGGTGAGTTATCTACTTGGGCTAGTGCTGCAGCAGCTCTGACGTCATTAATGGCAGAGTAAAACCCGTTGGCGATAACACTACCCACGCTTTGGCCTATCTGTGCGTAGTAAATAGGAGTTGTGTTTTGTTCTGTGTTACTTTCAATTATGTATTTAACTGTGGTTGTCGGTGGCTCTGTTTCAGATGCTACTAATTCTACTGTAATATTTTCTGGTTGAGGCGGTGGAGTATCTTCCACCTGTTTCTCCGTTGTATTTGCTGCGACGAACGGTTGTGGTACTAACGTTACTACTGTGCTTTCTTGTGTCTCTCTTTGCACAACCGTCTTCGGCTCATTGTGTTGTGGCAGTAGTGGTTTGTCTAACTGTTCATTCTCAAGGAGTATCATTTGATGATGAATCTCTTGTGGATGAATAACTTGCGTGTGGACTACTTGAGGTTGCATCATTTGCGGATGGATCACTTGGGCATGCATCTGTGAAGCTTCAGGTTGTAAATGTACTTGATTTGGGGCTTCGGCTGCATATGGAATAAATTCCACGGATGGGAAACGTTGCAGAAGCTGATTTTGAAGTTTTTGCAAGAACAATGGATCGTGTTGGTATAAGGCATGCGGTGGAATAAATAAGCCATCTACCCCTGTGTTTATTAAATCCTGTTGCGTTGGCAAGGCGTTTTGTAATCCCTGAAAATAAAAAAAAAATATTAGGTACCTACCTATATTGTCTTAAACGAGTTTTTTCGGGAAGAGTCTATTTAGATGTATTTGTACTTCCCGCCCTTCTTTGCTAAAGATTGAAATTTAGTCGAACAACTCATGTTGAGCTCCGAAAATTTTGCACTCAAAATTTTTAATCTTATGTTCAGAATGAAATAAATATCATGTACCTGCAATGGATACTGTTGCTGCACGGCTTGGTGTTGCAAAGCCTGGTGCTGCAACCCTTGGTGGTGGTTGATGCTGATAGCTGGCAAGTTATACTCGGACGCCAGCTGCAAAGCCGCTCCGTTCCTTATCAGTGTCTGAAGCTCTGGCGTTGTAAAGGACTGGAAAAAGTTTATTCAGGGTTTACCTATTTGTTAGACAAATATTGAGTAGCTCGTGGCTAAATATTAACCCGTGACCATGTTCCAGGTCAAGCAGCGCTTTGCCGAGGTTGGTGCGTGGATGGGTGCCGTTGGTTCCGGCTGTCATTTGTACATTTTTCCCAGGAAATCTGACACTAGTCTTGCCAGGGATATCGTGTTGTTACCCAAAGACCGGGTAACTGAGGTCAGAAGGGAGTCGCTTCATGTAAAATACCGGTATTCAGTTGTATCCGGTTAGATCTGAAGCCGACCTCAACATAGTTGGGAAAAGGCAAGGTAGATTAGAAGGGCAATGGAGAGGGCTATGTTAGGAGTTTCCTTGCGTGATCGAATCAGGAATGATGAGGTCCGCAAGAGAACCAAGGTTACCGACATAGCCCGAAGAATCGCCAAACTGAAGTGGCAGTGGGCAGGGCACATTGCTCGCAGAACGGACGGTCGATGGGGCTGAAAGCTTCTGGAGTGGCCGGAAGACAGAGCGTTGGAAGGCCTCCAACAAGGTGGACCGATGACCTGATGAGGGTCGCGGGTAGCCGATGGATGCGAGACGAACAGGACCGGTCATAGTGGCGACACTTGGGGGAGGCCTATGTCTAGCAGGGGACGTCTTTCGACTGAAATGATGATGATGAAGGTAGATTCATTTGTTAGGACGCATTTTAGTTACGTTTTGTAACAAAACATCGTTCTTGAAACTTACCGTAGCTTTTGAAAATCCTATAGGCGATTCTATCTTTGCCATGCTGTATTCAGTCTCCGGATATTTCTCTGTCACTTCGTATGATGGTCTAGGCTGAAATGCAGTTCAATAAGTGTTATCATTGTCTTTATATTGGGGTTATTTGCGGTAAGCGGTAAGTTCCGAACCGAATTTAGGTTAAAGTTTTATTGCTCCAAATTACTCAACTTAATTTAGGCCTTCACTACCGCGACCGACCCTGGCAGGAACTTAATTTAGGCCTGCCCACATTATTTACAAAAAAAAACTGTCTAATGAACCGGAGATAAATGTACCTAACGGACCTTCCAATTTCGAGGCCCTCAGGCCTAACGGCTTGTCATGGATCACAAACTGCTAATGAGTCCCCAACCACTTCGATACCCTTACAAGTGAAGTGAAATCGGCATCATATTCTACTTTAGTTAGTAGTCAGTGGAGCTTTTAGATCTTTTTGTGGTCATCCGCAGTCTTGATTCTACTGATTTCAAAATTTATTGTTTTTTTTTTCCGAACAGCAAACTATGTGATCTGACTACTTGCTACACATTAAGGCGTATATAGCCGCCAAGTGGCGCCCTTATTGAATAAAAAATCGTCGCAAAGCGTAGAAGATAAAGATTAAAAATCCTATGTTGCGTTTGTTACAAAGAGCTTAAGGTATTTTTACGTTGTTGAAACAGGACTCAAAGTGTTTCGTATCCAAAACAGTAAGCAAAAGTACCAAAAAAGGCCGTTTTTGACACTTTTGCCTACTACTTTGGAAACGAAACACGAAGTCCTGTTTTAACAACGTAAAAATACCTTATCCTATTTGTAACAAACGCAACATCATCATTCTCCTGCCCTTATCCCAATTTATTTGGGGTCGGCGCTACATGTCTTTTTCTCCCATACTCCTCTTTTACTCGTCATCTCTGTAGTCACCCCCTTTTTACCCATATCCTCTTTCACACAGTCTAACCATCGTTTCTTTAATTGTAACAAACGCAACATAGGATTCTTTCATCTTTATTTTCTAGGCTAAGATACGATTTTTTATTAAATGAGGGCGCCACTTATGAGGAGGTAGGCCCTTAAGCCACTTACCTACTACCTATAAATTAAAATAGAACTCACCAAGTCCGAGACAGGATTGTCGGCGGCCTCTATGACAACAATTGGCTTCTCTGACAAGCTGAGGTTGGGTGCTGGTATCGTGTGGATGGCACCTGATGGTCATACACGCCTGAACCGAAATGCTTTCGACCACAGCGATGATTACGTCACAATACTCGCATAATAAGGGACTGGAAGAGCCCATAGGATCTGAACAATCGCTAATATTGACGATCAGAGGTAAGGACATTATGGTAATCTTGTGACGCAATTTCTTGCCATGGACGAATTTTTAATTAATTTTGTGCGTTTAGTGCACGAAGTCGAAATAAGCACGTTGTAGCAGAAAATAATTTAGATTCGAAGAGAGTAGGTAGGGAAATCAATGGTAAAGGACCGGCTTCCATAATTCATAGAGAGAAATAAATACAAGTTTTTTTTTATCAGACTGCAAAGTCCAATAAAATATAATTTAAAAGTCTCCCTATTTAGTTGACCACATCCAGTCCTAAGTATAAAAAAACCAAGCTAAAACCGTGCCTTATCATACACATTGAGAAGAATAATAGTAGCAGAACAAGAAAACAAGGATCAGTTTTAGAAAAAAGTTTTCAACACATTTACCACTCCTCTCCTACCGCTTTTAGTCGCAATTTAGTGGAATGTAAATAATTTGCGGCACGGTTGGCGCAGTGGTTGAGCGTTCGGCTGCTGCGCTGCGTGTCGCGGACTCGATCGCCGCACGTGACAAAATATTTGTATGGCCTACAGATAGCTGTTGTTCCGGGTCTAGGTGTCTTGTGTATGTGAGTTTACATGTTTGTGAACGCACCCACGATACAGGAATAATTCCTTGAGTGGGGCAACGTTATTTAAAAATCAACCGACTTCCAAAAAAAAACGTACACTAAAAATTAAAAAATAATTTTAATTTCGGAAGTCGGTGTTTGTATTTTACTTCTTCGTTATTTGACACCGACTTCCGAAATTAAAGTTATTTTTTAATTTTTAGTGTAGATATGTTTTTTTTGGAAGTCGGTTGTTTTTTTTGTAAAAAAGAGTTTTATTTTTCACTTTTTAATGTTTATACCCCAGTAACATGTTATTGGGGTTTTTAGTTCTGGGGTATAAACACTAAAAAGTGTGAGAACACCAAAACGTCATCGAGGTATACGTATTTTCCGTTTTTGTTCAGTTTCTCGAAAAGTGCTGAAGCAATTTCGATAAAGTGCTGAAGCAATTTATATGGGACCACCTCGGGAGTATATTCTTTCGGATAAAAAAAGAATTTTGAAAATCGGTCCACAACTGACGGAGAAATCGGCGGACACACATAAAAAAAAATACATACAGTCGAACATAGAACCTCCTCCTTTTTCGAAAGTCGGTTAAAAAAATGTGTATTTCGCACTAGTGCGGAAAAAAACGTGTGACGGCCAGACACCGCTACAGTTTAATATCAGGCTGGTTGCCAGAGAGCCCCCACTGGTCACCCGGCAGCCCCCACCAAGGCACATGAAACAAAATCTGCGAGCCATTTCTTACAATAGTTTGTTACTAAATATTATGTTTCGGAAGTTTTACTAATTATTTTCGAGTGTGTTGAAAAACGTCGTTTGATACACGTGGGCAATTGGGTTGATCACTAAAAAATATGTAATTAGTCCGTCAGTATAGGGAACGTGCACGGCGTAGTCTGTGCCATCTAGTGGAGTAAATTGGAAACTTTTACCCTATAAAAACTTGTCATTGACATTTCCGTGTCATATATGCATACACACACGCATCATGCACACAAGCAGCACGCGTAACGTAGACTGCCATCTATTGAGTGAAATCCGCAAGTTGTACTGTAGAAATACTTGACATTAACATTTATGTAGCGCCCTCTATAGTTCCTGCACGCTCCCTATTACCAAGAAATATTGGACGCGTATTTTTTCTTTAGTAAACAAAAAATGAAGACGATAGAGTGCCTTAAAATTTCGCATGACGTCACACGAGTTAGAATTGTACCACTTTTTACTCAAAATTCACGTAACAAGCCCCCACTCGTGAACGTTGATGCGTTTTATCTTTGTAATTTTTTATTGATTTCAAGCAAAAAATATGTGGACTAAATAGTTTTTTTTTTTTACCATGGAATAATTCCTATTGTCACTACAGTTTCAGCTCCAAAACGACCTTCGCCTTCGGTTTGAGCGAGTATTCTGCCTTGGCTACAATGATAATGGTTGCCTACTTGCATCTGTCTTCTGTAGGTACCTACTACACATATATAAAACTACCTATACAGCATGTAACAAAAACCCTGTCCGATCCCATAAAAGCGTATTCCTGGTAAGTACTAGAAAAAGTTGTAAAAAAAATGTAACTTATAAAAACCAAAAGTTACTAGTTAAAGTTGTTAGTTAGTTGTTGATTTTTTTATTTTTATAAAATATGCGAGATTTAACACTAATAAATATGACAAATTTTCATAAGTTGACAACACTCCACCGGCCGGTGAAATCTTTTTAATTTTTACCTATTTTTATTTCAAACGATACCGCCCTGCACTAGCCGCGCTGTAGGCACTCTGTCTCGCTCAGGCGGCATCTTTGAAACGAAACAGTAGGCGAACTTTGTCGAGCGCTCAGTGTTGCCTTTGATTAGTTTTTCTTTTTTTTTAAATTAATTATTTTCATTGGGGAAAAATAATTATCTCGCATCCATTAAATGATTACGTATATGTGCAGTACGATACCAAGTAATACCCTTCAGGATCGGATAGGGTTTTTTTTACATGCTGTATATAAAATTCAAAGTCCTGGCTAACTGACTGACTGATATATCAACGCACAGCCTTAACAGCTGGTCCTAGAGATATGAATTTGGAGGGTGTGTTCTATGTGAAGAGAAGTTATCCACTGAAAAAGGGTTTTTCGAAATTGAAAGCTTATAACGGAAAAAGAACTAATTCCACGCGGGCGAAGAAGCTGGAAAAAGCTAGTCAAAATATACTATTTCAGATGTCTAAAGCACCTTTATCCAAAGTTTAAAAAAGTGTAGTGCAGTGCACATAGCCAGTCAACCTGTACCACCGTCAGTGTGCACCACGGGTGCGTTGGAGGCAGCCTTCACGAACTCGTACTCTGAAGTGACCGGGGACACAGGCAGACGGCCGGTGGTCTTCCACGGCCCGCCCGCGAACATGTTGCGCGTTGCTGATGGGGCGAAGTGCTTGACTGCGTACCTGGAAGATGATGGGGTGGCTTTAGTATACCAGTCAGTATTGAAGATATCGAAAGGTCTGAGGTAAAGGACCTGGGTGAGTATAATATAAGTATTTAACATTTTGTCATCATCATTATTTCAGCTGGAACACGTAGGTACACTGCTGCACTTCACGTACGTGGTAACCACTGCAGAGCCTTTCGCTTCAACGACCATCTCTTCTCTAGAATATATACATACACGCTTAGACTATCATAGTCTAAGCATAAGCACTTTATTGTACACCAAGATAGAAAAGACAGAGAAAATCTTAAACTAAAAAACATACAGTAACTGGCGGCCTTGGGCCCAATTCTGTAAAATAACTAACTTGTCAATAGTGTGTCAGTGGTGTCTCAATAGAATAGTCTACAAATTATAATTGGCTATAAATTATTTATAGTCATTGACTTGCCATTGTAGTGCCATTGAAACGCCGTAATAAGACTATTGTCATAATTGGTAGTCTGGTCTACAATATGTCAATATCATTTTGAAGTATTTACAGAATACCAAATTTGCAACAGTGGCAAAATAATGTCTGTAGTGTGTCGATAGAGTATCGATGGCGTGTTGCTTAACTCAAAGTTACAGAATTGGGCCCCCTTATCGCATTCCACGATCTCTTCCAGGCAACCTGGAATGGATAGATTTTGTCAATTTTTAATAATGAAGGTGCAATGGTAGTATCATCGTCTTTATTGGCATAAAATTTTTGCTATGTAAAGAAGTAACTGGACTTGAAAGCATCGGTAGTGAACGCATTAAATTCAATAATCTACCTGAGGTTCTCTATACTGCAATATTTTCCATATTTAGTTGTCAATTAAACGGCAGATCCTATTAAGAACCCATTTAATAATAATTACTGTTTCTTCTGTCTGTACACACTTGCTTAACCATGTGAAAAATACTGTGTTCACTTATATGGACTAAGCAGTTAAGCTCTTTATTTGCGTATTGGGAAAGCGAATTTTCACTTTAAAAAAACCTATTCCTCTTTTATACCTAATGGACATTCTGATCTCAATACTTATTGCCAAACTGACTGCATTTTGATATCGTTAAACGTTGAAAGTGCAAAACTGTCGACTTATAAAAGGCCTCGATCCCGCTTGATGGAAACCGGTGAATGTGGTTAGTACTATTTCTACGATAGGTTGAGCGTGCCGAGAAGATGCCTGCTCCGCTTGCTTTGAAGGTTGGCGGATTATGGGTGGTTGGGAGGGATTGCAGACCCTAGAAAGGTCCTTTTTTTTCGAAGATAGGCACCGCTTTTTGGTGAAGGTTCCATAGTTTCTTTTTTTAGAAAACACTTCTTGATTGTATGCCCGTTCTGTAGGTATATTCGTCGGTTTCTCTTACCTTTGAGGGGGTTTCCTATAAAGTACATATGGTGCTCGATGCGAGGCTGCCTGGACGAGTCTGGTGTGGGGCCATGGCCTCTGCAGGTTGGCGCCAGGTCTGAACGGTGTGGGAGATCGCAGTCTGTTGACTGTGGACATACGGCTGATGTACACCGCTTGTGTCAGGCTGCAGAGGGCCCAGCAGACTATGTAGACCTGAAGTAAAGAAAGGCTTTTTCTGTTAAGGTTGTGTTTGAGCCGAGAGCGTGTGGAGTGTCGTCGTTAAAGGGATCCTGGGGCCTAATTCTGTAAAATAACTAACTTGTCAATAGTGTGTCGGTAGTGTGTCAGTGGTGTCTCAATAGAATAGTCATTGACATTTGGTATTCTATAAATTATTTATGGTCATTGACTTGCCACTGTAGTGCCATTGAAACGCCATAATAAGACTATTGTAATAATTGGTAGTCTGGTCTACTATAATATATCAACATCATTTTGAAGTTTTTGCAGAATACCAAATTTGCAACAGTGGCAAAATAATGTCTGTTGTGTGTCGATAGAATGTCGATGGCGTGTTGCTTAACTCAAAGTTACAGAATTGGGCCCTTGTAATCAGGGAAAAACACCGAAACCGGTTAGTCGGATAAATTGTAGTAAGTAGCGCCTGAAGTTGGGTTGCTGATTTTAGAAAGTTCATGATAAGACTTTTCTGATATTCTTTTGTGAAGGCTTCAAAGCAAGTTTTGTAGGTAAGAATTCAGGACGGAAAATCTTCATTCATCCTGGCATTTTCTTCTATGGCAGTAGAAAAAACACGCGCACAATAATACGGTGCCACACACGTAAGTATATAAATATACGCAATTACTCAGTTACAAGCGACAGGGTGACATTCCGTATATGTATGGCACCGGGGAAAGAAGTCCGGTCCGGTTATTTACAAGACGTGAAAATTGTTCCCAGTAAACGTTCACTCTGTTTTAAGTGGTAGAGTTAACGATATGGCGGTTGAATAAAAGAAATGCCGAGAGTAAACATCGATATCAGCTATGGTATCAGATACGTGTCATCCTACAATAAGATAGGTAGGTATTGTGGTAAGGATAATTAAGTATAATCAGCCTTTAAAATTGGTTACAAAGAACACTTTTACAATGCTTTATGTCAGTTTAAGCTAGATAAGGCCGATGTTTCCTATCTGACTACTCTAAGAAGAAAAACCGAAACAAACTCAGAGGTCAAAGTCTCTGTTGCCACCGCTGTTAGCCTATAGGAAAGGAAATAGGCCGTAATCAACCTCACGGGTCCTGTGGTCTACCCAGGGGTTGTGGATAAATTCGAAGTAGATTTACCGCGCCCCTGGTCACTCAGGGCTGGGAAAGAACAGGGGTGGGTTTTAAACAATAAGAGTCTGACACGCCCTGCCTGCTCTGGATGTCAGATAGGCAGTTACTCCTGGTCCTGCGGACGGCGAGTAATGAGTAGCTCGCCGTCCGACCAGCACCAGGCCCGTGAGTCGACGGCACGTAGTGTTCTACGCGCGCCTCAAAGAGTATTTGTCAGTCAACACTGACGGGGCCTATCATGGTCGGTGCCTACATGCCTAGGGGTAGCGGATAAATTCGTAACAGAGTTACCGCTGCCCTGGGCACTCGGGCAGGGAAGGAACAGGGGTGGGTTTTAAACAGTAAGAGTCTGACACGCCCTCCCGCTCCACCCTAGAGCGGGAGATGTCACTAGATGACTTCCAATCCAACAAAAAAAAAAAACGGGTCCAGTGGTGGTTGGTGTATGTCACATGTCTTCGAATTTTTGGTTCTAGGACATGCCGGGTTTCCTCACGATGTTTCGAGAGCAGTGATGATGAAGTAAATTACACAAAGCGACGCTTGCCTGGGTTTTGAACCCACGATATACAAATCTGTAAGTCGGGTCCGTTACCACTAGGCCAACACTGCTCATCACTGAGCCATTGACCAGGATTAAAAGACCTGGAAATTTTAAACTTATCTAGCATCACATTATGCTCTAGGTAGGTATACATCATAGCCCAGGGGTCGTGGATAAATTCGAAACAGAGTTACCGGGCTCCCAGGGCAGGTCAGTAAGAGTCTGACTCGCCCTTCCGCTCCACCCAGTGCGGAAGAAGTCATAGGATGTTTTGTCAACCCCAAAAAAAATGTATATATCATAATATTATTCGTCCTACTCCAGTATTACCAACAGTACCTATCGTCTTCTATTCGTCTGCGTAGCTTCTTACCAACACCCAAGAGCCAAGAGGATGCACAGTTGCATGCAAGTTTAATTTGGGACTTATAATTTAGTTATCTATCTTTGACAACAGCGATCAAACCCCAAATTATGGTCAAAACATTTTTTGACGTTGTTATGAGAAAGTCAAAGATTATGACGGAAAATTGTTGAATTCGTATTATAGTCTGCAGTGAGGCTAGATACATTAGTGCATGTTATTAACCCTAGATCACCAAGTTTCCCAGGAATGGAAAACTTGGGGCATATAGGTAATGTAACTGCTTTTTTTTATTTATTTTTTGACATGATCATGGCAGTTGAGACATTGTCATGCTCACTCAAATGTCTCGCTGATGGCGGCGCGTGTGTTGGGTCATTCGGTTCCGGGCGCCGTCAGTTGAGACTGGTCATCTCTCAACTGCCACTGCCTTACTTTTTATTTTTATTGTTTATGAATTGTTTATTTAACATTGTTCTCATATAATAGAAGCAACAAGACATATGTAACCAGGATTTT
The DNA here is from genome assembly GCA_951329385.1 of Polia nebulosa. Taxonomy (NCBI): domain Eukaryota; kingdom Metazoa; phylum Arthropoda; class Insecta; order Lepidoptera; family Noctuidae; genus Polia; species Polia nebulosa. The sequence goes on from OX589596.1 coordinate 6,494,570, forward strand.
TGTAATACATAACATGGTTTAAAAGAGTGTTCATGGCGTTTCTTACACGTTCTTCTCCATAGAGATCTACGCCTTGGAATATGCAATTAGCTTCATCTTTCTGACTGATCGACTTATTGACAATTCAAAAGTGCCTGTAAATGGTTTATTTGAAATAAATGCTTTGAATTTGCATAATAATATATGCAATCACATCACCCCTAGTTTATCAACGTGCTCGCATAGCTCAGCGTCGTGCACAAATGTTTGCAGTGAAACTGTCACGGCTGGGTGCGCGCGAAAACGAGCGATATTTATATTTTAACATGAAACTGAAAGATTCTTGGTTGGAGGAGCTCGTGGCTACATAAGCAATAACAGTACATGTCGATTTTCATGGTTAAGTAATGCTTGCCGAGGTCAGACAGTGGATGGGTGAGCATCCATCACATATCAAGACCAGCAGGGATGTTATTGAGCTACGTAACTAAAACTATCGGATATCCGAAATAAATATTTATCCATAACCGTTTTCCTATATAAAAGTTTCGAAGTATTTCGGATAGGGGCGGAGTCTAAGTGGTTACATGTCTAACATGTTATGTATGACGGGTTTTTGTTTCTGCCCTGCCGAGCCGACACAAGCTGCGCGCGTCCCGTGCATTGTTTATTATTTATATTGCCTAATCATATTTTATTTTTATAATTCTTTAAAAATCTAATATCCGTAACCGAAACTTGCGGATAATCCGAAATATTTTCTATCCGAAACCGTATTTGAAACTGGTATAATTTAATTCAATTCAATTCAATTATTTTATTTCAGATAAGGAAATCCATATAATGTTAGTAACAGTATGACTTAACCTAATGTTAGTATTAAATTTAAATTAACAATAATGGCCAATGTATCATTGACCTGTTGGTTCAATGGTAAGTACACCAGTTTACTTATCAGTGTGTTTGGACTCTTACCCACCTTCGTAAGAGAGGAGAGTCCCACCGGTCTGAAAACACATTCAGGATGCCATTGGAGGAGGAGCGCAAGCGCATCATCATGGAAGCGCATCGCTTCCGCATGATCGCGGCGAACCCGTCGACGCACGCATCCGCGAACAAATAATATTATTCCTATATCCGTATCCATATAACCCAGATACGAAATTTCATATCTATAACATTCCTAATCGAAACTCTTCCTTGCTACAGAAAGCACGTTAAGCTGTTAGTCCTTGCTGTCCTTTGTAGACAAATAGACCTTTGACAGTCGTTACAGTAGGTAATCAAACCAAAAAATCTGAGTCTTGCAGAGTATAAATAACCCTGTTTTGGATGTCAGGTAGGCAGTTACTCCATGTAAAATACTGGTACTCAGCTGCGTCTGGTTAGACTGGAAGCTAGGGCTCTCAACTTTTTGTACGAGAAATAAAATTAAGGTCTAGAAAATAAAAAGAACAGAATTTTAGAAAAGTAAACTAGTATTTTATTTTTTTGACGTTTCAAAAACATAATTATGGAGTTTCTTGCCTTCTTCTTCTTGGATTGTGTGAAAAAAAGGAGTGATATGAATGAAAAGGGAGTTAGTGATAGCGTGACGGCTGACAGGACAGAATGGAAGAAAAAACGAGTTGCGCCGACCTCAAGTAACATGGGATATGGGCAGGAAGATGATGATGGAGCTTCTTGCCAAATTTAAAAATGTGTTATCAATTTTAAAATATTTATAAGCTTCTTCACAGTTTCGTTCTGAAACAAAGTTTAGGTGTTTAGGTACTTTTCAGGGTTCCGAACATCCGAATGTAAAAACTAAACCCTTATAGGATTACTCGTGCGTCTGTCTGTCTGTCTGTCCGTCTGTCACAGCCAATTTACTCCGAATCTAATGACCCGATTAAGTTGAAATTTGCTACACAGGTGTATTTCTATGACCCCAACACGGACGAGTAACGTAAATAAATAAATTTTGAATATGGGGTAACTTTTGGGGTGAAAATCGGCAAATTTAAAAATAAAGTTTTTCAAACTGTAACGCGCGACATATTGCATTGAAGGGCTGATTGTGAGGGTCTCAAATATTATTTTTTCATAATTTTAAAATGAATCGTTTTCAAGTTATTAAAGAAAATAATCGAAAATTGACCATTCCCCTCCCCTTAACTCAAAAACTACAGAGTCTAAAATTTCGAATAAAATACAGGAAATAGTTCTTTACTTATAGATTACAGGAAAACCTATGAGAAGTCTATATTTTTACAAACTTTATATTAACTTGCTTTGGTTTGGTTTGTATTCGGTTACAAATTAGTAGTTACCCATTTTGCAAACACTTTCTGGTCTTTGATTATGCTAAATAACTTGTATTACTCATAAAATTAAGTACCCAATGCAATAATATAGTAGTATGAAGCTGGTCTGATGATGGAGCTGGAAGGTGGCCAAAGGATCTCCTCAGCCAAACAAGATGGCACCATCGTGTTTGCATAATTATTATGTATTGACAAGTTACGTTCGACTAAGTGATACCTTTTTTTTTTTTTGGGGGGTTTGGGAAATCATCCAATGACTTCTCCCGCTCTGGGTGGAGCGGCAGGGCGTCAGACTCTTACTGCCTAAAACCCACCCCTGATCCTTCCCTGCCTGAGTGCCCAGGGGTGCGGTAACTCATGTTGAGAATTTATCCGCTACCCCTAGGTATGCAGGCACCGGCCACGATGACCTAAGGTCTGATGATGGAGCCGAAAGGTGTCCATCGGATCTCCGCAATCACATAAGATAGCACCATCGTGTTTCAGCTTATTGTATATGTATTGACAAGCGATATTACATTTAGTGGTGGTGGTACCCAGGGTCTGATGTTAAAACCGGAAGGTGACCATCCATAACAACTCCTCAACTAAACAAGATAACAGGATCGTGTTTGGGTTTATTGAATTTGTCCTGACTAGTGTTATTACACTAGAAGGTGGGCAGGGACTGATTATATACATAGGATCTTCAACCACAGAACATAGTACCTTCGTGTTTAGACTCATTGGATATGTACCTACTTTCTGACAAGTGTCATTAAACTAGGTGGTGACTAGTAGAACCAGAAGGTACCATAGATACTAAACAAGAAAGTGCTATTGTTTGGTCTCTTCGATTTTGTGTTGACTAAAACTATAGTTCCAGGTATAGTCCAGGGTCTGATGTTCGACCTCTCGCGCTCGGCCCTGGTTCAGGCCATGGTACGGAGCGAGAGGGATGGGATGCAGTCTCCGCCTTCTACGAAGCAGTAATGCTCGTGAAGGCGGAGGCGGGACGCGTGAGGAAAGCTCAACGGAGTGGCCCTCACGGCCCCGGCCGCTACCACCGCAGGAGAGGTACTGGGCGTACTGGGCGTAGGACGTCGCGACACGGTTTCCGGCCACCGTAGACTCGGGCCTGCGGACGGCGTGCAGTGGGTAGCTGCTCGTCGTCGCCGTCCGATCAGCATCAAGCCCGTGAGTCGACGGCGCGTAGTGTTCCACGCGCGCCTCAAAGAGATGTTGTCAGCCACCACTGATGGGGCCCATCGTGGGCGTGCCTGCATGCCTAGGGGTAGCGGATAAATTCTGAAAATGAGTTACCGCATCCCTGGGCACTCAGGCAGGGAAGGAACAGGGGTGGGTTTTAGTCAGTAAGAGTCTGACACGCCCTCCCGCTCTAACCAGAGCGGGAGAAGTCAATGGATGATTCTTTTGACTGACAAGAAGTTACAGGGCAGCTGGCTAGAAGAATAATGTCAGATTGCTGCTGCCCCAGGTAGGTACTGAAACTTTCGGCCTTACAGTAGATACGCTGCTGGTCTCAGGATAAGTATTTCAATAAATTCTAAAGTTAAAAAGTATAAAATAAAGTATACATAAATTAAAATCTTTATAGGGCCAGCTTCAATCAAATAAAAACCGTAAACTGAAAATGTTATTCTTAGTTTTAACTCTAACATTTCTTTGGAGCTTTTTTTTTTTTAAAAACGTTACCCCACACTAGGAATATTCCTGTATCGTGGGTGCGTTCACAAACATGTATATTTCACATACACAAGACATCCAGACCCGGAACTACTATCTGCAGGTCATACAAATATTTGTTCCGTGCGGGGATCGAACCCGCGACACGCAGCGCAGCAGCCGAACGCTCAACCACTGCGCCAACCGGGCGTGAACGTCTCTTACACTGTTAAGGATAAGCCTAAAATATTATAGTAGTAGGTACGCATAAGCGTACAACTATAACATTATATAATCGCGAATAACTATTTTTAAGTTCATGTAAAAATTTGTACCTAAAAGATTTTTACTTTTTTTCTAGGCCTTTTAAAAAAAATATGTGATTCATTCGGAACTCTTTGCGCGCGAGTCCGACTCGCACTTGGCTGGTTTTTTAGGTGTCATTATAGTTCCAAATGCCAGCGGTCATTAAAATAATATTTTTTAAATTTACTTTTTTAGGGTTCCGTACCCGAAGGGTAACTATCCATCCGCTGTCCGTCCGTATGTCAGCGGGCTGTATCTCACGGTCCGTAATAGCAGCGTAATAGCTACACAGTTGAAATTTTCGGCTTTTTTTGCTCGATCTTAATAATGGCAAGTAATAACAGTATGGTTGCGAACCCTACTGGAAGCCGACCCCAACATATTTGCGAAAATGCGAGGCAGATTGATTGAGATATAACTCTACGTAGGTACCTATAAGTATAATACCTGCCTATGTTTACTATAGTAAAATGTTTCTATGACTTGGTATTACGATAATTTAGTATTGTTTCAAGTGTCGGACGGGTGACCGCACTGTGGTCGCACTAAGAGCGGGCCTAGTGAACAATGGAAGCGCGAATTATCTACCACAGTGGCTCTTGACAATGAGAAATAAAGTAACAGTGGCTGTATAAGGTATGTATCAATTTAGTTTAATTGGGATAGTTACCTAAATCCCCACAACAATGGCGTTTTTTAGCGAGGTACTCATAAACCCGAGTGATTCATAATGTCTGATTCACATTTTAATCTTAATTTTCACATGTTTGTTCTGACTCCTAATAAAGCTAATTATAATACAAAGGATTCCCTGGACTGAAAATATTTAAACTGCTTTTCAACTAAGTTACCGAGTAGCAAGTTCGAGATGATAGCTGAGAGTGAGACACTTTAGGGGTGGGATTAAATATCAGGCCCTTTGGGAAAAGGGTGCAGATAACTCGATGTCAATCTGTCTAGCCTTTTCCCAACTATCTTGGGGTGGATGCCGTCCATTCTAACCGGATGCAGCTGAGTAGGTACCAGTATTTTACATGGAGCTACTGCCTATCTTACCTCCACAATCCAGTTACTGAGGTAATACGATACCCCTTCTTGGTAAGACTGGTTGTCAGACTTTCGGGCTTCTGACGACCCGTAACGACTGTCAAAGATACACGATTGACAGCCGGGACCAACGGCTTAGCGTGTTTTCCGAGGCACGGAGGTGTCTCGGTATATAAAGATGGTCACCCATCCAAGGATAAACCCCGGCAAGCGTAGCTTAACCTAATGACTCGACCCGTGCGACTGTTATTGCTTTAGCCACGAGCTCTTTGTGTAGATAACGCACGTGCAGATAACTCGATGGATGATTAATTAATGAATAATTCGAGTCAAGATACCTATTCGGCATTGCCGTTCAACGGGGTATTACTGCCAGCGTTCTGGGCACTTTTCCCACTGTCAGCGATGTGACTGAATTGTTTGATGTCCAATGAGTGGTTCTCATACGCGATTGTAACTATTATTATTATCAGTTTAAATACATATACTTACCTATTAAGTTTAAAAAAAAAGTTGGTTGTAGAAAATTATTTTATCTCAAATCTCAAGTGGGGATTTCACTTTACTGTTAATTCAATCGTGCAATCTCAGTAGTTGAACATAATTATTCTATTTCTATTTTGCAATACAAAAGCTTGTTCGATAAAATGATTATCATATATGCATCCAATTAACAGAAGAGGGCATTAACATCTTTAATTACGATTGAAACTTAACGAACGGCGACGTTAGGAATCCGACAAACGTCTAAACCGAACGAAAAAGAGATAATTATTTATGAAAACACTTAGGAAAATTCGCTTGAAAAGTTCTCAAGCGTGCCAGCACGCAATTTGTAATCGTCTGGACATGTTAATTCAATTTGATTAGTTATTGCATCATTACTGTTATGTGTCGCTAATTTCTTAGTCTGTTACTAAATCATTGTTATTGAAGAAATAAATCCTCGTCTCGTCATAATTATTATTTCGTGTATGGGATTCCCAAATCTAAATAAATATTGGACATACCTACAGCGAAACTTCAGTTGATATGAATTTATTTGTAGACGGCAATATACAAGCGCGAAGTTTTTAAACTCATGGGTTTAAATTACCGGTTTTTTTTTTAAGTTAAGTATCTATTTTAATATTATGATCGATATAATCTATTACAATCTCATTCTATAAAAGTCCGCTGCAACATGCGGGCCCCTTTCTTCGGAACCGTTAGAGTTGTCCAGGAAACAAGGTACCCTGTTATAAGACCGGTCACAGCTACATTGTTGTAATGCTGCGAACACGGTCTGTCTATAAATACAGGGAAGGGCGTTAAGGTGGCTGGTTTAGCTGCTAGATTTATTTTAAAACAGCATTCCGACAGCCAAGGTACAACGTTAGAAATTGGCAGTTATGAACACGCGACTTTTAATTAATAGCAAACGATAAAAAATAGCAAAAATAATCGAAAAAGAATAGTCTGACTGCTTTTTGATGGTTTTAACTCTTCTAATAGGTTAATCATAAACATTTCTTGAAAACTTTAAGTTCATGGCTCTACTTATAAGCATTAGGTACCTACATACTATTAAATAGACCCTTCTAAGAATTTTTGATCGCACATTGGTGGCTCGGAATGCTGAATAGTCTCGGTAAAAGTGTCCTCACCGGCCAACACTAGGGTATCGTCTGCATAACAGACGTCATTTACGCCTATGAGAAGGGCGACACGCACCACCATTGTATGCGAGATCGTATAAGACAGGACCTAAAACCGACCTCTGCGGAAGCCCACACGTTATCTTCCTCCTAAGAACGCTACCGTCTCGATCTTAGTGACGCTCTAATCTAAAAACTTAACGCCATCCTACCCCGAGTGGTCACACTACTTGCTCCGACAGTGACCGGACGCGTTTGATCGCATCTACTGTAGAACGTTGCTGTCGAAAGCCATACTGGGAATCGGCGAAGTCGGTAGAAACACACGATAGGTGCCAGACGATACCCGAGAGTATTCGAAAGAATAGTTTCTTGGAAACCTCGTCGAGCAGGTAAATGGGAAGGTATGCAGAGGGAGACTCCGAGTCTCTGCCTTCCTCCCTCAACAAGACCAATCCAATCTCTTTCCAGTCGGAGCGGAACACGCCCAAACAGAAGCAGCTGTTGAACAACTGTCTTAGTGTGTCCCCACTCCCAGAGCAGTCAGAGCCAGAAACCACGCCCGACCACGGATACCATCCAGACCTGCCACGGTGTTACAAGCCCACATCTGTCTTACAGCTCGGTTCCGAAAGAACTGTGGTACGGTGTAAGGTACTATGGGGATTGTATACACTGCCTAAATCCGCGTGTGGGTACCGGCCTTCAGCTGGCAGTTGAGAATATTGAGGAGTCGTTCAAAAATAGAAGGAGTACGTCATAACGTTTGTTAGATCAGTTTAGCTCTTGGAAGTGTGCACACATGTATAATTCTTATTAAAAATCAATACAGAATTTATCGCGCCCTCATGTTTTTACTTATAATCATGTAGCCAGTTACTCCTTACACACCCACTGTCGCAGTAAGCAAGCGAGTCCCCAAGCTACTAGAGCATCCCTAGAGCCCTGCAGGCCTTACTGGAGCCCTGGGGTTCTACAGTACCTACTAACCACTGGGTTAAGGCCTGAATCACATTTATCAGCATCGGTTTACAGTTTAACTGTTGATAATATTGCACGCCTCATAACGCGAAGCGTTTGAGGTAGTGCTCTACTCTGAACATGTCAAGGCCAAGCCATTTTCTGACCTTAAAATGACTATTACGATAATATTTCATCCATAGGATAATATGAGTACCTCCACGTAGGTACGAGTATTATATCATGAAAAGACTTGAGAAAACTTGCTTTATGTTAAAAAAAAAAACATTTGTTCTGCTACTAGAAAAATGAGTTTGAAAAAAATTTTACTTGTTCGTCCGGATTACTGTAGAAAAAATTATCGTATCGAGAGCGGTTTTTTTTTTATTTTGTTCAGAATATTCTCAAGATGAACCTTTTCGATATTTACTATCGTAGTTTCTATCGTTTTTTTTAATATTTAATTAAAAGTGCTGACTTATAGCATTTTTTGTACATGTACAAAGACAGTTTCCGAAACCGAAAGTCACTTATTCTACCCATTATTTGGATATTTTTTTCCACTAGACACCTGGATACCTGGGTACATCCACTGGTTCTAGAGATATTGAAGGTCAAAGACACATTTTTTTTATGCTCTTTATTTATGCAATACCTACAATTTATTTTCAGTACAAAAAAAAAAATTAACGTTATGAGGCGTTCACTTTTGGATTTTCCAAACTGTTTTAATTATTTCGGCAAACAGGTGCGACGCAAAAATGCGTTTACTGTAGGAGTCATTATTCCCGCCAAATAGCTATCTTATCAAGCGATAGTTAGCATCAATCATGTTTTAAATGCCAAGATCTCAAGGAAATACTAGTTCTACCAACTTCCTATGATTATTTTAACATAATGCAAGGTTGTGACTTTCCCAATCTATCATTTTGTTCCGATACTTTCTCGATAATGGACAAATTGCATGTTTCTGGGGTAAATCAAAGAGATTTAAGTAGGTACTGGCAATTAGGGTCTATAAATACTATCGCAGTGTTTCCTTAGGCTTTATAATTCCGAGGTGTCCGTAAATAGGCAATTACAATTTATAGTAAATTGCTAGCAAGGCGAATTTACCCACATGTTTATGTTTTTTTGAAGTGAAAACTTCTTTAGGTACGTTGGGCATTTTTGAGATGGGAAAAACAATTGAACTCGCCACCGACACCGACACCTACGCTACGCGTCATAGCACTCATAGCGTATCGCCTAGTGGATTGAAGTGAAAACTTCTTTAGGCGCGTTGGGCATTTTTGTTCAAGTATTCACTTCACACGTCGGCACTCCCGGAGTGTCACTCTTTTTTTTTACTTTTGATAGGTATGCGTTTGACTACTATCTCACCTGATGGTAAGCGATGATGTGATCGAAGATTGAGCACGCTTGCCTAGAAGTAACATATTCACTCTTGACTTAAAGACTCCCAGGTGTAGCTATCAGGAAATACTGGACAACACGTTATGTACGTTTCTTATCCAGTATTGTATGCGATCATCTCAGATTTAGCATTTTATGCATTTATTTTTTTATTCTTTTCTTGTTCGTTTTGCATTAGGAACCTTATCTATAAAAAAACCATGTGATAAGTTTAAAGATTGATTAGTAGGTTCATAAATGTCTATATTTTCTATGGATTTTTTTATTCAAAATACACTAATCAGTATTTATTTAAAATAAGCATTATGTTTCGCGAGTTTAATAAATAAAAGTATTTATAGTCTACTAAGTTTTCAAGGCCATGTCACTGGGTCAGCCAGCCAGCTAAATAATGGAGTCTTAACTCTGTCTAGTAATCCAGTGAAGAAAGCTGAAAACACTGAGTGCCACGCATTCCATAAAAGGACATACAAGATTAAGAATCTAACAAGCAACACTCGGAATGCAAAATACTTAGATAAATCAAATAGGAAATCTGCTATTGCTATGGATGGTAGTTTCGTATACCCTACAATTTTGATTTGAAATAAGCTGTTCGGACAGATGCACGATGTTGCCCTCATCATCATCATTTCAGCCAAAAGATGTCCACTGCTGGACATAGGCCTCCTCCAAGTGTCGCCAAAATGATCGGTCCTGTGCGTCTCGCATCCTTCGGCTACCCGCGACTCTCACCATCATCGGTCTACCTTGTTGGAGGCCTTCCAACGCTGCGTCTTTCGATATGCAGGCTGTTCAGCGAGCAATGTGGCCCATGATGATGTTGCCCTGTTTTCCCGGCATTTTTCTTTATTTTTCCTTTTTTTTATGTTTGATAGGCTCGCGTTTGACCACTATCTCACCTGATGGTAAGCGATGATGTGGTCGAAGATGGAGCACGCTTGCCTAGAAGTAACCTATTCACTCTTGACTTAAAGACTCCCAGGTTGTATCTTACAGGAAACACAGACTCCGGTAGAGAATTCCACTCTCTAACTGTACGTGCAATGAATGTTTTCTCAAAACGCTTTGTGCGTATGGATGGGATGTCCACCATGAACCGGTGGCACTTCGCCGTACGTCTTGTGGTCCTTAGGTGAAACGGGCTTGGCGGAATCAAATCATGCAATTCCGTCGCACACTCCCCAAAATGTAATCGATAGAAAACCGACAGGCTAGCAACTCGGCGTCTATGTTCAAGACTTTGGAGTTTTGACTCAACGACTCAACCTAAAAACCTTTTTCGTATGCTGTGATTGGCTAACTGTTATTTGTGTATCGATTAGTAATCCAGAAACCTGGTAATACGTCTTTCATTTCATTATTAGGATGACTTCGCAAATCAAAATATTTTTTTTTTACAAAAAAAAACCGACTTCCAAAAAAGAAAATACACTAAAAATTCAAAAATAACTTTAATTTCGGAAGTCGGTGTTTGTATTTTATTTTTTCGTTATTTGACACCGACTTCTGAAATTAAAGTTAATTTTTAATTTTTGTGCATTTTCTTTGTTGTTTTTTTTTGTAAAAAAGTTTTTTATTTTTCACTATTTAGTTGTTATACCCCAGAATTAAAACCCCAATAACGTGGAACGTGGAATTTAAACACTCGTAATTGGAGAAACCCAAAACGTCATCTAACTATACATATTTTTTGTTTTTGTTCAGTTTCTCAAAAAGCGCTTAAGCAATTTCGATAAAATTTATAAGGGACCATCTCGGGAGTATGTTCTTTCGGATAAAAAAAAAATTTTGAAAATCGGTCCACAACTGACGGAGAAATCGGCAGACATACATAAAAAAAAAACATACATACAGTCGAACATAGAACCTCCTCCTTATTCGAAAGTCGGTTAAAAAAGGATAGGACTGTAGGATAACAGTGAATATCTTCCACGTCATATCTAGATACGTGGTATTTGTTCAAATCCTACATACTCCATGTCTTGCACTCCATTATTTTCTATCTAGAATACCTTATGTGCCATTTAGACATCACTTATTGAAAATCACTGAAAATCACAATCACAATCTGTGACTCACTGAAAATCACAATCTGTGACTCCCGCATTCCCCTAAAACTTAAGAGGAAGATTTATAAAACAATGGTCAGACCTGCTGTCTTGTATGGTTCAGAATGTTGGGCCACAAAAGGGATGAATGAAAAGCAATTGCATGTAGCTGAGATGAGAATGCTAAGAGCGATGTGTGGTGTTACGCGCATGGATAGAATTAGGAATGAGTCTATAAGAGGAAGTCTGAAAGTGGCACCGCTGACTGAAAAATTGTGTGGAAATCGGTTGTCGTGGTATGGGCATGTGATGCGGAGGAATGAAGAAAATGTCGTGAGGAAAGTCTTGTGTATGGATGTGGATGGCTATAAGAGTAGGGGAAGGCCAAAGAAACGATGGTCGGACTGTGTGAAAGAGGATATGGGTAAAAAGGGGGTGACTACAGAGATGACGACTAATAGAGGAGTATGGAAGAAAAAGACATGTTGCGCCGACCCCAAATAAATTGGGATAAGGGCAGGAGAATGATGATTATTGAAAATCACACGCAACCTGTAGGTACCTTTTTTATGGTAGGAAATCATCCAATGACATCTCCCGCTCTAGGTGGAGCGGGAGGGCGTGTCAGACTCTTACTGACTAAAACCCAGCCCTGTTCCTTCCCGCCTCGTTGGTGTACAGTCACGTGCAAAAATATGTACACAAGCAAACTTTACTTGTAAGCTCGAGTATCTTAAATTAACGGTTTTAAGATACTCGAGCGTAAATAAAGTTTGCTTGTATACATATGTTTGCTTGTGACTGTACTTTCTAGTGGCTGCAACTCGCAAGTACTACTGCTAAGCAATGAGGTCATAGGTTTGATTCCCGGTTCCGACAAAAAGCTATTGGGTTTTTCAATCTCGAATTTCTGCCTGAAGTCTGAATTTGCGCCCGGTTGATGGATTGCCATGTGATAGGTTCAGCCTCTATTACATGGGATATGAAGATAACTGCCGCCGGCACCTGGGTCAACTGTTCATTTCCCTTCTAGGAATAAAGGGGTGATGTGTCTTTGGGAAAAGTTTCGTTAGTTAATCTCAAAGAAGTTTAAATAATTCAGAACTAGCGTCCTGCCTTAGCTTCGCACGGGTACAAATTATACACCTAAACCTTTTTCATGAATCGCTCTGTATATTGGCGAAAACCGCAAGAAAATCCGTTCAGTAGTTTTTGAGTTTATCGCGAATAAACAGACAGACAGGCGCGGCGGCAATGGGTATGTATTGAAGGCGCTATTAACTGCCAATTACCTTGAGTGGTTAGCTTGCGTATTCTGTGCTGAGCTCACGTAACGTACGTCCACCCAGTAATAGGACTCGCCCATTAAGGAGCGCTGTCCCAAATTAGACGCGTTATTAATTTATTATACATATAACAACAGGTATTATACTAAAACATGTATACTAAAATATAACTAATTAAATAACCTTTAACATGGTTTTTAGTTTAATTAAAATACGCTTTATAGTTTTTGTGATTCTCAATTTTTTATCCGCGTTAGACATAACTTTACAAATTAATTACACGAAGTTATAAAAACATAATGTCAAATATTCACATATCAAATTACGAAAAAAATTGTCTAGAGAAACATGTATTTTTTTTAAAGAAATAAATCTAGTCGTTTAGACGTGATGTTCAATCAAAAAACTTATTTACATAAAAATACAACAGACTTCCAAAAACAGTGCAAAATAACTTTAATTTCGGAAGTCAGTGTTTCTGGTTTTGTCTTCGATTTTTGACACCGACTTCCGAAATTAAAGTTATTTTGCACTGTTTTTGGAAGTCGGTTCTATTTTTTTTTGTAAGAAAGTTTTTTTTTCACTTTTTAGTTGTGGCACATTAAACTGTGTTAACAATTCATAGAAATACGATCGCAGCAATCGCAGTTGATTTACTGTCAATTTTTGAAGAGTTGCGTTGTCTGTTTCCGAAACCCATCATCAGATCTATATGAAATTTAAATGGGACCATCTCGGAACAAAGCCCTTTCGAAAAAAAAAAAGAATTTTGCATATCTGTCAATATATGACGGAGTAATCCCCGAATAAACAATTAAAAAAAAAACAACCGACTTCAAAAAAAAAATACACTAAAAATTTCTAAATAACTTTAATTTCGGAAGTCGGTCTTTGTATTTTTACTTCTTCGTTATTTGACACCGACTTCCGAAATTAAAGTTATTTAGAAATTTTTAGTGTATTTTTTTTTTGAAGTCGGTTGTTTTTTTTTGTAAAAAAGTTTTTTATTTTTCACTTTTTAGTTGTTATACCCCAGAACTAAAACCCCAATATAATGGAACGTGGAATTTAAACATTTGGAGAACACCAAAACGTCATCGAGGTACACGTATTTTCCGTTTTTGTTCAGTTTCTCAAAAAGTGCTGAAGCAATTTCGATAAAATTTATTTGGGACCACCTCGGGAGTATATTCTTTCAGATGAAAAAAGAATTTTGGAAATTGGTTCACAACTGACGGAGAAATCGGGTAACATACATACAAAAAAAAAAAAAAAACATACAGACGAATTGAGAACCTCCTCTTTTTGGAAGTCGGTTAAAAATCATTAGAAGTCGTATAACTGCGCCGTAAACAATTACATAGCTCCGAGGTGCACTGCCGTGGCGTAAATAAAGCAGAACGCTAACGGTGATCAGTGTGCAGCGTGTGTTGCCCACAGTCTAATAGCCACGGAGCGGAGCCGCTACGCTCAGAGAAAAGTAGCTAACTCTTATCATAATGTTGTATGTTTAAGTGTTCGTCGGAACATGCAATTATTCTCATTACCTACCATCCACTAGTAACTAGTTAAAGAGTATGTAAATAGATACTAATTGGAGGTGTATTATAGAAATTTTATATGTAGTAGGTTGTACTTGGAACAATAATTCCAAGGCACAAGGTTTTCTTACATGATTAGGTGGTTTTAAACGTGAGACAGTAGGCTGTTTAGGCAAAACTTTGGATTTTATATCCGTTTTTTTACTATTTTTTTTCCTTTAATTTCGGCTTCGCATGGTTTTTGCATTTAGCCAGTGTCAAGTTAAGAAAGTATGTAGTTTTAGATACAGAATACTGTCACTTTTTCCCATTAGAATGCAGATGTAATACATTCTAATGTTTTTTTTGCAGTAATTGGCAACAAATGTGTCGAGTCAGCCTTCTCGGCAAACTTCGCTGAGTTAGAGTCAATACTACGACAAAATTCTCAGCTTTATTTTACTGAGATCGCGCCTGTTTCAATGATTCCACATATTGTCCAGTTGCGTAAACACTTGAGAAACAAAACTACACCAATTTTACATCACAATATCCACTAGGAATCAATTTGCGAATAATTAAAACAGCCACTGAACTGCACTCGAGAAAATCCCGCCAAAAACTCTTTTATAGTATGTTCATAAAAACATGAATACGTAGGTACAAAATACGAATCGAATAAGTGCCCAGACGCTCTAACCGTTTATCTATCACTAGCTGTACCCCACAGTTTCACCCGCGTATAATTTTCCAAATTTTCTCGTAACGATAACCCTTTTACGTCTCTCACATTCTTATACTCGTAAAGTTTGTTTGTTTATCTAAGTACAATGAAGACAGCAATAAACAGCAAGCTGTGAGTCGGTAACCAGTAGGTATTTTAATGGCTATTACAAGTAATGCGTTATTAAATTAATTCACCGCGATTCAGGCAATTTGGGTCGCCATTACTTGTGGGAACGATAATGTCATGTATCTCTCCTTTCCCTCAATTAAGTTTTTAGCTCAAGTGCGATTATGTGATTAGTTTATATACCTACTCTAGGTCGGTGATATCCACTTAAACTTCTTCTTTAAATTCATCAGCCTGCCTTTAAAATATTATTTATAGGTAACTCCTTACGATGTTGTTAGTCAGGTTGAGGACCGAATTATTTTAGGCCCCTTTAAATCTCGATCTACCTGTGTTTAGAATTTCTGTTTATCTATATTAATATTATAATGAGTTAAAGTTTGTGAGTTTGTAGCGGGTAATCTCTGGATCTACTGAACCGATTTTGAAAATTCTTTTACCAATAGAAAACCACGTTACTTGTGAGTGTCATAGGTTTTAATTTTTTGAAATCCACGCTGACGAAGTGCTAGTGTAGATATAACCTCAGATGGGGTGAAGACCCCGTTCTTTTAAGAAACTTCACATTTGCCATACTTTTGAATGGGACACCTTAGTGGTTTTCATGACTTAAAATATCCTATCTAAGTACATCGAAACCAACACGAATCCCCGGCCGTCAGCTGTTATCCGGTCAGCCTAGGTTGTGCCCATAGATTACTATACTATTTAAGGCGCTATTAAATACCAACGACCTTGTGTGGTTAGCTTCCGTGTTCTGTGCTGAGCTCACGTAACGCGTCGTACGTCCACCCAGTAATAGAACTCGCCCATCAAGAAGCTTGTCCAAAATTAGATGCATTTTAATTTATTATACATAAAACAACAGATTTTATACTAAAACACGTATACTAAAATATAAATAATTAAATGACCTTTAAAATAGTGAAGATATCATATAAATACGCTTTATAATTTTTGCGTGATTCTCAATTTTTATCCGCGTTAGACATCATCGCCTAGCCTTTTCCCAACTATCTTGGGGTCGGCTTCCAGTCTAACCGGATGCAGTTGAATACCAGTATTTTACATGGAGCGACTGCCTATCTGACCTCCACAACCTCACAGTTACTGGGTAATACGATATCCCTTGGTAAGACTGGATGTCAGACTTTCGTGCTTCTGACGACCCGTAACGACTGTCAAAGATCCGCGATTGACAGCCGGGACCAACGGCTTAACGTGCTTTCCGAGGCACGGAGGAGTCTCGATATGTAAAGATGGTCACCCATCCACGGACCAACCCCGGCAAGCGTAGCTTAACCTGATGGATCGACCCGTGCGGCTGTTATTACTTTAGCCACGATCATCATCACCCATCCGCGTTAGACATAACTTTACAAATTAATTACACAATGTTTTAAAAATATAATTTCGAATATTCACATATCAAATTAAGAAATAAATTGTCTAAAGCAACATATATTTTTTGCAACGAAATAAAACTGGTTGTTTAGACGTGACCTTCAATTAAAAATCATTAAAAGTCGTATAACTGCGCCTTAATAGAGAGTCGTACCTTATATCCTGATATACGGCCTAAGCAATCGCCAATCGAGCAGAAATGTTAGCCGCTCAGGCTAACATTTTTGCTCGACATGTCATCAAATGGAATAACTTCTATCTAATAACAATACCAACTTCAATTCTTTGAATAGCAAAAGTAAAAGCGACAAAGAAGCAATAACGGTCAGTTTGAATGCGCGGATGACACCCGCCGCCATTGACGACTGTCATTACCGGTCCATGTGAAATCAGACTGGTCCGATCAGTCATAGTAGGTACTGTTTCTTTCTAACGCTGTCTGTACTTATGTGTTAAATTGTAAGGCGTAAGAACAGATTACTGCTTATCATCTACTAAATTATGAAGAGAATCATAGCGAAAATGGTAGAGTGGTATAGACGCCATTTGCTCGAGGTTCGATTCTCATATTGGGACGCAACGCAACGTAGGTTAATCAACAATCAGTTATGTTCTGCTGTGAAATTTTTGGTGATATTTTGAAATTTGTCTCAAAGTAATGTCTTAGGGCAGTCCAGTTCAAGTGTACTGAAAGATTTATATAAAATTGTATATATATATAGTCATCGGTAGGTACTGGTCGCAAACCGGTTTCCTGAAAGTCTATTTAAATTATTGTTTTTTGTGAAATAAGTTCTCGTGTCAAACTGATTTAATCGACAGCATTAATTTAATTTAATCACACCTGTTGGCTCAGAATTTGTCAGAGTATTCATTTGAAAATGTTTATTTTGTTGAACCTTTCAAAGACTGGGTCTATGACCTAAGGGCAAAGATATGGGTAGATATTATGCCAATCGATTGATCGACGACCGATATCATCATCCAAACGTCGGTCGAAGGTAGAATCAGATCTGACAGTATCGATCGATAATTCTTATCTGCTACACTAAATCAAAACCAAAGTTAAAAACATCAATCGGCCAATGTCGATAAATAACTAATATAATTTGAAAGTCTCAGCTTAAGGGCCTACCTCCCCGTGAGTGGCGCCCTCATTGAATAAAAATTTGTATCTTAGCATAGAAAATAAAGATTAAAGAATCCTATATTGCGTTTGTTACAAATAGGATAAGTTATTTTTAAAAACGGCCGTTTTTGATATTTTTGATTAAGTACTACTTTGGATACGTAACACTTTGAGTCCTGTTTTAACAAAGTAAAAATATCTTAAGCTCTTTGTAACAAACGCAACTTAGGATTTTTTAATCTTTATTTTCTACGCTTTGCTACGATTTTTTATTCAATGAGGGCGCCACTTGGCGGTTTAATACGCCTTAATCAAAGTCTAAACAGTCCGAAAATAAGCGCCTGCACCGATTTGTATCACGATAACATGCTAGGCACGCAGTCCAAGGCCACGATCCGGCCTTGGCAGCTTGATAATGAACCTGCCGATCCTGCTACCAGAGATATGCTAATACAGTTTCTCCTGTTCAGATATACATTGCATTGTAATTGACAGATTATAACATTGTGCCCGAGATTCTTGTCTCAAATTCTGTGTAAAGATTACCATAAACATAAATCAATTTAATAATTTTCCTTTTAAAGTAGGTATACTTTAAAAGGAAAATTATTAAATTGATTTATGTTTGACAGGGCATCAATTAATAACTAGCAATACAATTTTTAGCCGCATGCTCCAGAAGAAGGGTATTTTTTTGTTTTGAGAAAATTCACTGCGCCAGATTTTCCAGCAACCTTACTTTTTTATGGTTGATAGGCACGCGTTTGACCACTATCACCACTGAGTTTTCTTAATTTTTTTTGGACATTGTTCAAACGCAGTGTTACCTCATATGAAGATGCCTTTTAATTCTTAATTACATGTGGTTATGACAGATAGGTACCAATACAAAATAGAGGTAATAAACAATGAAGTTAGTAAAGTCGCTAAATTTGGCGGCAAAAACTTGGTTGTTTGACAACCATAGCATAGTGCATCTTGAAACTTAAGGCGCTATTAACTGCTAATGATCTTGAGTGGTTAGCTTGCGTGTTCTGTGCTGAGCTCACGTAACGCGTCATACGTCCACCCAGTAATAGGACTCGCCCATCAAGGAGCGCCAAAATTATTAGACGCATTATTAATTTATTACACATAAAACAACAGGTATTAAAATAAAACACTGAGACTAAATTATAAATAATTAAATGATCTTTAAAATGGTGAAGGTTTCATAAAAATACGCTTTATAGTTTTTGCGTGATTCTCAATTTTTTGTCCGCGTTAGACATAACTTTACAAATTAATTACACTATGTTATGAAAATATAATTTCAAATGTTCTGAGATCAAATTACGAAGAAAATTGTCTAGAGTAACACATATTTTTTTCAAAGAAATAAGACTAGTCGTTTAGACGTGATGTTCAATTAAAAACCATTAAAAGTCGTATAACTGCCCCTTAAGGCGCTATTAACTGCTAATGACCTTGAGTGGTTAGCTTGCGTGTTCTGTGCTGAGCTCACGTAACACGTCTTACGTCCACCCAGTAATAGGACTCGCCCATCGAGGAGCACTGTCCGAAATTAGACGCATTATTAATTTATTATACATAAAACAACAGGTATTATACTAAAACACATATACTAAAAGATAAATAATTAAATGATCTTTGAAATGGTGAAGGGTTTTATAGTTTTTGGGTAAATCTCAATTTTTTGTCCACGTTAGACATAACTTTACAAATTAATTACACTATGTTATAAAAATATAATTTCAAATATTCACGTATCCAATTACGACGGCAATAAAATTGTCTAGAGTAACATATTTTTTTTTCAAAGAAATAAGACTAGTCGTTAAGACGTGATGTTCAATTAAAAACTATTAAAAGTCGTATAACAGCGCCTTAAGTTATGATCATAGAGAAATGTCTGATATACACATTCAATAGACGATTTTCTACTTAAATATTATTTATCTAGATACTAATTCATTATTTAAATACTGAAAACGAACCTTCATAATATCGACGTCGATCACAACTCACACAAAACACTTCGTCCAGGCACTAACTATGCAATTGCAGTCAAAAAACCGTCTGCACTGATAAAAAAATACGATTTTTGAGCATACAACACTAGAATTAATAGGTAGAACAGTAACAACAGCAATAATCTGCCGTTGGTTGGTTGTGGAACGCGAAATAGGTCACCTCTTGTCTTTATACTAACCCCCACTAGCGTTTGCTTCGGCTTGGTATCTTGAACAGTTAGCAAGACATCGTCGGCAGTCGTAGTAAATTACTGGTTACTATCGTACCTGCTTCCTTTATCAGGGGAGTCAGGCGGGAATTGGCTGCTTATGAGGATTTAGTTATTATTAAATTTCGTGGAAGATGTTTTGTGAACTATCTTTTGCAATCAAAGTGTTAAAAATTTTCAAGATAAAATGTATTGGAGATTATAATGCAGGAATGACCACCAACTTGCGTCTTTCAATTTATTATGAGTAATTATTTGAGTTTTTTGATAAAAAAAATGTCATTTGACTTGGAAGCTACGCCTCTTCATTTGACGGAATCGTATAGTTTGGTCGATTAGGGATTAAAAAGAAACTGCCAAGTTTATCTGAAAATAGTTTTAAAAAACTTATATAATTAAGACATTAAGCACATTAATGAACACACACACACACACACACACACACACGCACGCACATTATTTTTTTTTTTTTTTTTTTTTTTTTTGGCATTAAGTCCGCCTTTGTACATTTGTGTTGCATGAAGTTTTAATAAATAAATAAATAATTAATCTTTTTCTAACTAAATAATTTTACTGTCATTTTTCTCGTGAAGTAATCTGTCATACTTGTATCATTTTCAGTCATGCAGTTAAACTTTGCGTTAAGTGTCAAATTAAACAAGATCATTATCAACAGGCGATACAGTACGGCGATAGCGCGACACTTGATGCTTTTTTAAGATTTTGTGATTTCAAACTTAATAAATTGTCCAACGGAGAAATTAACGATGTACAATAAAATAGGAGTACATTAGCCGAGTATTAACAAATTATGTCATCCATGTATTAGAGAGCGCCTTTTTTCTTCGGCGCACGAGTCAGCGACTCCAGCGCACGCCAACTGGAAATCGTCGCCGTTGACCGGTGACAGCGACGCAGTATTTTCACACTAGTTTTTACTTTTGTTGCGACTAGGCTGTTCTGGTTTACGACTCTATGGTACGTGTAGGGCGGACAGAGGTGCAAGTATGCTGGGTAGGTGACTAGACACACCTACACATACAGGACAGTAAATACACGTATACAGGTCAAATAGCATTTGATTCCTGTGAAAACTTTCCATGTAAAATTTTGACGGCACGGTTGGCGCAGTGGTTGAGCGTTCGGCTGCTGCGCTGTGTGTCGCGGGTTCAATCCCCGAACGTAACAAATATTTGTATGGCCTACAGATAGTTGTTCCGGGTCTGGGTGTCTTGTGTATGTGAGTTTAAATGTTTGTGAACGCACCCACGATACAGGAGTAATACCTTAGAGTGTGGCAATGTTTAAAAAAAAAATTGGTACTATGTACTTACAAAGTTCCTCATAGAGACCTCTAATTGTTGAAGAAAGAGAAATAATCACAGGTCTACCAAAAAATTAATTTCGTGTTCCCTTCGGTTTCTTTGCGAGATTTTGGGATATAAAACTCACAGAGAATGAAGTCAATAGTGTATCAGATTGACTCTAGTTATTGTAGTATGTATACTTGCATAGAGTACAATTGGTTATGTGATATAATTACCAATAATGTTGGAATATGTATTTGCTATTAAATGTATAAAAGTGACAGGGAGTTCTTTGCCCAGCAGTGCGATATTGCGGCGAGAGACTTATGAAGTTGCTGTTCTAAAAAACGGGTCACTTAGTGCTGTGATAATTTCGGATTGACTTGAAATTTAAGTTTAAATAAACTTAATATTTAAGGCCTGTTATATCCGTTTTCGATTTTTAACCGACTCCACAAAAAGGAGGAGGTTCTATGTTGGACTGATTTTCAAAATTCTTTTTTTTTTTATCCGAAGGAGGATGCTCCACAGGTGGTCCCATACCAAGTTTATCGAAATTACTTTAGCGCTTTTTGAAAAAATCAACAAAAACATAAAATGTACATACGTAGATGATGTTTTGGTCTCCTCCAATTACGAGTATGTTCAAATCCTATGTTCTATGTTCTTCCTTAATTTCATTTCCTAGCATTGTATAATCAAGGCTCATAACCTACAAAAGATCTGTCGCATACTGTAATCACGCCTTCCGCGTGGCTAGCTTTACGAGGCCTTAGCTATGCACATACTGACTTGCGCGTGGCTGCTGCTGCTCTCGAATGTGCACGTCATCATGCTTTTCCACCTCACCTTTGTAAACTCCGTCTGATTTTGACAACCACACTTGTTAGCGCACGTACAGCCGCTTTGCTCATGCCTAGGTGTCAAAATCAGCGGAGAAGCTTATCATCCATCTTTGACACGCTGGACATTGTTCCCAGGGTCCCAGATCCGGATTCCCACATCTGGATTCCTAGTTTCGGAGGGAAGATTTGGAGCCCAAAGCACCGAGCACCACCTACATCGTACCCTATCGCAGCCATCCCGCCGCAAAACATCGTGCCGCCGCCACCAGGCTGCTCGCCACGTCGGCACGCACTACGCCGGGTGCTGATTTGCCCGCGTGGTACCTGCCGGCCGTCGCCTTCCGGGCCCTGACGACCTACGAGTCGGCGGCACGCTCCACGCCGGGTATCCAGTTACCCGCGTGGTCTCAGCAGGCCGCCTCCGAGCCGGCTAGACCAGCTGCCGGCCGGTCCATCCTGGTTCCTGTCGACCCTGCGAGCCGGCGCTGCCACCTGTCGGCCAACACCTCCGGGGCAAACGCAACGTGGCTTCCCCGAGACACCAAGGCTGAGCCAGGGCAGTAGCGTGCTATCTCCCGGGGAATATTAAAAGATTGTGACTGCAAACCTACCCACACCCTTTCTCTATTCTTTTAAATATATATTTTTAACGTTGACCGAGGTACGTGTTGTTCTTTTTCATCCCACGTAGGCTCCTTACGTCACACTGGCGTTATAGGAAGAATCGTAACTTTAATATGAGGTAACAACTAAAAAGTGAAAAAAAGAAAATACACTTAAAGTAACACACAAAAAATAACTTTAATTTCGGAAGTCGGTGTCAATTAACGAAGAAATAAAATACAAACACCGACGGACGAAATAAAAGTTATTTTTCAATTTTAAGTGTGTTTTCTTTTTTGGATGTCAGTTGTATTTTTTGTAATAAGGTATTTTTTTTGGGTTTTTAAGGGTTTAACCATTTTTGTAAGAAATCTAAGAAAACTCGTATTATTTTGAAATATGAGTTCTAACGTTGAAACACGTCCACACCGTTGGAGACGCACTCCAACGGTTTGCAATATTAGTGACGTATACGGACTAAGAACTGCTAACGAATGAGCTGTGTATTTTTGTTTCAATCGCGTTATTTTAGGAAATATTACCTCACAAATAACCCTTCTCCTCCGGGTGGTTAAGGGATAAAATTTACAAAACGTAGTTCCATACTCGTGGGTATAATAAGCCTAACTTAAAACCAGTCTCATATTAAGGGCAACAAAATAAATGTTGACTAGTGAATCAATAGGTATTTAATAAAGAGGATAGTTGCAGGTTGTGCTACTTAGTACCTATAGGGAAATCTTATAAACCACGAGTGTATTAAGTGCTTCCCTTCGCAGACGACTGTTGCAACTTCCGCGCGGCTGGAAAAGTTATTCGATGGTAATGATTTGTGGCAGTGCTGGAGTGGCAACCAGTCCGCTGCTGGTAAGCCGTGTTCGTGTCAAAAAGGCGTTGATTAAAGCCCGTGAGAGCGCTCGCTTGTGGTTATTTGTCGCATAGCTTCAATAATGTATTGCTCTAAGACTTCCGAGAGTTAATTGACTGTATTTTGCAGACTATCCGGATATTCTGAATTATAAATAATCCACGTATTCTTTTTTTCATAATATGTGTAGGTAAGTCTGTCAACCAGTCATCTTAAGCTGTATAGTCGTGTTACCCAGTTGCTAGGTGATGGAGATTCGATTGTACCGGGGATGAACTGCAATTTGCATTTTCTCTTCTACAATTCTTCAAGCTGTCCTCAAGTCATCATATTGTCAACCGATCCTAAGGTCAGCAACCTCCTCTAATTGCAGCTCCAGCACCTCAATCATTCTGAAAGTGAGCGTAATGAAGCTCGAAGCACCAGGAAGGCGAGTGCTCAGCCTTATGTAAACTTATGGCGTTTTATTTCGTTTCATGGTGTTCCTCTTCCGCCATCACCATTTTGAACGACGTAATGTCAGATTGATTTTTTTAAATAGAGGGCTTGGTTATTATTTTCTTTTAAGTTTTAGTGATTGTTAAAACCGTGGTTATTTCGTGGATACGGCGACAGGACAAGCCTTTATATGAGTAATGTAACTCAAATATAAAATGCCAGAAACATCATTATCAAATAATGGTGATTGACAAAATTTTCTCTAACTTCATAATCAAAATAATGGTGCTTGAAAAAATTTCGACAATGCTACCACCAAAAGCAGGCACTTTTAATTAAGATTTTAGATAAAAAAAAATTAGTTCTAAAACCAAAACCCGGCTTCAAAAAAATGCATTCTGAAAAGTATGGAAAAATATTCTTAAATATTCGACGGTGTCTATCTGAATGTTTAGAGGATAGCCGTGTTCGTAGGCCACCTTGCCATAAAGATTTCATAATACTGTTATATATTGTTGTGTTAACAACTTGCAAGTGAAATACGACCCTAAAAATTACCATGTCTAAGAATATTTTTATAGATATAGTGATAAGTTGGGAGTTATATTTTATAAGAAAGTGTTTGTTTGAAATGTGCTTAGTAAGCCCTTCCGTTTGATACCCAACACGGCACCTTTAAAAAAAGACGGGGTTTGGCTGTGTCGTGGACACAGCCGTTTGTTACGTGAATACGTCTACGTAACGGGAAGACAAAATCAGGGGACACAGTTTGGTGTTGCAGCTCCATTTCGTATAACTTTTGACTCGGAGCAGCTACGACATTCGTTTTAGTTCCTTCGACAGCTTTAAATGGAAATCTCGAAACGCAGCAAAATTTCCTCAAAATGGCGGCGCTTCTCCCTCCACCGAGCGCAATGATTCACAGTTCTCACTTAGTGTACCTAACAAATTCTTTGATCCTTTAACTATCCAGTGGTGTAATTAAATATTGGATGGAGATGATAGAAATATAGCTACAACATCAAACTGTATCCCCCGATTTTGGTATCATTGGGTTTTTTGGATTGCTTAACTATGGAAGCAAATTTAACGACGTATGAAATTCTCGTCAATCCTTTTTGGAACGAAGTTCCTTATCGCGCGTTGTGAAAGGGGGCTAGACGGAAAAAATTCTTACGAAAAGTTGTCACGACACTAATGAGGCTGTCCATCCAAAAAGATTAGGTTGGAAAAACAATCTAATAAAAACTTCTTGTATTTTTGGTGGGTAGGTACAAAGTTTGCAAGCAGATCAAGCATTATCAAACATTATTTGTTATAGTTGTTGTTATTGCTAAAGAGTTGAGTTGAGCTGAGCTAAGCTGAGCTGAGCTGAGCTGAGCTGAGCTTAGCTGATCTGAGCTGAGCTGAGCTGAGCTGAGCTGAGCTGAGCTGCGATGAGATGAGATGATGAAGTATAACTTCTTACGTGCGTGCGTGTGTGCGTAGTTAATAATAATAAAAAATATTATAAATTAAAAAAAATAAAATTATATTACAATTCCTTCACTAATTAATCGAAAGGAACTTCGTTCCATCCGGGTGTCCCTTGACACCTCTCAAGTTTTTTATTCATTAATTTGTCTTCTAGAGGCTGCCGAATTTGGTTTAGTGTGACGCCGCATAGCCTATAACCAGCGGATGATCAAGACTCTTTCAACGATACTCATTTCTGCTTGGGGGTCGCGAAAAAAAGTGGGTGGGTTTTAGTCAGTAAAAGTCTGACACGCCCTCTCGCTCTACCCAGAGCGGAAGAAGTCATTGTATGATTTACCAACCCCACAAAAAAAAGATACTCATTTGTCAAATTATGATAATTAGAAGTTATGAGGGAACAGATGAACATACATACAAGTCAACATCATAACTCTCCATTTTGCTTCGCCATAGTCGGGCAAAAAGTAAAGCCCTTCCCGATCAGCCGCTATTTATGTTGCAATACCTACCTACCTACACTCAACATTGAATTTAGTTTCCTTTGCTTGTCATCTTGGGCTAAGAAGTAAATGACCGTTGAAATTGCTATTCGTATTCAGTGAGCTTGCATTTATAGTTTGAAGCTAGCGCCTTCAAGCAGATATAAAGCAAAAGTGTAGTACAGGCTGTTTGATTAGTAGGTATAACTTAGCATTAAATAAACAGATTATAAAGTTTCCACTGCTGGAATAAAGGCTCGCTCACTAGGAGACAGACTAGGCCCTAATCCACCTCGCGAGCCGTGTACGGGTTGGTGGATGTCACACGTCTTCGTTTTTTTTTATTGAAGTTATACTTCTTTTGGCGCGTTAGGGAAAAATGATATGCCTAGGAGTAGCGGATAAATTGTGAACATGAGTTACCGTACCCCCGGGCACTCAGGCAGGGAAGGAACAGGGGTGGGTTTTAGTCAGTAAGAGTCTGACACGCCCTCTCGCTCCACCCAGAGCGGAAGAAGTCATTGGATGATTACATGCCACAAAAAAAAGGGAAAAAATATGAGAGTAAATTTCTACGATGCGCGTGTTATAATTTTTCTGAATAAGTATGTGTAGCTATGTAACCAGATGTATGTAATATTCGTTACTCATTTATTTATCTATTGATCGTCTATTGATCGTCTATTGATCGTCTATTGATCGTCTATTGATCGTCTATTGATCGTCTATTGATCGTCTATTGATCGTCTATTGATCGTCTATTGATCGTCTATTGATCGTCTATTGAAAGTCTACTGAAAGTCTATTGAAAGTCTATTGAAAGTCTATTGAAAGTCTATTGAAAGTCTATTGAAAGTCTATTGAAAGTCTATTGAAAGTCTATTGAAAGTCTATTGAAAGTCTATTCATCATCTATTGATCGTCTATTGATCGTCTATTGATCGTCTATTGATCGTCTATTGATCGTCTATTGATCGTCTATTGATCGTCTATTGATCGTCTATTGATCGTCTATTGATCGTCTATTGATCGTCTATTGAAAGTCTATTGATCGTCTATTGAAAGTCTATTGAAAGTCTATTGATCTTCTATTGATCGTCTATTGATCGTCTATTGATCGTCTATTGAAAGTCTATTGAAAGTCTATTGAAAGTCTATTGAAAGTCTATTGAAAGTCTATTGAAAGTCTATTGAAAGTCTATTGAAAGTCTATTGAAAGTCTATTGAAAGTCTATTGAAAGTCTATTGAAAGTCTATTGAAAGTCCACTGAAAGTCCATTGAAAGTCCATTGAAAGTCCATTGAAAGTCCATTGAAAGTCCATTGAAAGTCCATTGATAATCTTTTGAAAATCTATCTATCCATCCATTTATTTACCCATTTATTTACCCATTTATTTACCTATTTATTTACCTATTTATTTACCTATTTATTTACCTATTTATTTACCTATTTATTTACCTATTAATTAATTAATAATTAATTTACCTATTTATTTACTTACTTATTAATTTGCTTATTTACTTACTGTGAATGTGGTGTTTTAAGGAAGGGATTTATTAAGAAAAGCACAAAGACAAGAGTATGTATTTATTTCCAATAGGCTTGTCATCAATCGAAATCTAATTGCCTGTTCGCAAAACTAGGTCTCCGTTGAGAAGAACGGCAAGAAACTCCACGGTAGCTCTCTTTTATTATTATATCGACACATCATAAATAATCGTTTATCGCAATAAATCTTATTAAAGGATGTATCACCTAAGCCATATTTACAACGATAAATATCTTGTGGTATATAACAACCACTATCGTAGTAGTGTTTATAACACAACGTTAAGTAACAATATACATAACTTTACATTACATGGCTCATATATATGATATAAATATACATCAACATCATTAATAAATCAACAATAGTCAGAATAATATCATACCTTGAGAGCAGCTCCACTAAGGTTCCGCTCTTTTATACCCGTTAACAAACAAGTATGATTCACAAGTGACAGTTGAGTAATATCAGTCTTTGACTTATAGGAAAATAAGTTTGTTTCAAAAAATTCATTTAGTAAATTCATTAATTAATCTTAACAATTCAATATAAAAAGATAATAATTATGTAAAAATTATATATAAATTACGCGCGCACACCGTCACAAAAAACCGACACCCTGAAGTTAGCTAGAACCGACACTATGAAGTTAGCTGTATTCTGTGGTTCATGAAATTGTTTTCCTTTTGTAAACTTTGTGACAGTTTGGTTTTTTATCTTATTACTCCAAAGAAATATAACTCCCAACGTGCGTACATAAGTAGGTACACACACACTTTTTTTTACAGATCATACCGGTTTCCTTAAGATGGTTTCCTTTAACGTTTAGAGAGCAGTGGCTATAAATTATAATACACAAAGTCTTTACTTTCTGCCTGGGTTCGAAACCACGACCTCCTTATCACTGAACCTCATACTCTGGGTACTTTCGTTTACTTCAATAATAATTTAAAAAAAAAAGTGTGTGTGTACTTATGTACGCACGTAAGAAGTTATACTTCTTTGGCGTAACAAGGTAAAAAACAAAACTGTCACAAAATTTACAAAAGGAAAAGAATCGAATCATTCTTCATGAACCACAGACTATAGCTAACCTCAGAGTATCGGTTCTAGCTAACTTCAGGGTGTCGGTTTTATGTGACTGTGTGCGCGCGCATCGTAAAAATTTACTCTCATCATTTTTCCCTAACGCGCCGAAAGAAGTATAACTTCAAAAAACTTTTTTTCATACATTCTTATACGGACAATCCTCAGTCACGTCTCAAGCTTCGCATGAAGCTTCAGTGTTACTTTGATAATTTTGTTGCAATTCTTGTTGTTGTTGTTGTTATTGTTGTGTGTTTTGTTGTTCTTGTTAGACTTACTATAGGAGTCATTCCAATCCTTGATATAAACATGACATAATCGCATTGCGTCAACGGCCTCGCTGGTATTGTGATGTCCCCTGTTCTATTCCCGGGTTGAGCAATGTTGTTGAGTTTTCTGGAATTTCTCACTAGATTTATGTGCCCGGTTGAATGCAATATTTAGGCTTGCCCTATATTGGATGCATATCTAAATGTATGTGGTAAATATAAATTGTATGGCGAAATTCAGGTATCAGAATACACCTCAGATACCATATTGCGGAAAATTTTGTTGCCAATCGATTAGGAACAGGACTTTGATCTGTCAGTACTTTAGTCTCGTCTCAGGCAGTTTAATCATAAATGCAATCTGTTGTTAAAAAGGAAGTGCTCCGCGACGCTGGTGTATTAATTCGTGATCATGGTTTATTTTCTCTATAATACCGGATGACTAGGTTATATCCGAGTAACGATCGCGGTGTGAGTGCACGCGACCAATTAACTGTAGTTCCTAGAAGATATTGATATAACCTACCTGGTTATTAAATAAAATAATGCTAGTAGGAATCAGAACAGTTAAGATCTGCTGATTTGTGTTGTATCTGTACAACAGGTAATAGCCTAGCTAGATTGCCTGATAGCTGTTTTATTACTTACACGTCTACACATTTTAGCTATTTTAATTCTGGCAGGCGTTTTTGTTATGTTGCTCGCTACTAAGTATCGATGCAATGAGTTGAGTAGAAAGTTAATCCAGTTTAGCATAAGCTCATAGTTTTTTGTTTCCAGAGTTTCATCTGTTTAATTCTGTCTAGAGAAAAAAAATCAATTAAGTCAACTTGCCGCAGTCCTCTGTAACAGGCTGACTTGGCGGTCAAATACCCGGCTTCTGCGTTTTTTTTTTCCTCGGTAATCCTTCAAAAGGCTCCTGGACTTTTGGGGAAAAAACCAGGTGGGGGGGGGGGGGGTGCGATTTCTATCTTACTGAAACTACTCCGGTGATCACAATCCGCACATGGACGTCTGGAGTTGTCTATTACACTGACCTTGTGAAAACTAGAACTAATTTCCGTGCGTTCAAGCGTTTTTGCCATACCTATTATTGGAATCAAATGTAACACACTGCTCACAATTTTATGACGCATTAATATTAGTGTTTTTAACTGCTGATTGGCAACTGGGTTTAACGCAGTTGTAAATACCCGCTTTGTGCCTATAAATGCAAAGCTTTGTTCTGTCTCCCGCTTGATTAGGAGGGAAGTGGAAATTATGTTTTTCTTACTCCTCCGCTGTCTTTTATTATTAATTTCGTTGCGGAACCAAAGACAGTTTAATCGTTTCTCTGGGACTCGTCGAGCTTCATTGCCTCAGAGATTTTTTCTGGTGGTCGCCATTGTTGATTCTGGCTTACAGAAGTTACAATGGTTTGGGAATAGTGTGGTGGGCTTGTCCCATCCGCACATGGAAGCTCCATGACCTCATAGGACTATCCTGAAACTCCATCTATGCAACGCCTATTCGGGCACATCCATGGACCGTAAAAGGACCTGGTCGCTGTGAACGGCAGCACGTGATCATTGGACCACCGACTGTCTTAGGACACACATAATATAATACTAGCGTACAGATACCTCATCCCATACAAAGAAACGGTACCGCCGTAACTACGGGTTTTCATCTGGCACTAGTAACTTTTGTTTTTCGTACGGGCCCGTCCTCTACACCTCGCTAGATGGTGTTAGCAGCGACGGCTTGCAATCTGAATGAATTTATATAAAGTCTTACCAATGTTTTCTCACACATTGAGTAATTATTTTAAAGTAATGTTGGCACTACATAGCAGTTTTAATATATCAAAATGTGTCTCTATTCAAATTTTAAAGAGGGAAATGGATAAACTCTAAAACTTCAAGCAGCGCCATCTATTGCGACAAGAAATATAGATGTCTAAGGATTCGTTCCAATAATCATCTAAATTTGAATTACAAGCCCATTATTCCACAATTTTATGTTTAGGGCAGTTTATTAAATAAGTAAATACAGTTTTTACTATATTTATTTTCAAAATATTAATATTACTTTAACTTCACTAAGACATCAATGCATATTACGCTATCTATAACGAAATTATCTTTGTTCGAGATGAGACCCCGTGCTTGGGATCACTCAATTGGCGGACAGAGACCCGCTCAGAGCGCCGCCGAGAGAACCTGGAGTCCCGCCTGCCGTATACTGTGCAAGCGGAGTTTCGGCAATTTAGATGACGACGCAGTTGTTTCCCAGACGCCTTCTTCTCCAAAGGCAATCGGCCTTCTCATAATTCCACGTGGCGGCCACCTTCTGGAACATCACGGTCTCACAGAAGGAAGCCATTTTCCTCCACTTATCGGTCTCTACCAGCATAGCACCCGGCTTCTGCCTACCGCATTCAGCCTGTCTTAGCCACCTTCGCCAGCCACGATTCATCCTTTACTTAGATGTTCCAAATTAATGGTTGTGCTGAAATTAAGATTTAAACTCTTGAAAACATGCACTCCGTGACCAAAGCTTCAAACGTGGTGCAGATGATTCTCGATGAGCTGAAGTCAGTTGAACTTTTACGTGGTTCAAGGAAAATCCTATGGTTGACCTTAGTCGCTTCATTACTGGGAAAGGGGATTTAGGTAAGGTTTTAGTTCATCCTCCTTACGAGCTGACACTGGAAACTAAGGCATATTTCCTTCATCGTGCTGTAATTTGGGCTGACGTAGCATTTCTTGCATCAGACCGAGAGGATTGTACGAGTCTAGGAAGGTACACAAAACAAATTATGTATCACACACCCTTCATCATTTATTTACAAAAATAGTAAATTACATAAAATATAAATAGACACTAAGTATTACTTATTTGAGCATTATTTACAAAATAAATTTTAATTATCCTTCGTACTTATAGGTAACATCAATTCTTCAAATAAGTGGCTTAATAAATTAGATACGAAGGTGTACTTCACATTATTACATTATTTTCAAATCGCCTACTTTATTTAATACTGCGAATAATATGTTACAAATTATCTTATAGCATATACACTGGGAGGCAGCAAGTTCACTTTATGGCGCTTTAGGAATTGAATAAAGTAAAAACACACGCTCGAGACGTGTGAATAACTTCACATAATACCCATAACATTGGCAGTTAATTCATTTTAGATCTTTTCGGCTTATCTCGAGTAGAGTCAACCAGGCCCTGCAGTCTCGACATAGTTAACAATCGCGTAACGTTCGAATTCGTTCGCTAAGAAATTAATGTTGCAAGTAGGCAACATTTTATGTCCTTTAATATTTTGACAAGTTAATTTAATCGTTACAAGCGATAAAAGTT
Source organism: Polia nebulosa (assembly GCA_951329385.1). NCBI lineage: Eukaryota > Metazoa > Arthropoda > Insecta > Lepidoptera > Noctuidae > Polia > Polia nebulosa. The sequence goes on from OX589596.1 coordinate 6,526,650, forward strand.
AATCATTAAGGTTTCAATAAATGATAAGTTTCATGAAAATCAATTATTTTTTCAGGTTATGACCTAAAAATTTTCCTCACAAATGAGGGAGTTTTTTAACGACTAGTAATTTAGCGAGCGGTAGCTAACGTATAAGTTTCGCTGTCAATGTCGAGACTGCAGGCCCAGAAAAGGCTCGGTTAAGCATAAATGGTAAATTTTGCCCTAAAGTTCACTAAGCTGACTCCTGTTTAAAGTTTCTAAGGCTAAAAGCCCTACTAAAGTAGATGAACCACCGCACTGAGCAACCCGCCTTGGCTCACAGTTAGCAACACGAACACTACTGACAAATCCAGAGAGTGAGACACAGCCCAGCTGTGCTATTCAATCTGCATACCCAGACCAGCTGCTTAGTGCGCTCATTTTGTATTAAATACCTATGCATTATTTGTCACTTTCTGTAGGTACTGATTGCTACAGAAGTTTAAATTTGTTTCAGATCTTTTGGTTTCGAATTGAGTTGTTTTACTCGGCCTCTGTTTTTAGTTCGTTAACACGATTTTTTGGTATTCCTCGGTAGAAAATTTTAATTGACACTAATTTTCAGCACTGTATTTATCCTTTCACTAAATAATAACATAAAATAATGCACCATGCTTACATTATTTATATAAAAAAAGAAACCTGGCTCTAAAAACTGGTTATAAAATGAAGCAGTCTTCGAGACCAATTGTAACTTTTTTATAAAATCATTTTTGGCTTAGTAAATATGAGTTGTTAAAAGAAAATCAGTTAAAACTAAAGTTGTTACCACCAGACAATTACTATGCGTTATAATAACTAGTGATGGTAATAGTGCTGCAGCTCCTCAGCATTGAGCAATGTATGCTGGACAGGGAAATCTGGAAAACGAAAATATAACACATTATAACACTTGTGACATTTAGATAAATTTCATTCAGCTTGCATCTGTATTTACAACTACAGTGTCAGAAAAACATATTAAGAGGTACTTAAAGGCTTTTTGTATGAAATCTACTTTCTACATACTCGTCGAATGATAGGAATGTAATGGCAATATCTGTCAAAACGTGAAGAAGGTTTATTATGCTCTCGTTCGTTCTCGTTAAGGCCCTTATCCGGATCCAAAGTAGTAGGCAAAAGTGCCAGAAACGGCCGTTTTTGGCACTTTTGCCTACTACTTTGGGTACGAAACATTTTGAGACCTTTTTTAACAACGTAAAAATTCTTTATCCTCTTTGTAACAAACGTGAAGTTGGATTTTTTAATATTTATTTTCTGTGCTATGCTACGATTTTTTATTCAATGAGGGCCCGCCACTGGACTGCGAGAAGGGCCTTAAGATGATTTATTAAGCTTCTTAGAGATTGCTTGCAATCGATTTGACTTTCTTGAGAGCTAACTAACGTTAGATGCATCACATATTAAATTATTCTCTTTTCATAATAATGATCGACATAAAGAAATGAATCTTTTAACGAATTAGCGTTAAACTTTTTCGAAATAAAATATCATTTTTGACAGATATTGACTTATGTAAGCGGTTGTAAATAACAAATTGCTACAGACTACATGCACATAGAATGATGTAATGAGAAAGTTAGTCCTGTAGTGGTAAAGTGTTGTTACATGGTACAGAAGACTAGCCACTCATAGTCAAGAGGAGATAGTCGCAGTCTAGAGAGGAGTCAGTCATCGTCACATACCTTCCAGTCAGTCAAGAGTCAGAGTTATCGCACTTGAACAATCTTGTTGCCTCGTAGATAGTATTTCACGTCTTGTCTTCTGTTCTGTTCTGTGGTTGTCTGTGGCTTTTCTGTGGTCGTGGTTGTGGTGGTAGTAGTAGTGGTGCTTGTGGTAGTGGTGGGTACGGGGTCGAGGAGTTCCGCGGGGAGCACGCCCAGCTCATTGTCAGACACTACAGGGGTGGGCAAGAAGGGGATCTCGCCTTTCAATAACATTTCCCGGTAAGCATCTAGATCAGCTAACTTGAACGATTCAGAGGATCTTTGTTGTTGGTTGATGTAAGCTGTGACTTTTTTCAAGTTATTGTTGATTTTCTGTATTTTTTCTGGCGTTAAGCCTGTTGTTTTGACTGTGGGGGCGACTGAGCGTTTGGGTGCCGCGTAATCGTAGTTCGGGCTGGGTACTCTAGGGTCGTAATCAGAGTAATAATCAGCGGCGGCAGGCTGGCCGTATGAGTTGAGTGCTCCCCACGACATGGGCTTGAAGGTTGGGATGGGTTGCGGGGAAGGAGGAGGTTGGTAAGAGAGCGGTGCTGCTGGAGCGGTCAGCTCCTCAGCGTACGAGGTCGGAGGGTACGAGGGGGCTGGGTACGAAGGAGCCGCGTACGAAGGAGCAGCGGCGTACGAAGGAGCAGCAGCGTACGAAGGAGCAGGGGCGTATGAAGGAGCAGCGTCATGAGCCGGTTCAGTGAGAGAAGGAACGGTCGAAGAGAAGGCGTTCTTGATGACGCTGTAGACGCTGTGGAGGATGGAGGGGGGTGGGTCGAGGGGTGTGTGTCCGGGGTGCTCGGAGTGCGCGGTGTCCAGGCTCTCGCTCGGCGCCACCTCGCCCAGCGGGGTCAATATGACGAGGCCGGCGTGGACGCCGTTCAGTTTATTCCGGCCTGTCTCAAAAATGTGTCTATCTTAGGTGATCTGTTGTTAGTGTTGATAGTGGTGTCCTAGGTAATGATATTAATTTATGATTTATTTAAAGCATAATTTATTTATTTACTTTGTTCAAAGTAAATAAATAAATTATGCTTTAAATTAAACAATGATAACGAATTCTAACCCTTACGAAGCTTCAACATTGCTAACAAACCATTTGTTTTCTGCTTAGTATTGAGAATAAAGCACCTTTTTAAAGTCGACTCTTTGTCATCAGCGTTGTTAACTCATGAAAAGCAACTGCTGAAGCTTCCATATTAGTTATGTACCTTGAAGTATTTTATCTTCAAAAGTGTCTAATTGTATTCTGTGTCTATTAAGCACTACTTAAAAGCTACTTTTACGACCATATTCATAACTACATAACTACTCGTAAAAAAAATCAAATGAAACTACAACGAGGTTTCGTCTCGCCAAATGTACAGAACCTACTCATGTTGTACCTAAGCGGTTGTAAAACTGTGGTACATCTCGAGGAGGCTGTGCTTGAGGTTCATGCTCATGGTATCCTAAAATGAACGCAGTTTGGTTAATAACTTTTTGGTCTGAATTTTCATTGATGCTGAAATATAAGGTAGATAATTATAGCTCTTTTATGAATTGCCCATTCACAAACATTGTGAGATAAAAGTGGTGTTGTATTTTATAATGCTAGTTTAACACGTGTGTTATCCTGTTCAGCTGGTATCAGTAAGAAAAATCAGTCTAAACTCAGGTTAATTCTCTGACAATTTATTATTATATATTTGGGTACATATTACCAATTAATTAATCACTACGGTTTTTCCCAGTTCCTGCGTTTGATTTTTAGCGTTTTAGGTAACCCTAATTTTTATCTGCTTTTAAAAAAGCCGCGTTGCGTGCACTTAATTATATATGTGTGTTATCTTTAATATTGGCTTCATTAGAATCAATTGGTCATGGCGCCGTGGTAGGTGACACATGTGCGTTTTTTCTTATAAAATACACATTACAGGGAATTCCGCTTTACAGCGTGGGAAGGGAATATTGTAGTATTGAAGTATGGTTTTCCCAGATGTTAAAACGTTTAATCCATTAATTGTTTCATAGTAGTAAATGCAGTAAATGCCAATGAAGGCACATTTTGCTGGCAAATGCAATTGGCTGCGTATTATCATAACCTCAGAAAGAAAAGATACTTCTATTCTTACCACTTCTTCGTCTTAACTTCTTTAGAAAAGAAGAATTTCTAGTTAGGTAGGTACTTCCAAATAAGTGCCAAGTATTTCCGACGTAAAGACCTAAAGTATCTAAAAACAGCCGCACGGGTCGATCCATAAAAAAAGCTACGCTTGCTGGGGTTAGTCTATAGATGGGTTCGTCTTTACTTTACTGTCTTGCAAGCTCTCTTATCGGGCACTGGCTTCGAAGTTACGGCTGAGGGCTCAGCAACGGGCAACTGAGCCACAAGTTCTCGATATTCCGAAGCAAACTCAATCTTCCGTCGCGATCCCTCGGAAACCTGGATGACAATCTTCCCGTCAGACGTCCAACACTTATGTATCCTTTCTTTACATACCGAGACTCCCCCGACTGCCTCGGAAAGCACGTTAATGTCAATCATGGATATTTGACAGTCGTTACAGGTCGTCAGAAGCTCGAAAGTCTGACAACCAGACTTACCAAGAGGTATCGTATAACCCAGTAACTGGGTTGTGGAGGTCAGATAGGCAGTAGATCCATGTAAAATACTGGTATTGAGCTGCACCCGGTTAGACTGGAAGCCGACCCCAAGATACTTGGGAAAAGGCTAGGCAGATTGAAGTTGTCATAACAACATCATACGATGTAATATTTTTTTATGTTTGAATTTATTGTATCTACTTCTAGCTGTTATCTAAATTCCTTTGTAGGACAGCGATACTGACCTGTATTAATTACGATTTACTGAATGTAGAGATACTTTCACTACACTGGAAAATATTTTATAAGGGACTTTCTCTGTTGTGCCGTAAAATCAATTGGTTGGTGGGCATCAGACCATTAGCTCAAAACCAAAATTACCAACTTAACTGATCCAAGACTTAAAAACCTGATTTATACACGATCCTTTGGAGTACCTAAGAGGGCCATTTGGAAATTCTCTCTTTTGTCATTTTGTCAAAGCTTTGCCTTCAAACGTTACAGAAGTACAGAAAGCTGCATCAATTGGGTATCACGCATCAGAAAACCTTAGAAAAGGCGGTAACCGGTTGATGCTGCTTCACGTATAATTTGATACTCAATCTGCCTAGCCTTTTCCCAACTATCTTGGGGTCAGCTTCCAGTCTAACCGGATGCAGCTGAAAACCAGTATTTTACATGGAGCGACTGCCTGACCTCTACAACCCAGTTACTGGGTAATACGATATCCCTTGGTAAGACAGGTTGTCAGACTTTCGGGCTTCTGACGACCCGTAACGACTGCCAAAGATCTACAATTGACAGCCGGGTCCAAAACTTTGATAATGTATAACTTATTTTAGTATCTTCATTATTTAGTAAGACAATTTGTAATGGTACGGTGCGTCGCTTTTTAAAATTAAGTGCCGTTTCGTTGACTGGCCACTATGAAGTATAAACATCTCAATTGAACGCGGATTTTATCTTAATTGTTTTGAAAATATTTCTACAAGTACTCGAATACGAAACAATTAGGTATTTTTTGAAAACCGTATTTAAAGGGTGTAAAGGAAAAGTGTGGTCATATTTTAAGAACTGCATCTGCCCATCGATATGAACAACTTTCTTCAAAAAAACCTGACGAAATTCTCAAACTTTTTTTTTACCTCACATACAAATATTGATCAGCTGATGATAACTTTGTATGAAAAGTCCAATTTTTTTCGGGTTTTTTTTTTTCTTAGAGAAATTTGTACATATCCATGGGTTCTGCCCATGCCCGGTTCTTAAAATATGACCACACCTTTCCGTTACACCCTGTAAAAACGTTCGAACTTTACGTACCTATAGGTACCTATAAGGAGGCCCCTCCTAATATATACCTTTGTAGGTGGTAGCTACCTCGTCTTCCTCATCACGTATTCGTTAAAAATTATTATTTTATTCTCAAAATTAGGTAAGCGAGGGACATTATTCACGTGAAAATTTAACAATGTGGAACTGATTCATACCTTCTGTTTGTTCAATATGAAGCTTACTAACACAGGCGCACGTGATGAAATCCGTGTACAGACTACATCTAGGTACTCGTACCTACCTTCCTAAAGCTTAAATTAGAAAAAACATCCTATTTGGAACAATAAACCATTGTTAAAACCTTTGGGGATACCCTTACTGGTAACAACAAGTTACTCATTAGGACTATAATGTTTATAACTTACTTTGACGAACCTTGAAGATTACCTTTTTTTTTGTTTTTGTGGAACTTCAAAAGGCGCCTGGAATTTTGGGGAAAACACCTGGGAATGTGGAGATTTTTTCTCACTAGAACCACCTCAGTGACCATCATCATATGAAAGGGGCCACCCCATGACCTATTTCTTAAAATACCACTGCGGAACCCCCTGTGTGCAACGCCTCTTAAGGCACATCACCAGAACGACAAAACGCCAATTACACTGATCATACACATTAAAAATTATACAGCATGTAACAAAAACCCTATCCGATCCTGAAGGGTATTACTTGGTATCGTACTGCGTACACATACACGTAATCATTTAATGGATACGAGATAATTATTTTTCCCCAATAAAAATAATTAATTTACAAAAAAAATCCTATCAAAAGCAACACTGAGCGCTCGACAAAGTTCACCTACTGTTTCGTTTAAAAGATGCCGCCTTAGCGAGACAGAGTGCCTACAGCGCGGCTAGTGCAGGGCGGTATCGTTTGATATAAAAATAAGTAAAAATGAAAAGATTTCGCCGGCCGGTGGAGTGTTGTCAACTTATGATAATTTGCCATATTTAGTGTTAAATTTCGCATATTTTATAAAAATAAAAAATCTATAACTTTTGATTTTTATGAGTTACATTTTTTTTTACAACTTTTTCTAACCAGAAATATGCCTTTATTGGATCGGACAGGGTTTTGGTTACATGCTGAATACATTCAATGGCAGTTGCCAAATTACGTGCAAGTGTCGAGAGAAATTCTCTATAATAGTCTTTTGCATAATGTTAAGTGGTTCCTAGTTCAAAGAGCTTGCACTAAACTAAACACTGTTTAATGAGTGTCTTTACGTCAGTCCTTAAGTACGAGTATGATAAACGCTGTAAGTATACTTCAGCAAAGACATAAGTTAAGACTTCACAGTCGTATTTATTTCTAAGGATGTCGTAATCGTAAGAGATGGCGTATTGGAGGTTGGATAGTTAAGTTAAAGAACTGTTTACCTAAAGGTCCTGATAATTGGTTAATATGGAATTTAATATCATGCACTTGCAACTTGCATACACAAGTGTTCATAAAAACATTTTGAAGAAAGTGGACGTTTTGGTCCGAAGTTGCTGATCTCCCAAAGAGCAAGCTTGGTAATAAATGGACAGTATTAAAATTATTGTTGTTTCATACTATGATATTACGCAAATAAATTGAACTGAGGAAAATGTAATGATCATCAGATCAGACCTTTGTTCTGTAATTTAATACCTACAGGATGAAATCTGGTAGCGAAATGTAGAGTAAAAAAACTTTTTACAAAAAAATAGAACTGACTTCCAAAAAAAGTTGAAAATAACTTTGATTTCGGAAGTTGGCGTTTCTGGTTTTGTGTCTTCGTTTTTTGACACCGACTTCCGAAATCAAAGTTATTTTCAACTTATTTTGGAAGTCGGTTCTATTTTTTTGTAAAAAAAAAATCTTTTTGTTCAATTTTTAATTGTGGTTCTCCATTAAACTGTGTTAACAATTCATAGACATACGATCGCAGCAATTGCAGTTGATTTGATGTCAATTTTTGAAGAGTTCCGTAGTTTGTCTACGAAACCCATCATCAGATCTATATGAAATTTAAATGGGACCATTTCGGAAAAAACCCCTTCCAAACAAAAAAAGAATTTTGCAAATCCGTCAGTAAATGACGGAGTTATGACCGAACATACATAAAAAAAAGAATACAAACATTGGAATTGATAACCTCCTTCTTTTTTTTGAAAACTGCACACCACACACATGCGCATGCTGCGTTGGGCAAATGGGCAGGTGGTGTCACTCTCAAGGAAACGAAACGAGTATTACGGGGTAGTTTCAAAGTTGCACCAATCGCTGAAAAGTTAACCGAATCCAAGCTAAGATGGTACGGTCATGTAATTCGGAGATCCGATGACAATGTAGTGAAAAAGTGCGTTTCCATGACGACACAAAGGAGATAGAAAGGTAAACCCCCTAACATCTTGGATGACAAGTGTCCAGATAGACATGAAAAAGAAGGTCGGTCTACCTACTGACGCCGCTTACCAGCGGAACAAGTGGCGCCTCAAGACTAGGAAAGCCGCGAGTGACGGGAAGTAGCGAGATGGAAGAAGAAGAAACAGGTACAGGCTAAAATGACTGATTCAACAATGTAGTTTACTGATGAAATATGAAAACATGTTCTTACTTAACTCGTTGCTTGCAATACAAAATAAGTAGCCACACTCCATTTATTTTCAGCAACGCACAATAATAAACAATGATGACCAATTTAATTTTGCAACTTAAAGTTGAAATTACACTTAAATGACGCAACATCTTACATCCGATGAGTTCACTAACAATCCTAATAAAGTTTTAGAATAACGAATTTTTATGTCACTCAGCACCAATTGCACTTGGGTAAGAGTTATGCAATAACGAGGCAAGAAAACAATAGTAATGCATTCGGATTGCCTTCCAAAATTCTTTGTTATTTATGACTCGTCCGTGACAGGATTTTATAAAAAGATTTTTTGTGACAACTTTAATGTGTGTAATTTGTCATGTTGCAGTTTTTTTTACAAAAAATATGCTCTATGTAATTACTAATTGATTTTTGCTTCATAGTTTTGGTTGTGACATCATCTGTTATGTTACATCAGAGTAAATTACAACATATTATAAAATGAATGACGAACCAGGATCACTACATAGTAACACATATTGAATAGCTGTGATTATTGATGAGTTCATACCGGGATATCTTAACCATGTTATTTGTTTTGCTCATATGATTTTGCATATGCATTTTCCTCGTGATAAAAAAAATCTGAATAGCCTTTCAACTATCCTGGGGTCAGCTTCCAGTCTAACCGGATGCAGCTGAATACCAGTATTTTACATTGAGCGACTGCCTATCTGACGTCCACAACCCAGTTACCCATTTTCCTCGTGATAACCTACCGTAAAAAACAAAGTATTATTATCCTCATTGCAGCAACGTAATTATTACGGCACGTGTTAACTTTAAAATGATAATCATTTAAAATATTTACAGACGCGTATTCACTCTCACTAGAGTGGGTAATTAAACAAATAATTAGAAGCCATAAAGTTTGCCAGAATACAATATTTTAAGTAAAATAGGTAACAATACGGAAGTGTTTCCTTTGCATTAAAAAACTATTTGCTTTCGGAAACATAAATATGCATGAGCTTTTTTGTTACCGCACAATATCGTATTATTCTCAACTATGATGCTCATTTCAAAGATCATTAAATTGTGCATAATTACGATAGTAACGATATCGCTTTAGATATTTGACAACAGGGCAGTTTCCTATAAAAACACACTTCACTATCACTTTTTTTTTTTTTTTTTACGTAGTATTCCGTGAGTGTATCCGTGGCTTCACAGGCCCTATCAGAATACCAGCGCTGTGATATTTCTTTTATAAATGTCGCAGCATAATGCTGAGATAGGTACTTTTTTGGCCTCCTGTGCGAGGCCTAAAAAGCTTCTTAGCTATGTTTTTTTTTAAATATTTTTTTATTATGTGGTTTTTTTATGTACGTATTATTATTATTTTGATGGTATGTTGTAAAATAATTAAGTTTTTCTGTGCCATGCACAAAATAAACTTTTTCTTTCTTTCTTTCTTTCTTTATATGTCCGTCAGTTAGATTACCAAAAAATATTATACACATTTTTTTCTTTTGTCACGTAAACAAAAAACGAGGACGATACAGTGCGTTGAAATTTCACATGACGTCACGGTGTGCGATACTTTTTACCAGATACTGACGTTCATACAAACTCCTGAACTTTGATACGTTTTATCTTTGTCATTTCAGATACCATTTATTACATTTATTATATCTTGATTTTTGTGTAAAATAGTATAAGCTAGTTTTAATTTCTGATATTTCGGGGAGTGGCGCCGTATGCCGAAATACAGGTCCTAACCTAGTTCGACAGCGGATGCTATTATAGATATTTGAACCATTGTTATCTACTAGCTAATAATTTACGACAATATGTTGTTTCTCTTAAAAATGTAACATATGTGTATTTTTTGGAAATAAAAAGATTATTATTATTATTTGTTTTATTGGTTTGGTAAAGCAAAAAATACGTGTCCAATATTTTTTGATAATCTAACTTACGAACTAAATAAATTTATTTTTTTCGTACCCAGGAAACTACACTATTCAGATAACATATGAACATAACTTTAGTTGATTTTCTTGTAAGTATGAAATAATTAGAAATATTCACTGAAACTATGCTGTTTGATGAACAAACGGTATTAAAAAAATTGAAGATAGAATAGAATAACGTTTATTGTCTCCAGTATTACAGCTAGTAGTATTAGTACTTACACAAAACTATAATACCAGAAGCAAAAGGTTCAAGCGTCAGCATTATGCTTAGGTCCCCTACTGGTTTTCAGCTTAAACCCTTTGACTCCTTGACTCCTTGTTTACAAAAAACAGTAAATTTAGCAACAACGGGTTAAATGATAAATTATCTATTGATCATACATTAACATTATTTAATTTAAAAAAAATATTTTTAACAGTTTGTGGACACAAACAGGCTATTTAAACGAAAAGCAAAAAAAAAAAACAAAAGATTCGAGTACATAGTGTCTTGAAACTATTTTTCTTTTAATAAATTGATACAAAACGAATCAATTTAAGAAGATGTGGCGATTTTATTAAGAATAACACAGAAGTACTCAGTAATGTCACACTTGATCACATCCATACACGTGATGCTCCCCACTCATAATCTATCTACTTTCTTTCATATGTGATGTGTGAAAGTGATGAATGATTTGCGTCAACAGTCGATTATTGTAAAGTGTCAAGCCCTACATGGGTTGAAAGTTGCACAGAATGTGGCAGGTCTAGTTCTGTGGTCTCAATTCATGCGCTTGCGCCCGTGACCACTGAAGGTTACTGACTTTGGCTGTTTATCTAGTCAATGGCGAGGTCGTGGTTACAACGTAGGAAGAGATTTTGTGAATAAAAACAACTGATTACTGATTTAAAGTAAAAATACAAACTCAATCATCAAGAGAAGGTTTTTTTTACCAGAGTTAATACTAAAAGTAAGTCAACTACTTAGAATTTTAATAAATATAAAAGGGAACGTGCCATGTTAACACACATTTAAACACATATTGCACATTTTATAAGTGCTGTAAGCTAAATGCCTTATAAATATGAATGCTTCATTTGTACTACTAATCTACTCATGCGTTATGTTTAATTAAACCCGATATTAGCTAAGTTATTTCAACAAAGCAGCTAAATTAGACTAAGGTATTATTTTTCCAAATTTCTGTATAATTTGTCAAGTAACGCAAGAACTTTAAACGGTTAATGTCACATCCTTTGAAGATGCAGTAACCGTTTAACTAAATGATAGATAGTTTGTCAGACGGTTTATTTATTTCGGCTATTTTTTGCCTTGCTCGCTATTGCATAATCTTTTTAGTCGCAAAACGGTCGGTTTGCCAAAAATAGCTTAACTTTTTAGACGAGTCAAGTTAATGTTGTTTGAAAGGCATTACGCAATGACTGTGTTGATGATTGATTATTTATATTTTATTTTATATACGCTAATGAATAAACACTAGGTATCTAGAGTTTATTTAATACGTAATAATTTAGCTGGAAGTTGGTTAGTTAGTTAGTTTTAATAATAGGACAGCAAAACTCAAAATAAAAAGCCATTGTTATTCAACGTGGCAATGCTGCCAGCGATTTGGATACTTTTCCCATTGACAGCGATGTGGACGAATTTTTCAATGCCCAATGAGCTGTACTCCTCCCGGATCTTTTACGCCGCTTGTACATATTTTATTTATTAAGTTATTTATTAGTTTGGTTATGTATATATTGTAATCTTATAAATGAATATCTACCCACTTCATATTAAAAAAGCAACAAAAAACTCATGAAGGAAAAAAAGACAATAAAGTTATCTACAAAAAAATAAAAACCTATAAAAAACCTATTTTCTAAAAGAAAAAAAAAGCATGTTGTTATGACATAATATGACATCATTAATAAATAAAATACCATTATGTGTAATAACAATTATTATTGGGATTATTTACCATGACATCAGTTTTATATAATCGATAGGTTTTTTAGTAGGTCGGCAAACAATGTATTACTCTATTATTATTGCGTAAAACATCATCATCATCATTCTCCTGCCCTTATCCCAATTTATTTGGGGGTTTTTTTGAGGTTTTTGTTTCCAGAACGCCTAATTTGTCGCATTAACTTGATTAACTTTGTTTCAAGACGTCCTGGGATAGTATAATTCATAATACATATAGTCATAATTCACACCCACAATGAGTAATAATATGCAACAGTAATGCGTCAGAAATATGACTATGTTGCACCATTTAATTGCCGTCATGTATCATTTTCCGAAGTTGCAACAACTATTGCATAGGCGCACTGGAATGTAAAGGATCTGATAACTTAGAGACTTCACGTGGTGCTCATGTATCATACAGTTACACTTGCAAAGTTGCAACCGGCCGGCGCGCTGCGGGTTCCGTGACATAATACACTTTCACTGAAAGGCACCAAAGGCGCGCCTTACTAAATCTTAGCGACTGTTACGGGCATTGTATGCCTTCCTTAAATGTTACGGAATATTACACTCTTACATCTTGCACTTCCCTGATCTTTGAACAGATATTTTCTAAATAGGTCTTTTATTGACATTTAGTTAGTCTAAGTAGATTTAGTAGGAAATTATCCAGGTCAATTGATTTGCAGATAACTTATTTTGCAAATAGTGTAGAAAAATCGGTCAAGTGCGTGTCGGACTTCGCACGTCTAGGGTTCCGTACCAAATGAGGGAATAATCAAAGAAAAAATCTGATTTACCAATATAATGATATTTGTTAGTAAAATATACGTACTATTAAACATTATCACCAAATTTTAAGTTCATAGGTCAATGGGAAGTTAAAAAATTCTTCGGAACAAAATTTTGTGACAGATGACGGACAGACAGACAAACGGACACGTGAGTGACAGCAATGGAGTCCGTTTTGAGCCTTCGGAACCTTAAAAAAGGTAGCAGACATGCTTGAAAAATATTCAAAAGTGAAGAGGCGTTTAGAAGTAATAAAGCGTAGGCATTTAACTTAGCCAAGTTAAAGAGTGTGTAGCAATGGGTTCTTCCTTATTGGTGCAACATTCAGGTCACTAGTTGGAAAAAAAAACAAGAGTTGCATCTTAATCTCCTTCACCCGGAAGAAATTTGAGATACTTACAAAATAATTTGCTAAAAAGTTGTGACAACCAAACAATGAAAGAAGATTGTTTCCTCAAAGTATGGGAAAATACAAAATTGAAAATGGATGCAATCTTTCTTATATTGTCAAGAGTGATATTGAATCAGACATCAAACTGAACATTATTGGGGGAATTACAAAATCACATACACAGTTATTTGTCTGTCAAGTGTTCTGAGTCATTTCGTCATGTAAAACGTCTATTTCCGTTTGAAAGGGAAAGTCTTATGTAAATGAGGTGAGGACTCCGCTGCGGTTTTTGGGCATGGAAACGGACCAATGAATGCCAAACGTGTTGTAATAGACATAACACCAGGTTTGAAAATCATGCTCAAGGTAACGAAAAATTGTTGTTTGGAATCAAGGACATCAATGAGATACGCTACTAAGCTACAAAAAGAAACAGCATCCATTTCAAAATATCCTCAGTTCAGGTGTCTGTTGAAAAATATAAATATAAAAATACTTAAAAAAAAATCAACTGACTTCCAAAACTGAAAAAACACAAAAAATTGAATAATAACTTTGATTTCAGCAGTTGGTGTTTGTATTTTATTTCTACACCGACTTCCGAAATTATTTTTCAGTTTTTAGTGTACTTTCATTTTTGGAAGTCGGTTGTTTTTTTTTGTAAAAAGTTTATTATTTTTCACTGTGTGTGTTGTTATACCCCAGAACTTAAACTAAATACTAAAGTTACGGCCGAATTAATGACCCCAATAACATGGAACATGGAATTTGGACACACTCGTAATTGGAGAAGACCAAAACGTCATCTACATACGAGTACCTCCGGTGCAACACTGTCACTTAAGCATTGAAAAATGAGTTATAACAATAAATTAGTATCTTTATTATAATATTCTGGATTGTTTTTTTGCTCATTTTAAAGTTAACAATAATCGTATAAACTATTCTACTATCCTGTTTTAATCAAGAAAGGTCAAAATTTAATACTATTGAAAAAGGGCATTTTTGCAAAAATGTCAGTGTTGCATGTATATATATTTTTTGTTTTTGTTTATTTTTTCAAAAAGCGCTGAAGCAATTTCGATAAAATTTATATAAGACCACTTCTGGAGTATACTCTTTTGGATAAAAAAAGAATTAAGAAAATTGGTTCACAGCTGACGGAAAAATCGGTGGACATATATATATATATATAGACAAAGAACATACAGTCGAACATAGAACCTCCTCCTGTTTTCGAAGTCTGTTAAAAAGTAAAAGGTTGCAGAAGTTTTGATAGCCAACCATAGCTCTTAAGTGCAGATTAATGATTTATGGCTTACTTTCCAATACAGATGACGTAGACGCCTCCAAGTCTTGTATATACACCACTTGGTCGACGAGATGGAGGATGTTCTTCATAATCTATAATACAGTTTTATAATGCAGAACACTTTGAGACAATGTCTGGAAATCTGTTCTGCTTTAGAGTGCCAAAAGAGAAAAATATGTGCGAGCCTGCTAGAAGTCGATAAGAGGAGACGAGAGAAGAGTCGCTATATATTATAATACATAGCCGAAAGAAGAATACAAATTGGTAGCTGAAAATCGTTAACTCTATAAGATATTTTATCCTTCAGTGAATTAGTTTCGTTTCCAATAGACCAAAATTAGATCTGAAAGCCACCCTTCTAAACGGCTTTAAAATTGAAAAGCAAAATGAAGCTCAAGTAGAGAAACACAGTGCCTGTAGGCAAGAAGACTGGAACTTAATGCTCTTACCACAATTCATTGATTAGGTCAAAATAGCGATACCATAGCTCCTCTGAGGGCATGGGCATCGGTTCCTCTGTAACAGCATCTACTACTGAAGACATCACTATCATTTCTGAAAAAAGAAATTCAAATTTCAAATGACATAATTCTTGACTCTATGACAACACTTGGACCCCAACTATGATAAAAACAATTATAATAAATATTCTTATTGTTAATGGTAAGTTATTAGTCTGTACTTTAACTTTATTCGTATTTTAGTCAATATTAGTCATAAATCCATAAGTACGCGAAGAATACACAAACAAAATTACAAACCATTGAACTACCCACGATTACTGTTTTACTAATAATACCTACTTCTAATGTTGATTAATAGTGCAGTCATTCTGCAAATAAAATTGTTATAAACGACAAAGTTATAGGTATTTTCCATGGTAACTAATCTAGGATCCCAGAGTCGCCTCTCCAGAGCCATTACTTGTTTTCTGATTTAAAAAATGTGTGGTGTTGAGCAGTGTTAGTACCTAAATTGAATGTACGTATACCTGCTAACTTGGGCCGACGACCAATTTTTTTTTGTGTTACATATCCGCAAAAAAAAAAAAAAAAAATCTAGTCAAGGCGTTTAGCACCCTTCCATATCATCGCTGACTTTCATTTTCATTATTTACTCCTATTAAGTAAACTATGCCCAGATTTCAACCAGCCGGCGACTATTAAATTAACTAATTAGCCGTTCAAATATAATTTAAGTATAAATGATTTAACAATATTCTGCAAAACAGATATGGAAATCAGCACTCAAACTTTAAGAAAAATGAATAACGTCAGCAGGTAAAAAAAAAATGTAATCGTACCAAAAAAAAAGAGTTAAGCGTACCTACGTTCAAAGTACATAACTACTGTCACTACTCAATCCCACACATTTTGTTAATCAGGAAATAAGTCATGTTTGGCGGCTCTGGGATCTTAATAATGACAGTCGCTTACTTTCAGTAGCTCTCTCGTCACTTTCGATCATTTATCTCGGAGTTTAAGTAATAATTATTTGCATATTAAGCATCAGATTGAGCCTGTGTCATGCTCTAAACTCCTCTTATTCTAAAAGATCGTTTCTTCTATCTACGTTTTCATGTTCAGATTTAATTTCACAGGATATTTTTTTTTATGGAACTTTGCCCCACACTATTAATTTCTCCTGTATCGTAGGTGCATTTACAAACATAGATTACACTAACACCCAGATCCAATACTACGTATACGGTAACTACCTGTAGGCCATACAAATCCTTGTTCCGTGTGGGAATCGAACCCTCGACGCGCAGCACAGAAGCCGATCGCTTAGCCACTGCGCCAAATGTGTCGTCATTCAATCAATGCTGTAGTTATAAATCGTAAAGTAGGTTAGTTCTACACCACAAGGTTTAGAACTCTAGAAGAATTACAATACCTACACGACCTTACCTACACAACTGCAATTTTAGTACTGTTTCCCTAACAACGTAATTTCGTATTCAGCACAAAAGTTATGGTATTTAAAATTTAAATATATTCAAGTACAAATTGTTGCCAAAAGTAAAAGTGCTTAATAAAGAATAGGTGAGTGAACGAACGCGACCTCTTTGGCAGTTTAGCCGACTGCAGATGATTAACGCGAGGTGTCAGTTATGTAACCACAGTCTCGTAAATAACTCAGTCTCGTGATAAATTGGGTATCGACAAATTTTAATTTATTGCATAAAATTACCTTGTTTTATTTTAATTAACCGAGCCACAAGTGTCTATTAATTAACCAGAAATAGGTTAGCTCAACGTGTTTATGATAAGGCGAGTGTGATAAGTTAAATTACAAGTAGGTAAATTACTTACAAAAATGATATGACGAATTGATTTTGACTGAGTTATTACTCGTAACTATAATTTACCGTATTTTCAATCAAATGACAAGTTACAGTTAGGCATTTTCTTACAGAAATACCATTTAAATGAGAATTGTTTTTAAATTCACAATGATTTTGTCTCGTGTTGGGGAAATACATATGCTGTCCAAAACTCATAAAAGTGATAGGCTTGAACGTGTAGGAAACCCCCTTTTGTTCTGAATTTAATTCAAGTTATTTTCATTATATATATGACCTTATATGTTTGACTGGTTAGAAAAATAACAAAGAATTTACTTAATTTATATCTCTATTGAAAAGAATGATCTACCAGGAAGAGAAACCGTTTATGAATATAAAAAGTCGACTGAATTAACATAAATTACACTTAATATTAAAATTAAGACCATAAGCGGAAAAAGTTTGAATTGGCATTAAAAAAAGCAATAAAATCAAAATCTAGGATGCCAGGTGATCTAGGCGATAAATGTCAGCTTACGCAATAAGACTAGGAAATGTAGGTTATGTAATAATGGCCTAGATGAAGCACTAAATGATACAACAAGTGATAAGAAGTAGGTAGTAAGAGGCTCGTAATAGATCGTGACTTCGAGTTCAATGAGGGGGTCTAAAATTGCTTGAGATTAATCATAATATTTCTTGTGCTCAATCGTAAAATGTAAACCATTTAACAAATGTCCATTCAAAAATAGGTATTATGATTCATCTCAAGACTACTACGGGACCCTATTACTAAGACTCCGCTGTCCATCCGTCAGTCTGTCTGTCTGTCCATCTGTCACCAGGCTGTATCTCATGAACCGTGATAGTTAGACAGTTGAAATTTTCACAGATGATGTATTTCTGTTGCCGCTATACCAACAAATACTAACTAACAGAATAAAATAAATATTAAACGGCAAAAACATCACGTTTGTTGTATGGGAGCCCATACAACAAACGCGATTTTTTTACCGCTTTTATAGATAATGATACGGAACCCTTATTGCGCGAGTCCGACTCGCACTTTGCCAGTTTTTTTTAGCCCCCAGTTCGAAATGCTGCTAAGAATAATAAGAAACAAACCAGGGGAACGTTTTACAAATCAAAAGGCGATATTCGCCAATTACAGATCTTTGTCAGATTTTGTTTAACAGCACCTGTCGCAAATACGTGACAATTATTTTATCAGTTTTTGACAAATGTGTCGTATTGTCAGTAATATTTCAGGGCTCAGACGTTACTGACGTAAAAATGGGTTTCAGGTTTTTGTAAGCCTCCCCTACTTAATTTTTAATTTTCTGATGCCCCTTGTATCGTATCAAAAACCAAATATCAGGCCGAAAAATACAAAAAAAAAAATTTTTTTTAGTTGTCGATTTTAGACATTAAAAAAGGTTTTTTTTTATATTCACTTAGCAGTTTCGTTTTATTTAGACGTTTCTTATACGGACCTGATGTGGCTGATACTGTAACAGTCATTACGTCAAAAACTGAAAGAGCAAGCCATTATTTTCACACATTCACTTCTTACATTTTTGTTTATAAATGTAAGTAGGTAGGTATAGTTATGACTTTAATGCTAATGAGTTCTCGACATAGTGAACTTTTGCCTATAAGACGAAAACATATTAAGCATCGTCAAATCGTTCGTGTTTGATCATAAGTCATAGTTATTAGCTATTAAAGTTATTGTCACTATTTTACGATTACTTATTGCTAGTTGGCGCTTAACTGAAGAGTTGTTAGTGTCAACGTTATTAATTGAGTATTACTTTATCTGACATACTTAGGTGATTGTAAACTAATCATAACCGTAAAACAGATATTACCTTGGCCTGTTACACTTCATACTTTTAATTTACGACTAATTTATTCTTTTTCTTACCTATATGTGCATTCGTCTTATCGACCCGTTCATCGACTTCCATGCGGGAAGCAAGCAGTACGCGCGGGGCTTAAGCCTCCTTTCGAACTATTAGTTATTTTCGACATAGGCCCTTAATGGTAGCAAAAGCCCGATTCTTGTCTAGCCTTTGTTTACTCTCTATTTAATCGCACACTATGTGTTTTTTTTTTATAATTACAGCACGTTGCTCCCACGGCAATATCCATTACTACCGGTCGCGTTGTGTAAGCGTCATGCGTCTTGTATGTATCTTATGTAACCTCTCAGTTCCGGTGAATCGGGACCTCTGACCGGTCGCATTGCGCAATAGATTGAAGATAATAGATATGTTCTACTTTACCTATCTTTTATTTGTGCGCTTGTGCTTATGATGTATCGATTTTGTAACGATTTCTTAATCAAGTTAGGTAACATTGTTCGCAGATTTAGTAGGCGCCAAGAAAGAATAGTTTGCTGCTTCATACATAATGTACTAAAATATTCTTCCTTATTTGCGGTGGAGTGAGATGACCAATATTCAATTAGGTAACTATACTATACAATAAAATTATACCTATGATGGAGATTTACGAGATTTTCGTCACGTAGATGAGACTCCTGAGCAGAAGTTACCACCTATTAAACCTACTTAATTCTACCGTTTATTGAAAGCCATAAATGATTTTATTTTTGTAAGTAGATTTAAACAACACTTTTACACGTCAACATTTTTTTTGTCATTTTTTCTAAATGAGGCCGGTATTTCCTTGCTGACTACCCTGAGAAGAAACACCGAAACAAACTCAGAGGTCAAAGTATCTTTTAAAGTGTTAACATCCATACAATATGTAGGTACTGGTCAATCATATGAGAACCATGTACGTTTATGTCTAGGATGAGCTTTTGAGGAAAGCAACACGCAAATTCGAGTGAACCTATCCAGACACTGCGAGCATTTGTCAGTTATCGTGAAGCTCAACTCAGAACTTTGAGGAGCTCAACGAACCGACGAACAATACCAAAGTAAGGACATTTGGGTAGGCCGCAAAAATACTCAAACTGCCAGACAATCACAAAATCTACATGAATATAACGCCATACATACTTCTTTAATTCCCATCTAACTTAAATAGACAAAACAATTCACTATTGTGGCAGCACCTAAGTAATTAAATCATTTCCTGACAACCGTACAATCTTTTTGCCAAATGTGACGAATGTTTGCGCAACAACTTTTACGATAATGCGTTCAAGCTCCTATCTAGATGATTGTCTTACATAATATACGGGGCACTTGTAAGAATTGTTGTTTTTGTTGACACTCTTGTTTTTTTATCAACAACAGGTTTATTTTTTGGGCACAGTGAGTTACTTTTTTTTGAGTGACAACTTGATTGCCAAAAGATTAAACACATTCGCTTTTTTTTCGTTTATGTCGTCTAAGCTAGGCAAGCTAGCCGAGCACGAACGGACCACAAGCCGAGCGCGATTTCGTATGGGCATAGCGAGCTCATTTGAGGCTTTAGTCCTTCTACATAGTCTCCACGAATTTCTGCTCCGCTCGTGCTTGGCTCGCCTACCTTAGACGCAGCTTTATTTAGGATATGAAGAGTGTCAAATGAATTATTGGTATGATTTCTCACAGTCGTTTTCTTCAAAAACTCAACAAAGTCATCGACGGTTAAAAAAAAAAATGGAAATTTTATATAATTTCTGTCACAATTTAATCGTCGATAACCCAAAAATTTTACAATTAGCTATTCAAAGAAATATTCTACCTCATATTTAGCATCAATGACCACGTAAAATTGTCTCTTATGTCTTATTCCCACCTAAATCAACATGGGCTCTAGATAAAATGACATTATATCAGCGAGGGCGATTGTTGTAATTCCAAAAATGATAGGAATTGACCACGCGATGGCCACATGACATTTCGATACTGCATTTCAATTCCATACATTTTTGACTTATCGACAATCGTTAATTCTGATAGACTGTCACTTTTCTAGAAGTTTTTGACTTCTTAAAGGCACTATCGTAACATATGTGTCCTTACCGTCCAGCTGCGAGGGGTACTTGTGCGCGGCATAGCCCGTGGGTAAGGAAGGCCCGGTGAAGTGCGCAGGTGCAGTGGGTGCTCCGTACGCGCTGGGGGGGCCATATTCCAGGTGCGACGTCGGCGGGGGCCCGTACACCGCGGTTGCTGGAACATTGCGAGGAAAGCTGTTAGTCTTTGGTCCTCGATTTTTAGGAAAGACATTTTTACTTGTGCCTGATTCCTCCTAAAGTATTTGTAAGGAAATTTTCAGATCATATCAACATTGGGGTTTTATATTTTGTGTGTGAAAAATGAGCCAGATGAACAGTAGAAAAGTGCTACAGAAAAAACATTTTAAACATCGGTAATACCCTTTTCTTCTGTGATTGTAAATAACTATAATGTTCAAAGTAGTAGCACAGTTTTACAATACTGTGGTAGTATTAGTAGGTACTGTACAGAGAGCGTATGACTATATTCGTGGACAGTATTTAGGTACCCACCTAATAGTTATACATTACTATAATCAAAATGTATTCTTGGATATTATGAAACAATTTCAGAGCAAATAAATTACAGCATAATAGAATAATAATAGCATCGATTACTGATTAAAATATGTAATAATGCAATAATTAACGTAAACATAATTAAATAGGTAACTACTAAATCACTGATTAATTAAGCCTATTTAAGGGCCTATTATGCATTTCCCACGCGTTACAGCTATAAGAGTGAATTTCTTATTAGATCTTTAAATTCGTTTAAAATTGGTGATAGACGTACGTACACTAACTGCCTACGTGTAAAAACAAACGTATATTATAAATTGGAAGATTATATTCTAAAAATGCTTGATTAAATGCTGGTCCTGCTCCACAGCTACTTGGGGCCACTACCTATTTTCTTTTTACGGAAGAGATGCTTACCCTCTTACTTTCCTTAAGGCGTATATAGCCGCAAAGTGGCGCCCTCATTGAATTAAAAAATCGTAGCAAAGCGGAGAAAATAAAGATTAAAGAATCCTATGACGCGTTTGTTACAAATACAATAAGGTATTTTTACGTTGTTAAAACAGGACTCAAAATGTTTCGTATCCAAAGTAGTAAGCAAAAGTGTCAAAAATGACGCAACATAGGATTCTTTAATCTTTATTTTCCTTGCAAAGACACGATTTTTTATTCAATGAGGGCGCCACTTATGCAGAGGTAAGCCCTTAACATGGTCTTATAATAATTCATTTTATAACTTTTCTTTGAACTTTGAAAACTATAGTACTTACAATACTATAGTTTTCAAAGTTTTAATTGTTAATTTAGAAACTTTTCAAATTTTGTAAATGTGAGTACTTTGGAGCAATTTATGTTATTATGTAATTTATATATTTTATTATGTAATTTATATTTAATTAGCGAACGTCACGTGGTTTTATCCGCGTAGTTCCCGTTGCCGTGGGAGTACGGGGATACAATATAGCCTATATTACTAGCTGATAGTGTAGCTATCCATTGCTGAAATAATTTTTCAAATCGGTCCAGTAGTTTTTAAGTTTATTCGTTACTTACAAAAATACAAATCTTTCCTCTTTATAATACTCGTATTAGTATAGATTTATGTAATCAGGTAATTTATATCATTTATGTTATGTCTCGCCTATGGTGGCGCGTGAGTTGGATCCTTCAGTTGCCTTCAGAATGTTTGAGGCGAGCTGAGTGATATACACGCGTCATGTTCGTGAGCGAGCGCCGTCAGTCGAGATGGGTCATCTCTTGACTTCCACTGGCTTAAGGCACTATTAGCTGCCAACGACCTTGAATGGTTAGCTTGCGTGTTCTACGCTGAGCTCACGTAACGCGTCGTGTGTCCACCCAGTAATACGACTCGTCCATCAAGGAGCGGTGTCCGAAATTAGACGCATTATTAATTTATTACACATAAAACAACAAGTATTTAACTAATACACTGAGACGATAAATAATTAAGAGAAATTATAAATAATTAAATGATCTTTAAAATGGTGAAGGTTTCATAAAAATACGCTTTATACTTTTTGCGTGATTCTCAATTTTTTATCCGAGTAAGACATAACTTTACAAATTAATTGCACTAAGTTATAAAAATATAATTTCAAATATTCTGAGATCAAATTACGTCGGAAATTGTCTAGAGAAACATATATTTTTTTTAAAGAAATAAGACTAGTCGTTTAGACGTGATGTTGAATTAAAAACCATTAAAAGTCGTATAACTGCGCCTTAAGAGAAAAAGCTTTTATGCGTACTAAAGTGACCTCCCATCTTCGTGAAGTAGGTTAGACCTTATTAAATCTTTTGTTTTCCTCGGGAGTAATTAATTGTGTATAATTATATTATAAAATTAAAAGTCCTGACTGACTGACTGACTTATATATCAACGCGCAGCCCAAACCTAGAGACATGAAACTTGGAGAGGGTGTTCTTTATGAAGACTATGTATCCACTAAGAGACGGTTTTTCGAAATTCAACTCTTAAGGGGGTGAAAACGCTCTGCCCAGGGGTCGTGCATAAATTCGAAACAGAGTTACAGCTCCCCTGGGCACTCAGTCAGGGAAGGAACAGGGGTGGGTTTTAGTCAGTAAAAGTCTGACACGAAGAGCGGGAGAAGTCATAGGATGATTTTCCAACCCACAAAAAAAAAAGTAATTCCATGCGGGCGAAGCCGCTGGCAGAAGCTGGTCTACTATGTGACGTCATAACAATTACCTCATCAAGTAAACCAACACCAATAGACAAACAAAATAATATCTGGTATTATCCTGTTTTTCGTAGGGAAACGTTACGTAATAGGATAAAGGTTTAAAAAACACCCAATGACGTTTAACATTCCTAACTCCGGTCGTTTGATTGGGGAACTCTTAAAAAGTACACCTGATAATGTGCCAATATAATTTTCCCATTAATTTAAAACATGACGGCAGATTACGGCACATTGTTTAAATTCCAATACCTAGCTAATTAAGGCGCCGTTATACGTAGCTAATTAAGGCGCCGTTATACGACTTTTAATGGTTTTTAATTCAACATCACGTCTAAACAACTAGCCTTATTTCTTTGAAAAAAAAAAATGTATGTTACTCTAGACCATTTCGTCGTAATTTGATTTGAGAATATTTGAAATTATATTTTTATAACATAGTGTAATTTTATTAATTTGTTAAGTTATGTCTAACGCGGATAAAAAAATGAGAATCACGCAAAAACTATAAAGCGTATTTTTATGAAACCTTCACCATTTTAATGATATTTTAATTATTTATAATTTAGTCTAAGTGTTTTATTTTAAAACCTGTTGTTCTATGTGTAATTAATTAATAATGCGTCTAATTTCGGATAGCGCTCCTTGATGGGCGAGTCCTATTACTGGGTGGACGTACGACGCGTTACGTGAGCTCAGCACAGAACACGCAAGCTAACCACCCAAGGTCATTGGCAGTTAATAGCGCCTTAAGTAATAAAAGTGAGTGTAGACGATTACCTATGGCGTAGTTAATTTTAATAAAAAAATTAAAATTGTATTCAAGTACAAAAGGGCTCACCGTGCCAATAAAATAAGCCTTTGCGGCATAGCTAAGAGTAACGATTTTAAAGAGTACCTACTTATTAATATTCATGTCTTAGAATTATCCTAAATCAGTGAGTGCACAAACAGATCTAAGTAATAATACAAAAAAAAAGAAACCACTTATTGTAGCATAAAAACAACAATTTTTATATAAATAAAAATATTTATTCAAAAGATTGGTTCTAATTGTGTCTAAATTTATACTATTCATGAGCAATGTTGCTGTTGTGCACAAATTAAACGTAATTTAAAATATTGCTATCTTTTTCTCTCTAATAAAACAAGAAAGAGACGGACTTAAATTAGAGCTGTCAAATTTAGTTGAAGTAATATTTCCATACAAAGGTACACGTAGAAACATGTCGACTAAAAACACGGTAAAGTGCAAGGCGTAAACTAGTTTGACATCTCTAACTTACTTCATAGCTATAGCCGTCCTTTTCTCGGACTGCCTTTTAGTAAAAGATAGCGATTCTCTAATTTTAGTTATTGAACAAGAGAGTAGGCACCAATATCTTTTTACGATGGCGGTGGTATTAACCATAGGGAATTATATGAGCAGTGGTGGCCCAGTGGTATTGGCCGCGACTTACAAGTTGTAGGTCGTGAGTTCAAACCCAGGCAGGCGCTTTACTTTGTGTTACTTATTTCATCACCACTGCTCTCAAAACGGTGAAGGAAAACATCGTGAGGAAACCGGCATGTCCTAGAACCAAAAATTCGAAGACATGTGACATCCACCAACCCGCATTGGGCCCGCATACCCTCTCATAGGGAGGAGACCTGTGCCCCAGCAGTCCCCAGTGGGGACATTAAAAAAAACATACAGACGAATTGAGAACCTCCTCCTTTTGGAACTCGGTTAAAAAGGCTGAGATGATGATGATGAGATGATTATATAACAGCCAGCCTTTATATAATAATAGAAATTATAAATATCCAGAGTGACTTAAAATGTGTTTACGTTGAATTATTTAATAATTCTAAAATTAATAAGATTTTTTCATTATTTTATGTAACAAAACACTTCCAACGGCCGTTGACCTTATAAAAGTTGTAGCTAGAATTTTAACTTCAACTTTTATAAAGTCAAACTTAACTAAGTTATTTTTTCTTTTTTATGTTATGTACTTTAGTTTGACCTTCATCACGTGCGATGTGCATCAGTGCATCTCTACTTAATTTTTATTAATTAGAGAGCAAGTGATTTGTTCATTTAAGATTAAGAGATACAGAGGTAGAGTGTAGGTATCCTTATAATAATATAGTAGTTTTCTTATTTTGTGAGTCTATGTTCTTGGGTCTTCATTGGACTTGCTTTATCTTTATCACTGCCCGCGGTTATTTTCTTGTCTTCAAATCTTTAGCCTCCACCAATTAAGAATGTTTAATGTTCTCCGCAGTTATTCAGTTCTTAGTAAGTAATACATATTTATATGGCAATCATTTTCTGTTAGTGGAACCAGATTACTTTTACTTCTGGTAGTTTAGGCATCAATGGAAAATTTTGACGAACATACAACACAAGTAAATTGAGTGTAGTAACATTAATTGATTAGCTAAATACATTAAAAGCCTACTGACACAAATGTTACATAAACTAAGTATGTAAATAACGATCAATTGCTTTTTATTTCGGACACTTAATCAACTATTACACATAATGTATGTAAGTAGATGACATAACATGCAATTGAACTAACAGATACAAATATAATATGTAACATTATTTATAACTCTAATTAAGAACAACTTAATATTAGTTTGTAATTTTATGTTGAGCCCCTTCATAAGTCCCGTTGAGTAGCTTGTAGATTGTCGCACAAAAACCTTTATTAATTAGGATTAAACAATTAAACAAATATTAAAAGTTATAATATTTTTGGCCAAAGCATTCCTTTGAAGCTGCTTTTGATGTTTGCTGCGTCTTGATAAGCAACATGAATTACTTAATCAGCACTTATTAACTTAAACGTAACTTACACTTTCATATATCAAGCTCATAAAAGATTTCTCGCGTGTTTAAAAATTATGAAGAATAATTTAATAAATAAACCTTATGCTAATTCAGACATGATGATGGTGATATATGTACGAGTATGTTTAAATTTACTCTCATTAGTTTTTATTTTGAAAATAGGAAGTAAAGCCAAATGCGTAACGAAACTCCAATAATCTCCAAATATGAATTCTAAGCGTTTTACTTAATACTGATAGCGGCATTGGCGATTAAGAACTAACAAGAACTACTCACAATGAGGTTTCTTGTTACTAAGAGCAGCAGAGCTGACGATCTTCTTGCCAAGATTGCTGACGGCATCTCCCTTCACTGAGATGACTTTGCCGAGCGTGGCGGCGAGCGCACCGCCTCCCTTGATGAGCTGGCCCTTCAGGATCGTCACTCCACCGGTGATGGCCTTCACAGCTTGGAACAGAGTGTATAGGATCGACTTCTTTAATCCCCAGTAGTCGTATTTCTCGTCTTGTTGATGCTGAAATAAAATGCGTTGTTAAAACGATAATGACAACGTTCCTAAAAGTTTCTGTTATGACTGGTTGGGGTAAAACTGGAGTTTGGAATAAGTTTAGGTGGTAATGTGCGGTAATCGACGGGAAAGAACTCATATTTCGGATTCATAATACAGGTCAACATATGCAATCTCCAAGCTCTGGGCTACTATAGTATTCGTCAAACTTAATGGTGTGTGGTAAGTTAGCCTTTTTTTTTTGGGGGGCTGGGAAATCATCCAATGACTTCTCCCGCTCTGGGTGGAGCTGGAGGGCGTGTCAGACTCTTATTGACTAAAACCCACCTCTGTTCCTTCCCTGCCTGAGTGCCCAGAGGTGCGGTAACTCATGTTGAGAATTTATCCGCTACCCTTAGGCATGCAGGCACCGGCCACGATGGGCCCCGTCAGTGGTGGCTGACAACATCTCTTTCATGCGCTCGTGGAACACTACACGCCGTCGACTCACAGGCCTGGTGCTGATCGGATGGCGAGCTACACACTGCTCGCCGTCCGCAGGCCCGGGTGTGGGAAGTTAGCTGCGAGTGCAACTGCGCGCAGGTACAGTCAATACGATATTAATTTCGGCCATTTAATGATTTTATAACTGTGTGGAAGCTGTGTGAATATATTTTAAGGGTTGTAAAGTACCTACTTATTTGTCAGTTTGGAATTTGGTGGTATTCTCTCACGCCATTAAGTTTGACAAATAGATTACTAAGAGGGTTACCAATAAGTACATTGACTTCCATAACTTACCGGTTCATAATTGTACCCGTGGCCCTCCTCCCCATGTCCGCTGGTCTTGCTGGACGCTGACGAGATGAAGGCTGACGCTTGTCCCAGCAGCCCGACTTTACTCTGTAGCCCTGATGACGCTTTGGAGACCACTGATGTTAGCGCTGCCGCTGACGATCGCTTTGTCCTGGATGAAGGAAATAGAAAGCTTTAAATCTGACCATTCCCTGAATATTTGAAGAAATGACATTCGAATCAAAAACATCACTAAGTTTAACAACTAGGCTGGTGCGACTTCAATAAGCTCTTAAGTAGCATGCCTCTTGGTTTCAACTCTAACATTGTTAGTCCTCTGTGAACAACTTCGTTTCAGTCCTTACCTCATGATCTCTTCAGCTGCTAGACCCTCAGCAAGGGCTTCGAGCTGCTGTGGCGACATCCGACTGATAGCAGCCATGTCGATGATGTCCAGGTATAGCTGCGGACCCTGCGCCGGCGCCGGGGCAGCCAGCGACGACGCCAGGCACGCCACGCAGATCCATAGCTGGGGAAGAAAGTTACAGTTAGAGAAAGGTTTTATGAAATGAAGGGTTTTAAGTATATTTTGGGATTTTGTGACCTAGACTGTCAATATATTATCGTATCTTAGAGAATTTCAGAGCCTATTCTTCATAGCTTAGCATTTAGGATTCTTGGAAATGAATGAAACACGTCATATTTCGCATCTGCTCGTCTCCTGTCTCACTTTGTTCTTATGTTACATCACGTTCAGTTGCAAATAAGGCAGACGGCTTGTTGAACAAAGCACTTAGACCATTGTCAACAGCAAGTTAAGCTACTTTAAATAATTGTGCTCGGCAACACATTTAATAATAACAACAGTTCTTTGCAACATAACAAGCCTTAACAATAAATTACGTAGGAAACAGTAACAGTACATTATTTCACTCCATATGGTTCATTATCGTTTCCACATTTCCCGTGCAATTTAAGTAATAGGTTATTTGAAACAATAGCTATATTGTTATAAACATGATATGATTATGACGACAGTGCGCGGCCGCGGGCCGAGCCTTGGCAGTGAAAGAAAAGTGAAAGTTTTTATGCGCGCGCGCCGCTCTGACGTCATTCTGCATGGTTCCGCTCGGTGGGGCCACGACAACGCGCAGCGGAAGCGATCAGCTGGAGACACATTTTTATTAAGTAATTGATTGTTTTTATATTATAAAAGTTTAAATTTAACATTATTTTAATTTTTATTTAAGTATGCACTTTAAGTTCAAATAAAATGCCGGTAACTCTATTCACGTTTTTGACTTTATAGAATGTAAAGTACACTTGACATTCACCCAATTTCGTTTTGACTGCGCGATTTCTAAATCGCTTGTTTGGTTGCCTCGAGAGTATTGACATTAATATATGAGTTCTTAAATTCTTGTGTCAAGGCGAAAAGAATATTTTATTTTGTAGGTTATAGGTAAATTTCTCTATTTAGAAAAATAAATATTTCGTTTAGTTTCATTTTGAATTGTTGATTTTAATCAGCTTACTTTCCTAGGCCTCAATTACAACTAATAACTATCTCAAGGATTTTTTTTACAGCAGTTAAAATGTAGTGAGATTAACGAATAATGTAAGTATAAGTTATTACAATAGTTAAAACCTAACTATTAGAGAAGATTCTGAAGCTTCTGTCATGGTTCTTGCTTGTTTTGCTTTTGTATAGACTAACTCCTTGACTTTATTTTCTGCCTACCCCAAAAGATGCTCGATGTGGTGCTAAGTAATGAAAAAAAACTGCATAACGGAAGTTTATTTTTTAAAGTGGCTGTGTCGGCGTCGAAGTGGAAAATTGGTGCTTCTGCTACGCCAACCGAAACGTACACATGGACTGGAGTTATGGCTGTTGAAACATACTCGTGCATAGGGATCAACATTTAAATATAGCAGCACTGCAATAAATAGCCTCGACGAGTGACCACACATAATCTACTAGACAAAGTGACAATCTATCAGCGGTAACGATTATGTCGGGTGAAAAAATACAGCTTCTGAAGCCGAAAGCCACATAATCTACCCATTATTTGGATCATTTTTTTCCACTAGGCCATACCTGGGAGTCCACTGGTTCTGGAGATATTGAAGGAGAAGTTGCAATTTTTGTTTTTTTAAGAAAATGTATTCCAAATGTTATTTACTAAACATTTTTCCAAACAAACATTACCAAAATTTTCGAAATTACGCATTTGAAGTTACAAAAACCCAATGAATATCAAATGTATCCGACAAGTACCTACGCGGCTTAGAGCGAAGGGGCGGGGCTTAACTGCTTTTTTATACCTAAAAATAAAAGATGTTTCTCAGCAATAAGTTTTGCGCAAAGCCACTTTGTTAGATGTACAGTATGCGTAGTTGATGGCTTCGTGATGTCTTTTTATGCACTGTACATCAAAAAGTCAGAAATACCATACGGTATTGACTTTCGCCGAAATTTCACTTAGTGTTTCCCAATTATTTTGGTGTTTGGCCAATATTGACCTGGCATGCATGAGAGATGTATGACTCATTTGTGCCGGTCATCAACAGTTGAGTTTACAGAAAAACGGTTAAAAATACAGGTGGTATTTAACTTTAAAAGTTAGGGTTCTTTTAAAGCTAAGTATCACCATAGTAATATTATAAACTTAGAGGCAGCCAAAGGCCAATGTACTCTTCGAGCTATCGGACAGTAATCAATATTATATTTCAATTTCACGGGTGTTGAATACTAACGAGTAGGTACGTATCGCGGTAAAAATTAAAAAATAAAAGATAAGACTGTTTTACTACGTGTAAAACAATACGACATTCTTTGAGACTTAATGGCGATAATTACCAACATTTAATTTCCTGTTTGCCAGTTGTAGACACTTAGAGAAATCTTGCTATGTAGGTCTTATACGAGTATATTAGACCATAACGAATAAATCTCATTTCTTCCATAAACCATTACTAGCGAATTGTTTTATACCTATTGGATAAGCAGCATCATGTCTAGAATTAACCAATAGTTACTGTTTTAGATTAGAAATTGCAATAGATGATGGAAAAATACAAATGGAAATAGCCTACTTTCTTCTTGTGTATATAATCTAATGTAAAAGATGCCATCCACCCACGTCCGGGTATCAAAGGTATTGGCAGGTGTGTTGCAACGACCATAGATTGAAACATTCTATCTATATTTATATCAGCTTCTATTCTTCTTCCAGTAATATTCTTCTCTTAATTCTTAATTCTTTATTGTACAACAAAATTTCACATTATTACTTAGTGGTTACACAATTCATGTACAAAGGCGAGCTTAACTCAATGTTTAGTTTTCTCCCAGCAAACCTTTGAGTGATAGAGAGAGATCACCGTTGAGGGTAGGATCCAGTGTACAATACATATAAACCTACTTATATAGTTCCATACATACTAATAAATACCAGTATATACTAATATTATGTCAATTTGAAAGGAAGTGCTCTTTGATTTTCTTCTTGAAGACATCTAGAGAAGGACTGTCGCGTAGGGAGTGTGGGAGAGAGTTCCAGAGACGCACTGCATTAACAGAAAAGGAGCCATTATAGCGGCTGGAAGTGTTACGCAGAGTAAAATTCTTCCTCTTTCTCTCAAAATTCGTGCTGATAAAATGGAGTAAAAGCTTTGCCACTAATTTCCATATTGCTAATTAGGGCAATAAACCAATTCAAGCCATACGTAGGTACTTAAAGAATTAGCGACTTTAAAGGAAACTGTTCAATAACAGGCTACAGGCCACAG
Organism: Polia nebulosa; assembly: GCA_951329385.1. Lineage (NCBI taxonomy): Eukaryota > Metazoa > Arthropoda > Insecta > Lepidoptera > Noctuidae > Polia > Polia nebulosa. The sequence continues at coordinate 6,558,212 of OX589596.1, forward strand.
AGTACCAATAAAAGTGTCATACACGACAATTTGCATTCAGTGGAGCGTCGTAATAGCATATCGGTACCAACCATTTCCTTTTAAGACATTTTTTATTTCAAACAATGGGCGGCAAAGAATGATCATTATGTCGTAATATCGCGTCGCTAACATATAACTTTTACAATTCCAGGGATTTGGAAAAAAATAAAAATATATAGGAATGCGGTCAGAGTCGCGTAGGTAAAATTTGTTGTGGTAAACGAATGTCGTAAAGGTTGTAGAAAGTCCGCTGTGATGTCAATGTTTGATCTTTGATCCTCTCCTGTTATGAATGAGATGCATTCACCGATAGTGACGAGTTGCTTACTTTGTGATATTGGTAAACAGGTCAGATATCTATTGTTTAATTGATGAAAATTAATCTCATTGTCTCTATGATTCACCAGAACCGATTACCGATTTATCTTCCTTGTTGATGTTGTGTGAAAGTGTAACCTACCCACCGAATAATAATAAATAAATCTGACGATGTTCTTGTTATTACGTTCCCAGTATCTAATACTTGACAATAGAAAGGACTGAAGGATAGAGGCTGTATATATAGGTAATTGGTTAGTAATAATATTTAAACTTTTAATAAACAACCTTTTTTGTTATACTTGATATGGAACTTGCAGAAAAGGTTCAATTCAATGCAAATACGGATGTTTGGCAGTGTTTCGTAATACAGACAGACACAAAACCTGTTGCCTCTTGTGGTAATACAGGATGAGTAGTCAATGCCGATTCTCTCGTTGCTCACAGCGAATTTAAATAATTACAGTAATGATTAAAGAAGCTTATCGTAATAAGCTTGTGTGACGTAATTATAACCTACTCAGGTATTTGATAGTCACGCATCTGCCAGAAATGATTCAGTTTTGTTTTATTTATTTATTTTATACGCACATACTCGTACAAGTACACAGGCGGACTTAATGTCTCAGGCATTTTCTACCAGACAACCTTTGGGTGATGCAGAGACAAATAGTAGTAGGTGGAATATTGAAAATGAATTGTAATTAATACTTATTCAAATACATAGAAATAAACGACAAATTTGTCTATATAAAATTCAAAGTCCAGAATGACTGATATATCAACGCACAGCCTAAACCGCTGGTCCTAGATAGATGAAATTTGGGGGGTGTGTTCTTTGTGAAAAGTAAGTATTCACTAAGAAAGCGTTTTTCGAAATTCAACCCTTAAAAAAAACGGGGTTGAAAGTTTATAACGGGGGAAGTACTAATTCCACGCGGGCGAAGATGCTGGAGAAGCTTGTAAAATATAAATATATACAAGATGTAAATGTACAAGATGTAGATGTGTGATGTGTGGTGTATATGCAAGATGTGTGTGGTGTGTGTGTGTGTATATGAATAAACTTAGTACACAAATATACATAAATATGAAGTATAAACAGACAATTGAATAACAAATTAGCGCTGTGACGATACTGCTGCCAGCTTCTTACGAATGTGCTTGCGAACTTAGACTATGAAAGGTTATAGACGGAGTGTCAAAATCCAGCAATCTGAAGTACCAGAATGAGAAGCTGGCTTGTATCTGTATACGCGGAATAAGCTCACATAGACAAAATGAGAAGACGATACGTCATCGTTACGTTCGTCAAGGTCACTCACACATTTGAACGATCCTGCTTCATTTAATGTCCAATGACGTTCCGTCTATAACCTTTCATAGTCTAAGCTTGCGAATAATTTCCTGGGGGAGCGCATTTGACAGAGAAATAGGCTGAACGAAGAAAGACACGAATGATGAAGTCAGTACGGTAAGTGGGACTGTACCGAAAGGAAATATATAGCGAATTAATCAAGTACCTAAATCCTGAATCGTCACCTAAGTTAAAAGGGTATTTTATATCACAATGAGGTACTTACTTCAAGTTATTATCGGCGTATTTGTATTACGAGTGCTGAGTTCTTTGTAAGAACTTTTATGTTCTCTGTTATGCGGTTACCTGTCTTGGTTTATTTTAATAACGGCACCAGTTCGTTTTTCTTATTACACGAGTAGAGAGTGACGGGTTTCATGTTGTAATCTTAATAATTTATGAGTCGGATATTGGTGAACGTAATGACCCCGAATCGACTAATACAGTCATTTCCTATTAAAATTAAGGCTAAAAGCTTACATAACATACATTTTTTATACATCTTCTTCAGCAATTTGACACTCTTTTCCTTATAAGGTGACGCAAGTAGGACTGTCGAATCCGTTAGCACTACTTGTTAGCTGTTAAGTAATAAACGTAACAGCAACTGGTTTATTCAGTGTAATTATGTTACGTATTTTGAAGTATTGTTACATTACAATCTGCGAACATCACATCTAGTAATCAGCAGTCACAATCTGCGAGAAGTTACAGTGGACGCACCGCTATGTCTGGGAATTCCATATGCTAGCTGCGTAATAAGAGCGATTCCGACATTAAGGATGACGAAAGGGTAAAAAAAAAATATTTAGTCCGTCAGATTACCAAAAAATACATACATACTTTAGAGCTTCTGATAGAGAAATACCAAGAACAGCCCCCCTATACCACACCACACACCACACACACACACACACACACACGTACAGTACCTCTATATGTCGCCTTTATAGACTACCAAAAAGCCTTTGACAATCGAGCATCTGGGCAGCGCTTAGTCGAAAAAAGGTGGAGGGAAAGTGTATTGAAACTTTAAAGAATATCTACGAAAAATGCACAAGCAAGGTAAAATTAACCTCAGGCCCACAAATAGCAATCAAAAGATGGGTAAGACAGGGAGACCCACTATCCCCAACACTTTTCATTTCTGTGCTAGAAAATGTTTTTAGACAGTTAGATTGGAATCGATGTGGCATTTTGATAAAAGGAACCTATTTCAATCACCTAAGGTTTGCAGACGATATTGTAATAGTGTCTGAAAGCTCTAGCCAATTACAACACATGATTACTTCACTTCACTCTGCAAGCTTACAGGTAGGCCTCGAAATCAACTCGTCAAAAACAAAAATCATAACCAACAGTACACAGAAACCTATAACCGCTAACAACATACCACTCGAATATGCGATGGAATATATAGGGTGACTGGTAATTAGTGACCGATATAAACACGTAATTGCACTCATGATAACAAACAACTTTCCCAAATAAACAATTTTTTATACAAAAGAATTTTCATGTTGGTAAAAACAGCCGTTTCTGACACTTTTGCCTACTACTTTGGATACGAAACATTTTGAGACCTGTTTTAACAACATAAAAATTCTTTATCCTCTTTGTAACAAACGTGAAGTTGGATTTTTTGATATTTATTTTCTGTGCTATGCTACGATTTTTTAATCAATGAGGGCGCCACTGGACCGCGAGAAGGGCCTTAACGTTCTTCATGAATCACTCTGTCTACTGGCAATAACCGCACGAAAATTCGTTCAGTTATTTTTGAGTTTATCGCGTGTCTGTACGATTTAAAGTAAGTCAGTTCGATATTTCTATTATATTGAAACTAGCAACCCGCCCTAGCTTTGCTCGGGCACAAATTATACACCTTAACCTTCTTAATTAATCACTCTGTCTATTGGTGAAAACCGCATGACAATTCGTTTAGTAGTTTTTGAGTTTATACTAAAACTACTCAACGACTGCGGGGGAATTTGTTTTATAATATTATGTACATATATTATCAAATCAAATCAAATCGTTTATTTGTGATACATGGGTTACATACGGGTATTCATTACATAATTATATGCTTAATAATGTTCATTCTATGATCAGCAACTTGGGCATAGTGAAGGTGGCGATAAATAAAGCCAAAGCTTTGGCCATTCAAAGTGCTATAGGAACAAATTTTAGTGTGTACCATTTTAGAACCATTAGCTTTCATCTCATTTAACAAAACGGAATAACATTCTCGAGCAAAAATTCTCCAGCAACAGACGCCTTCACAATCTCAAGGAAGCACCGCCCGACGTTGGCAACACTGCGTCATTAACGGGCGTGGATCGCAAACCGGATCGTCTGTCAGAAAAACTGTAGACTACTTTCTTTCCTCCTCAAGTCCGGTCTGCACACATGTGATATTAAATATTTATTTTAAACTTTTCCTTGGACAGCATTAACTTTGTAGTGGCTATAAAAGTCATCTGTTTGTTATTACTAAGATTAATGAATAGAATAAATTGGCTGCTTAGAAATTTTATTTAAAAATCTGTATAAAAATGGAGTCTGATGAGTAAAGTTAAAGTAAGTAGTTATGTGTGGCTATTTTTTATTAGAGTCTCTTCAGTTTCTATTTTTAAAAAAAAAAAAAACGTTGCCCCACACTAGTATTTACTCCTGTATCCACTGTGTGCCTTCAGTTTATTTCAGAAACAATGTTAAATTGTGTATAACTGTCTAAAAACGTACTTATAAAACCCAGCACATAGCTTTATTTTGTCCCTTGCTGCCTAAGTTACAAGCGGGCATCATTGTATGTTTTGTTTTGAAATTACACGAAACTTTGCATTGTTTGTTTCATATTAAACCACTCAATGTGGATTGTATAAACTAGTTCACTAAGGTGTTTTAAAATGATATAATCGTTTGTCAACTGACTTGAATAAGACAGTGTAACTGCCGACGGATGACGCATTGTTTATTATAACACCGCTTTACCTAGCGAGATAACCGTGATGCTTTTGGTGGTGAAAGGTAGGATCAGTCTGGACTGGCTGATTGGGCTTGAATAAATTGAAACCGAATACCTTTTATCAATTGGTTACTAGAGTATTCATTATCACACTCATCATAAAATAATAATAAATAAAATAATAAAAAAAAAAAAAAATAAAAAAAAAAAATAAAAAAAAAAAAAAAAATAATTATTAATAAAAAAAAAAAATAATAATTTATTTATTTAAATTTCATGTAGTTAAAGAGACTACTTCTTATTTAGTTACCTTTTAGTCTTTAGTTGTAGTGAATTATGCTGAAACCGTCGTATTTTAATTGTTACCCTCATATTTAAATCGAATAATCTATCGAGAGCGACTGGATCCTGCGACAGGGTATCCTAGTGCGGGATCCAGTGTCACACATCTTACTAATGTAACAATATTATGAAACAATAAACTATTATTATTATTATTAGTCTAAACAGTAGTTGTATCCTATGGCAGATGAATCTTGGTCAGATCTAACAAGATGATTTAATATGGAATTACCAGAATTTTTGTTCTCTTTAAGGGTAAAAATAAGAAATACTATAAACGATCATGCGTAATAGGCAATAAAACTTAGACAGATGGTGAACTCAATAAAATATTTAAATCAGCCCACACACAGCTACAGTGAATGTGCCATCACTTGACATTTATATCGTAATAGTGAATGTCAGTGAACTGAATCTCACAATCAAATGTTATTGAATGCAGATTACAACAGCAATAAATACATTTATTCTAAGTGAATGTGAACTTTTTAGTATTGACATTAACAGTTATTTGGACCCATGAAAACTTGTAGGCAACTGAGTGCTTTTTTTTGTGGGGTACCGAAAATTCATGGAAAAAAAATTGCCTAGCCTTTTTCCAACTATCTTGGGGTCGGCTTCCAATCTAACTGGATGCAGCTGAATACCAATATATTACATGGAGTGACTGCCTATCTGACCTGCTGCCTATCTGAACTCAGTTACGTTACTGAGTAATACGACCTTTTTTTTTTTTGGGGTGTGGGAAATCATCCAATGACTTCTCCCGTTCTAGGGTGGAGCGGGAGGGCGTGTCAGACTGGCTAAAATCCACCCCTGTTCCTTCCTGCCCTTAGTGCCCGGGGGCAAGGTAACTCTGTTTCGAATTTATCCTCAACCCCTGGGCAGAACTGAGTGCTGTGTGAGGCAAACCCGAATAGATCTTTATAACTCTTGTTCCCACTATTTCAAGTAGGAAATGAGATCTGGCTTGAAGGATTTATGTGGCGGCGAAAGTACAACCCTGTGAGACTTTCAAATGACAAAAACTCATTAAGGTTCATTAAAACGTTGACATTAATCGTAATTATTTTACCATTGCAAGAAAATGCAATTAAATTTTCAATAAATAATCTCACATTAATAACAACCGCCATATGAAATTAATATTACATTTCCTCGATGCATTTCCTCTGCGCAGGAGCCTCTGTCAGAATTTTAGCTCTTTGCGGTGAAAGTTAGAGTGCAAAACAAACATCGAGGTAGTGCCTCATCGTAGTGATAATAACTTGAGAACATGTGAATGTGTTTGTTTATGTTCATGCCTGTTTCCTTGTAGGTCAAGCAGTACTAAGTGTCATTAGCTCTAGCAGGGACTATGGTTGTTTAATGTACAAGTTTCATCATAAGTTATTAACGTTTTAATTAATACGGTCAAGTGCCGTGTTCCGCAACACTAGAATAGAATAGAATAGAATACTCTTTATTATGTACACCATATAAATTACAATAAAAATATGAAGAAAACTTTACATAGGGTGACACAATGGGCGGCCTTATCGCTAAAAGCGATCTTTTCAAGACAACCTTTGGATGGATTTTAAAGAGAAAAGGAAATACAGTACTGTAGGTAGTCTTAGGTGTACTATTTATAATAATGTATACAATTAATACATTATAGATAAATATATACATTAATATTTAAGAAAATAAAAGCATAGAACCCTAGTAAAAACGATTAAAGAGAGAGGTAGTGATTTTTGACCATTGTTTTGAAAGTGGACAAGGATTGAGCATGCCTTACCGACACGGGCAAGGCATTCCATAACCGCACCGCCTGAACCGTAAAAGATTTGTCGTAAAAGCTGGTGGAATGCATCGGCATCTCTAGTCAACAACAAGACAAGGCAAGACAAGGTTCTATTAGTAGATTATAGTAAAATCTACAAGGAAACGTAAATTTTTCTATAAGCAAGAACATTGTTTATTCACACAATCAGTTGTACCTAAGTGTACACTTTCCTTTAGTCACAGACGGTTCAAGCCTCTGTCTGGCCGAAACCGTGTCAAAAGGCAAATTGGCTTGTAGTCGCGCGTTGTGGATCAGATGGAGATCCGGCCAGCGAAACAGATCCAGTTGACTATCACTGAGTCATAACATTACTTAATTCTGAGTTAAGTAATACATACGCGTGTATTTTTTGTGAGTAAGGAAATTAGTGAGGTATGAATAGCTCATAACAATCAACTATTTTGTTTTAACGATGCAAAGAATAATGTTCATCGCACAAAGTATTTTTTAACCGACTTCAAAAAAAGGAGGAGGTTCTCAATTCGACTGTATTTTTTTTTTAATATGTGTTACCTCATAACTTTTTACTACGTGAACCGATTTTGAAGTTTTTTTTTTGACAGCCGTTGCTTCACATGTGGTCCCATTTTAATTTGGTGAAGATCTGATAAAGGATTTCGGAGATACACAATGGAACTCTTCAATAAATGGTAGCAAACCTTCCAGAATTGCTCTGTCAGTGTCTCAGTCTGTATATTGTTTTTACCACTTCACAACATTACATCACGCTGATACGCTCTGAAGGGGTATACAGATTTGTACAGTTCACCCTGATACACCCTAATTTCACCAACTATGTTCAAATGCCCTATTTTTGGGGCTATCAACTCGGGCATAACTTTACTATTAATTTAGTTTTAGAATGGGGTACAACTACTAAAAAGTGAAAAATAAAAAACTTTTTACAAAAAAAAATACAATGCATTTTTAGTATTATTTATGGAAGTCGGTTGTATTTTTTTTTGTAAAAAGTTTTTTTGTATTTTTCAGTACGCAAATTTCAATGGCTGCCATACTCAGTAAAAGCAAATAGACTTGTCCCCTATTAAATGAGGCTGAACGCGTAAATTACGGTAGATTTCCTACATTTTCCTGCAATTATACGCTTATAAATGCTGATGGTTCTCTTTTATAGTTTTACGAAGCACCTAATAGAGCCTTTTTAATGGCAATGCACATGAGCTATTGTTAATAATTTTATCGTCAACTATTTAAGGAATTGTTACAACATTTTATTACATATTACGAAAACTTTATAGTCGACCTAGTGTCTAATCGATGATCGAGTCAGTTATAGCATACCAGACAATGACTGGTTGACACACTTCTCCATGGCCAGAACCATCTCAAAATTTTCCCAAACATTCAACACTGTGTTTAAAAAAAATCAGGACAACAATAAACCCCTTTTTTTTGGGGTGGGAAATCATCCAATGACATCTCCCGCTCTAGGGTGGAGCGGAAGGGCGTGTCAGGCTCTTACTGACTAATACCCACCCCTGTTCCTTCCCTGCCCTAAATGCCCAGGGGCGAGGTAACTCTTTCCAATTTATCCTCAACCCCTGGGCAGGCATCGGCCATGACGGACCCCGTCATGTTTGCTGACAACTCTTTGAGGCGCGTGTAACACACTACGCGCCGTCGACTCTTGGGCCGCCGTCCGCAGGCCCGGGTAACAAGAAACCCCTTTGTCTTGTTTACGATCTTACACATACGAAAATATGTCACCATTACTTTGTGGGTCAACAAATTCGCTGCTGTAACAGAAAAATTGTTGAGAAAAATAGAAATATAATGTTTACAATACACTACAGTTGCATAATGCATTGTTTATTTTACAATATTATGTAAATACGTTGCAATGTCCTAACAAATAATAACAATATAAGCATGTGACTTTTCATCACTCTATGTGGACTGACTGGTCAATGCAGTATTGTAATATGTGTGTAAAAAGGGCCGACACGAATTATTCGTTCTAGTTACCAAACCTTAAAACAGGTAAGTTAACCTACCAATCCCTTTTTGGGAATATCAAAATAATGGTATGTAGCAATCTTATTCCATTGAAACACAGTAAAAATAACTAAGTATAATAAGTGAGTTGGCCTGCCACGTGACGATAGAAAGAGGCCTGACGGGATGACCATAATGCCTTGGAAGATGGGTAGGCCTTTGGTGTGGGATGCAACATTTGTCGCCAACCTTGCACCATCTCATCTTCTTAGCACGGCGGGCTGTGCTGGGGTGGCTGCTACAGTCATGTGCAGAAAACCTCAAACGGCGCAAATATAACAACCTCATTGGGAGTTATATGTTTGAGCCGTTTGGGGTTGAAACACTAGGGCCATGGGGTTCGAGTGCTCATCGAGTTTTCCGTGACATCAGCAAACATTTAGTCGACTCTTCACGTGACCAGAGGGCTGGCCTTTTTTTCAGCCAAAGAATCAGCATTGCCATTCAACGTGGCAATGCTGATTTTGTTCTGGGCACTTTTCCCATTGACAGCGATGTAGACGAATTTTTCGATGCCCAATGAGATATCATCTCCCTCTTTTATGCCGCTTGTACATATTTAATTTATTTTCTTTTAGCCTGTTTATACCATTTATTATTTATTAGTTTAGTTATATTTATGTATTTTAAATCAAATAAATAAATAATACTCGTGTTTTCGTGTTTTGAAGACAAGTTACTAAGGAGGTAAATCATTCTCACTCAAACAATTGTGAGGAACACTTTCTATAGATAACTCAGTCCCGACTGAATATAGTAATGTTTATAATTTGGCCGACACCGGACGGTGGCAGTCAGAAAGCAAAACGGCTTCACTTTCAATGTGGTGTTACGTTACATGTCAACGTCCGAACGTGATCGAGATTATAGGCGGCCTCTGCGCAGGTCGACGGCGTGGAGTGCGATGAAGCATCGGCTATAACTCTTTTACATAAAATGCTGAAGGATGCAGGTCATTTTGAAGAATTGATTAGCTCTGTAGCTTCGATAAACGTACCTTCTTGTAGTTATGTCACTATTATTTATGCATACATAATCATTTCGGATCCTAAATGCCTCTTGCATTCATGCAGACTTTGCTCTAAACGCAACCTTAGTGCTGGAAACTTTTTAATGAATTACTGTATACACTGTCGTTCCTGTAGTTTTTTGGGTTCATAACAAAAACAGTCAAAATTATAACGACCTCTGAACATGCAAATACCTGCGTCTTCTAAAACACCGAATACGAGAAAGTTAATTCTTTGCATACATTACTTGGCAGTTCTAACATCGTATAATAGTCATTTTGAAACTCATTATAACAGATTTGACTGCGATTTTCTAGTGACTTCTTCGTTCTACTTTATATTTGTTAGCAGTAGACTAGGAAAGTAGAAAAGAGAGGCAGAATAGCTAGCTATTCAATTACTAAATTCCAATAGTGAACGATTGGGAGCTCTTCTTCTTCGGTGAGATTAATTACGTGCTCAAGTTCGCCACCAAAGCAGAAAGTCGACGCCCAAGTTTTTCACTACATAATTATAAGCATAACAGCATAAAACAGGCCTTCGATCTGCAAGAGAGTGATGGGCTGTAATCCACCAAGGGCTCAATGCGGGATGGTGGATGTCAAATATCTTCGAAGTTTTTGGTTCTAGGACTCCACTGGACCGGTTTCCTCACGATGGCTTCCTTCACCGTTATGTGAGCCATATTTCACAAATTGCAATAATTATGCTTTGTAGCTAGTTGAGTGTACTTAATATGGATTTAGGTAGGTGTGCAATTATTGGGCGGAGTACCCAAGCGCCGTGTCCTCGTGGAGGTGATCGGCGGCAGCGACCTGTCGCGCCCGGCCCTAGTCCAGGCCATGGTACGGAGCGAGAGGTAATGGGAAGCAGTCTCCTCCTTCTGCCAAGTAGTAATGCTCGCGAAGGAGGAGGCGGAACGGGTGAGGGAGAATCAACGGAGTCTCCCTCATGCCCCCAGTAGCAACCGCCACAGGAGATGCCCCGGACGTCGGGGGTTGCGGGACGATCACCGGCCACCGTAGGCGCGGGCCTGCGAACGGCGAGTATTATGTAGCTCACCGTCCGATCAGCACCAGGCCCGAGAGTCCACGGCGCGTAGTGTTCCACGCGCGCCTTAAAGAGATGTCAGCAAGAATTGGGTCGCGGATGAATACGAAACAGAGTTACTGCGCCCCTGGGCACTTAGGCAAGGAAGGAACAGGGGTGGGTTTTAGTCAGTAAAAGTCTGACACGCCCTCATCGGATGATTACCCGCCCCACAAAAAAAAAGGTATGCAATTTTATTATTATAATCACTCGCCATAAGTGTATTTTTGGCATTTTCCTTAAAAGAGAAGTATCATAACATAAGGGCGTTTATGAACCGCACAATAATTATTGCAATTACAGAATGTCACACGAGTCAAGTTGGAGTGGTCGCACACCGTAAAGAAGGTTGTTCACCCATTCTCATTACGTAACGCGGAGAAAAAACCGGAGACAGGTACACATGTGTGTCGAAGCATTTAAAGAAAGGGAAACTTATTTACCTTTTGATTCCGGATATTTAGGTAGTGTTTTGGCTCGAAAACGTGGAAATAATGGAAAGAATTTTATTCGACCTAATTCTTTTTACGTAGTTAATTAAACCTACTAATAATATTTCCTACTATTATCGAGTTTATTTATTACTGTTACTGTTTTGCTAAACTGTCTGGTACCTAGGTACTCGTTCAGTTATTTTGGTACAATGTAAGAAAATAATTAAACCTATTAGGTAAAATCAGTTCTATAAAACCTCTGACCTAAACTAGTCAAGAGCAAACCTATCTATAGTAAAAAAAAGGTAGTAGGTAGCATATATAAGATGGTACCAAAACAGTAAATATTTTTATGAATAACAGCTAGTAAGCCCAAGTCCTGCCTTCGAAGCATTTTCAAAATGCTATTTTTATTTTGGCTTCCTGCAAATAAATTAATGTTCTTCAATCAGCCTAGCCTTTTCCCAACTATTTTGGGGTCGGCTTCCAGTCTAACCGGATGCAGCTGAATACCAGTATTTTACATGGAGCGACTGCCTATCTGACCGCCACAACCCAGTTATTGGGTAATACGATTGGTAAGACTGGTTATCAGACTTTCGGTCTTCTGACGACCCGTAACGACTGTCAAAGGTTATGATTGACAGCCGGGACCAATGGCCGTGCTTTCCGAGGCACGGAGGTGTCTCGGTATGTAAAGGTGGTCACCCATCCATTGACCAACCCCGGCAAGCGTAGCTTAACCTGATGGATTGACTCGTGCGGCTGTTATTACTTTAGCCACGAGTTTCTCCAATAAATTAATGTAAATATTTATTTACGGTTCAAAATCCAATCTATAAGTTTTATTTTGTGATATAAGTAATAGGTACCTCCTCATTACTTAGGTACCTACTTATAACTTGTTCAAAATATTACAAAGCGAGCTCGTAGAAACAGATAAGTATATATTAGTGAGGAAGTGTGTTATGAACTTTTAAATAAAACTAAATAAACGATACATTCACTGTTATTGCATAAACATGACCGCTTTGAAAGGTAGTAGATATAAAAACCGAATTTATTTTTGTATAGTTGGTTCCGTAATATGAATTTTCTGGTGAGTCCCAAATCAGTAAACACCTAAAAACTTAGACTAATATAAAATTGACAAAATAACTTAAGTAATTATCTTAATATATATCCGGATAAATTCGAAACAGAGTTACCGCACCACTGGTCACTCAAGACAGGGAAGGAACGGGAACAACATTTCAGTCAGTAAGAGTCTGACACGCCCTCCCGCTCCACACAAAGCGGGAAAAGTCATAGGGTGATTTACCAACCACAAAACAAAGGAGTTCCGTTATAAAATATATTTAGAAAACAATATAGATGCCTTGTACGTGCTATACTAGATTACTACAAAAAAAAGCTGACTAATTAAAAACCTTAATTTACTGTAAAGCCTCAACCTAACTACCTCTCTCTCTCAAATTGGAGTCACTACCCCGAACCTCACCTCTTACAAATAACAAATGAATTGACTTCTTCATTACTAATAATTACTTTAATTTGTAAAACTTCGCGTGTGTGGTATCTTAGTTTCCATTGAATTTGGTATTCATTAAACATACGTTACACTATGATTAAGTTCACTTCAGATGGGTATCTTACAAGTACCCAATTAAAGTATCCTATACTTTAAGACTAAGTAACAATCAAAATTATGGGAATATGTATGAGACCTGAGGTTTGAACTTTAAGCCTTGGCACAAAAACTGACATTATTAAATAATATCACACGGCTTCATGATGATTTTCGTATGCCTAACCACGTAGCCAGGCTCCTTAAAGCGGTGTTTAAGAACTCATAATTGCAAGTACTTTGACCTAAATTTGTGTTTTGTTGAAAACAAGTCAAAAATCATGTTTACAGAAATTACAACGGCAATTTTAAATCGGTAGACTTATAGCGTAGGTAACTTCATAAATTAATTTCTCGTCATTATGAAGCATAATGCGGATCTCTAAAGCACGTATAAACCACAAAAAGTCTAATAAGTAAGAGTTTGTACTCATAACTTGCATAACCAGACCGTCTCGTTCGGAAGAGCTTACACTCATCGTCTCAGTAATTTTGCACATTTTAGAGGAGTGTGTAGTTAATTAATGGGAAGTAACAAACCGTGAAAAGTGTGTTAAGAACAGCAATTATTTATTGTATTCTTTTATTTTTTTTCTAATCAGTTAATGCATCTACGCACACATTGGTTTCTTGTGCAGTTTTATCAACAGTTTAAGCGTGTCAATCTTTGTTGCTATAATTCTTCACTACTTTGCTCTATAAACTATCTAGAAATTGTTTATTTATTTTGTTTTGTTAAAATAGCATCGATTGTCTTATTATCATATTAATCATATTTTTAAAACGATATTAAGTGTTACACATTCTCAGGAGCTAAGCGGTAGGCTTTGGTTCTGAGAATGTGTGACACTCAATATCTGATTTTCCCTAAAACGGTATGAATATTGATAACAACTTTCAGACTAGCTGGTAAGTAGGCAAACTTTCAATAGTTTTGCGCCATTCCTATGACCTTACTTGGGTAACTTATAATTGAGTATTCAGGAAATGTATGCATCTTAATATTTTCACGCCTTTTATGACAAACATTTGCAAAACTTTTGAATTTTAATTGGATTTTCCTAATTTGACCCGTACTGTTATACCTTTTGTTTTGGAGGGATTTCAGACTTTTACTGATTAAAACCCACCCCTGTTCCTTCCTTGTCAGAGTGCCCAGAGGCGCGGTAACTCTGTTTCGAATTTATCCACGACCCCTGGGCACTTGTAAACCTACGTACGCAATTATACGCGTTCTACGAAAATTAGAGTTGGTGTCTGGAATTTTTTTTTTAGGAAAACTCTTGAGCTGGGTTTGAAAAGCATTATCTGGACTTAAGTGAAGAAAATTCTGCAGCCAAACTTCCTGTAATTAATAATCCCATTGTTACAACAACACTCACAGCTTTTTGATAGTTTCTATCTTTGTTCTTGTAAGCAGGCACACCAGTTATGTATGGAGGCTTCTTTAATTTGGTTTGGTGTTTATGCTTGAGTTTGTTTTTAATGGCATGATTGAGTGTGCTAGCTGGCAAGTGGCGGATTATTTAATTTTATGATTATATTTTAGACGACATATATTTATTTTTCTGTTTTACATAATGTTAAGATTGTTGCATATAATTATATAGATTCAAGTTCTTAAAACTTAACAGACAGATGTGTTGCTGCGGAGTTTGTTGGCCACTTCTTCTTCACAGCTAAAACACTAGGAAGTGGTGACGGGCGGGCGTTTCTTGGGGGACTGTCTTTATGTAGAACTTTGACGTTCAAAAAGTGCTGGTTCTCAGCCTAGTTTGAATAAATGACTTTTGATTTTGATTTTTGACTCTCAAATCTCTGTCTGCATGCGGATGCCTTTACTACTAACATACTATTATGGGCTCGTGTTACTTCTAGGGAAATCCTAAAACTACGAGGAATACATGAATTTCCTTCGGATGTGAAAAGGTACTATAGTTTTAACTGAAGTTTCACAAAATTATATACTGGAGCATATAATTTTATAGCTGTATTGTAACCGGCAATAAAGATTTGTTAAACAAAGATAGCGTGCAATAACTTAATAAGTGCTTGGTCATTAAAGTGTATCAGTAATTATTCAACCAAAAATCCTATTGTGTAATGAAAACCTTTATTTTTAGGGTTCCGTACCCGGAGGGTCTAAACAGAGCCCTATTGCTGTCAGTCACGTGTCCGTGTGTCCGTAGTTTGTCACAAAATTTTGTTCCGGAGAATTTTTTAACTTCCCATTGACCTATGAACTTGAAATTTGGTGAAAATGTTTATTATTACGTATATTTTACTAACAAATACCTATATTTGGTACGAAACCCTAAATGTGCGAAATCCCTGACACGCATTTGGCAGGTTTTTTTTCAAGAATTGTTAAGTGCTGCAATTTCTCCCTAGTTGGCAAAAATAGTAGAAAAGTAAATTTACTGACTTCGGTTGACTGATTTTTTTAAAATAGAATTACGGATGTTGTTTAAGAGCAGTGGTGGCCCAGTGGTATTGGCCGCGACTTACAAGTTGTAGGTCGTGAGTTCAAACCCAGGCAGGCGCTTTACTTTGTGTAAATTATTTCATCACCACTGCTCTCAAAACGGTGAAGGAAAACATCGTGAGGAAACCGGCATGTCCTAGAACCAAAAATTCGAAGATATTACATTCACCAATCCGCATTGGGCCCGCGTGATGGATTACGGCCCACACCCTCTCACGGAGAGGAGGCCTGTGCCCAGCAGTGGGGACATTTAAAGGCTGATGATAACGGATGTTGTTTTAATTCAATTTTAGTTGATAACCCTGCTTCATAAAATGCTCAAAGAAGCTGTCGCTTGCTTGAGATCATAACAATAAATTCTTTTTATGTATTTTGTGTCCAGTTTGCAAACATTCATCTTTAACTCTGCAGCTACAAAGTACACAACCAAACCACACGCAAATCAGCGTAAGTCATAAATTGACACGCAACTACAATGCGTGTCATTCAGCTATTTATTTATTACCCAAAGCTATATCAATTTAACTATTGTTTTATTTACATTTACTCAATCATCCGGTGAGAATATTTTTACCTTCTATCAATTACAATTTTTTTACTTCTTTTCTTCGTAGTTCAACAATGACAAATTCACACCTTTTTGTTTAGTGGCATTGTGCGAAAAGGTGAAACTTGACAGTAGTAAAAGACTTTTCATTGCGCAATACCACTATTTTAATTTATCGTAAAAATACACACGACAACACATGATTTCAAATAATTATGTTAGCATTGGCCACCTGTCTATATTCATTTAATTCCGCCAAATATATATTTTTAAACTAGTAATAAATTTATTTAAAATTAAAGGGTTATTTATGTTTAATTTAGCTAGGTTAAAAAAAAACAAAATGATTGTAAAATCCAATAAATTGTAAAAATACAAAACTTGACTAAGTATTGTTCTACCGTTAGGGAAATGACTCCCTTTCAAATAAATACCGCAGTGATGAGACATCTATGTATAATTAATAATAATAATTCTTAAAATAATGTATGACGGCTATCATTGTGTGCTCTAACTTACCTTTATATTACGTGCGATCATCATCCTACACAAACAGACGGCGAAAGTCACTTAACACTTGCACTGTCACCCCACAAGCAATCCAGCAAACACTTGATTAATTAAAATACAAATAGCACAAATAATTGACTATCACATTTAAGGTACCCCGTTCCAGAAAAAAAAATGGTAGCCGGGATGAGGTTTGATGACGTGAAATGGCGCGAGTTTGAATGCAACTTTCGCGCGCGTTCGCTAAGGCGTCTTACTCTCACTGGCCACGCCGCTGAGTTTTCTTTTTATTTAAACTTGCAATCCCCTCTAGCGGTTGTGAATTATCGCATAATATCTTGTGTTATCAATACGCTATTCGGGGCGGACGGATGCGTCTCGTTTAAGGATCTAGTTACATTAATTAGTGCTATAATGTTAGAGCTACATAATGAATTGGATTTCAGTTCCTGTCTTAAAATATATTGAGGAATTCATGCAGAAGCAATGGTAGGCTTGATAGTTTTTTTTTGTCATTCTGTACAAGCAACTAAAAATAAAGTATTGAAATAAGGCTGACACACGCAGAGTGATTTTTCTAGTTGGAAAAATTTCGACCCAATTTTCAAGAAAAGACATCAACGCGCGTGCCCGTAGTTCTGATAAACAATTTTGGAGACCGAACAACTACCGAGAGGTTCTATGTGAGGTATCATTTTCAGGATACTGTAGTCTCTTACAGTTCAAGGTTTTTAAATACCTAGTCTTTTGATGTAAACTGCGTCTGCCCATGGAACAAAACTGAACACGTTTAATCGTTTTTAACCGACTTTCGAAAAAGGAGGACATTCTATGTTCGACTGTATGTATGTTTTTTTTATGTATGTCCGCGCATTTCTCCGTCAGTTGTGGACCGATTTTCAAAATTCTACTTTTATCTGAAAGAAAATACTCCCGAGGTCCCATATAAATTTTATCGAAATTGCTTTAGCGCGTTTTGAGAAACTGAACAAAAACGAAAAATACGCATATCTCGATGACGTTTTGGTGTTCTCCAAATGTTTAAATTCCACGTTGCATGTAATTGGGTTTTTTAGTTCTGGGGTATAACAACTAAAAAGCGAAAAATAAAAACTTTTTTACAAAAAAAAACAACCGACTTCCAAAAAAAAAATACACTAAAAATTTAAAAATAACTTTAATTTCGGAAGTCGGTGTCAAATATCGAAGAAATAAAATACAAACACCGACTTCCGAAATTAAAGTTATTTTTAAATTTTTAGTGTATTTTTTTTTGGAAGTCGGTTGTTTATTTTTAGTTGACAAAAATGACATGGTGTCCGAGGTCTGTTCGTGGATGGACCAATACATACCGAGACTTTTCAGTGCTTCGGAAATCACGTTAAGCTGTTGATCCCGCTGCCGCAGGAGACGTCCTGGGCGTCGCAACCCGAGTAGGCGCGGGCTTGCGGACGGCGAGCAATGGGTAGCTTGCCGTCCAATATGGACCAGGCCCGGATCGATGACGCATTGTGTTCCACGCGCGCCTTAAGGTGGGAGCGCCAGGGTAGCCCGCGAAATTCAAAATTTCTTATGTTTTTTTACAATTTGCAGGTCAGTGTCAGGTTGTGTCTTGGTCAAAATGTAATTCGCGGCCGTAGCAAGTATGTATTTATAGAATTATAACAATTAAAACCATCAATACAACTAATTCAGTTAGAATTGATGTCAAATGTAAGTTTTTCATGAAAAAAAGACATTTTATGATTTATCCAGTTACTGGTTTTTTTTTTTTTTTTTTTGGGGTGTGGGAAATCATCTTATGACTTCTTCCGCTCTAGGGTGGAGCGGAAGGGCGTGTCAGACTCTTACTGACTAAAACCCACCCCTGTTCCTCCCTGCCTTACATGCCCAGGGGCGAGGTAACTCTTTCGAATTTATCCTCAATCCCCGGGCAGGCATTGGCCGTGGCACGCCCCGTCCTTTGCTGACAACTCTTTGAGGCGCGCGTGGAACACTACGCGCCGTCGACTCTCGGGCCTGGTGCTGCTCGGACGGCGAGTTACCCAATACTCGCCGTCCGATCAGCACCAGGCCCGGGTATAGGCCCGGGTAGTTACTGGTTTGTTGAGGTCAGATTGGAAGTAGCTCCACGTAAAACTAGTATTGAATATATCAATTTCCAACATATCTGAGGATTGAGTTACTGCACCCCTGGGCACTCAGGCAGGGAAGGAACAAGGGTGGATTTTAGTCAGTAAGAGTCTGACGCCCTCCCGCTCCACCCAGAGCGGGCAAAGTCGTTGGATGATTTCCCACCCCACAAAAAAAAAAAAACATAGCTGAGGATAACATAAGCTTTATTTTACAGAGATCGCGCCTAAGAATTTTAGATTTGCAAACTTATTCATTTGCTTGATAGACGTAAATACGACGTACCCAACCGTTTTGACAAATATTTGGTCTACGCCATTGATGAAAACTTTTATTTATAATTTTACTTTTTAAAGTAAAACTTGAGAGTGAGCAATACCACATGTTGCCAGTAACACTCAACCTTCTTTATTTGCCGCAACACTAAAACACATTGTTCGAAAAGTCAAGCAATGTGTTTTTGGATTGCGGAATAAAATTAAAGCGTCGTATTCATTCGGAAACTTTATATTTAATTAATTCTTTACGTATTATTTTTTCACATTTCCAGTTTCTATCAACTGTATGGGTTCAGTCAGCATCCACCTATTTGAAATGTTTCAGCAGGAACCTATTTTCCAAAATATTTTGGCTTTTAATAGGATTTGATTTTATGTTTCATAATGTTATAAACATGCAGATTGATGAATTTACCTGTTTAAATAATGGTTGTTATAGTTATGATAAAATACCATAATTTTAATATGAACCTGTAATTCTCCATTTAGGAATCATTCAAAACATGTTCGGGAATATTCCTTAAACATAAAATAGACACAAGTGTCAATCAAGCAATTTTATATTAAAATAAAATTGTAGGTAGAGCTTTGATTGAGCACGCCATAATTGCGGCGGTAAGGCCCCTCTTTGAGGAGTGGCTGAAGAGGCACCACGGCGTCCTCACCTTCCGCCTGACGCAGGTCCTCACCGGACACGGCTGTTTCGGAGGTTCCTGTGTCGGATAAGGCGGGAGGAAACCCCCGGGTGTCACCCTTTGCGGATTTCGCAGAGGACACGGTGGAGCATACGGTGGAGTTCTGTCCCGCTTGGGTGGAGCATCGCCGTGTCCTCGTGGAGGCGATCGGCGGTAGCGACTTCTCGCGCCCGGCTCTGGGCGTGGTTACTGGTACTGGACGGCGAGTAGTAGGTAGCTCGCCGTCCGATCACGACCAGGCCCGAGAGTCGACGGCGCGTAGTGTTCCACGCGTGCCTTAAAGAGATGTCAGAAATACCTGACGGGGCCGATGTCTGCCTTGGTCGCGGATAAATTCAAAATAGAGTTCCCGCGGTCCTTGGCACTCAGGCAACTGAAGGAACAGGGGTGGGTTTTAGTCAGTAAAAGTCTGACACGCCCTCCTGCTCCCCTCAGAGCTGGAGAAGTTGGATGATTTCCCACACCCACAAAAAAAGGTATAACTTTGATGAAGTTACTTACATATTTTTTTAATTTTTAGTGTTAACGTAATTACAAGTACATATCGAATTCTCTTTTTTATCTCGCCGTTGGTGTCCCACTGCTGAGCAAAGGCCTCTCAACAAAGCTTTCCCGATATTTTTGTCCCGAATGGGAAAAGAAATGTCGTGCACTATTATTTAAACATAAGTTATGATAAGCGCATTTATCGTATTGGGGTAAAAAAAAAAACCTGTAAAGATAGATGTAAGGCGAAAATAAATAAATAAAAAAAAAAAACTTTTTTACAAAAAAATAGAACCGACTTCCAAAAAAAGTGCAAAATAACTTTAATTTTGGAAGTCGGTGTTCCTGTTTTGTGTCTTTGTTTTTTGACACCGACTTCCGAAATTAAAGTTATTTTACACTTTTTTTGGAAGACGGTTCTATTTTTTTGTAAAAAGTTTTTATTTTTCACTTTTTAGTTGTAGCTCCCCATTAAACTGTGTTAACAATTCATAGACATACGATAGCAGCAATCGCGGTTGATTTGCTGTCAATTTTTGAAGAGTTCCGTTGTCTGTCTCCGAAACCCATGATCAGATCTTTTTGAAATTTAAATGGGACCATTTCGGAATAAACCCCTTTCGAACAAAAAAAGAATTTAGCAAATCCGTCAATATATGACGGAGTTATGCCCGAACATTCATAAAAAAAAAAAAATACAAACATCCGAATTGATAACCTCCTCCTTTTTCGAAGTCGGTTAAAAAAAAAAAAATTAACTAGATTTCTTTCTACGATGCCTCAATGAAAATACTCGATTTCATCAGTATCGATTTATTATCGAGGCTGCAAGTCATAATCATCAGCGGTGCTATGAATGATTTATTGTTCCACGCGCAATATTACGTAGACCAGTCGAAAAACGATGCAGGAAGCGCTGAGATGTATGCACTTAATGACCCCAATCACATTTATTGCTTTTCATATAAGTTGTGCACTTTACGCGTGTTTGGTGATTGTCGGTCAACGACTTGCATCAGCAACAGTGAAGGGATGCGGACTGATGTTACAATATATGCGCTCGGATACCTCGTTTCGACATTTTATACTTAATATGTATTAGATAATATATAGTGTTTATTTTTATGCTATTGAGGAAGTCTAAGATTATTGATTTAGGAAGTGAGTTTTTATTTCACGAAATATTGCGGAATAGTCCTGGGAAAATACAAATGTATATCTAATCGTAACATCATAATATTTGATGCGGCTAGTTGAATGAGCTTTTTAACCTACTTCACAAAGAAGGAGGTTATCAATTCGGATGTTTATATGTATATTTTTTTATTTATGTTCGGGCACTTCATCTTATATAGACGGATTTGCGAAATTCTTTTTTTGTTCGAAAGGGGTTTAATTTCATATGGATCTGATGATGAGTTTCGGAGACAGACAACGGAACTCTTCAAAAAATGACAGCAAATCAACCACAATTGCTGCTATCGCATAAATATGCATTGTGAACACAATTAAATGGGAAATCACAACTAAAAAGTGAAAAATAAAAACTTTTTTACAAAAAATAGAACAGACTTTAAAAAAAAAAACCAAAAACAGTTCAATATCACTTTAATTTCGGAATTTGGTGTCAAAAAACGAAGAAACAAAACCAGAAACACCCACTACCGAAATTAAAGTTATTTTGCACTTTTTTTTTAAACTTGGTTAAATTTTTTGTAAAAAAAGCTTTTTTACAACATATAAGTATTGTCGCTTACAATGGGCCTCATCAGAAGGCTTACAGTCATCCCAAAGGGCAATGGAGAGGGCAATGCTCGGAGTTTCCTTGCGTGATAGAATCAGAAATTATGATATTCGCAAGAGAACTAAGGTTACCGACATAGCCCGAACAATCGCCAAACTGAAGTGGCAGTGGGCAGGGCACATTGCTCGCAGAACAGATGGTCGATGGGGCTAAAAAGTTCTGGACTGGCGACCGCGTACTGGAAGACGCAGCTTTGGAAGGTCTCCCACAAGGTGGACCGATGACCTGGTAAGGGTCGCGGGTAGCCGATGGATGCGAGATGCACAGGACCGATCATTGTGGCGACACTTGGGGGAAGCCTATGTCCAGCTGTGGACGTCTTTCGGCTGAAATGGACAGGGGTGGGTGACACGCCCTTTCGCTCCACTCAGAGCGGGAGAAGTCATAGGATTATTTACCACACCCAAAAAAAAAGGTATGGATAAAATAAAAAAGATATGGCAGAGCGGATTGTCCCTTTCAGACACACTGGGTGGGGACAGTCTTAGCTCTGCATCAATAAATAATAATGAAAATTGTGAAAACTAATAGTACTAACATATTTGATAAGCACTATTGTTACTAACACCAAAATACTAACCAAATTATGGACATTCGTCTGAAATAAAGTTTTATTTAATTTAATTTAAAACATGTTGTGCTGACTCCAAATAAATTGGAATAGGAGCAGGAGTATGATATTATGATAGCTTGAATGTTTTATCAAGTAGGAATCGTTATGGCCTAATCTTTGTTGCAAAACCAGATAATCATGATATTTTTTTCTATAAGCCATACTTGTTGAGTCTGACATAATTGTGCCCAAAACTTTTGGCTGTATAATCTTACGTTCACTCTAGAAAAAACAAACATCACATAATACTCATGATACAGTTTTTTTCTCACAATCCGAATTAAAATCATATTTTTTACAGCAAGTTACATCATCGATAAGTATCTTAGCTGGCCTGCGTTTATTAATGCAAAGTCATTCAAGTGCCATGATCCAGCAAATTTGTAGGTTATGTAGCAGTGTTTTTTAGGAATCAAACCATGTAGCTGTTTAGACAGTTACATAAGAAATCGTTATGTTACAACCAAGCAAAAACTCCATATCGATTGAGCATTAATTACCTACCTTAGGTACCGAAGAAATTGTAACGATACTTTTCTGCTCCTCAGTAAGCCCCCGATTCTAAACTGGTCAAGATATCTAGAATCTCCATGTTAACAGTTCAAAAACACAACAACCAAACCAAACCACTTTGGATGACGTTATTTAACAATAGGTTTTAAATGGAAGGACGACTTAATACCTATACATACCCTCTTGCCCACTTTGATGAGAGACGCCGCTTTCCCGGCTTTAAGTTGCACCAAGTTTTAATTAAATATGTAGTCTCAATTCTGAATACCTACCTCAGTTTCTTATTACAGCTTATGGCCTGCCTGGTAGCACAGAACGAGAGGAACTGCCAACAAGTCTATTTTTAAGTCATGACAAGTCAAATGGTTCAGAAGTTACCTTTTGTTATTAAACATGACATCCTTTTAATAAATACAAAATATTTATATATTTAGGTATTGTATTATTTGGAGTGATGTGGTAAACCTATGTTCAAAGAAGTCCTGTTGAGGTTGTGGTAACTTCAAAATATAAGATAACCATTTATATTTTTGAATTAATAGTATTTTATTATTTACTACCTGTAGGTTATTTTAGTGCAGTCACTATACTATGTTTCAGATAAATTTGCAATAGAGTACATTGACCTTTCCCTAATAACTCTTCGTAGGTACCTGAACAGTTAAATATAAATCGTTTTTCATTATTAGACAATGTTAAGGATCACGAGAGATGTTGATTCGGGACAGCTTTGAGTCATTAATTCCGTTTTTCAAATTAAAAATGTCAATAAATGCAGGTGTCAATAAACGTTATTGCACGTTTATTTGGAACAACCTTTAGTCATAAGTGAGTTGTCTGATGGAGGATAAGCCTGGTGATCTGTAATACAGGTTTTACCAACAACGGACACCAGTCTCTAGTATTTTACAATGACTTTGTACTGTGATTGTGAATATGAGAAAATAAAGAATATTATTATTATTCCATTTATTTTATAGTTTAAAATTACAATTTACATTTTTAAATATTAAAATATCAAAATATAAAAACTATTACTATTATTATTATATATTTATGGAAGTGTTTTAGTCACAAGGCTTACTAGCCTATTTTTTAAGGCGCAATTATACGACTTCTAATGATTTTTAATTGAACATCACGTCTAAACGACTAGTCTTATTTCTTTGAAAACGAATATGTTATTTTAGACAATTTCCTTCGTATTTTGCTATGTGAATATTTGAAATTATATTTTTATAACGTAGTGTAATGAATTTGTAAAGTAACGCGGATAACAAATTTAGAATCACGATGGGCGAGTCCCATTACTGGATAGACATACGACGCGTTACGTGAGCTCAGCACAGAACACGCAAGTTAAACACTCAAGGACGTTAACAGTTAATAGCGCCTTAAGGAAAATGAGCTTTATAACAGGAAAGTCCAATTTCAAATTTCAATAAAACATGATACAGTTGGTCGGGGTCCACCGCACATGACGTGGATTTACCGCCATTGCACACCGGCCCACATTCATCGTTATCTAACCAGACATCCTAGAGCGCGTCCGTCGTCCGCGCAACGCTGGACCGAGTGCGAATTTCATTGTAAAACTTAATCGATTATGTGCAATGGGATTTCGTTTTAAGGAAAATGATCATTGATAGCCTTTCTTTTTTTTGTGGGTGTGGGAAATCATCCAATGAGTTCATGAGAGCGTGTCAGATTTTTACTGTCTAAAACCCACCCCTGTTTCTTCAGTTGCCTGAGTCCCCAGAGGCGCGGTAGCTCTGGTTGTGTTTGAATTTATCCGCGACTCCTGGACAGGCATTGACCATGACGGGCCCCGTCAGGTATTGCTGTCATCTATTGGAGGCGCGCAGTGTTCCACAACACTACGCACCGTCGACTCTCGGGCCTGGTCTTGATTGGATGGCGAGCTACCCACTACTCGCCGTCCGCAGGCCCGCGCCTACGGTGACCTGAGACAGTCTCGCGACCCCCGACGCCCAGGGCATCTCCTGCGGCGGCTGCTGCTGGCGGCGTGAGGGCGACTCTGTTGAGTCTCCCTCACCCGTTCCGCCTCCACCTTCGCAAGCATTACTGCTTCGCAGAAGGTGGCGACTGCTTCCCATGCCCTCTCGCTCCGTACCATGGCCTGGACCAGGGCCGGGCGCCGATAACTGATAGCCTGTGATTACGGTCAATATCATTTATGAAGGTTTACAGGGAAAACTGTAAAGAAAATTTAGTACACGAGTTTGCCTTTGGTTGCGGTAAATATTTTATTTTCATGTCTGGTTTAGAAATGTTAATGAGGTCATGTTTTTGGCCGACATTGTATTTTAAATTAGGTATGTGTACGTGTATCCCAGCTGTGAATTGGTATTGTTTTATAGGTACCTAGGTGCTTGAACAATGTGTTGTGTTTTTTTTTTTAAATTCATTCACAACGAATTGTCACGCTGTGTACGTGATTTTTACATACGAGATCTTAATGTTCATGACCTCAGCTCACCCTAGTTAGATACACCTACCTATAGAAATCTATTATTATTTCTATTTCTGTGTTTGGTTACCATTAAAAAAAAAAAAACTGGTCAAGTGCGAGTCGGACTCTCACACGAAGGGTTCCGTACCATAAACTAAAAAAACACGTTTCTAGAAAGGTGTTTTTTTTTGTTTTTTTTTTTTTGGCTCTAAATCATGTTCCGTAACAGCCCGCTGTCAGACGGACAACAGTTGAGGCATAGTACTAGGGTCCCGTTGGTTACCCTTCGGGTACGGAACCCTAAAAACGTCATTAACTGTTCACACGTCGATTGCACACCAGGTGTGCAGATAAAAATTAAAAATCTATTGTGTCTCCTAATTGGGTGATCGGACCCAAGTTTGTAGTATTATCCGGTTGACCCATCGCAAATACATGCATGCAAGCGAAGCCCTTCATAGGATATGTCACACCTTCTTGCCTGCCCGTCCTGCATAACCTACACCTGCAGGATTAAACAATGCAATCGCAAATTAAAAATAACCTTAGACGTTAAAGACTCATTGAACAATAAAAACATAAAGCGCAAACTGAAAAATTACTACATGAACTTCATTGTAACTTATCTCAATAATCAAAGACCGTGTATTGGCGCGTTGATCAACTCTCAGGCCATGGCATGCTAAGACAGACCCCAGAGGTCTAATAGTGTGCCTTGTAAAGTTTTGTAACGAAAACTAAGAGCAGGACCAACTGAAAAAAAAGAACAGAATATCTATTGTCTCCACGAGATGAAGATTTTAAATTAGCAAAAGAAATTACACCGGATCACAGACCATCTTAGCCAAGAGCAACGCTATAAAAAATGTGAACATAAATTGTTGTATACTGTAATAGTAACCTAGATCCAAGCTGCTGGTGGGCAAACCCAAAACCCGAATGAAAGATCCGGGACGCGCCAACCGCAGCCTCCGGCGTTACACCATACGTTGTGAACTTTATGTAAATGATGTTATGACGTCATACTTTCAAAAACTGTGATTTTGGAAACACTCTTATCAATCATTCAAGATCAGTTATTCTAGTTACGGCACAATACCTACCCTTTTTTATGGGGGGTGGTAAATCATCCAATGACATCTCCCGCTCTGGGCGGAGCGGGAGGGCGTGTCAGACTCTTACTGACTAAAACCCAAACCTGTTCCTTCCCTGCCTGAGTACCCAGGGGTGCAGTAACTCATGTTACGAATTTATCCGCTACCCCTAAGCATGCAGGCACCGGCCACGATGGGCCCCATCAGTGGTGGCTGACAATCATGTATTTGAGGCGCGCTTGGAACACTACGCACCGTCGACACACGGGCCTGGTGCTGATCGGATGGCGAGCTACCCACTGCTCGCCGTTCGCAGGCCCGGATTTACGGTGGCCGGAGATCGTCTCGCGACGTCCTACGC
Organism: Polia nebulosa; assembly: GCA_951329385.1. Lineage (NCBI taxonomy): Eukaryota > Metazoa > Arthropoda > Insecta > Lepidoptera > Noctuidae > Polia > Polia nebulosa. The sequence continues at coordinate 6,585,220 of OX589596.1, forward strand.
CCAGTGCCTTCTCGGGCCGTGACAACTTTAAATATTTACAGTGGTAATTACATATAATGTAAAATATGAAATTGGGAAAGGAGATGATACTCGTACCTTGTGCAGTCACACAGAGAGAAAGCTTACAGGCACTTTCCGTATTTACTCGTATATTGATACCGGGTTGCTATCCCATCTCCCACGTATACGCTTATTTTTTTTTTAAACTTCTCCGGTATCTTTCCGAATTTTGTATAGAGAATATACTACTTATTTTAGCTGCCTTAGTAAAATCAAATAAACTTATAATAGATCTACTTATACGAAATGGAAAAAAAAAACCTAATCATTGTATACAGGGTGTAACAGAAAGATGTGGTCTTTTAACTTGTTAATTGTGGAATTTTAATGGTTTTTAATTGAACATCGCGTCTAAACGAATAGTCATATATCTTTGATAAAATATATGATACTCTAGACAATTTTCGTCGTAATTTGGTCTGACAATATTTGAAATTTTATTATTGGAACATAGGGTAATTAATTTGTAAAGTTATGTCTAACGCGGATAAAAAATTGAGAATCACGCAAAAACTATAAAGCGTATTTTTATGAAACCTTTATCATTTTAAAGGTAATTTAATTTATTATAATTTAGTTTAAATATTTTAGTTTAATGTCTGTTGTTTTACGTATAATAAATTAATAATGCGTCTATTTTCGGACAGCGCTCCTTGATGGGCGAGTCCTATTACTGGGTGGACGTACAACGCGTTACGTGAGCTTAACACAGAACACGCAAGCTAAAAACTCAAGGTCATTGGCAGTTAATAGCGCTTTAAAAACAACATCTGCCCATCGATATGAACAACTTTCTTCAAGGAAACCTGAGGAAAAACTCAAAAATGTTTATACCTCCCATACAAATATTAATCAGCGGATGATAACTTTGTATGGAAAGTTCAATTTTTTATTGGGAATTTTTTAATGGGAATTTTCTATTTTTTCTTAGAGAAAGTTGTCCATTTCCATGGACAGAACCGGTTCTTAAAAAATGACCACAGCTTTCCGTTACAGCCTGTATGTGCGTTGTTGAGAACTGATATAAACACCCAAACAAGCAGGTGAATAGAATAATATTGTGTAACTTTGAAGTCGTAGGTACATATGTCACAGACCGAGGAATGTGTTTAAACATTTCATATGCAATTGTTATCTTGTCAATTTGGGTAGGAAACAGGGCGTAACGCGTGCAGCTGGTCTATAAGCCTTTTATCAAAGAAAAATCTACCGTACTAGTTTGGTGTAGAGTCTAAATCTAATGTTATGGCAGTAAGGTGGTTGCAGAAACTTTTTTCCAAGAGGAGGTTTTAATATAACGTCAATTTTCACATTTAAATGACATAACGTGTCAGTTTTACATGAAATCAGTATCATTATACATAATTAAACTTTAAGAAATTTTCGTCATTGCTATGTAGTACAATGCCCATGACGTGCACTAGCAATTTTCACATGCAATACAAATACTTCAACAGTACTGGGTACTATAAAATGGGGTTTTTACTAAAAAACATATTGGACCCGTATTTTTTGTTATAACAAACCAATAAAAATGACAAAGATAAAACGCATCAAAGTTCAGGAGTGTGGGCTCGTTACGTCACTTTGGTGGTTTAAAGTGTTGCGCCGTGTGACGTCACGCGAGATTTCAATGCACTGTATCGCCCTCATTTTTTAACCGACTTTCGAAGAAGGAGGAGGTTCCGACTGTATGTTTTTTTTTTTTATGTATGTCCGCGCATTTCTCCGTCAGTTGTGGACCGATTTTCAAAATTCTTTTTTTATCCGAAAGAATATACTCCCGAGGAAATCAATAATTGAACTAAAATAACAGCCACCAACTGCATCAGACTGCTTGAAAAGTGACTTGTTTGGATCTTTTTAGTTGTTTTTTACAGTTGGGTTTTTTGAAAGTATTCAATTATTTTATTGTAGATAATGATACGGAACCGTATGCGCCAGTCCGATTGGCACTTGGCCGATTTTTTTTGTAAAATATTCGATTGTTATAGATCAACATCAAAGCTGTTTTGTTATGTTTAGTTTTACAAAAATATACAGGGTGTAAGGTACATGAACGCACATACGTGTACTAGTGATTCAATACATGATTCTGGACCCCCTAGCGTTGAAATTTTTTGTCGGCTTTTTCCTAATTATTGAAAAAAAAAATTTTTTTTTTCGCTTTAAACTGAATAAAATCGTTATACCTATCTACCCCAAAGACATTTTAAATGAAAAAGTATAATTAATTATTTTTTCATTTAAATTTTTAAATTTAATTTAAAAAAAAAAATATTTTTTTCAAAAATTAGGAAAAGGCCGACGAAAAATTCCAACGCTAGGGGGTCCAGAATCATGTACTGAATCACTAGTACACGTACTCGTATGTGCGTTCATACACCCTGTATTTTAGGCATGAAATAGGTATTAAACAAACTCTTGTTTAATACCTTGTAAAGCACCAGGACTATTTGATGACAAAGGTGCATGGAGAGCCTAAGGTCGACTTTTGACTGTGAGGTTTTGCATTACGTATCATGACTTTCATGAGACGACTAGATGGCGCTGTTCAATCATGAAAATAACACTGCAAAGCTTATAAACCTTATTATGCAGAGGCAGATAATAAGGTTTTTAATACCTAAAATAATTACTAAGTAATAATAATATATTTATATTCAAATAAACAAAAATTACTATATTTTCTTATTTCCGAGTACTTAATACAGCGCCATCTAAACCAAACTAAATAAGCCAATTGGTACTATATCGGTTAATTCGACTACAGATGGCGTCGATCTTAAATAATAAAAATCCCTACATTCACAAAGTAGCTCTTATTTTCACGTTCCAGAATAAATAATCAGTAGCTCAGGTGGATAAGCATGGCAGAATAACATAGATCGTTCAACAGGGCACCGGTTCGCAACCCAGCTCTCTGTCGACTTTTTTTAAATTTAATTATTGTAATATATAATTTATATTCTATTTTTTGTATTTTTAAACGTTTTTATTTTATTTTTTGTTATAAATAATATAAAAAATATGAGGTATAAGATGTATAAATGAATATAGGGATAATATACAAGTATACATATACTACTATATATAACATTATATAAATATACTAGCGACGCGCCCCGGCTTCGCACGGGTGCAATTTTGTTTATTTGATTTCCCAAAAATTTTTCTTTGCTATAAACCTTACGGAGTCCGAGACCTTTCCAACGAATGCAAAACCGTGGAAATCGGTTCGTGCGTTCTGGAGTTATAGCGTCAGGAAGGAAAACCCGACTTATTTTTATATAGTAGATATTATATAAATTACTTTCATAATTGGTGGTAAGTATTAGTATTATTAGTAAAAAACATTTATGTAGAAGATTTAGATATGTTTTTCTTACAGCTTAAGATTTACTAAGTTTAATTCTCGTAAAGGATAAGAAATGAAACTATTTTATTGATTATAGTTTAAGACATTTAATTCTCAAAGAAGAATACAATTTATGTCTTTCTTTCTTATAGAATGTATAACCTAACCTAGCAGTTTTACATCCAATTAACAATGATTTAATTCACTTGTTAAGGAGAAATACAAGTAAAATTTATAACTGAATAACTCTATTACAAAATAGAAGACCTTAACAAAGTAAAACTGTATAATAGATATTATAAGTATTCTAAATCAAAACTGTGTTGTGCTATTCTTCTATTATTTAGTTTTATTTACATTATGTTATAATAACTTTCACTATACAGAGTGGTGATGACAATACGACAATAAATTAAACCTCGCATACCTCAAGACGTTCTCAGTCTACATACAAAAAATCATTTGAATATATCCAGTAGTTTAGTCACAGGAAATTATTTTTCATTTTTAACATTTGCTACATGATGTATCTGATAATAGGGAAACACTGTCAGGTTAACGACCCACATCGGTATAAACATTAAAACATTAAAGTCACGTTGCCAACTCGCTACTACACTTTCGCCAAATTAGTATTTTCATCTGATTTAGTGAAAATTATACCTTAATTCTGAGTAATAAGAGTCATAAAGCGTGTCATCAAAGTTGGATAAGAAAGTAACGAATGCGGAAATTGCAATGCACTCATAATATTAATAGAACATTTAGTGTGTACGAAAGAGATAAATCTAGTTTCGTTTGTTACTTCGCTTTCTTGAAGAAATTTGCTACTACTTTTACTTTAGCTTAGTGTGTCGCCGCGGTCCTGTGAAGAGTCACGCGTCCTCGTTTTGTTTGTAGGAGCCGCTAACTTTCGTATAGGTACTTCCCCGCCGCTCGTGTTTAAATTTGTAAATTCATTTACGACGGTATTAGTGCGAAATTGGACGCTTTATTTTGGTGACAGGACACGTAACGTTTTAATAGGTATTTAGTTAAACAGTGAGTGAATTGTGCGAAATTAGACGCTTAGTTTTTATTGTTTTCGTGTTTTTTTTTTAACGCAACCCAACGTGTAGTTCGCGAAGGGCAGGTCAGGTGTTGACCATAAAACTATTCTTAAAGTTTTAAAACGTGACAATCGGAAGCCGTATAAATACAAGAAATTGCATGCATTGTTACCTAGAGACAAACCAGTTAGGGAAAACTTTTGTCGCTGGATTGAAAATAAACATTTCGAGAATCCGGATTTCTTGTACAATGTGATGTGGACTGATTTAAGTACATTTACAAGGAACGGTTTATGGAACAGACAGAATCTTCGTTACTGGAGCCGCGTGAATCCGCGTCTAGGACGGGAGACTTCGCACCAGTACAGACTTGTTGTCAATGTTTGGGCTGTGCTAAATAATCTGTGATTCAGTGTAATTTTACTGAGCATTAATCCATAATTAAAAGCTAAAAAATCAAGTCGCTACAGGACCGCGCGTTGTTGCCGCTCTTACGACAGGTTAGTGAACTCATATTTATAAATGGTGTTCTATTTCGTTTCTAGTTTTATGCCATTTAGTTTGTTTGAAAATTTTATTTTTTTATTTTCGATGTTAGGACATTTTTGATAGCTTAAACTTATTCTTATAAACTAGTATTGTCCGTGTTTTCATTTATTGTCGTATTGTCTTCTCCACGCTGTATATGCAACCTTAGTTCTGTAAATATTTTACCTACTCATAAATTATAAAAATTTTACGTTTTGCATAATTATGTTTAGTGGTATTGACTATAATGATTGATTTGTGCATTATGTTATGACTACTAAACCTGAGATGACATCGAGTACTGCTGAGCGTGTGCGTCTGCTGGCTGTGGGGGAATGGGAGTCGGGCTTGTGGCTTCAGGAACGCCCGTCATCCACCATAGGTACTATGATTGATGACGCATCATTTCGGCTCGCAAGCTGTCTACATTAAGGCGCACCTTGTGTTGCTCCACATCGGTGCCACTGCGGTGAAGCTGTCGACAGCCTCGGGCACCATGGTCTGTCCTGCTGCAGGAGTCCATGTATATTGTGTCTCGGTCTAGGGTGGATCTCATAAGTCATCACTTTTAAAACTGGAAAGAGCACAGAGAGCTGCTCTCAAAGTACTCAAGTCTAGACCAAGATTGTATCCTACCACAAAACTTTACAAAGAAATGGGAGTTCTGACCGTGCGTCAGCTACTTATTTTGAGGAATTTGACATAATATGTCAAGTTCCTCCAGGTACATTAGTATATACATATTATGTACATACTAATCTACCGACCGACATTTTGCATACAAATAACAGAAAAAGAAAGAATATTGTATTTAAGACAACACCTTATAAAACAGTTTTTGCAAAAAGACATCCTTATATAGTGAGCCTATATATATTTAATAAAATGGAACCAATTATTCAACTTTCATGTTTTGTGTTTAAGGAAAAACTAAAAATGCTGTTAAACAAACTGAGTTAAGTAACAAGAAACTGAAATTCTTCTAAGTGTTCCTGAATAAAGTTTCGCATTCATTAACCACACACCACAACACGGTGTGTGTTGTCACTCATACTCCAATACATATTTACATACACATTACACACTCCCCACATCCTACTGCATTTTTTTCTTATTTTGTTTTATTAATTCTCTATATGGATTTTGTACACTTTAACTTGTTTACAAGATCAACCGCGAGGCGCAAATGTTACTTATAGCACAGGTTCTACCAGTGACATGGAACACTAATTGTATTTTTTATTGAACCAATAAATGATTAGATTTGATTTTAGGGCAGGCCGCATAGCTACACCCGCTCGGCACACCAGCATCAACGATATTGTTCGTTGAGCTCTTATCACCTCCGGCGTACCTGCCATATTAGAACCAAGTGGCTTGGTAGGTGACGATGGGAAAAACCAGATGGCAAGACGTTGGTGCCGTGGAAGGTGGGGTAGGCCTTTGGTGTGGAACGCAACCTGTGTCGACACCCAAGGGTGTCCCAAGGGTGTCCCAAGGGTGTCCCAAGGGCGCAAGGCCATCTCATGTTCCAAGTACGGTGGGCTGTGCTAGCGCTGCCGCTGCAGCTGCTGAGGCTCTCAAGCGGCGCAAATACTGTAACCTTATTGGGAATTACAGTTTGGAGTCATATGGGGCCGAAACGCTCGGGTCATGGGACCGAGTACGCGTCTTTTCGTGACCAAATACTTTACGTGACCAGAGGGCGGGCTCGTTCTTTGCCCAAAGATTTAGCGTTGCCATTCAACGTGGAAAAAATGCCAGTCTTCTGGGCACGTTTCCAGATGACAGTGATGTGGATCAGTAATTCAGCACTTGATCGTATTCTGTTTTTCTATAAACAAGGTGTAACGGAAAGGTGTGGTCATAATTTAAGAACTGCATTTGACTATCGATATGAACAACTTTTTTCAAGAAAAGCTGAGAAACTTAAAAAAAAAAATCACCTTCCATACAAATATTGATCAGCTGATGATAACTGTTGTATGGAAAGTCCAATTATTATTTTTGTGGATTTTCGCTTTTTTCTTTGAGTAAGTATTCATTTCCATGAGCGGAACCGGTTCTTAAAATATGACCACACCTTTCCGTTACACCCTGTATGTACGTAGTTAGGTTAAGATTTTTGGTTTTAGTATAAATATTGTTAGTTTAGTATTTTATAAATATGATTATAATAGTTGCACTCATAATAATAAAGCTAAAATGCCTGTTAGTATGCTAATTGTGGAAAAAACTATATTTTCTTTAGAAAGAATAAGTTACATCATTATTAAGATTCAGGAGTTTAATTTAAAAAGGTAAGTACCAAATAAACGTCAAAACCAAAGTTTAACACTTCAAATTCTTAATTCAGATGCGGGGACTAGTTCACGACTGTTTGTAGGTAAAAAACTATAGACAGTAAACACAACTAAATGTCAAATACATATTTTATACTTTGCTGTGAACGTGGGGTTAAAAAGATACCTCATTAAATTAATTCAAGAGGAAATCAACACAGTTACCTAGATACTAATTAATTTTATTTGTCTGACTTACTCGTATCTGCTGTTATAGGCAGGGAATATGACGTAATCAATAATGTTGTTTTCCTAAATAAGCATTGTTTTATGAATTCAGTAGGTATGTGGACAATTTCGAGTTATTTGGATGATATCATAATTTGAGAAAGAAAAAAGCAGAGAGTAATTTTTGCGTAAAATCCGGAACTACTACCTAAAGTCCTCTCAAACTTAGTTTGGTTGTAATGATTGTATTTTTAGTTTTTTATTTATAAATATTTAGTATTTATCATAATATATATTATTTTAACTTATATACATAGGTATGTATTTTATTATGAGTGATGAGCGATTTTTTATTTTTTTGTATTTCTTGTTTTACACCTACCACAAAGTAGTCGTAACCCAAAGGTTGACTGGTAGAGAATGCCAATTGCATAAAGTCCACCTATGTACCACTACTGTACATAGTCTTTAAATAAATAAATCAATTTGTGGGTCATATCCATGTGATATCGTATTTTCGGGGTTATATCGTAATTTGTGGATGATGACGAAATATTTACCAGCAGTCAGCAGTTAAAATGATGCTGCGACCCGATCTTGCGATTTAACTCTATGCGCGTCTAGCAGACACATGGTGGGCGAGACACAATTAAAATTGTGTCTGCTAATTGGACGCGCCACGGGTTAATAACTTATTGATTTGTGTTAATTATTTTGACTATAACGCATAAATCGGCTGCGGAAAAGATTCTTTGTAAAAGATCTAAAATGGAATATTTATGGTCGATGCGTCTTTGTTAGGTTGAACTTTGAATTGATCCTCTTTGAAGCTGAATTCCAAGTAGGTAGTCGTTATGTTTGCTCATCCTAATTTTCAGAGAAAATAATTTTGGTCTGCAAATGATTCAAACGTGTGGTTTAGATACTATTGTAATGAAAAGAAGAAAGAAAAGGATATTTGTGACTCGCACAGGAAAAACACAAAGTAAAACAAATATAATAATTGATCAATATTTTCAATAATGAAAACAATGATCAAGCTTATTCAATCATTCAAATTTTAAAGTGTATTTAAAACAGCATTATTTTCAAAAATGTGAAAAACCCTTGGCATTTAAATACTATGTGATTCAACATTAGGTATGCATGTGGACAAACGTGCCAGGATCTACACTCAGTGAGTCAGTACCAGAAAGTAGGCGACATCACCGAGGTGGACCTCAAAAACGCTGGCGATGCAATTTAGAATTCCTGACAGTTGGTTGAAAAGATGAGATTTTTTTTTTCCTTTATTATTAAGGGGTTTTTATTCACACGGATACGTCAACCCCATTCTACCTTATACTCTATTTACACATAACTATACAATTTAGATTAATTACTGACAGTTGGTTGAAAAGGTAAGAGATAATGAGAGTTGGAAAATTATGGGGAGGCATTTGCCCAGCAGTGGAGCAACATAGGTACAGTAAAAAATAAAAACAATTTACTAGATTTTGGTATTAAACTCTTAAAAGTTTTTATTGTAATTTTTTACTTTTAGATTACCTTCGTTTGGCAACAAAGTGTATGAATCAGTCCGCGGTTTCTACCCAAGTATCTTAGTCATCAAAATAAAACACCTATAATCTTTAAGGCATCTATTAGATATGTAGCAAACCTTTTATTGAGCAACCTGAAATGTTAAACCACAAATTGCAACGATTAACTAAGTTGCAGATCAGTTGCGACACAGAAATCTATTCTTGACAAGTTGTGGTACCACTACCATTGACAGAGTGTCTATTCATGTAGTTCCCGTGCTAGTTAAAGGTTACTAATGCCCGTTCATATGGATCATCACTTCAGCACGAACTTTACGAATCCCCTAAACCGTTGCAATTAGAAGTGGGGATTCCCATGGAAAATGGAATTTTATTATTTTTATTTATTTATTTATACTTCATGTAGAATAGTGATACATAGGCGGACTTAGTGGAGCAGTGGTGGCACAGTAGTATTGGCCGCGACTTACAAGTTGTAGGTCGTGAGTTCAAACCCAGGCAGGTGCTTTACTTTGTGTAAATTATTTCATCACCACTGCTCTCAAAACGGTGAAAGAAAACATCGTGAGGAAACCGGCATGTCCTAGAACCAAAAATTCGAAGATATGTGACATCCACCAACCCGCATTGGGCCCGCGTGGTGGATTACGGCACACACCCTCTCTCAGAGAGGAGGCCTGTGCCCCAGCAGTGGGGACATTAAAAAGGCTGATGATGAGGCGGACTTATTGCAATAAGGCATTCTCAACCAGTCAACCTTTGGGTTTTTTTGTATTTTATTTCTTTCACACCGCGCACAATGCTGATCAGACCTAAAATCACCGCCTATTATAATAAATAACATTTAAAAAATGTTTTAATCGAATGATGAAATGAATCTCATCTGTTCCTAAAGTAAAAAGATGTCTTTTTTCTACTTATGTTTTCTATTTTTCACTTTTTAGTTGTTGTAGCCACAGTACCCCATAACTAAAAGCAAATAGCAAAGTTATGCTCGAATTGATAACCGATAGTTAAATGGAATTTTAACATAATTGGGGAAATCCAAAACGTCATCCGTGTATGTTTATATATTTATTGTATTTTTTTTTAAGTAGGTACTGAATCAATTTCAATAAAACAGGACATACATAAACAAGCTGTTTCTTTTGATATCTCATAACTCTAGGCTATTAATGAGACAATGTCAAAGAATCAACTGGAATTGCTTTTTTTTCGTTTTTATTTTTTATACAAAAGAATTCGACAAAGTCGCGATTATGTATGTAAAACACCTTTACGTGAAATGATTACGATTCTATAATATTCTTAGCTTAAAATATTACTGATTGGTTTGAATGAAAATTATTTACTCTCAAAATAAAGATTCATCATACGGGTGACATTTTTTAACTAATGAATTATGATTGATGCTATCTTCGAAACTATGTATTCTAGGACTTTTTGTATTATTTATATATAAAGCATATAACCTTAGAGTTATAGGACCTCAAACTGAACACGTTGTATATATGACACTTCCTCTGACGTACGACCTACCAAACAAAAAAAAATCATCAAAATCAATTCATAATTGGTGGAACAATCGATTAACAAACATTAAAAAAAACTTACTTAGTCGAATTGAAATCCTCCTCATTTTTTAAGTCTTTTAAAAAATGCCAACCTGCAGAAGTCTAAATTATGATCAAACTTGATTTGAAAAACCTGTAGGTTAATGGACGGTTCTAAAACAAAATAATATTAGTTAAGGTACAGACTAATATTATGTATTCAAGAGAGATATCTGCTTTCAATAAATCCTGGATGAATGAATGAACTGGCTTCTTTTGAGGAAAATATTGCATTGTAATAAACCATGATTGTCTCTAGGACAACAATATTTTTTGTCCTTACTACTGAACTCCTCTTTTTGTCGTGTGGAAATCCATCATGGATGTCCCCTCTCGTGGCGGGAGCAAGAATCTGTCAGACTCTCATTCACAAAAACCACACAATGATCCTGACGTATGACAGTTATGCAAGCTGATCGCTACTCACAGCTGCTGATAGTAAATTCATGCGCGCTACAGGAATGAACAGGTTATGACACTCAGTGAAAAGGGAAAATCAGCCAATATTTGTGGCTTTTATAATTATGGTCGATGTATTTATTATCAGGTAATCCTTTCATTATGGGCAGACCCAAAAATATTTTACATATTCAAATATTATACATAATTTTGTGCATGAAAAGGTTTTTTTTTCCCGACTGCTCCTGAAGTCCGGTTAATGTTTCCGAGAGTATATACATATGTATGTATTAAAATATGTACCTACCTATGTTTATACAAGTACATCTCTTTCTTCGGCACACTCTGTAACCTAAACGGCTGCGTGAATTTCAATAAATGGGGTATCATTACATTAAGTTTGACTGCCAAAGTGACATAGGCAAAATTAATTTTAAAAAAAAAGAAAATGGCGATCGCCATTATTTATTTATTTATTTATTTATTAAAACTTCATGCAACACAAATGTACAAAGGCGGACTTAATGCCTTAGGCATTCTCTACCAGTCAACCAAGGGTGGCATTATGTTAGTAAGGTCGTATTTTTTGTGACGTAATCATGAAGGGTATCAAAATAAAAGGCTCGAGGGGGCGATTCCAAAAATGTAACTCATTATAATAAAGAAAAAATATATATATATATTTTCAAAAAACCCACACACCAAACAAGTCACTTTTCAAGAAGTCTGATGCAATTCGTGATACGCAAATCTATAATTTAAGAATGCGACGATCTTGATTTCGTTTCAAAAAGCAGTGACATATTTATGTCGATGCAACCGTTGTGAACACAGCGTCACCCAATACTGAGATATTCTGTTTCAACGTGATGCAAAATCTGTTTCTACACACTAAGATTACTAAAAATACTAAAAATAAATACATTTTAGTTTTGAAAGTAATTATAGTTTTATGTTTCAGTCTACTTAAAGGTGTGAAGAACACAGACGTTGTTTTTCCCGCCAAATTATTATCTGTATTAACATAAGGAAAATACCGTATGGAGCAAATATTGTGCCTATATAAACTGAGTTGTGCAATTCCTGAAACAGTTACAAGTTGACATTCATCGAATCAACACCGTGTAGTACCTTAACATTTGTCATATACAAATTGTTTATTGATTACGTCGATATCAACACAACTTGTTGAGTTACTTAATAAGAAGTTGAATAGGAGTTTTTCTAGTTGCTATTAACATGGCGTATTTCACATTTGTTCTACTAGCGGTACGTAATTTCAAACTTTTCATAACAAGGAAATTTATTTTGTTTACCTTCAAATATTGATACTTATTAACATGCTACAGCAATAGTTTATCTGTTTAACGTTTGTTATATTTTGGGGAATCAAGAAAAAAATCTATGGTTATTTCTTTATTTTTCAGGTGTCTCTATTTGCAGCCAGCAATGCTGCTCCACAAAGTAAGTTGTCTATTGTCATGGATTTCAAAAGAAAATAAAACCTACTTGTAACTTTTCTCATGCAGTTAAAGGCGTTGACATAGCATAAAGTTTCGTTTTCATTGCCACAGATACAAACCTTGGTATTACAATTCCTGAGGAGTGTAAGGGAAATGAGTTTTGCTCCATCAGACCCCAAGGTTACGACGAAATCGAGGCTAAGATCAACGAACTCCTTCCTGCACATCTGATTGTAAGACGCTTACTTCATTATCTTATTTTATTCATTAATCACTTTAACATCTTCAGTCTGTCCCGTCCTACCATAAATAAAATTGCGTATATTTCAAAAATTTGTAGCATATGGCACTCACAACTAGTGGCTTTCTATTGGAAAAAGAATGTTTAAAATCAGTTCAGTAGATCCAGAGATTACCCCCTACAAACTCACAAACTTTACCTCTTTATATTATTAGTATAGAGAAACAAATTCATTATTTTATTCAAGAGCATTTGAGCTTATCATACAAATGTCTCAGGTGTGTCTTAGTTTTGCAAGAAAAATATTATTATGATAATTAGATACATAATTTCAGCTGTTTACTTTTATATTTTAGTTTGACACTTTTTTTTTTGTTTTGATATGTTACAGGAGATCGGCAGCAGGACAGGCTTCGCTCCTAACGTGCCGGAGCCTGAAGATGACGATAACTGTCCGAGCGAGCTTACGGTAAGCTGTATACAAATCTTAAGCATGAGTTTACGAGAATATTATGTAATACAAGAACTCTCTTTGCGCAGAAATCTACAGATAATTATTTAGTAAGCAAAAAAGGAACGATTGTGACGAAAAATTCCGCAATATGTTTTTGATAAAATCTTAATATTGTACATGTTTCAGTGGCAGTCAGTTTACACCTACCAAGATTCTTCGAGCACGGACATCATCGTGCAAACCAAGCTGTTCCCCCAACAGTTAGTCACAAGGACTTGCAAGTGAGTAATCTTATTTTCTCTATATTTTGGTTTGTGCAAAGGAACCAATGTACCACCACTTACTAATTAATAACTTAAGGCTCTCCTTGCCGGCCAAGTGGCTCCCTCATTGAATAAAAAATCGTAGCTTAACATTAAAGAAAATAATAAAGAATCCTACGTTGTTTATAAATTTCACAGCATATGCTAAGATAGGTGTTTTTTTTGGCATCGCAGTGACTGCTATGTTTTTTTATTATGTTGTTTTTTTATGTTATTATTATTTTCATTTGATGTAGGTATGATGTAAAAAAAAGTGTTTTACTGTGCGAGGCACAAAATAAACCTTTTTCTTTCTAATGTTTTTTTTCGTTGCGTTACTACAGGCACAGTGCTGAAGGAAATAAAAGAGTCAAGGAGGGCAGTCCGCAATGCTTCAGGAAGTTGGGGCTAAGTGACTTCAACTTCAAGTCTAGTTGCCAGGTTACTAAAGCAACGAGGACGCTGCTGGTGTATGATCCTCAACTGAAGCAACTTAAGACGAAAGGTTACTCAATTCCTTGTTGCTGTTCATGTCAAATTTCGAAGAATCTCTAAGAGTAAAATTAGAAAAACACGCCATATACAGCGCAAAATAGCAAACTCAAGATGATTATTTTTTTATAAACATCTTTTGTGACATACAATTTTTTACTAATAAGAGACGAAACATAGTTTAGGCAAGCCTAAACTATTTTTAGTTCGGTTTCTAAGTAAAGATAAACAAAACAACATTTTTTTTATAAGTCCTTGTATTTGTATAGAGTATCAAAACTAAATTGCCATTTGTAAAGTATAGTTTAAGTTAAATTATATTATTTATACAGAATGTTAAGCAGATAGTTAAGTTAAATTAATATTTAAGAAAAATATGTGAATATTAAATAGTAAAATTAAAAAATAAAAACATGTGCATCAACAATTTTTTTTATTGATTAGATTTTACGATTTCCTGGTTAATAAAACTACCTACGTTCCGGCTGTCAATCGTGGATCTTTGACAGTCGTCACGGGTCGTCAGAAGCCCGAAAGTCTGACAACCAGTCTTACCAAGGGGTATCGTATTACCCAGTAACTGGGTTGCGGAGGTCAGATAGGCAGTCGCTCCATGTAAATTACTGGTATTCAGCTGCATCCGGTTAGACTGGAAGCCGGCCCCGACATAGTTGGGAAAAAGGCGCGGGCAGATTGATTGGTTAATAAAACTCCCTGCATAGGTATTATAGTCTTCTTAACTAGTCAGGTACCAGCGATGCATTGGCG